>OOIN01000030.1:0-659599 GCA_900323505.1 Ustilago trichophora
TAACCCTAACCCTAACCCTAACCCTAACCCTAACCCTAACCCTAACCCTAACCCTAACCCTAACCCTAACCCTAACCCTAACCCTAACCCTAACCCTAACCCTAACCCTAACCCTAACCCTAACCCTAACCCTAACCCTAACCCTCAAGTCGAAAGGAAATCTGGGGGTCAAAGCTGAATTTCAGAGTGGAGGCCAAAATCCCCCCCAACTGGATGGAACGAGACCTCCTGCCAAATGGCTGGAAGTCACGATGATCCTCCTTTTGACTGATACCCAAAGATGCTATCGAGCCTCCATTCTGCTACCTTGCACACTGTTTCTCTATGATAGATGGCATCTCGAAAGAATCCACTGAATGCCCACCTGTTTGCAGCAGCAGAGTGTCCAGGAGGAACAAAGGGTCTGGTCCTGTGGTAAAAAGATCGAGAGTTGAGGATGACCAAGTCCATAGGTTCGACAAGGATCTTGACTGAGAACTCTGGTAACTCGATCCAAGCAGCTTTTCCAAAGTTGAATAAGAAGGATGGAATGCAGTCATCATTGTCGAGATGGATGCCACCTGCAAAGTTCGAGAAGAAGGCTACAGTAGTCCACCAGGGATGGAGAAGCTCGATGCTTTTGGAACCAAAGATGGATGCTAGCCACTTTCTGCCTTTGGATCGAGATGAAATGTTGCTCCTGAAGCTGGGATGGATCAAAGGTTGTGCAGTTCTCATCACCAGGTCTGTGTGCATCCTTGCCCAGAAGAGAAGATCGAGTGCTTCAGGTTTGTATCGAGGGTCAGTGGTCTCCTTGGTGAAGTCCAGAGTCTGTTTGCCTCGAGAGTGCCAGATTCCTAGGTGATGCTCGATGACTTTTCTCTTGGTGAGCTTGATCTTGAGCTTCTGTGTGCTGATTGTCGAGATGGGGATGGGTTTCTTTGCCAGATATTGATCATAAAGGTGCTTGCCTATGAGGGAACTCTTCTTGGCTTCGAGAAACTTGGCATAGCTGGTGGGTGCAATCCTCTGGAGCACGATCTCTTTGGTGTCTCTGTCTGCTAGAGTAAGGTTGGGTCGAGTTGAATGGCTGCTGCTGCCTTCTGCTAGTGCTTTGCACTCGATAAGATCAAACTGGCTGAGGTCTGTGTGCCTTTTGATATGATGTTGTCGAGACAGATCAATGTGGGTAGATTCTTCCTGGGAGTCTCGATAGCTCTGCCTCCTGCAGGCATCTCTCTCTGCATTCCTCTTCCTCTTTCGATCCAAAGCTGCTTCACCCTTGGCTGGCATGGCTGGAATGGATGATTGGATTGCTGGCAAGTGGATATGGAACGATGATGGATGATTCTATGGTGGAGCTGGTGTCTACTGGTTGAATCTTTCTCGAGAGCCCAGCCTGGAGGGGGACTTGTCTCTTTCAGCCATTTTTGCTTCGACAAACAGGCAAGTCCCCCTCTGTGCTCACCAGCCAAAATTCATTGCCTGATTCTCGAAAGCAATTTTGGCTGGGGGACTTGTCATTCTGGACTCTTTTTTACAGCTCCAGAGGCAAGTCCCCCAGCCTCACCGCACTGCTCCACCCTGCGCTTCTTTGATGCTGCTTGCCGCTCTGCCTCTTGCTCCTCCTCTGCCTTCCTTGCGTAGTATGTATGGTTGTGCTTCTTTGGCTCTCTCTGTTGCTGAAGCCCTTTGCGGAAGAAGCAGCTGATGGCCATGCGCTCTCCAGGGTCTGATCTTGCCTTTACATGAGCTGGGTGTTGGACGGTGAGGTGTTCCACGCTGTTGGAAAGGAACATGACGATGTCTTGTGGTTGCAGCTCCACTGCTATGCCATACTCTGGCAGCTGCAAGAGAGCATGTTGTCCGAGGTTGACCAGGATAGACACGTCTGCATCCTTCACGTCTTTGTGCACATTGCTGGAGAAGCCAAGGAATGGTGAGATGGTGGAGTACAGCGGGTGGCAGTACCGGTCCAGGTCATCCACTTGCTTCTCTGCCCAAGGGAAGTGGACATCCATGCGCTCTTGAAGCTCTGACCTGAAGGTATCACAGAGACCAGAGTGGCCATTCTTGATGATGGGGAGAACAAACTTGCGGGTGAACTCTTTGAACCAGATGCAGAACTCCGCCACAGCTTGCCTGCCTTCCTCCCTGCCTGGCTGCTGAGTCTCTTCCGATAGAGTCAAGCTGACCATCATCTTGTCGTACCAGATGCCAAAGTGGTAGTGTGGAAAGTGCTGCTGCTGATCCACTGTCTGCCGAGTGTCTGCCTTGTGTTTCTTGCACTTGGCTGTCTCCATGACCTTGCGGAACAAGGTGGCACCTTTGCTATAGCTCTTGGTCATGCTGGAGGCAGCAGACTCAGTGGCCGGACAGAAGCGCTGGAGGAAGACATTCCTGGTCTTGCTGTCCTGGAGGCTGATGTTGCGGGTGTAGACTGTGTTCTTGCAGTCATCAAAAGAGGTGATGGCCTGGCCGGTGATGATGGGCAAGGTCCAAGAGCACTTTGCCTGCCGATCCTTCTCCATTACCTTGTACTGTTTGTCAAGGGTGTACGTCTTGGCATTGATGGACGCAAGGCTGTACTGCAGCCTCTTGATGCGCTTCTGATCTGCTTGAGAAGTGCCGCCAGGTACAGGTATGTATGTCATTGTGGTGTGATGTACCATGGGAAGTGTGATCCAACTCAAAGAGACGTGTCCAGTTTGGATTTTGATCCATCTCTTTGAGACATGTCCAGTTTGGATTTTGATCCATCTCTTTGAGACGTGTCCAGTTTGGATTTTGATCCGTCTCTTTGAGACGGACTGATTTTGAATTTTCATCCATCTCTTTGAGACTGACTGATTCTTGGAATTTGCGCGTCTCTTTGAGATGGACCAATTTCTGAAATTTGCGCGTCTCTTTGAGATGGACTCATTCAACCTCATTGACGCGTCAGGCCTCCACTTTGTCTGCATTTTCACAGACTCTGGAAATGCAATTAATGATTTATTTTGAGAAACATGCAAAGTCTTCTATCTACATAGCCGCTGCTTCTACAGCCGCTGCAAACATGGCAAATGCCAGAAGCATACTCTCACCTTTGTAGGTCACGGCTGTACCTAGCTCACCTTGTACCACTACCGCATGTGGGTCCATCTGATCCAAGCCAATCAACCGCAGCACATTGGCAGTGTGCTCTCTGCATCTGAGCACTGCCGCAACTACGGGCAGCACAATGTCAGCATACCTGCGTGAGCATGCTGTAGAATTGGTTGAGCTGGTGTTGGCGCAAATGTTGATGGGAACCAGACATGCGTAACAAGCAATGTGCTTTGCTTTCTGCATGCGGCGCTTGAGGCCGCCAATGTAGGTTGCATTGATGCGTGGCTCTGATTGTGGCAACTTGTCCTTGATTTGCGGCCAGCAGTTGCAGTTGCTGAAAGAGTGTCGGATTCCATGTTGTCCAGAGCATGTGTGCTGGTTGCGGAAGAGGTAACACAAAGAGCACACACCGGCAAGGCTCTGCAGTAGCGATCTGCTGCTTGATGTGTCAATGTCAATGTGCACAGGTGGATGTGCCGGTGATGGACTTAGGCTGAATGCAAATGGCGGAGGCGTAAAACTGAGAACCGGCAATGCTGGCTGAAGCTGGTTTTGAGCAGTGGAGGATAATATCTGGTTTGGCGCTCCTCTGCTTGCTGAGTGCTGATGGTTCAGGTCTAGAGCTGCCGTAAAACCTTGATGCCGCCGCTGACGTGGTGTAGGTGAATCCAAGGCCGTGGTGCTGACTTGCAACCGCCTACTGCTGCTGTTTGCAGCTTGGAGTTGACCAGCAGTCTGGGTCTTGCCATTCTGCTGCCGCTCACGCTTGTCAGACTCTGGCGGTGACTCCAAGCCAATGATCTTCTTTGGCGGTGTGACTGGTCCTTCCACACGCTGCTGGCAGAGGTCGCACAGCGCAAAGTCTGGCTGGCTGAGGCAAGTCACCGGCATTCCGTCCAGATAGCGTGAGATGGCCAGACGCCAGCAAGTACGCTCCTCTATGTAGAGCTGCACCTGTGCTTCACGTGTTTGGACTCTGGTGGCCAACAGCACCGCTGATGCTCCACTGCCACTACGTCCAGCGCGTCCTGACTCTTGCACGTAACTGACCATGTCCCATGTATCACCGCAATGGACCACCAGACTGACATGTTGCGGATTGATGCCTGTGCCGATAGCTGTTGTTCCAACAATGACGCGTTTGCCAGTGTTGGTCTCTGTGGCAGAACACCGCAACCATGTTGAAACCGTTCTCTGCTTCTGCTCCTCTGGCATGTCTGCGATCACGCAAGTGCAATTGAGATCCTCCGCTGTGGTTTGTGCTGCAGTGGTGGACTTGCAGAAGATCATCACTGCACCGGCAGGGTGAGCTTCAAGGAGACGCTTGATTTGGAATGGCATTTCCACACTTGATGTAAGTTGCTGGACCTTGTAGGAGATGTTTTTGCGGTTGGTGGCCGCCCTGATCATGCCAGTACCATCTTGCGGGAGACAGAGTGTGGTCTTGAAGGTGGGAACCAGAGTTGGTGGCAGCGTAGCCGTAAGGAAGTACTGCTGCACCCGCACAGCAGAGATGAGTGCCTTGATCTTCTCCATTGCCGGACGGAAGGTGTTTTGAGTTACGCAGACATGGCACTCATCAAAGAAGATGGCTGCCAACCGCTTCTGCTGATCCAACTCTTGCGCCCAGTTGGCAAATGCTTGACTGTAGCAGTTCTCTGCTGCAACAAAGACCAGCTGACTGCCCTCTACTCTGTCTGCACTCCGGTAGCCTGTCCACTTGCTTGCCACAATTCCAACCCACTGACACTGCTCCATCAGATCATCTGTGAGTGCAATGAATGGCACCACCACAATAATGACAGAGGCTGGCGGCAGCCAATGCAGCGGTGCCATGAAAAGTGCAGACTTGCCGGACCCAGTGGCCATGACAATGATCAGTGGTGTCTCCTTGGCATAGATGGCATTGAGCGCATAGGCCTGCTCCAGTGTCTTGGTGCGGTGGCTGCCGGTCACCTTGAAGAGTGCATTGCTGACTGGTTCTGCTAGCACAGCAGAGCGTGAAATGGGGGCAGCAGGCACCGCACTTGTAGCGCTTGGTGGAGCAACTTCAATTGGATGCTCCAGCCTTTGCTTGACACACCGCATGTCCTCCTGCAAAGCATCCAGCTGCCGCTTCAGTGAAGATACTGCCTTGCAGTCATCTCCTGCTGCCTTTCCTGCCATGAGGTGGTCATATGGCTTGACGTCCTCTTCAAAGCGGGATGGCATACCCCAGAATGCATGCCACCGCTCTGACACTTCCAACATGACATCCATGCTCTCTTGCGTGAGCTGATGCAGCATGCTTGCATCCAGGCCATAGTGCTGCTCTGCAGTCCGTGTTGAATGTCCAGCTTGAAGATCGTGAGCGCTGTCCAACACCTCTTCTGCAGTCATGGACCTCGGACGGATGAGCTTGCGGTCAATGCTCACTGCCAGTTGCCGCCAAGTGCGCATGTTGAGGCCAGCCGTGATAGAGCTGATGTGCTCCTGGCAGAGTGCTTGCAGCATCTTGGTGACGGCATTTGTCTCCCATGCATTGCCGTGATGGTCCACCAAGAGCATAGAGCTGGCCGCACGGGGCTGCAGCACTGCATTATGTAGGAGATGGACAAACGGCACCACCTGAGCTACGTAAAAGACCACCATGCATCCCACTGGGTATGGCAGGAAGCGTGGAATCACCTTTTGACGTCCAGTGCCTTTCTTGCTGGGCAGAGCGGTGAAGACACTGCCATCATGCACAAAGAGGTTGCGTGGACCAACAAGCGTGTTGGTGTGCTGCAATTGGAGCAGCTCTGTACCTCTTGCAGGCAGACCGCTACCAAGCTCAATGAGCACCGCAAGCAGCTTGGTGAATTCATTGTGCATGCTGAAGTACGCATTGGCAGCATCTGCATCGAACTCCAACTCATCAGAGTATGGATCCATGAGGGGTTGCGCAGCAGGTACGTTACCAGCAGCAGCACGGCAGAGAACACTGCTGATGCTCTGCAGCTCCGGAGAAGCGGCCACAAAGCTGAAGTCTGGTTGCATGTTGCGGTGATCATCCAGAATGTGCTTCAGGTTGAGCGCAAGTGATGCATCCTCTGGCAAAAGGCAGAGCTGACGTAGCAAAGCTTCTGCCCGCTTTTGCGCACCATGCATCAGAGCTTGGAGATGGTCCACTTGGATGGTCTCTGTTCCAAACTTGACGCTCTTGAGATCTTGCTGCCAGGAAAAGTGGAAGTTGGTGCCATCATCTTGCGCAAGTACTGTGCCATACCGGTGAAGGGATTGTAGGTATGAGCTGGCGGAGCTGCTGGTGCTGTACAGATAGCGCTTCATCTGTAGATCAACCTCGGCAGCAATCTCCTCAGCAGAGCGCTCAATGAGCACACCATCTTCTGGATCCAACAGCCACTGCCAGAGCACTGCACGGCAGCAGAACTCCAAGCTGGCAATGATGGACGTAGCGGCATTGACGGGAATGGGAGTGCCATCTGCGCTGACGCAGAGGTGGAGGAACAGCCGTACCAAAGCAAGCTTGTCATTCTCACCATACACCTCTGGCTGTTGCGTGACCAAGAGGTGAGAGAGTTGGAGGAGGAGCGGCACTGCCTTGCTTGCCAGATCTTCATCAGTGAGCGGATCAATGTCTGCATCTGCACCGTAGTAAAGATCATGCAGATCTTGCAGTACAGAGTCCAGGTGTGCGCTGAGACCAAGATGCTCAGTCTGGTCACTGTCACCGTAATAGCCAAAAGAGACACCGTCAAAGACCGCATGGATAAGCAGAGCAAGTAAAAAGGCCCACATGTCCGCACGTTTCTTGACTGTTGGTAGGCTGAGGTTGTACGGCTGGCTTGGTTCAGGACTGTAGGCACGGAAAGTCTGTTGCACCTGCCTGCCAGTCTTGAGGAAAGCCATCATCCATGTTGCGGCTGCTTGCTGTGTCATGACCAATACCCAATGGACAAAGTCTATATGAGCACCAGGCCACACCTTTTTTGACTTGCTGAGTGCGCCGATGGCCACAATAGGCTTGCCAGCCCAGTACGCATGCCAACCCAGCTGCTTGGCCCAAGGACCAATGTTGCCGCTGGCAGATTCAGGCTGAATGCCTGGCTTGAGCAGGTCTGCTTCACAGAGGCAATCTTCATTCTTCTTGAGGAAGGCATCCACCTTTGTCTTGATATTGGCGCTGATGGTGCTTGCATCCAGAGCGGTGGTGAGAATGGCAGGAGGCGGTGTGGGATCCAGATCTTGATTGCGGACGTGAAGGTAGCGGATCTTCTTGCCGCACTCGTGCAACTTCTGCATGGGAACAGGATGGGTGTACGATGCTCTGCCTTTAGCATCAGGATGCCCACGCAGATGCTCGTAGAAAGCAGACTTGGCTTGGACGGCATAGGAGCACAAGTTGCAGCGGTAGCCTTGGAAGAGCTCACCCAGCTCAGGAATCATGCGCTCTGGCAGAAGATCCTTGTTGATGCAGACCGTGCCAGGAGACGGTACATCCAGTTCATCAAGGAGGCTACGCAGCATCTCCTTGGCAGACCCAACCAGCGGCTTCTTGTGGACCTTCTTGATGTGAGCCGTGACGTGCTTGAAGTCTGGGATGAGCGGCAATTGAGGACAACAGCTGTCCAGGGTGCAGAGCAGGATGCGGGGATGGTCCACCAAGCGTAAGTTGAAGCGTGCCAGCTGAGCGGTGTGCTGAGGATCCACTGGAGTGGAAATGGTGGTTTCTTGATTTGCGGCTTGGTTGGCAGCAGGGAGAGCGTGACTGAATTCAAAAAATGCAAATAGTGATGTCAGCTGCTGATCATTGATGATGTGTGGTGATGATTGCCCAAACATACCTGTCCGTATCACTGACTGCGTCCATTGTGTTGATGCCTGCATCAACAAGTTCAGCAGCAAGTATGCTGTCATCAGGATGGAAAGATTGCTGAGACATGGTTGAAGAATTTGCTGGCGGTGGATAAAAGTGGTAGAGTACGGTAGAGAGAAGCTGGAATGGATTGTTGGATTGATGAGCAATGACGGTCAGCAACGGTCAGAAAGGCACAGTATATATGCTTCAGAGGAGACAAGCAGCGCACATAGCAAGCACAGTCAGATGTACACTGTCAAGGATTCCAGCAAGCGTAACGGGTTACAGCAACAGCCACTTGAAGCACACAATGTGTCCAAGAGGGAAACGTACAAAGGTAAGATGGTTTCACTTGCGCTCACACTCACGCAGACACACACCGTAAAGCAATCAAGACAAGAAAGGATAGTGCAGAGCTGTGAGCGGTGTGGAAAATTTTGTTTCAGTGACGGACAGACAAAGCTGTGCGGTGAGCAACAAGCAGACAAAGATCTGTGGTGTGTGACGGACAATGGACAACAGACAAAGGTGTACAGCGTGTGAAGGACAGACAAGGGTGTGGGTGCATGGCGGACAAAGGACAAGTACGTCAAAGTCAAGCTGTGAGAAAGTCTGTCCGTCAAACACAAAGCAAACTCAAAGCAACGGTCTGCACTTGGGAGCATCTGAGTTAGCTTTGTTGGTTCCAGCCGTGAGAGTCATTGACTGTTGTCTCAACATTGTCCTTCACACGCTTCCAGACAAAGGAGCCATGACTTGACGGACCAGCCGCTGTTCAGAGTGCTGTTGAAGGATGTACACGCTGCCAAGATGAATTCACTGAAATTTGACGCGTCTGTCAGTCAGTCAGCGCAGGGTCAAATTGTGTGCGGTGCAATGAGAATCTGTCTACTCATGCCCAGACGCGTCACGCTCCTTGCTCCAAGGACACATTGCGCTCTCAATTTTGAGGCCAGCATTCTGATCAGATTTTTTTGGCAGACATATTTTTTGACATTGTCCGTCAGTGTTGGCATTTGAGCCTTGTCTGTCTGCCGCAGTCTATGGGTACACATTGGTCACCGTCACACACCTGATCACTGCATATGTCTGCAGCATGGGTCACTTCCTCAATCATGTCCGCCAGTCAGTCACGTCTGTCACTTCACCAAGTCAGTCAGTCAGTCATGTCTGTCACTCATCCTGTCTGCCAGTCAGTGAAGTGACGGACAGCTCAGTGAGTCTGCTGGGTGAGTGGGCCGCTCAGCCAAAAAAGTTGGATTGGTCTGTCAGGCACTAGAGCAGTGTGGGTGAGCGTGTCTGTCACGCTAGCAATTTCCCTGAATTTTGACGCATCCGTCACCCACCTGTCCGCTGCCCAGCCAAGGAAAAAGAATTTTCCGTTGCGGCACTGCACCAGTGTTTTTTGACGTGTCCCTCAGGCTGACGGAGCGCGGTCAGGTTGGCCATTTTGGCGGGACGGACTGGTGCTTCTCCCGCGGCTGGCGCACCACGGCCTAGGGCTAGGCTTTTCAGAAGCTTCCCAACTACTTTCCGGAACCCCCTGCTGTCCTCCCTCCTCCTCTGCAATAGGCCGTCTCGACATCAAACAGATACCGAGCTCGGAATGTAAACTGCTTATTACGCTAGACACAGCTTGAAAGCAGGGGAATACAGATACACATTGAGTAATTGAACCGGCCAGGTAGAGTCATTCTCTATAAGCCGACGTAAAGGGCTCTTTTGATTACTGTGGAGCTATGCAAGCCAAGGCACATGGCAGAGAGACTAGAGCTTGGCCTCGGAAGAATGATCAAACGGGCTTCTAGCCGACCGACCAAGCTGGCAAGTGACATCATCGAGGATCGTGTTGATGAGGTTGGCGTCAAAGAAACGCGAGTCAAAGTGCGCCTGCAATGTCAGGATGCCGTCAAAGCTCCACATGGCAAAACAGACGGAAGCATCAGTGGTTCTGCCGCCCTCTATGCATTCTGTCAAGTAGCTGTATTCAGCCTCTGCCCGCTGTGGCTTGGGTTCAAATGATGCGCCTTGGGCAGTGTAGAGCCTCTTGATGCGAAAGTCTCCTTGGGATGTTAATGTTGGAGGGCAGATGGCAGGCGAATTTTCGCAAAGAGCTAGTTTCGGGTCGAGGCCAGCCTTGCGTTGTTTGGAAGCAGTCTCGGAAATCATGACAGACACGTCATCTGCTACTTGTTCCATCGAAGAGATCATGTGTGGACTGTCGAGGTAGGTTTCCTGCATCGATCGAATCACTTTGGCCAGCGCAAAAAGCTCTTCCTCATTCAGATCGCTTCCTCGCTCCCTCGATCTTAGCTCTTCCGCCGAGAGGTAGGCAGATCCTGGCACGATGGCCATGTTGACGGGCGCATCATTCATTAAAGTTTCTGGAGCCAGCCATCGACTGGCATGTGCCGAATAGATCAGATTGGCGCCCGGCAGTTCGCCATGGTCCACAGTATCGGCTCTGCAGCGTCGATCGATGCTGTTGACGATGCAGGCATAAACAAACGAAGGCAGCGTAGATGCTCGTCTCTTGAGAGCCAGATGCAGCATTCGGTGCTCGACAGCACCAAGCTGTCGCCTCAAATTAAGCATGGTCATGGGCTGGCCATTAGCCGTACCGAGCGAATGCTCTACCTCCTTTGTAGGCGTCAGATATCGTGGAATGCCAATGGTCGGTTTCGTTCCGTTGATCAAACGCTCTCCCAACTTTTCGAGGCCTGCCTCGAGATCTGACGGACCTGGATTGAACCTACTGTTGTAGGCTGTGTTGAGGCTGATGGGCAGCTTGTGCATCAAGCGTGAGAGATCATCGGGTGCAAAGACGACCTCAAGTGCAGCGCGCTGATCTGGCTTGGATTTGATCAGAGCCGCTAATCGGCCGTCCACGAGCGCTTCTAGGATGGCACTGCCCTGGAAGAGCATACGGTGGCCGTTGAGAACGTGAGAAGCATTGAGTACAAGGGCTGGGCTTCCCTCTCGTGGGTTGGTTACGAGAAGAGCCTGAAACTGCTTGCCAGCTGGCTCGATTCGGTGATTCGAGGTGTAGTCAATCACCTCCTGAACAGTGGTGCCATCTTCAACCAGTATGGCAGTCTCGTCAATCCACTTTTGAGCTTCATCGACGGTTTGAATGGCTTGGAAAGTGGTGTGATCAAGATCGATCGACGAGGTATCTGAAGTTGCGATGGTCCAGGTATCGATCTCAGGCAGGGAGCTTCTGACATTCCAGAGAGCCAAGCCAAAGCGCTGTCGAAGCGTTTCAGGAGCCAAATTGGTCTCGAAGATCATGGCGAACGACACCTGAAACTGTTGGCAACCGAAGTAGTAACGACATGCCGAGAAGCAAGAATTAGCATCCAAGTCTCGAAAAGCGAAGAATCTTGTCGCGAGGCAGCATCACTTACATTGCCGTCCTGGTAGTACTCGGCATAGTTGAGGATCTTTTCGACGCCGATCAGAGGACGGCGTGCCAAGTTAGGCGAAACCTGCTTCCAAGCCCGTCCTTCTTGCATGTTGGCCACGAAGTGAGAGTACAAAGTTGTTGATGGGAGCAACGGTCGTGATATGGAAAGTCGGTGAAGACGAGGAGCGGAACAAGCGATGGGGTTCAAAAAAGGCTGAGCAAGTCGAGCCCTTCGGACACAGTTGCGTGTATGCTTTACTGAAATGCACGAACCTTGCTTGATAAAGTGACAGCAATCAATTGCCAGATCGAGGACGGAGAGATTGGAGTTCAAGCAATGCCATTCAACCGGCATCAATGGAAAGAACAGGGTCTCAAATTACGGCTGTTCGTCGTTTTAATCGCAATAGCAGTGGACTTTTCTTGCATAACAGCATGTCCCTTTTGCAAAGCCGACGGATCGCTGTGTGAACATGGCTCAGCCACAGACACACTTTTAGCAGCAGTCCGACACCGGGTGCGCGGCGCGTGCACTATGCACAGAAGATGGACTCAAACAAGGTGTGGTTCTTGTACTGCAAATGTCCTCAACATGGCAGACAAGCAAGCCAAGCTGCACAATTGGGCGCAAAACAAAATGGCGTCGACGTCCCTATTCGGTAAAGGTGCCAAAAAGAGAACAAAACAAAAAACCAAACAAATTGGATACCGCTGATGTGGTACATGCAAGCTAGCGAGTTCGGCTCTTTTTTGTGTTTTATTTACTTCCTCGGCTGCCAAAACTGGAGCGAGCTAGTACTACATATGTTTGTTAGCGCCTGATTCGGAACATAGGCTAAGCGAGTCCACACACACTTACAACACAGAGCTAACTAAGCAGCGTCATGTGTGAAAGCTGGCTTATCAGCAACAGCGCAAAAGGTCTCATTTGGTTCTGCAGACGACTGACGGTCATTTCCATTCGCCACATGTGCAAATCTGGGTCCATCATTCCCAGACGGATCAGGCCTTAAAATTCACAGCCCGCAAGTATTCCCCTAACCCGAGCCAATGGGCCGCCACCCCACCTCGATCTTCCCTGCAAGACATCAACAAAGCAAAGCAGACTACTCTACGTCCGTCTTGAATGCAAGCAATATCAAGCTTCCTTTCTATAATGAATCGAGACAAAGAAGCTGTACATCAAATTCATGCCTTCAGAACAAGGAAGAAGCTTGTATTACCGCCACATCACACTGTATGTATTGTACCTGTATTGTACTGTACTGTACTGTACTGTATTATTACATTCTGTATGATGTTCAAGTATACCAACGAGGAAGGATATGTCAGTCAAAAATACCGAGGCGGTTCCAATGCCGCCGAGATCTTGCGCCTCTTTGCGTCTGAGCCGCCCGAAATGTCACGCCGTCATAAAGAGTATATGCCTTCTGACACACCTCCAACTTCTTGTCCGAGACTAAGACGAGACAGTCAATTCACTACAACGTAGCGTCCATGGCTGTCGAGTTGGCCTAAGTCTCAATTGGTGCCACAAGGCAACACGTTCCCACGAGACCCTTCACATCGAACACGATCGCCTCTGAACGTGCTTTCACATCCCTTCCTCTTCTACAGTTTGGCGAGTCTGCAGCTGTGACCTGCCTACAGTGGCCGAGGCCGCTTTCCGTGCGTCGTTTCAAACAAACATACACAGTCCAATGCGTGTCCTCGGTCTCGACAACGCTCCAATCCAGCCGTTGCTTATCAAAACTCCCACGATCTGCCATGCACTGATAGCATCGAAAGCAAATTACACAAGCTGCCCGGCAGCTTGGAGCCAAGACCGTGCTTGTGCCTGATGAGTGGGTAGCCACGTACTAGGAACCTACCCCAAGCATCTCGACTTAGATTAGACCCCTCTTGCATTTCTGGGGACGCAAAGCCCTTTGAACGAGCAAGGGCCTCGAGCTTCTGCTTTCCATGCTCTCATCGAGGCGACACGCCCACCTCAATCTCTGCTTGAGTTCGAAACGCAGAAGCAAGAAGACAGAGATTTTCGTCTTTGGCTTGACCCTAGGCAGCACCTTCCGTATCCCCAACCTCTCCTCGAGTGCCTCATCCTTTCTACGGCCTGGTCTCACTTTTCGGCTATCTTTCGTATTCTTCAGCTCGGTCCCTTAAATTCTTGACCTCCATGCTCAAAGTGCCCTGCCTCGCATCCTTCCCTTAAAAGCAACAGGCTCCTCCCTCCTCGATGCCCTCTTGTTCGCACCGATACGACTTCGTCAACTTCTCTTTGCAGGTCGTTGTTTCCTGTCAATAGTCTGGCTTCACCCATCGCCTTGCTGCCTCGCAGCTGTATCACCATGAAGATCGCACTTCTCGCAAACCCTGCTCGAGGTGAAATCAACGTCCTTCTTGCAACATCGTACGAACTCATTCGTCTTGGCCACGATGTCACCTTCCTTACTGGATCTTCCTTCCGCGGCGCAATCGACCAGTTTCGAATCGAACAGAGCGATCCCATCTTGGAAGCACGCATCCACTTTTGCGACCTAGGCGGCGCACGAGCAGTAGAGGATTTGTGAGTGTCCTTCCGTTGCTCATCCCCAGTGTCTATCTAAGATCCGACGGCATTGCTGACCCTCGGCTTCTCAACCCTCATCTCAAAAAATCACTAAATACAGCACACGAGGAATGCAGTCGCACCTCAAACATCTTAGGAAACCACCTGGAGACTACAGCAGCATGGAAATCTGCCAAATTGTCGCTCTCGTCACAGAAGAAGAGTTCCGCGATGCTGCGACCAGTGTTTGCGAGCATTTGCTCGAGATTGACCCTGATATGAGTAAGTTGAGCGCTCTTTCCTGGTTGCTGTATCCCGGCTATATCCCTACTAACATATCGCTTCATACGTTGTGCTTGACATTTGACGTGGTCAGTCGTGGTCGATGCTCTCTCCCCTAATCTGGTCACTGGCTGTCGCATGACCGGCCTTCCTTGGATGTTTACCGTCCCCTGCTCGCCTTCGCTCACCGCAACACGCAAAAGTCTTTTTGATCCGCATCCTATGGGTCGTCGACGTGAGAGGACTGTGATGTCGGCACTCGAAAACCTCAAACTCACTGTCATCGAGACTTATGGCAACGCTACCAAGAAGGACCTCTACTCAAGACGAGCATTGCTCAAAAAAGAGTTTAAGCTCAAATCGATGGGCTTCAACGCCGACAGCGCCATTGTTCCTCCTCTATGGAAGGACCCTCACTGCGTAGGCGGAATCCACTTCAACACACCCGGCTTATGGGACTCGATCCGACAGCCCCACCAGATTACTTTTGTCGGAGCCGGGGTAACTAGCGAGCCCGAGAACCACGATGCACCCGCACAAGACTCGGCAAACTACTTGAGACCGAAGTGCCTGACGTCTTCGACCACCTTGCGCCCTAAGCTGACACTTTGCTCCAAACGCGAGCGTGATCCGGACGTTGAATGGATGGACGCAGCGTACGAGGCGGGACACTCGGTCGTGTATCTCAACATGGGCAGCATGTTTCTGTGGACCGATTCCGAGGTTCGAGCATGTCTGCGCGCCTTTGACCGCCTTTACCGCCAGAGCGGCGGTAAGGTCAAGCTTCTGTTCAAGCTCAACAAGCCTCAACGTAGCCCTAACAGTCCAGGGACAGCATCACCGCTCAACAGCCCCTCATCAGCTACCTCCCCGGGTCTCGATGAGAAGCGATCTGTGCTTGATTTTGAACGACCCAGTAGTGCTTCTGTCCTGGCTTCCGAGAAGCTCGGTGCATCGATCAAGAAACGAATCAAGCTTCTTTGCAAGACGGACGAAGAGAAGGGCTACTCCCGGTTCACGCTTTCGGAATTCGAAGGTCTCGAGTACGTGCGATTCACCCGGTGGGTGCACGACCAACGCCGCATCTATAAGCATCCGGCGCTCAAAGTTGTCATTCACCATGGCGGAGGCAACTCGTTCAACGAGGCGGTCCACTACGGTCTGCCACAGATGATCCTCTCGCAATGGTTTGACACGCACGAGTATGCGATCTTGGCAGAGCGCTTTGGCATCGGTCTTCGCTCAGAACAAGCACCACGGATCGACGAGGACGACTTGGTGGCAAAGATGATGCGCCTCCTGCAAGGAGATGAAGCCGACAAGATTCGACGCAACACCAGAGTGTGGTCCACTCGAAGCCGTAATGCTGGTGGAGCGTCTGCGGCTGCCAGGCTCATCGAAACACAAGCCATGCTTTTCAACCAGCAAAAGCAGGCTCGGTTTGGTAGCACAGAGAAGCTCATCAGCGTCACAGAACTTGGTTCCCCCTGCACCAGCGACCAGGAAAGCGAGACTGGCGTGTCTACGAAGATCTGGTCGAGTGCGGCGTCGATGTGAGCAACCAAGACAAAGCAGAAAACTTGGTATAGGTCCCGATCGACTAGTCAATATCTAGTCAAGTACCATTCCCCGATCTTCACGTTAGCCATAGATCACAATAGATTGTGATTTCTGTCTTGTTTTGTTACCCTCATAATTTGTGATTTCTGATAGAAAAAGAAGACAATTTGGCATAGACGGAGTGAGCATAGGTTGTAGTGTTGCAACGTGGTATCAAGTAAGAATAGGCGAAATGTGGCCGCAAGTGCGCCTTACGGCACGGCGTTGTATCATAGGTGCTGCGAACATCAGCCCTGCGCGGAGCGAGCACAACATGGAATGCGCGAGGTCAAGCAAGCTACTGTACTGCACTGTACTGTACTACAGTATATCTTTGCACAACAAACCAAAACCCAGATCTCGGCCATTTCAATCAAGGCTGCCAGGCTGTCTGTCTTTCTTCAGCGGGGCTCTTGTCAGACAACGATTTGTCCTTTTTTTTAAAAAAAATTGGAAGAAAAAAATAAAATAAAATAAAATAAAAATAAAAAAAGAAGAAGAAGGACTAATACCAGATAGCATCTGGCGAGTTCGGTCTGGCGAAACCCCAACTCGCTTCCCAAGCCTGCTTTTAGCGCCATTCATCTTTTGTCGTATCGACTTTGACTGTATCATGTGCTGCTTTGCCCGTCAAAGCTTTCAATGCTTTTAGCTTTGCAATCTGGATGGGAAAAGAACCCGACTGAATACGCCTAGAGCCTTGTAGCCGGTCGGTGATTGGCTGCTCTGTAATTTCAGCCACTTTGGTTTTGTTTATCTTGAGTCGGCATGGAAGGCTTGATACGGAGAGAAAGTGCTTTATTCCGCCCGCATTGATCGAACCAAGTCTCTCAACGAATGCTAATGTGTAGATTTCGCCAACCACACAGGCTGACCTCTCAATAAGCGATGTGATTAGGGGTGTTGTGCTGCTACGCCAAAATCTTCATATCGGGTTTTGGTCTCCTGTCTGCACAGGCCCGTGTTGCATTCAGACAATGCTCTACATGCGTGTGAGCAAAAATCAGCTTGGCCGGCCCTGCTCGAAATAATGCCCCGAAGCGGGGGAAATCTCATCTGCGATCCATGCACCCTAATCCAACCTGCACACAACAAGAAGGGTCGCAGTGTTGCCTCCCGCTGTCCCACCGCCCACTTCGTTTGTACTCTTTCCAAAAAAACCACCATCATCAACAACGCACTCAAGTTTCTCTGAGTATCTGTATCCTAAGAGGTTCTCAACAATACCTACAAAAACGACTCGACCATGTCAACACAGGCGCCTCAGACTGATATCTACGAATGGCATTTGTCCGAGCCAGATGTATGGAAGCGTACCTGTCTCGGATTCGAAGCCTCGGCCTCATTCAACGAGAACATTGCCGACGGCCACACTGAGCTTTCGGTGGTGACCAGCTTCCGTATGCATCAGCCCAGATCGTCGCGTATTGCGGGATCCGAGCTCGAGCTCGACCAACTCGTTCAACGAGCACGACAGGCTTGGATTCAGATGCGCTACCTTCGACCCGAGGTGGCGGTCCAAATGGACACGCACATAGATCCAACTGTGCCACAGACCTTCAAGTATCAAGTACTTCGCGATGAGCAGTCATTGCGACGATGGGTCAACGAGACATTTGTGGTGGTACGCTTAGGAGAGCCTGGAGTCAAAAGCGTCGACGAGATCTGCGCATACACCTACAATCGCCCTCTACCGACCAAAGGCAAACAGTCGATGCTCTACCTAGTTCAACCGAGGCTGGGAGATGTAACAGATCAAAGTGCTCATATCATCTGGAACGTCTCGCACGCCGTCACTGATGGAAGCAGTATTGTCGACTTTTTCAATATTTTGCTCCAATGCATGGTGGATGCCGTGCCGTCAGCGCCCTACGACTCGATCTACATTCCTACTCCGTTCGAGCTGAATGTCCTACCGCGGCTGCCGCGCAGTGTAGTATCCGCCTATCGTCAACAGTTCAAGCCTAAGCCCGAAGAGACAAAGAAGGCGCATGAAGCTGCGCAGGCCAACATGCGCCTCATTTCTGACAAAATGGACCAGTCACTAGCACTGCAACCGGCTGCATCGTGGCCTAGCCGCAAACACGAGACCATCTGCCTGCTCAAGACCATGGAGGCGACCGAGGCAAAAGATTTGTTCAAATTTGCCAAGCAAAGAGGATCTGGTATCACCTACCTGGCATCGGCGGCCACCATCATGGCCACGGCAGAGACGTATCCAGAGCGCAAGGCTTTGAGCAAAGGTGCACTTTTGGGCATGGTCCGCAACTCACGACGGTGGCTTTCGACCACTTCGCTAGACGGAGTCACAGGCACTTCGACACCGCTTGGCTCGGATGCTGTATTTCTCTGGATCCCGGTAGACGCAAATGGTTCACTTGAGCCAAGTTTGGAACGGCTTGATGATTTGGTCTCGATCGCAGGCAAGATCAGGTACGAGCTGGGTCAGCATTTGACGACTCCACACTGCATTTCTGCCTTTCCCACAGTGGCAAATGGTCAAATTTCGGCCTTGACCGAGCAATGGTCACAGATCGAATCTGCCAACGCAGCATCTCCACCTCGGAGAAGGAGTCAACTCGACAACATCATTGGTGCTCAAGCGCCTGGCTTCTCGTCGGTGGGCGAATTCAAGATCAAGCCTCGCTTTTTACCCGCGTCTGCCAGTGCTCGCGCCTCGGGTGCGTGGCTAGAGTTTTTGGATATCACCCATAGAGGAAGACAGGTCAACGCATCGCCGTGGATGAGCATGGCGACACTTGATGGCAGGATCAAGTTTCAGCTGGGCTTTGATACAAAGTTTCACGACGTTGACAAGATGACACAGCTCATGGAGCTTACGTTTGACTGGATGAGGAGGTGTGCGGCTGCCGGGGCTGCCAACAACTCTTCCGATCTCACATCCATCGTGGCTCGTCTTTGATTTTCGGGAGATTCTTTGTCAGGGTGATCATCATTATCGCATCCATTCTTTATCATCATGCTGCTTGTTCTGCCGTGACCATGACCAGAAGCGCGGCATCTGCTGTGACGAAAAGTGTCAAAGCGCGTCAAATTGCGCATGAAAGGAAAAATGCACCCTTATTCCAAGTACGGTATTTGAAAGTCCGGTGTTTTCCTGACTGACTGTCGGAGAATACAGTTAGAACCGTACTTACTGTGGGAAAATCAACCCAGAAAACACAAATCCAGCCACGGAAAACACGCCCAAGCACGATAAGGTTGCAGCTCGGCTTTGTTAGCATGAGACATGAGAAATGGTGGTCCAGCTATCTGACACCTAACGGCGTGACACTATCGTACTAAGCGAGGCCCACTAGCGCTTGAGTCAAAACAACAAAGAGCAACAAACAATAGACCTTTTGAGACCGCCCCCATCTTGAGAGTTGCAGAAAAATCTTGCTGCACCCCATTATGTCGGTGCTACCATACTTATTCTGTGCAGTAGTGATTTCGCATCGTGGTTCATACAGTGCGGGCGAAGCGTTGACACATCCATTCAAGGTAATGTATGTCAAGGTTCATGTCAAGGTTCTCTTTCATGATGCTGTTCGGTCCCTCCTCTTGTTGCATGAAATGAAGAGCAGCCAAGCCTCTTCGGCTTAGCGTACTCGTAAAAATGGTTGGAACAACTCGTTCGATTGCGGAGTACTGTACGCCTGAACAAGGCGCGCTACACATCAATCTTGGATGTCTTTCTTTGGACCAAACAAAATGGGTGCTTAGTTCGAAAACGATTGAGCGAGCCGAGCTCCTCCTCTCGCTATTCTTTTTTTTCTTTTTTTTTTTTTTCTTTTTTCTTTTTGGAAAAGACGCCCAACTGCATCCAACAAACAACGTCTAGTGCCCTTGCTGGACCCTCTTCATTTTACAGCTGCCTCATCCATGAGCGCTCTACAAAATCATCTTGCAAGCTCTTACGCCCTTTTGATTCCTACTTGGCGTCGCTGTAGGCAGAATAGCAATCCATTTCCAGCACTAACTACCGTCATTACACTTTCCATCAGGTCTTTGTTCTCATCTTGCAAAGAGATGTCCTCGTGGTGACTCACACTTCGAGCCATTTTGGCGCTATTTCTCGATCGTTCGCATAGGCGATCCGAGACTTGTGATTGTGTCGATCTTCCCATCGCTTGAGAGGGTCCGAGACGCACTTTTCACTTGGCCGAGACGCAGGCTGTTCTTCCATGTTCTTTGTACCTTGCCCTATTCTGCAACCCCGACTGAGTCGACCGTACATCTCCGTCTGTAAGCTGCCACTACCTGCACCGTTATCCCTACCCTTTCAGTTGTCATAATCACACCTCTTTGTTCGCCGCTTCTTTTCGTCTGGCTCAGCTACTTTACAACGCAATTATCTGTCCGTTCACTTGTCTTTGTTTTTCCCATGACACCTACCACCCAGTTCTGCGTGTCTCAAGCCACTCACACCAACACCATCTGACTCTTCTACTCCGACTTTATCTGAAGCTTCGCATCCTATCTTGGCTTCAAGTGGCTTGCCGAGGCCCCCTCTTTTTTACACTATAAAGAAACAAAACCTCACGGGCCCGACGAATCAGCGCATCGACATGTCAACCTTATCATCAGAGCAAGCTGTTCGGCGATATGTGCCTCGGAGACGGGGATCCAACTCTGATAACAGCGACTCACTTACCCAACAACGTGAGCCGTACAACAGCTGGGGCCCGTATACCGTATACACGCCATATACTACCAAGATGAAGCGGCTAAACGTGGAGGTGACAGCCCACAGAACGGCTAGCATTGCTCCGATAAGCCAAGACGGCAAACTCGATAGCTTCTATAGCGCCAAGAGCTGCAAACCTCTTTCTCTGGAAAGTGCAAGCTCTCCTGCTTTCCATCAACTTCGTTCCCAGCAACAAACTGATCGTCTCCAACAGCAACACAGAGCGAACAGCAGTGGCAACGCCCGCGCCATTGTTCCACGATATTCGCCGCCGGACTTCTACCAGGAGCATCTCTCCGACACTTTTCGGCCGCAGTCACAGGATCGCTCCTCCCATTTCGCCTCTGCTTCTCCAACTGGCTCTCACGCCTCTCCTTTCACGGCAGACGACGATGGCGGCATAGGTCTGTCTCCGGTATCCACTTTCACTTCCACATCAAAGACCCGATCGCGTCCTCAATTGCGTTCGCTCTTGATTCTTTCACACCGCAACAAGCCCTCTTCCAGTAAGCCTGGTCGCTGCTCTGCCTACAGCGTTGGTGACGGACGTCGGACTGGCTTTAGCACCTATACGAGCAACAGTGTCCCTCTCTCTTCCTTTGAACAAATTCGTCCCAGTCGCTCCAACTCCACGACATTCTCTGCGCAGTTTAGTGAGTCATACGGCGTGGACGAATACAGCAATATTCCACCTTCTCCCGACAGAGCAGAGCGAGACCTCCGCATCTTTCATCCGTCTAGAATCCACAGCGTGGCAAAATACGGTTCCCGAAGAGATCATCTTTCTTCGAGTCACAGAGAGCTGCACAGATCTCCCAGGGAACAGGAGCCATATTGGGCAGACGTGTACACTATGGACGAGAAAATCGCCGACACCTTGCCCGCTACGCCGACCAGCTTTGGCGCCAGCATCTCGTACTCCGATCACGACTTTGCTGTGCAAATGGAAGACGGAAGCCAAGATAGCTCACGGGGAGCCAAGGTCAAGAAGGACTGGCGCTTCTGGATGATCTTTGTTGCTTTGATGTTGGTCGCTTTTTGCGCAGGTAAGTTGTTCGTTCTGCACAGTGGCTGGATGATTATGGCAAACACCGGGACTGACGCCTATGATTCAAACGCTTTCATCGATATAATGCAGCTTTGGACATGACGATGATTAGCACAGCTTTACCAGCAATAGTCGCAGATCTTCCAGAGTCGAAGATTGCCGCCAATTGGGTCACCTCGGCTTTCCTACTTCCCATGGTGGCCTCGCAGCCGATTTTTGGCGGTCTTTCGTGCTCCATTGGCCGCAAATCTTCGATCAACGTCGCTCTCGTCATCTTTCTCGTAGGATCTGTCGTCTGCGCATGTGCCAAGAGCTTGCTCGTGCTCGTTATCGGCAGGGGCATCCAAGGTCTCGGCGGCGGAGGCATTCATTCCATGTGCGAGATCATCATGTCTGACCTGACGACGCTTCGCGAACGCGGCCTGTTCTTCGGACTGATTGCGCTAGTATTTGCCGTCGCGGGCTTTGCAGCGCCGGTGATGGGCGGCGCATTTAGCGAGCGTTCGTGGCCGTGGATCTTTTGGATCAATCTACCGATCGGCGCTATCGCACTAGTGCTTCTTGTGCTGTTCCTCAATATCAAGGTGCCGCTACTCAAGGGTAAGGAAAAGTGGCAGAGGCTCGACTTGGTTGGCAACGCAATTCTGTTTGGTTCGGTCACGTCGGTCTTGATCGCAGTGACAGAGGGAGGTATAAAGTACCACTGGTCGAATTGGCGCGTATGGGTACCGTTGGTGGTGGGAGTGCTAGGCTTGGTGCTCTTCCTGGTGATTGAATGGGTTCCCAATCGCCTTGCACCCAAGCCCGTGTTTCCTCTGGATCTTTTCACGAATCGAACATCTGCCATTGCATATGTCCAGACTTTTATTCACGGAGTCATCTTTTATGGAGTCATCTATGTAGTACCCATCTACTTTCAGTCGATCAAAGACCGCACCCCGCTCGAATCGGCGATTTGGTCTTTCCCTCTATCTGCGCCCTCGTTCCCACTCGCCATGGCTGCGGGCATTTCCATCTCGCTCACTGGCAAGTATAAACTTTTCATCTTTGTCGGATGGGTGCTCATGGCTGCAGGGATCGGCTGGATGACGCATTGGCATGTCAACACGAGCAAGGTGGAATGGATCTTTTCGCAAATCATTGCAGGAGCAGGGGTTGGGATTCTGTTTCCGATCACGTTGCCTCCGATCCAAGCAGCGTTGCCCGCATCGCGGTTGGAAAGCGCAACGAGCGCCTATGCCTTCACTCGCACCTTTGGCGCTGTATGGGGCATTACTGGCGCCACTACCATATTTTCAACCCAAGTAGCCAAGAACCTCAAGCCCTATTATCCACTGCTCAACCCTCTGGGCCTGAATGAATTCACCATCGTCGCGTTCAGCGAGCACCTGGACCAGCTTCCCGACACACTCCGGCCGATTGTCAAAAAGGGTTACGCGGATGCTATTTCTAACTCGTTCTGGCTTTTCGTCCCTCTCGCCGTCATTGGATTCTTCACCACTTTTGGAATGAAGGCTCTGCCTCTTCCGGACTTTATCAAGTCGGAGGCAAGGCTTGAGCAAAAGGAAGACGCGATGTCGGCGCTAGGCTCGGGAACTGCCTAATAACACGTTGTGGTTGCCCGTGATGGTTCTCATCTCGCACCGTGTCTCGTGTTTCTGTACTGTACCTACTGTGCTGTACATTTGACTGCTTCTTCGAGTTGCCTTTGACAGTGTAACCTGATCTTTTTCCGTACATCGATCAAGCCTGGAAAGCGGCGGCCACACCTCGCTTTTTCAATTTGCTGTCATTGCTGTGTAAAGTGTACCGTATTTGCGATCGGGATGCAAGATCTGTGCATTCAAATTGTTCTCTGCACCGAAAGGCGTTATTTGACGGCTGGTAGCCGACGTCTCACATGCGAAGAGGTTGATGCCGAAAATCAATTTATGTTATTTTATTCATTTATTTATTGATCCAAAAAAGCCCACCCGTTGTGGTGCATTCTTTTTAACTTTCTTTGGCTGATGATGGGCAAAAAATACAGAACACTAAAAACTTTAAAAAAAAAAGTTGGTCTAAAAATTCCTGCTTAGCCGAGCCTGGCCTACGCCAAAGAACTATCACAGTGATTACGATTCTTGCCGGATGACCGGACACGGTGGCACCATGCATTCAGCTAGTCAGCTAGCCGTCAATGCCACACTTCATATGCACATTAGGATTGGACCTTGAGCGATTAATGATACGATAGTTCCCGAACCGCTGCTGTGAAAAGGGTTGTAGTGCCGGCAGAACCACAATCGTCTCGACCAAGGACGATCTGAAACGCATGGTGCAACATACCTTTCCTCTACCAACGTCCCCACCATCATCTTGACCATCAACGTCAATCCACCCGCCGGAACGCCTTCGCTCCTCAACTGCAGCTGGGAGCGCAACTCGTACAGAAGACTCAGTATGAAGATGCCCGTGATGGAAGGATACGATGCTGTACCGGTGCCCGTGCTAGATAGCACCATTGGCAAGTAAGTTTCTCATTGCCATCGACTCAAGCCTTGCCAGTCTCTTATTCTTAAGCCTTGCTGACGCTTCTCTACTGTTACGCTCTGAACCACAGTACAGATATTCTTGTGAGTTGCTTGAGTCCAACCTCGTTGTCTGGTGTCGTGATTGAATCTATGTCGTTGCTTACCATTCCTGAACTATGACCTCTGCGTATTTATACAGACTCGAATCACATTGACCTTCCCACAGCCCCTCTCTCTATCGTACCTCGAGCAATCATGGTACGCTTTGGTGCGTACTTGGCCCATCCTCGCAGCACGTATTCGACCCGTGCCTACCACGCATTCGGGCATCTCTTACTACATTCCTCAGCCTCGTACGCTCGAGACGCTCGAAGCTCGCTCTCGCACCAGCTCAAAGCCGCTGGAGCAGCACATAGCCCTCGTCAATGCCTCGGATCGCTCAATCGCATCGTATCATCCCATCGTTGGGAAAGCGGTGACCGGGAGCCTGTCGCAGACTGAGATCAGCCTTGGAGATGCGCCCAATCGAGCGCTTCAGGATCAGATGACGTGTCGAAATGCGTGCCGAACGTGGAAGCAGCTGCTCAAAGCGGACCAAGCTTTTGTAACCGCTCAAGCCACCAGCTTTTCCGATGCAACGACGGTGACTATCTCCTTCAGCCATGTTTTGGGAGACGCTTTTGCGATCAAAAGCATTTTGCAGGGCTGGCAGGATAGCTTGAACGGCAAAGTGCCACCCCCATTAGAAGACCTGGGCAAGGATCCTTACCTCGACTACCTCCCTCCCCATGGCAAGAACGCCGTCCACAAGGACGGCAGAACACTCGGCCTCCCGTTGGGATGGACCAAGTTTGGCTTGGTCAAGAAGATGCGCTTGATATCAAACCTACTGTGGGACATCAACGTCAAGCGGCCCGAAAAAAGCATAGAACAATTCTACATATATGTTCCAGACGAAATGGTGCAGCAGCTGCTTGCTGAAGCACGATCAGACCTCGAACAACTCTATAGCAACAAGGTCACAAACGCAGGCATCGAGACGCAACCATCTCTTCCACCAAACGTGAGCACTTTCAATGTGCTCTTCGCCTGGCTCCTGAAGAACATCCACGCTGCCAACTCCAACCCCAAGAAGCTCAGCACGGTGGTGACGATCGTCAACGCTAAACATCGACCCCCTGCCGGTCGTGAAATGCAAGATTACCCCAAGCACCAATTGTGGGGGGGAGCCTTTGGCGTACCTCTCAAGCCGCTTCCTTGCAGCGACTATGCAAGCCTACCACTTGGTCAGGTCGCTCTACATATCCGAGAATCGATCCAGGACCAAGTCGACCCGGAAAATATCCAAGCCAATGTTGTCACCCTCCTCAAGCACTCGTTGTGGAGAAAGCCCTCTGGCAAACTCATATTCTTCGCCGAGCCAAACCATTACTTGTGCGGCTGCACCGAATGGCGTTCGGTCAAGTTTGGGTCCATCGACTTTGGCGCCGCTGCCCTCCCCGAGACGAACAATGAGAAGGCAGAGCAGGAAACGGTGCGACCAGTTGCGATAGGAGCGCACATGGAGATCCCAATGACGCAGCGAAATCGTTGGGCCATCTTTGGAGATGCAGGCAAGGGTGTCTGGCTCTCCGGTAGCATGACGAGAAAGGAAGCGAGTCACAAGGATGGCTTTGGAAGATATGCTTTTGTACACCAACTCTGAGCGCTACTGAGCTGTCAGAGCAGAAGACTCGCTTCTGGATATCTCGGCGACAGGCGGACAGTGAGTTGCATACCGCCAACATTCTGAAGGGCTAGGATTACATCGCCACCTCTAGGGTGCAAGCAAAACGTTCGTCCAAATTGACAGCCTCGGCTGAAGGTTAGCAAGCGACTCCCTTGAGTTCGACAAACAGAAATTAAATTTGAGGTGAAAACATCTCGTTCTTGGGCAAAACAGTTTTGACAGAACATATGTATCCCAGCACCATGCCACGATCCCTCTCTTGCAAACGTCGATCACACGATCATGACTCGAATCAAGTGATTTACCGTCAAACATGTCACTGGTCCTAGCACGATAGGCTTAAAGATGCCACAGCGCGATACTGGTCTCAACTTTCATAGTACTGTACGCCTTACGAAAGGGAACAGATTCGAGGACCCCCTTTGAAACTAGCCTGTCAATTACTGTACAGCTGGTATTTCGCAGGAGTTAACATACAACTGCGATAATCACAAACTAACTCACCGGCTGTGTGCAAGCCGGTGTATCGGCCTTTTCAAATGTAGCTCTCGTTCACCATGACTGTATCAGCTCTGCACAAGGTTTGGCACACCAATACCACTTGATCAAGGTCTGCACTAGTGGTGTACGAGCTCATAATGATGCACAGGCTCTGTATTGGTGGTGGAGTAGCGGTTGATACACCCACAGCACAGCCGTTGAGCAGATTTCCTTCCTGTCGCCGCTCTGTATGTAGCATGCTCTGTTTCTTTGATGCAGACGATGTACGACAATACAACATTAGCGGTGCACGAGTCCTGATCCACAGGCGGTGTAATTGGCGGTGAGCCAGTTTCACGCCGCGCGAGTTTTTACGATGTGAATAGCTCTTTATCAGGAACTTTCAGCGGCTACAATTTCTAGGATTTTTGCGGTTCCCACGCCTTGATCCACTTTGGAATCTGAAAGCGTGAACCGCCGATGGAGCCCACCGCATAACTGATGGCAATCATTTTTCACCACTCTACAGTACAGTACTGTACTGTAGACATGGCATATTGCGACATTGACGTCCCGCTCAACAAATAATCTTGTTTGATCTTGTTTTCACAACGCAAATGGTCTTGGCAGTATCAACGATGGCTACTCTTTCGCCTAGGATCCACATCTCGAATTGTATAAAGTCTCGTGTGTGGACCTGCAGCGTCGTCGTGAGTTCCAGTCGAGCCTCCATCTTTCATCTCCACAATGTCGAATTCAGCGATGGATCCTCACGGCCCGAGTGAGGTCGCAACCAAGCCTCAACTTGACTCGTTGCATCAGACTCACAGGACAGTGGACGCTACTGCTGCCGCGTCTAAGAAGCATGCCATGACATCAACTTGGCTTAAGAAAGATCCAAACAATTGGTCCTTTTCTGAGCGTGTGCTGGTCCGTCTGGGACTCGTTCCAAGCCCTTTTTCAGACACAGACAAGTCGCGGACCCCGGTATTCGCCAAAGATGCGCCGGTTCCAGCGTTTCCCCTTTGGAAGGTGCATCTCTTTGTAGCGCCTCAAGCTCTGGCACCGTTGATGCTTCATGCTTCCTTCACCTACTTGACCGGAATCCAACTTGGCCGTGCATGGGTAGCTCCCTTGTACATGGTTTACTTTATCATTGTTGGCACAAGATACGTATCTTGGTGTAATCGCACAGCAGCAGAGCTTGGCACGTTTGATGGACAGGCGCAGCGCGATGCGGTACCGGACTTAGACACAGCACGTGTTATGCGCGAGCTTCTATCCGTGGTATTGGCTCGCACTGGTGTAGCTGTTCTCTACCTTTACGATCCCCATGCGCCAATCTTTGACATCAAGACGCTCCTCTTGCTTCCCATCAACATGTTCTTCTACGCTGTTGTCCTCGATTTTTACTTTTACTGGTATCACCGTCTCATGCATGAGGTCAACTGGTTATGGCGGTTTCATCGAAAACACCATACGACAAAGCATCCAACCGCAGCATTTGGCGCCTTCGCCGATCACGAGCAAGAGTTTTGCGACATTCTTGTCATTCCCACCCTTGCATGGCTCACTTGGCGAGTCGACTTTGCCACTTGGTGGGTCACAACGTGCTACATTCTCTACGTCGAAGCAGTAGGACATTCAGGGATTCGTGCCTATTTTCAACTTCCCACCACTTGGCCTCTAAGGTACCTCGGCGTCGAGCTCTGTGTTGAGGATCACGACATTCACCATCGTCACGGTTGGAAGAAATCAGGCAATTACGGCAAACAGACAAGATTATGGGATGCTCTGTTTGGTACAATGTTGCCCAGAATTGAAGGCACTTCACGAAATGTAGACTGGGACCGTTTGTAGGACCAACCCGTTTGGGTTGAATTCATAAGCAATGCTGACATGTCCACATGGATACAGCATCTCCTGTATGTAGAAACCATGTTCTTATCAAGATGAAAGAATCACATTGTCTAACAACTCACAATGACAGTGACAGTACTTCGGTCCGAGTATCCCAAACTCCCACACGAGTTTCGCCGGAGTGTCTGCTTATGAGAACCACTAGCAAGTTAGGAAAGATCAATCGATCAAAGATTCGTGAGACTAGACAAAATGTTATCACGGCCTTTCGAGAGGTCAGTCCTCTCTTTGACGAGAACCTGGGACCTGTCCATATGCAAAGGACGAGCAGCATTCGCCCAGCTTCGCTCCTTCGACAATCTGCAGTCCAACGCTCTGTCTCAAAAATGTCTCCACCTCTCCTTGCATAAGCCGCATCAGCCGTCAATCGTCCTCACTGCGATTCAAACGCACACGATCTTTCACTTGTTGCTGACAACGAGAAGTCCTGAATGGAAATTTGAGATTGAAGTACAGGAAGGATATACAGACAGCATTCTTAGAGGTGCAATGCAGACAGAAACACAAAGTCAAGCTTCGAGTCTGCATCGCAAGCAGAAAGAGGAATCAAAGAGCGAGAACAGGTATGCCTGCTTGCTTAGACGACGATCTCGGGAGCGAGCTGGCAACCGCGGGAACGGCGAAGCGCAATGCTGGTGAGTGAGTCGCGACTGCGCCGAGTGGGTGCTCGCACAACACCCGTGCTACTATCCTTGTGCTCATGAACATGGCCGTGTGCATCAACGGGACCACTTGGCATGATGGGAGTTGTACGGATCAGATACCACTTGTCCGGAGCGCTGTAGCCCCCAGTATTGACATTGTCTATCGCGTCGACCGCCTGCAGCTCCCACTCTTGGTGCTTGCATTCCAGTCCGCGTCCAGAGAGCGAGGCAAACAGATCGCGGTAGGTGGCGCTGTTGTTGGCAAAACCGCCATTTCTGCCATAAGAGCACCTGAGCATACGCAGCTGCTGCCCAGCCCACTTGTCAAACAGCTCAGAGGTGCCATCTTCGTCGACTTCGCGCAACACCTCCTCGTAGATTCCCATGGCTCGATCGTGTCGACCTGCACGAGTATACAGTCGGGCAAGCAGCTGACTTGCTTCGACCGCCTCGTCATCCAAGCCGTCTCCCGAGTGGCGCAAGTTGTAGCACATCGTGTCGCACAGCGTGATAGCCGCCTCCAGATGGTCCGCAGCCACGTGAGCATGCACCAGCGCATGGCCGATCGACAGCACCGTCTCCGGCTGCCAGTTGCGCTGCACTTCTCTAGATCGCCATAGTTGCAACAGCACACTTTCCAGCTCGACATAGTTGGATTGGGCGCCGAGAAGATGCACAAGTCCACGAATGTCTTCGAAGCGCAGAGACAGCAGCTCGATTTTGGACTCGCGCAACGCACACAGCACCTCGTCTGTGATGGCGCGCGAAGTCTGTCGCATTGCCTTGCCGAGCTTCTTACTGGTGGTGGCGGGAACCTCGATGCCGGCCATGTACTCGGCAAGCTTGTATCCGAGCGAGACATGGGCATGGTAGTAGCGGTGGTGACGAGCGAGCTTAAGACCGCACTTGGCGAGCTCGTGAGCCGTGGCGAACTCGCCTGCCTCGAGAAGTTCCTTGACCTTGTGGTTGATGGCATGACAAATGACCTTGCCGATATCGTCGATCCGCTTCTCACCGTCAGTGTGGGAGATGAGCGTCGCCAGGAGCACCATAACCACCTCATCAGACACTTCATCACCAAGGCAGTTTCCAATGCTCGAGGCACGGAAGTGGGCCAGCATCTTGCCGAGGATGGTAGAGCACAACTGGATGCGACCCATCTCTTGCCAGAAGCAATGCAGGCGAGCACCTGCCTGGAGCAACACGATCATATCGACCGTCTCGGTGCCCGTGTGGTAGACAAACTGACGGTAGAGCTGCATCTCCAGAAGCACGGCAGCCATCACTTCCGAATAAGAGCGCTTCTCGTAATGGCCCAGCCTATGAAGGCAGCCAACGATGAATACAAGCGAGATCTTCTTGTAGTCATCACCGTGCGGATGTGCCCACTCGATATCAAAGTCATGCTCGCAGGGCAGGCCAGGAAGCACAAGAAGATGATGCAACTTGCACAGCAGCTTCTCAGCCCAAGCTTGAACCTTGACGCGCAACAGAATCTTGGCAATATGGACTGCGGCCTTGTAGACCAGCACCGACTCGGTGCATTGCTCGAGCACCTCTACGATGATAGTCTGCATCAGCATCAAGATTTGAGCGTGGTGATGATCACCGCCAAGCTTGAAGCGGATCAGTACAACCATCTCAAGTGCGTGCAGTGTCAGCTCGTGCCAGCATCCGAGCTCAGCCTTATACTTGAGGTACATTTCCATGCAGATGCGGAGCGCGTTGTCGCCCAGCCCGGGATAGTGGTGATGACCCCCCTTCTCGATGATCTGAACGTACACCTTGGTGAGACGCTTCTTGACCACGGTGATCTCCTCCTCTGTGATGGTCTCGACCGTGACAGTGCGGGTGCGCGTAATCACCTCCTCATACAGGGTGATGGCCTCGTGATGATGCTCTTCGCTGTATTCGCAGACCTTGGCGAGTGCAATGAGCGCCTTGATGAGCAGGCTGTGGTCAACGCCGAAGCGGATCTTGACTACATCGCGGAACTCGAGTGTAATCTTGTAGTGCTCTTCAAAGTGAAAGCCGACGTGCACTTCGAGACCCTTGGTGTAGCGTTCATACAGCACCAGAATCATGTCGGAACTGAAAAAGTCGTGGTGGTGGTGGCCATGATCGTGTCCGCCGTGGACAAAGAGCTGCCAGAGAGAGCCGCAGATCTCGATGAGCGATTCCCATTTGCAGTGATCGTATCTCCATCCGCAGATCTCCCATGCAGCCTCCCAAGCGTCAGGGTGGCAGTGACCGTGGTGACCTTGCAGTACTGTGTAGATTTCGAGGAAGTAATCCACATAGTCGTGACGACCCATCTTCTTGCAGAGACGACCGAGCTTGTAAAGAAGCTGGATGGTGAGCTTGTGGCTAGCTCCGCAGTGCTTGCGGTAGCGCGCAACCAGGTCCAGATACAGCACAATCACCTTATCGTAGCGGTAGTGCTCTTCATAGAAGCCGATAAGCGCCCAGAAGGCGCGGGTGACGTGCTCGTGGTGGATCTCAAACTTGTGCAGGCAAGCGTACCAGATTCGCAGATAATAGCGTTCGGCCTCATCAAAGTGACCCCTCTTGTGGTGGCAGTGGGCAAGCTTACCAGCAAGTACCAGCACCTCCAACACGTACTCCTCTGGGATGGAAATATCGATGCTGACGTCGAGGAAGCTCGACCAAGTTAGCTCAAGCGTGCGAGTGATGACAATCTCGATCTCCTCGTATCGGCTCTCCTTGATGAGAAGGTCGATGAGCAGCATGCAAGCCTTGTACAGGTGCTTGTCGCCCTTCTTGATCCTGAGGCAGCGCTGATAGTGAGTCTCAAAGACCTCGCGCGTGACAGTCTCGGTGACAGTGACCTTTGTGGTCGTCTTGGTCTTGCGCGTGACCTCCTCGATCTCTTCGGTGATCTCGGTCACAATGACGGTGACCTCATGAGCTTCTTCGTCATCCAGACGACCGCAGCCCTTGAACCAGCCAAACAGCTTGATAAAGATCTCGTAGCATATAGAGAGCAATCCAAAAGTTCGGAGAACGCAGCCGAGCTGCTTGAGTCTGAGGATGATCTCGTACTCCTTGCACTCCTCGTGGTGGAACTCGGCCCAGAGCACGACGAGTACATCGTGTGCCTCGGTAATGTGACCGTGCTTGTGCAGCAGCGTGGCATACTCGATGCAGATGTCAATCATGAGCAAAGTCATCTCGAGAGACCACTGGCGGCGGCAAACCTCGCCGAGACGACGCCAGATGAGAAGGTAGAGCCTGCAAGCATGATGCCAGTGGATCGTATGCTTGGCATAACCACGAGCGAGGCGGAGCAAGACCATGATGCGAGCATCGTGTTCGTGCTCATCATCGTGCACGTCGACGGTCTCAAGGATCGAAGAGACGTAGGTGTCGATCAGCTCGGTGTCCTCACCGTGAACAACGACTTCGAGACCGGCCATCTCGTTGCAGATGTGCTTGGTACGCTCGTGACGTGGGCCGTGCAGATGCAAAAAGATGTGGTATAGCTCGCGGTAGACTACGATGACGGAGGCATGATCCTTGATGCTGATCAGAAGCTCAATGAGCATCTGGTACCAGTGAATGACCTGTTCGCTGTGTTGACCGTGCTGACGTTGGCAGATCTCAATGGTGAAGCGGATCATGTGTTCGCGCATGGTACAGATCTCGGTACGCTTGGTAAATACGAGCGTCTCGGTACAGACCAGGAAGAGAGAGGCACAAGTAGTGACAATGAGCGAGAAGCGGTCAATGCAGCGGCCCTCTTGACCCATCTTGCAGGCGTAGTAGAAGTACTCGGCGGCCTCCGTGAGCTGGTTGTGACCGCGGTGGATGGAAGCGAGCGCAAGGTAGACCTGCATGACCGAGAGGTGGTCCTTGCCAAAGCAAGCCTTACGGACCTCGAGGCCCGTGGTGTGGTATGCCAAGTGTCGGTGGTGGTTCCAGTAGGACCACTCGAGAAGAGCAAACTGCGTAGATTGCGGGAACCAATCGGCAAGATCTCTGACCTCGAGACCGGATCGCTCAAAGTGGTGGCGCCAAAAGAGCACGGTATACTCTACGGCGTTGCCCTGGTTGAGCGAAGCCTCGAGCTCCTTACCAACCAGCAAGTCGAGGCAGGGCAGCGCCATGTCGGTAAAGTCGGAGCCGACTGAAAGCAAAAGCTTGCGAAGCATGCGCTTCTGCATGTCCTGCTCATCCTTGAGGAGGTGATCTTTGGCATAGCTGCGAAGGGTAGCGTGTCGGAAGTGGAGGTGACCGCGAATCTCCTGGAAGAAGATGGCGGCGTGAGGCGAGGAGCGAGCTGCCTCGAGCATTTCAGGTCGCATAAGCGCTTCGAGTTCTGTCCAACAGAGGGGGCGCCTAGCTACGAGCATAAACTGTAGTAGACGCTCACCAGCCTCGCCAAGATGCTTGGCATGCTCATGAAGTAGAGCGTGAAGATCATGGGTGCAGTCAATGTTGTGATCGCCGTGAAGGCGGAGCAACTCGAGATAGAGGAAGGCCCAAAGGAAGGATCCGTCGGCGCGCTCTACGAGCGAGTTGATGAGCTCGTCGTCGTAGCTAACTGAGCACTTGGTGAGTCCGCTGCGCAGGTAGGTGTCAATGTCTCGGACGTTGACATCGCGAGTGATCTTGTAATCGGGGAGGTCGTCCGAGAATATGCTGCCAAAGGTGACCATGCGAACACGAGGGCTGTTGTGAACACACTTGCGGAGGTACTGGAAGGCCTTGTCGTGGCGAGTGCTTAGACCGTCGACGAGCAAGAGGATCTCGTTGCCAGCAGCACTGCGCGTGAGAGTTTGCTCGAGAGCCTGCCAAAGACCGTCGGCAAGTTCGTGATCATCGTTATCCCTTACAAGCACGCTAGCCAGATCAGAGTGCAAATGAACGTCGCCAATGTTTTGCTGCCAAATCTGGTAGAGGAGCGACTTGACGAGGCCGAGCTCAGTGTGCGAGTCGTGCTGTTCGATCAAAAGCACGTCGTACGACTTGCGCCCAAGAGTCCTGCGCAGACGTTCCTGCGTCCATACAGCAAGAGTCGACTTTCCGCTGCCTGGCTTACCGGTGATCTGCAGCACATCGTCGTGACTGCGAAGAAAGTTGAGCAGTGGCGATTGGAACCACTCGCATGTCTCGGGAGCTACAGCTGTCTGTCGTTGAAGGCTGGCAAAGAGACGGGATTTGAGAGTGAGACCAGTAGCACCGGCGAGCTCAGCCAAGATGGTCGAGGTTGAGACAAGGGATGGTTTGTGTTGCTGGAGGGAGAGACGCCATACGATGCGGTGGAGCTGAGAAACTTCGGCGTCAATCGAGTCGATGGATGCGGAAAAGAGGCTGCCTACATCGATGGCCTCGGAGCTGGTGGGAGAGAGACGGTTCATACGGCTTCGAACATGGCGAGCGAGTTCAGCGCTGAGCGACATGTAGCGGTTGAAGAGCGAAAGCAGCAACGAGCGCACAGAAGCATGGATGAGGAAAGGATGGCTCTGGTGAAGCGATCGCATGAAGAGGTTGGCGATCTGGGAGAGAAGCTCAAAGAGAGGTCGAAGCGCCTCTGCCTGATGATGACCAACGTCGAGCAAAAGGCGAATGGCTACGAGCGAGGTCTTTAGCGAATGCTCGTTGGCAGCGAGTTGGGCAAAGTGATTGAGCTGGGCACCAACCTCTTCAGCTTGGCGTAAGACCTTGTCCCAAGCCGAGTTCTTGCGAGGCATGTGAAGGAGACGCTCGTGTGAGAGGAATTCGAGGTAGCACTCGAGGTCGCAGTCGACAAAGTCCTGCTCGGTGAGGTCATCGATGAGGACGACAAATCCACGTCGAATATCGATCGAGGGCTGGTGCATGGTGAGGAAGCTATGCTGTTGGTCGGTGACCGAAGGAGTGGTGAGAGGGGTATCCATGTTGATGGTGTCAGTCGTTTCGGTGAGCTCGGTGAAATGGCTCTCCATTCGCTCAAATGGAGGCTTGACGGAGCTGATGGTACCGAGCGCAGTATCGAGGTTGGAGTCGGCTTGGGCAGGCATGTTGACACCCGAGGTGGATCGACTCAGCTTTTCTGATATGGGATGCAAGGGATAAGGGGGTCAGTAGGTGGTTTGAAAGCAAAGCAAAGCAAAGCAAAGCAAAGCAAAGCAGGTCAAATCGAGCATAGGATGAGTGGCGACAACGTACGAAGTGTGTTGCGTCCAAGACCAAGGACGTTCATCTAGTCTGTGATGGCAAGTAGCAGAGAGGGGAACCGTGACGCTTCCAAAGATAGTAGTGCAAGAAAGGAAGACAAGGGTATAGGATGATGGCTGGGGGGGAACGTTTCAATTCGATTCATGCCCATGGGGGAAGCTTTTTATATCCTGTCTATCTACAGTACGCCTAGCTGATGAGCCTTTCAGACTGGAGCTGCAATATTGACCCCAATCGGCTCTATCTCTCTCTGTCCATTGGCTCCCCACAAATACACAGCGGAATCGAAATGAAAATTGGCTTCAACGATGCGTCCTAGTCTGACAGGGTCAACGCCAACGCATGGGACGGGCAAATGGAATGTCATGAACCCGAAAGAAAAGGCCGGATAATCGTACTAAATGGTTGCAGGCGCGGGAAGGATGATGGAGAAGGGGCTTTGCATTCTGAGCATGAGTAGCGAGAAGCTGTCAATGTCAGGGTTCGCTGTCCAAGGGCTGTCCAAATGCGCCTTTGCTTGAATTTGGATGCGCTTCGGGCTACGAATTGCAGGGTCGAGGCAGTAGATCAGTGTTTTGTTGATTGTGGCAGACGCATGTGCAAGAGGTGGAGTTGCAACTTTGTTCGAGATTTTCCCAGTCCCGTGCCTCTTTTTTCGTCTTTTTTTTTTCTTTTTTTTTTTTCTCTTATTCTCTTGGATTTTATCCGATCTGACTGAGACGGGAAGAGTGACCGGTTGAGCTTGCCATTTTCTACAAAAAAGGGTTCGTGCGCTGCAATTATAGTACAGTGCAGTACGCCATGTGCGTCGGTGATCTTTGATGGCATAATTAACAAACTTGGCAAGCCAGTGTACAGGTACAATAACCACTTGTTCCATCACAAGCTCTGCTTCCCACGACTCTTTGGGACGGGTAAGAGCAACATATTGTGTCAAGACCGTACCGACTTGCCATCCTTTTGTGTTTTTCTTTCTAGTCATTCCAGCCGAGCTGGACCAGCCGCCGAGTCTCGATAGGTTGAGTCCAGAAAGGGCTAGAACAAGCCGTGTTCCTCACCGTGAAAGCGTACAAGGCTCAAAGATCTCGGGCGAACAAGAGAGTTGGAGGGAGAAGCAGCAGAGGGAATCGCTGCACCGGCACCTACAAAACCGGCTTCCATCACCACTCCTGCATCCCGAGCAGCACAGGACAAGACTTGAATACGAAGCCAGAAGTAACGACAAGCATACAGCCAACAGCGACAGGAGCAGGAAAAGTAGCAAGATCAGGGAAATTCGAACCCGGTATTTGGTGACTATCAGACCTCCAATACAGTCCAGTCATCACATGGGACCTCTGCTCCTATCCAACCCAGATTGCCTGCTCTGCCGTGTGCGATACCAGACACCTGACACCGACCTAATCAATCGTCTTAGCTACCAGTCACACCTAACTGCGGCTTGAGTTTGGGATCGAGTTATTTTCTGCATTTTTTTCAAGAGTGGTGGTCAAATCGATCTCAACAGCATAAAGGAAGCAAGCGTTACAAAGCATCCCCAGTTCCAAACAGCTCCATGCGAATGTCGTCCTTGTCAATCCCGAGACTATGGAGTTCTGTCTTGATTTCCAACATGAACTCTTGGGGCCCGCAGATAAAGTATAACGGTTTGATTGGCTGTGATCCTAGGAGCAAGTCTTGTTGGATGTCCAGTGATTTTACTGATATTCTGCCTTTTTCGTGAAAGTGGACGCCCTTTGTCTCGTCGCTAGTGGGGGCGGTTAGGAAGCTCTTGTACCTAATATTGGGGTGGGTAGAAGATACCGCTTGAAGATGGTCCCAAAAGGCTCTTGATGAAGATGTTCTTGCACCATGAACAAAGACGATTCGCTGCGTTACACCCTGCTCCACCATCGTATCCAGAATCGAAATGAACGGGGTGATGCCTACACCGGCCGAAATCATGACCACCGGTCTCTTGGTATCCTCCTCTGCATCCCAGAACAACTCGCCTTCTGGATGCGAGAGCTGTACCACATCACCAACTTTGGTGTTTTCATGCAGAGCATTGCTTACATACCCCGGACGCATTCCCAACGAGCCTTTATCTTTCCTCACACTGATCCGATAGCGCTTTGAATTAGGCGCGCTACTGAGAGAGTACTGTCTTGCCTGTCGAAATCCAGGTTGACTAGGAACGTCAACCAAGATGCTAACGTACTGTCCTGGACGATACATCGGTAGTGGTTCTCCATTCAATGGCGAAAGATGAAACGAAGTGATCTCTTGAGATTCTTGCTGCTTTTCAATCACTCGAAATTGCCTCCAGTCGATCCATCCGTGAGAGTCGCAGCTTTGGTACAAGGCGGCTTCTTTAGAAATCATAACCTGGGCCAGTTGGTCATATGCCTCGGTCCACGCGTTTAGATGGGATGGGCTCAATGTAGGACCCAAAACGTGAGACATGGCATCGAGCAAGTATTTGCCTACGATAGCATATTGGGAGGGTTGCACATACAGGCTGACGTGCTTGGAACAGATTTTGTCGAGGGCAGGGGTGAGGATGGTGAGGTTGTCGATGTTGGACGCGTAGGCGTACAGGGCAGTTGCGAGGGCCGATGCCTGTTGATGGCTCGCTTGGTTGGTTTGATTAAACACCGAGTTCAACGATGGGTTTTCGGAAAGCAAGGTCGAGTAGAAGCGTACCACAATGGTTTTGCCATGCTCTTCGAGTAGAGGGGCTGTCGCTTTGATCAGTTCGACCTGGGCGTGGGAGAGTGGCATGGTGAGAGAAAAGAGTCGAGTGAAAAGAGCAAGTCGTTTGGGTTGCAAATCGATTCGAACTTGGCTTGTATGGCACTTTATGGATAGATATATATACAGAACAAGACCAAGGTGTTTGAGTGACCAGACGGAACATGACGGCTGCAAAATGGTGGCACTGTGTGCAAGGTGGGTCATTGGATGCTACACGACAGCTCCTTGCGCCGGTACGTTCCGCGTGCATTTTTCACATCAAGGCTGTACCTACACACACCGAGCGATGACCACGCACAACTCGACGTGCAAACCTTACAGCTCACCCAGCCAAGAAGCGCCATGTCTGCGAAATGTTGACGTTGAAAAATTCAAAGCCAGCTCGATATTGCAATGTCACATGGAATCCGGTTGAGTCCGGTTCGGTTAGCGTGCAAGCCTAAGCGACAAACAAAACATCCCGACCCTCGGCAAGCTTCGGCAAGAAATTTGACGCGTACCTGCACCTGACAAAAATGCGGCATGGTTCGGGAATCAAAATTTCCTCTCTCTCCTCTCCAACCTCGGCATCCGGTGTTCAACTCGGTGAATTGACCCAGCTTCCCACCTCGATTGCCACTTGATTCCCTGCTCATTGTCGTCGGGTGTGTGGGTCTGTCCCCAAGAGGTTGTCTGCAGGAGAAGCAGGAGCAGGAGCAGGAGCAGGAGCAGGAGCAGGCAAAGTTGGCAGCTTGCTTTTGTTTTCAAATTCGAGTACAGAGTGTCAATCACAATCAAAGCTTTTAAGTTGCCCTATGCCAAGATGGAGACATGGATCTTGACACACTCGTCAAAGGCTGGAGGGCAAGTTGCGATGCAGATGTTTCAGACGAAATTGACCAGAGTGAGCACTTGATCGAGAGCCAAATGCGCATGACAATGGTTGTGTGGTGGAATGCAAAGAGCGAAAGGAAGCGTTGAGAGAAAAAAATCACTTTCACTTCCGAATCATATGACCGAACCACTCTCACACTGTCAGTTCTGTCCATGCAGTGTTCTCCTATTGATCTTTCAAATGTCGGCTGATTGTGATCTGCACATTTGTCAAAGCTCATGCCCTTTAGATCTTGCGCCCGACACATATAGCTGCATTGCAAGGTGGTAAATCAAGATGATGTTTGAAATTGTCGATGCAACTTATCAATTTGAATCAATGATAGCAGAATGCAGGGTTGATCGAGACTCGTCCATACTGTCGTTCCAATCAATGTTGTTGCTCTTGCACTCGATCCTTGGCATCAATGTTCCAAAAATTGCATCCCATAGTCTGGTCTGCTTGCCATAGTTACCTGATTTTCTCCATCCTTGTCGATGGTGAATGTCGTGGTCTTCAACGATCAATTCCAAACCCAGATAGCGAAGTGGCCAGGTGGCGATGACTTGAAAGTAGGCTCGCACGCCCGAGTGGCCAGCCAACTCGGTGTACAAGATAAAATTCATTGCTACCCACCAAGTTGCAAAATTGATTTGCCACGTCAGCAATGCAAGTGCAGGTATAATCACAATATCAAAGAGGCCTTGTTCGTCATCGGTATAAGCAGCCATGATTGCGACAGGATGTTTGGTCAAATGATGCTTGCGGTGGTATTTCCATAGTGAGTCGACCTCGTGCATCAGACGATGATACCAGTAATAGTAAAAGTCGAGGACGACAGCGTAGATGAAAACGTTGACTGGCAGAAGGAGGATTGTGTTGAGGTCCAGGGGCGGCTCATTTGGTTGGTAGAGCAAAAGAGTTCCCAGAGGAATACGAGACAGGGTTGAAGCAACAAAGTGCAACACCATGTTTCCAGTGTCGAGGTCCGGAATGTTATCCCTTGGCGCTCGTGCATCGAGTGTGCCAAAGTTGAGCATCAACCTCTGGAATGCAATTGCAGTTCGTCGGCTATACCAGGAGAAGCAAAGCATATACACAAACGCGGCCCAGCCCTTACCAATTCTGTAGCCAGTAAAATAGGTGATTCCTGAATCCACGAGGAGCGGGGCAACCGCCTTTGGAGTCGCATACAAATACATCTTCCAGATAGGGTATACCGGAACTTGTGTGTCATTGGAGTAGACTGGAGGCTTTGCTGGGGCCCCGGAAGGCCTGGTAGACGGTGTAATGCCCATGCGTGCCAGTACGGATTCCGCCCAGTTCCAGTCTTTGGGTTCTTTATACGGCCATGTTGCCGTCATACGACCTTTACCGAGCGACCTTTTTATCGGCACGAAATCGTCAGACTTGTCCGACGTTGCTGTACTTGCTCTCATGTTTCCGGGGATCGTATGGTATCGAGGGTGGTTTAGATGGTAGGAAAGGTGTCGAGGCTTCAAGGAATACGGCTTGAGCGTCGTATTGTCAAGGTATTCTAGGTGTTGCAGACGACATGACTGTGTCTTGGTCCGATACAACTTAGTCTTGAAATGCTTTATATATGACTGTGAAGCGGCAACCTGGTTGCCACCATCCGAGGTAATGGAATCCTCTAGTTACCGTCTGATCATCGTCGTGTTCAAGTGGTGCTCCTGTTGTACGCAAAATTAATTTTTTTTGGATTGCTCTCTCGGAAAACGCAGAGACAGGCGCTTGGTCTTGGATAAGAAAAAGATGCCATTCTTGGAAACGTCTCGGCGCTCAGCAGCTGTATCATTGTCCAAAATCCTGTTTGGCGGCGATGAATGAGAACATGATTTCAATAGTGGTAACCAACGCCAACAAGCCAATGTCTAGCAAACATTGACATACTGTGTTACCAGCCATGATTCCACGAATTCTAGAGGGTGTTCAGTCGAGCGACGATGATGGTGGCGCAACTGGAAGTGTGGGGTACCGAGTGAAAATTCTCACAGGATGGTTACCACTTAAACATCGGCATCCTGCACACCGCCATTCTTCGAAACGCTTTCCTCGCTTACTCAACTTTGCCACTGGCACCAGATACACTCGATTGCAGCGTGGCGATGTACATGCGTACAGCTGCGTCAATGCTCCCTGTTGATGAGAAATTGAAAGAGCGTTGACAATCTTGAGGAGGAGGAGGGGCCCGATGAGAGACCAAGCGATTCGGCAGGTGCACGTCGCAGGCCTGTACGGACGTTTCCAGGATCAAGAGAGAGCAAATTGACTTGAGCACCATCTGGAAAGTATTTGGGTAAATCGTTTGCCATCAAGATAGTCGCAGTCTTGCTCTTGCCGTATCGATACCAGGTTTCCTTGGATTCGGGCCAATGTTGCTTGTTCACCCGCTTCGAGATCTTTGAAAGAAGCTTCCGATGGCGCCAAACTGGTTGTCACACTTGCAACTTGAACGATGCAAATTGTCGCTGATCCTGCCCGAGTATCATCATGTAATGTGCTGTACATTGCGTCAAACACGCTGGCCTTCGCTTTTGCTTTTGTCCTGATGCAAGCACACGAGCTCACTGTTGATACAAAGCTCATTGTCATGCCACGCTAGCTGCTCAGCTGAGCTCAAGCGTTTCATAAACCTCCCCTTGTTCTCTTCAAATTTGGCCTTTGATATCGAGTCAAATTGACCAAGGATCAATGACATGTGTTCCTTGGCTGGACTGCACAGTCCCTCCAGCAGCGGGAAGGTTGCCTGACCTGAGCCCTTGACATACCAGTGATGTCGTAGACATGGGTCTGGTGGGAAATTCTGCGGCTCTGTGCGTGGTCGCTTGCTTGGAATCTTGCCAGCTTCAGGTGCTGCTGCCGCCACCTCATTGTTATGAATAGTCCGCATGGCTCCGCGCGTGAGGTAGATCGGTGGGCGCATCGCCGATCCGGTAGGCGACGAAGTTGACTGCGGCAACGTCTACCGGGCAGTACATGACCCGGTAGGCGTCGCCCGGTCCCATCCACTTTCCCTTCGTCGATTGTATTCTATTTCACTCTCAGTAGGAGATCGAATCACAGACCTTATCAGCCCGGTAGCCCGCCACCGCTCGCCAGCCGACGTACCGGACACCACCGTGCCGGTAGCCCCACCCCTGGCCTCGACCCCTTCCACCAACACACGACACCTTCGAGGTTGCCAGACCCCAGGGCGTAACACTCATCACCTGCTAGCTGCTCCTGTAAAGTGAATCGCCTTTGAGAATATCGGTGCCCATCGTGCTGATGCGGGCTCCTGAGATCTATGAAAAGCTCAACACACTGTCTTGGCAGCGACAGAGCTGCAAGCCGGGGTCCCACCGGTTCTTGCTTGGTCCCTTTTGGCACATTGATGGAGTTCTTGACCTGAATTGCAATGTAGGACAGCTTTTCTGAATCAAAACGGTCTTCTCCAATGGGGGGCTTGTTGGTCTCTGGGGTGTGGTAGATGGGAATCAAAAGATCCCAACCAGGTTGTGCGCTTGGACCCTGTGCAGCAGCATGCCTGAGCCAAAGCTCAGGCAGAAGCAATGGATTGATCTCCTTGACTTGAGACACCTGCTTTTCGAGCTTGACAATATGCTTGAAGTTGATCCAGGCATGCTCCACCCACAGCCAAAACTCAACAATGCCCAAGAAAGATGCATCTGGTTGGCCAAGCGTGGCGTCAGCATATCGAGATGAGGGTGGCGGCCATGGAACCTCAATGTAGGTTGATCCAATCAGCGTCTCGATCCATTTGGCAACCGTGATAGGGGCAACAATGGCCTCATGAATGTCTTTTGGGATGGTAGCAGGCGTCATGCTCCGATTAAGTAGGCCTTGATACATGGACCTTGCAACCATGTCGGCGGCCATAGTACATAGCAACATGATGCCTTGCTCGCCTTGAGCGCCCACATCAAGACCCAGGGGAGCTCGAGCGGCAACGAGGGATTGGATGACCATTCCCCATTTGAGGTGGGGTGTCAGAGTTCCTGAGCGAAACTGCCAGGCAGCGGCAACACTGAGGGGAGGCTCAGATGGTGTGCTTGTGACCATGAACTCAGAGGTGCTCGAAATGTAGCCAATATAGCGGAGATGTTGCGAGATCTGCTCCTGGACAAAATTGTGGAATGTTTCTAGACCCGAATTGGCCGGAAGCTGGATGCGGATACGCTGCGAGGCAAGGGCAAGGGAATTTTGGTTGTTCTCATCGAGCGGAGAGCCACTGACGCTTGTCAGATGGGGCCATCCCCATCCGGCTGGGCTCACCAGCTTAGTGATGATATTGAGAGGCCGAAGGTAGCCCTGAGAGTGGTACAGGACGTCGTTCCACAAAGGCCGGCCAAGTTTGGGCAGCAAAAGGTTGAGCTGGCACAAAGTGAGAGAAGAACTGTCGCAAGTGGCCAGATTTGCAATGTTGCTACGATCATGGTCGGTGAGGTTGACGTCGATGGGCATGGCGGAGAAGGACTCGCAAAGTTGATACGTACCGCCGTCTTCCATTCGGCGTGAAGCTTCGCGAGCTGATTTGCTAGACAAAGGAGCCAGATCAGAATTGGTGTCAATGAGCAAGATCCAAGTGGATGCTGGGCATGCACGGAACCATAAGCGACGGATGATGGGCAGCAACATAGCAATAGATCCACATTCATCGAAAGCAAGGAAGGGAAAGGTCGGCCGGACCTTTTTGGGCGACAGGCTTTCAAGCGCCAGGACGCTAGGCCGGAGAAAGGTGTGCACTGCCGTGATGACGCAATCAGGACTGGAGAGAAGCGCATCGTGTTGCTTGATGATGCAGTCATAATAGTCCTGGGCGTGGTTGGAAATGTGCTTGAGCATCTCGGATCGAAAGTGGATGGTGGGCATGTCGGGAGCATGTCGACGTGCGGCTGTGATGTTGACGATGGGATTGTCAACGTCAAAGACCTTTTCAAACTCTGGCATGGATCGGGTGGGAGGCGAAAGGACCAGATGTTCAAGTGTATGCTTGCTCCTTGGACACAAGGGCTCTGACGGACCAAAGTGAGACAGAGGAACAAAGCTGGAAGAGGGTGACGAATGGATGGCGGTTGCAAGGTAAAAGATGACGGTGTTCCAGCAGGTTTGATGGTTGGATGATTTGCAGCCGTATTTGTCGTCGAAGCAGTTGGAGGCCTTTTTGAGGAGGGAGAGATAATGGGCAATTGTGTCACAGTAGAGCGCAATCCAAGCCAAGACATGGAGATGGGCTTTGTTGGAGGACTGTTTGGTCAAGATGGTTTGCGACGAGTCAAAGTAGTCACAGACATGAGCATCGCGCGGAGGAAAGGAAACAGCATCGGCTGGCATGGAGTTGCGCACCGAGACGAGCATGCCCGGATGGATTGTGCTGAGCTCGACACACAGTCTTGACTTGCCAAAGCCAGATGACTGAAGTACAGGGAGCACTTTTGCATAGTAGATGCGCTCGGAATCATTGGTTGAATCAATTTCTGCGGTGGCACGGTGGGGCTCGTCAACGTCGAGAGAGGGCTGGGTGGGAAAGAGTGGATTGTGGGCCTGGAGAAAGACATTCAAGAGGCTGAGACAAGGGCCATGAAAGCGGGTAGCGCTGAATGAGCTTGCTGTGGTCGAAGCAAGCATTTCGTCTTGAGGTTGCTGTGTTTCGAAAGCGTACTCAAGCAGACGCTTGAGACATTGCGATGGTGGTTGGTCTGCCAACTTGGGAGTGGCAGCATCGAGAATTTTGAGCAGTGTCGTGAACTGTTTGAGAGGCCTGATTGCGGGCGGATGTCGAGTGAGATCAAAGACAGCGCAAGTCAAGGTGCTTGGCAACGATGCGCGGTGAGTTCTCAAGAGATTGAGCATCCTTGTCCAGTGGACATGTGTGCAGAAGTTCTTTAGTTCTTGAATGCGTAGTTCGCCTTCGACGCTAGTGTCGAGTGCAGTTTGCATTGAACTCATCCAAGGTTTTGTAGATGCATTGGATAGGTCTAGGTACTGGCCGAGCAGATGTGAGAGCTTCTTCTGGCGTTCAGGTGTGGTGAGAGCGGTTGATGTTGATCGAGGTGGGGTACGACAAGGATCTGGCGGTGTTATTGCTGCTGCTGATTCCAAGGACTCCATGTTGATGCGTCTTGATGGATGCGAAGTTACATGGCGGTGGTGGTGGTGATGGTGGTGTTGGTTGGAGGTCATGTTGGCTGAGCAATGAGCACACACACATTCACAAGCCACTCGTGTGACAGTGTAACGGTGTGGTGACAGCGTGACAGTGTGACTTAGTAGCTGTGTGGCAGTGTGGCGGTGTGGCGGTGTGGCTGGGAGGCTGAGAGGCTGGGAGGCTGGGAGGATGCATGAGGCAAAGCACAATGTGTGACAGTAGACGATGTTGTGAGTGTGGCAACACCGAGACGAGGCGGGGGCGGGAGCATATAGCATACAGCACACAGCATTCAGCATACACCAAAGGCGCGAGGCGAGGATTGCCGAGATCCGAAAACTCGAGATGTTTACGAGATACAGTGACTTAGGACACAAGTTAGTTTCGACTTTGATGCGTTGACTGAAAGGTCCGCCGATCCATTCAACAAATGTCTCTCTCTCGCTCTCACACACAAACATTCGTGTGTCTGACCAAAGTGAAAAATGGGATGCAATGCAGAGACAGAGATGAAAAGACGAGTCTGTGTTGAGTTTGGAGGTATAATACAAGCATTGGATGTATGCTGAGGATTTGGGGAGACCGAGATCGAGTCGAAATGATCAAGTGTCACCAGTGCGCGATGAAAGGGGGAGGAATGGTTTAGTCGGTGGTATCCATTCCCATAGTCATACCAGAGTTGCCGGCACCAACCAGAGCAGACTTTGGCTTGGTCGAGGTGGCCTTGATCTTGATCTTTTGGTTGGACGAGGAGGCGGTTTGTCGGGAAGCGTCGATGGAAGCGCGAAGATGAGCGTTGCGATGAACCAGCAGACGATCTGCCTCTTTTGCTTTTGCCTTGACACCGGCCTTTGCGATGCGTGCCTTGTAGAAAGCGATCTCTCTGCGCGTCTTGATCTCCTGGATACGCTTCATGGCCTGGAGGGTGGTGGCGACGAGCTCTCGGTCGTAGCGGACGGGGACGTTGCGCTTCTTTTCGAATTCGAGCGTAGAGTCGACGGTCATCTCCTTGCCGTTGGCCTTGCGGAAGGCCTTGGTCCATCGAACCTTGCGTGGGTTGCGCTTCAACTTGAAGTTCTTGTGGCATTTCGACTTGCAAAACTTGAAGATCTTTGCATCGTTACGAACAAAAGTGATACCTTTGCCTGGATAGCACGGGGCAGAGCAGAAGAAGCAGTGCTCGATCCTCATTGTGGCGGCGGTGGTGTATGTGTGGTAGCAAAGGGGTCAAGATGGTGGGTAAAGGTGGCGTGTGCTTGGTCAAGAGTGGTTTCTTATTCGAGTCCCAGACGCAAAGTTGAACGATGATCCTAAAAGCGAATGAGAATCGATTTCGCACGATTGCAACTGCAAGGGTGCAAAGCGAGAAATAGAAAACAAGACCGACAAGAAGGAGGGATTGGTTGAGTGATGAGGAGAGATGGTGACAGCGAGGTCAAGTGTGGATGGAATAAATGAGCAACTTGAAAGTTTTTCTTTGCAATTTCCCCACTTTGTCTCTTTTGCGTTTTGAACCCTTTTTTTTTCCTTTTTTGGTCGGAAGTCGGAACTGAGCTTGGCAATTCCATATCGATCTATTGGATCTTTGCATCGGGCGAGATCACATCGGGCAGAAGAATGCGCAATAGCCAAGCCAAGCTGTCATATGTGTTTGTGTTTCGAAACATATCGTTGTCGCTCCATCATCATCATCATCATCATCATCATCATCATCATCATCCTCGCCCCACCTACCTGCATTCATTTGCTCGGCCATCATGAATGCACCACTCACACTGCATCATCATGGCGGCGCTGGACCAAGCTCTCAATCGTCCCATCGACCTTTGATCACACATCAAAGAACAATAGGCGCCTCCTCATCCTTGCCTTCAGATTTCATTCACAACGAATTCAGTTTTGAGCAGCACATCAAGATCAACCTCAACGTCAAGTTGGACAATGATGCACAGATCTGTCCCGACTACTCGGAGCGTCTACAGTGTCCACGTGGTGCATCGTGTCCAAGAAGGCACGTCAAGCCGAGTCATCTCAATTTCTTACCCCAAGGTTCCACAGCACTACGAGATCCCAACAAGCGAACGGTATGCAAGCATTGGCTTCGAGGTCTTTGCAAGAAGGGAGATCAATGCGACTATCTGCACGAGTACGACATGCGTAGGATCCCCGAATGTCGATTTTACGCTACCTTTGGATTCTGCAACAGTGGTGACGATTGTTTGTATCTTCACGTCGACCCTGCCATCAAGAGGCGAGAATGCGAAAGGTATAATCGAGGCTTTTGCCCCAAAGGTGAATATACTTTGTCGCTCTCGATTTCCATCTGTGCTGGGTCCTTGATCCCTTACTGACATGCATTAATCTCGCTTTTGCGCCAACAGGACCACTTTGCACCAAGAAACACATTCGACGTGTTGCCTGCCCCTTGTATCTGGCAGGATTCTGCCCTCAAGGGCTCGAATGTCCGCGCGGACAGTAAGTCTTGTTCCATCTTCTTTTTCTGCTGAGCAGATGCAGTTGATTAGAAAGAACCGCTGCTGACAATCTAATGTTGCGTCTGGCAACAACAAAAAAAAAAAAAAAACAGCATCAAGAGCACACCGCCTTCAAGCGCATCTCGATCCAACTCGCCCATCATGACGCATCGACCATTGACAGCAGCTGAAGCGTTTGGTACGGGGGGTGGACGCGACGACTTTACTGCCGATGGGGGAGGTACGCGACAACGTGGCCCACAAGGACGATACGGAATTCCAATTGGAGCGACAGCAGCAGCAGCAGGAGGAGGAGGAGGAGGTGGGCAATCGATGGGATACGGATCCAACATGCAACAACAACAACAGCAGCAGCAGCAGCAGCAACAACAACAACAAAAAAGGCCCAATAATGGATTCGTCGGTGGACAAGCATCGCAAGGAGGAGGACAGGAAGGTGGACGTGGATGGAGAAAAGACTTGTCGGAAGTGTTATGCTTTAAATGCAACGAATATGGTCACTTTGCCAACATGTGTCCCAACCCAGCGGTACCTGGCAATCGTGGTGGAATGGAACGTGGACCTGGAGGACAGGCGAGACAAAGAGATCGACCTAGGCCGTACTAGATGGTTCAGCCAACGAGACATGATGATGATCAATGATAAAATCCTAAAAAATGAAATTTGTTTGGATTTTAATATTTTATTGGCAGCAGAGCAGTGTGTTTGACTGCTTTCCCCGTCTGACTGCGCTCGGTGGGATTAATTCCGCTTTGGGTGAGAAATATGGGCGACCCTTTTTGTGTTTGACCAACATCAATCTACACCACCACCACCACCACCACCACCACCATCATATCCAACTCTGAGCTGCTGCACAAACATAGCAATGTCGACCGTTGCTCGTAAGCTTTGAGCGCAGATCCCAAGCCCATCCTCCTTCCTAACGCCATCACACAACCCGCCAACATGCCAGCAGACAGGCATACTCCACGATCCGCGCGTCACGATGAGCTCGCCACTGCCGCCGCCGACGCCGACAACAATAACAACAACAAACCAGATTCGCATGACAAGTCGCCCACTAAAAAGCACACAGCAAGGAGAAGAGCATATGCAAAGCGCAGTTGTCTCAAGTGTCGCGAGAAAAAGGCAAGATGCGAACTACCAGAACACAGTCTCACTACCCCTTCTTCCATGACTCCTCTCTCCAACCATCACGCCTGTCATCGATGCAAAGTACTCTCGCTTGACTGCGTTGTCTGGGACGGTGATCGCAAACGTAGACCAAAAGTTTCTTCGACCAATTCCAATCCGAACCTCAAGCAAGAGTCTCCTGCCAATCCACCATCCACCTCGAGACTCTCCTCTTCTCCGCCTCGCAGTCCAGGCTCCTTGGAACAGCTTGCTGCAGCTGCTGCCCACCTCTCCGATCAGCGTTCTCATCTCGACGATGCTCCCGACATGTCTCCCCACGCAGCCGCCTCTTCCAATGATGCTAGCAGTTCCAGAGAAGCTGCCTCCACCCTTGCCTCGGTCCAATTCTTCAACCCAGTCGTCGAAGATGTTTCCACCCCAACCTCGCTTCCATCTCCTGCCTCTTTTCGTGCTCCCGATCGATCCTACCTATCCGCCACATCCCCTGCCGATCTCAAACCCACCCCTCCTGCCTCGGCATCCTCTCCCAACGCTGCTGCTGCTTCTTCTTCTTCTTCCTCTGCCAACTCGGCAAAAGTACAGCCTCCCGGTCGCACCTGGACCTCTCTCTGGAGACCTCTTTCCGTTCTCATCGATTATGCAGCACAGCAACCTAGCTTCACCACCTACCTCCTCTGCCGCATCGATCGCAACTTGAACGATCTCGACATTCTCGACCTCATTCAGCGTCAGACCCTCTCCTACCTCAAACCTTTCCTCAAGCCTTACTACCTCTGGCATCCCCATCTCCCCAGCCTCGACCACATCTTTGCCCAACATCGCAACCGTCCCACCGTCTCAAGCGCCCTCTTGCTCAGCTCCATGTGCCTTGTCGCTTGTCGTCACGCCATGCCTCTCACCGACTCGCTCCCCACCAAGCTTTCCACGCTTGTAGATCAACTTGGAACTCAGATCTTGCTCTCGACCCCCAGAGACATGTACACGGTCCAGGCGCTTGAACTCCTCCTCGCACACGAGCCTTCCCTCGTCGGTACAAGTGTTGCTGGCTCGGCACAGGCAGAACGAGGTAATGGTCTTCTCGGCGAATCCCTGCTAGCCGCCGCTCTCACCATTGCAAGAGGTCTCGATCTCGACAAGGCTGTCGACAACGTCAACGACATTTGCCGTCGCCCCGTACCCTCCGATCCAGCACAGGCTCAACTTCATCGTGATACGCTCACAAAGCATCTCGCCGGTGCTTCCATCTGGATCAGCTTGCGCATATGGGAGGGTCATTTTTCCTTTGTCAACTCCACCGTACGTCCCATCGACCTCAGCTACATTACCAAAAGGGCAGAAGTCATGGTTGCCATTGACAACGCCGGTCGCAAGATCGAACGCATGGATCGCGATCCTTTCCTCTCGACCGAAAAGCGCTTCCCCGGTCTCGACGAAGATAGCATCCTTCGCTCAGCCGGTCGCACCGGTCTCGTCTATCGACTCAAGGCCATGGCCCGTTTTCAAGATACCATCGCCGGCATGTATCGCATCCTCGCCACTGCAACCAAATCCCAAGAGATCACTCCGACCTCGCTCACTCCCACCACTCCCGAAACACGGCAAGAGATCCTCGAATTGCTCTCCAAATCTTCGCGTGAACAGCTCTTCTGGCAAGCTGCCAAGTCGCATGCCTTTAGTCCGTTTGCCACCGTAAGACCCGCTTTGCTCCTCGAAGATTGGGCCACCATCGAGTCGTACTCACTTGAGGAGCTTTTGCCGTGCCTTGCAATCTGTGGGTTTATGACAGGCGAACTCAATCGCGGCTTTTCTGCCAACGAGATGGCTGAGGCTCTTCGCGTCGATGAGAGTTTCTGTTCCCAATCCACCCTCATCTCGGAGCGGAGAGACGTTGAAACCCATGCCATGCTCAGTGCCTTTCATATGTTTGATCGTGGTCTCGGCTACTCTCAACCCGACATCATGACCCGCGGAGGTGCAGCCACCAAGATGCAGCGTGGATCTCTGTGGATCGAGGCAACCGGTGCACCACTCCTGCTCACTACTGCCTTTGCTACCGATGGCTGCAAGACTTTTCTCGAAAAGACGGCGTGCGGTCTCTACGGTTTCGACCACTTGCCCGTCACAGCCGATATGCACACAGTTATGATGATTACAACCTTCCATCGACTTCGAGAGTGCGATCGCAATGAGTATCTTCCACCCATTCGGTCAAAGAAGAATAGCATGCCTCCCCCTTCCCGACGCATGTCTAGTGTTCCGCCTCCGGATCTGACCGATTCGAACCGCGACGAAATCGTGGCTGGTAGGAGCATTTCTCAGATTGGTGTCCTGTTTATCGAGGAAATGGTCCAAGTGATGCAAAAGTGGAAGCTGGGTTATTCTCTGCAGCGCAATATTCCTTTTCATTTTCGTCATCTGCTCGGCAAGTCTCGGGATTCTCAGGATGCCACCACAGAGCGTAAGAATAAGCTCGCATCTGCATCTCCGGCGGTCAAGGTTGTCGTCAAACGCTCGCCCAAGACTGAACCACCGGTGCCGACAGACACTTCCAAGGATCGAAAGAATGGCACACTTATCTCGGCTTCTTCTTGCCCTTCTTCTTCTTCTTCTTCGAATGTGGCCAATCATACCGAAGGAACGCTTAGCCAGGCGCAATCTTTTTCGCAGAATTTTCAATCGAGCTTTGTATCCGGATTGGATCAAGCGTCTAATGCGAGTGTGGGTGGAGGTGGGGTGACGGGTGGGGGACATGGAGGGATGTTTGATATTCCAATGTTTGATTTGTTTGGATCGGCATCTAGTACGGCGGATTGGACGAATAATGTGCCTTGGTTTGATCCTGTGGTTGAGAATAATAATTCGGGTTCTGGATTGTCGAGCTTTCCAAGTGGAAATGGAAATGTGGGATCGCAGTGGGATCAATATCAGACTGCACCGGGATTGGATTCTTGGCAAAATAATCAGCAACAGAGACAAAGAAATAATGATACTTTACCTCCACTACAGTATACCTCCCAACAACAACAACAACAACAACAACAACAACAACAACAACAACAAGCTCCGCCATTGCCAACTCCGCAGACTTACAATCAATCGCATCAGTACAATTATAGTGGAGGTACGAGTAGTCACCCTTGGTCGAATGGGCAAAATCCAAATCAAACTTTTGCAAACAGTTACTCGGATCAAAATCAATCCCATTATCAACTTCATTCACAACAACAACAACAACAACAACAACAACAACAATTGCATCATCAAAGATCATATTATACCTCTGGTGGTGGTGGTGGTGGGAGTCATCATGGAGGCGGCGGTGGTGGTGGTGGAGGAGGTCGATAAAAAAATTCCTTTTTTTTTGCCTTTTAGCATACAGTAGTGTCCTGTACCTTGCACTCCCTCCTTTTTTTCGTTTTTTTTTTTCGTTTTTACCTTTTCTTCCAGTCACATTGTATAAGTAAGTTACGTGAAATTGTATTCTAACCCCCAGGATTTATTCCTACACCACATACAAGTACTGTATAGTACTGGTGCTCGTTTGTTGACAAGTGGTCAATAAGGAGAGAGAGAGAGAGAGGGAGGGAGGTAAGCGAGCGTGAATTTTTCTTTGCTTTTTTTCCCGAAAAAAAGGCTCTTTTTGACAAGCTGATAGTGACCCCCCAAACCTTGAGGTCAAACTTGAACTTCTTACTGTAAATACCACCTCGGGATCACAAAGGAATTACAGATCTTCACTCCTAGACTTTATGTATGGTATGTCTTGAAATAGGAGGGGGGGGGGAGTGTAATGCTGTGTAGTGCAGTGTTGTTGTTAATCTTCTAAAGTTACAACAACGAGGGGGAAAAGAGGTTACTCGTCTCTAACACCTGGAAGTATCTCCAACATCAAGGTTTCAATGTGATATTTGACCTGAAAGCAATATCGATCTAAATCATGATCGCTTTTATCAACGCCGAAGGGATCTTCAATCTCGCTACTGATCCCTTCTAACCCAATCAACATAACACTGAACACTGTAACAAAGGGAATAATTTTCCAACCCAATTCCCCCACCAAAGCTAAAGGCAAGGTGACAAGATAAATGAAACATGATTGTTTCAAATGAATGGCATAGATAAGAGGAGTAGGAGTGGAAGAGATTCGAATCATAGAGGAGAAAAGGGTGGAAAGGGTTAAGAGCTGGGTGTTAACGAGGGAAAATCCGGCTGGACCAAGATCGTCAAGTAAACCAGCTCTTCGAACGGATGATAGGTAGATGTGAAGTTCGGTTAGAATAAGGTGCGGTAGAGATAGGCAAAGCGAAGAAGATTCCATGTGCGGATGGGTGGGGGAACAAAGTAGAGGCGAGGTTTCCGATATGATCCCCAAAGTAGATCTTGATCCTGCCGATCCTCCTTGCTCCAGATCGCTTTTGACTTTCGCCTTCAAACCGATAGTATCATCATGTTGAATCGCCATCCCAGCCTTCAACCACTCTTCCGGTAAAACTCGTTCAAAATCTTGCCATCCCATGCCCTTTTCACCCCTCAACTCGTGCTTGACCGCAATCAAATATCCATATAACAACCTTAATCCCCTTTTTTTCCTCTCCAATCTCCACTCTCGCTTGCCCCTCTCTGCATCTTTTTGCGTATCTACATTTACCCAAATCAATCGAGCCAAATTTTCCACCGTGGCACTTGCATCCGCCCAAAGCTTCCTCCCCTCATACCACCTATCATAGCTAGTACCATTCCGAAACACCAGTAGCAGTCCCACAACGACGGATAACGAACTGGTGACAGAATAAGAAGTTGTCCATTTCGCTTCCCATACCAAATCGGCTAAAGCGATAAAAGTGGCATAAAGCGTCAGACAGAGGACAGAGGGCAAGATTCGCGGTAGGACAGAGGAGGAGAGACGGAGACAGTCGCGAATAAAAAGCATACGTGAAGGTTGCGGACGGAGCGAAGGGTGTAGTTGCGGAGGAAGCGTGTGATGGTGGAAGGCGGAGTTGGTGGTGGTTGAACTTGCGGCGGCGAAGGGTGTGGTCATGGTGAAATGCTGGTTTCCGATTGGAACAGAATTCAAGTGGTGGTAGTGGTGGTTGTCGCAAACAAGCAATGTAACGACAATGTCGAAGAGCAGGAGAAAGGGGAAGAGGGTGGAAGCGCTCTGCGCTCTGATGGCGTTACACATACATGCGTGTCGTCGTGATCCGTGCGGCGTGCGGGGTGCGGGGATTCGAGACCTTTTTTCTTTTTCTTTTTTTTTTCTTTTTTTTTTTTTTTGGTTCTCGCTGGCAACTTTGCATGTGATGTGTTGGCGTGTCTCTTCTTTTTTTGCGTTATTTTCGAGCACCACCTTTTTACTGGTCGGATTTTTGCTAGAATTTGACGAGTCGATACGAGTGGGCGTGCTACAAGGATCCCCAGAGCTTAAAAGTACGTCCCCATTCACCACTGACGAGCATCTCTCCATCGGAGCTGATATCGACGCTCATCACCCTTCCACCGTCACCACTAAGAGTTCTAAGCAATTGCCAGTCGTCTGCGGACCAGATACGGACCATTCCATCATACCCACATGTGGCGAGGTATAGACCGTTTTTACTGACATTATCTTGCTGTTCTGGTGCAAAAGGCTGTTTGCGATGCGATAGAGAGCGGAAGAATCGAACGTCTGAAACGGAAGATGTATGCGCTGGTATGGTGTAGATGGATTTAAGAGCACGCATATCCCAGATCCTCACCGTATCGTCGCCGCTAGCCGTAGCGAGCTGGTATCCGTTGGGAGCGAAATCGATGGAAAGAATCTCCTTTGCATGACCGTCGAGAACCATAGCTGTCCTTCCCGTTCGCATGTCCCACACTCGACCGATAGCATCCAGACCTCCACTAGCAACCAACGCTCCATCATCTTGAAACTCGACAGAATACACTTCTCGACTATGCCCTTCTTGAACAGTCAAACATTCGCCAGTCGAAACATCCCAAAACCTCCAGGTACCATCAAATGACGCACTGGCTACATAGGAGCCACTCGGATGAAAGGCTGTTCGGGCAACTCGCGCTTCGTGGCCTTCAAGTGTAGCTAGAGGTCGATCACTGTCGAGACTCCACAGACACACAGATGCATCACCTGCACCGGAGACCAGGTTGACAGCGGAAGGATCTTGTGTCAGTGTAGCCTGGGGATGCCATGCTACTCCGCCGATTTTGTCTGTTTGCCCTCGATAGGTGTGTTTGTGAGTCGCATCGGGCACTTGCCAAAGTTTGATGCTACCAGACCAACTGCCTGTCGCAACAAGATGGGAATTGGGTGAGAAACGAGTCATGGATACCGGTCGGTCATCGCCGATTTGAGATCCGAGGTTGGTATAGCTTTTGATGGGTTCGAACACTTGTGAGCGCAGTTTTACGATGGAAGCTAGAGGTACGGTGGCATCTCTGCGCTGTGCTGCGAGCCTTCGTTTGGAGCGTTGGAGGGAAAAGCATGCAATCTTACGGCGAGCTTCAACCAAAGTGGATGAACCTTCGGTATAGAATTCGTCTTGCTCTTGTTGGTCATCGTCATTGTCACTTGCATCGTCGTCAGTGGCAGATGGTTGTGACGATGTAGCGGCATCTTGAGCTTGATGTTGAATGCGTTGTGCTAGCAGCTGCCTGAGACGTTCACGACGATCCATCTCACGCTCTCCAAAGCATGTGATGGGTTCTCCAAGCTCTCGTAAGCGAAGCCTCACCTTGGGATCCGAGGTTGGGATGGCGAGACTACGAGCGAGTTTGCGTGCATCCAGCTGGGCTGAAAGAGCAGCATCGGTGGCAGAATAGGCGTCGGAGCGGGAAGAGAGCAAATCCTCAATCGTAACACCTGAAGTGGTGGCGAGTGAATCCACTTCCATGCTGTCTCGACTGGGCGCCATGTTGGGACACAAGAGCTTGATTGGTGATACGAGAGAGCAAAGATGTGTTGAGCTTGATGTTGAGCAATAAAAGGTCTTTGCTCCACTCATTCTCTTCTTCTTTCTCAAATACAAAAATCCGACTTCCGAAATTGTCAACCTTCCAACAGTACTGATGTATGGTATTGTAGACCGTGCGCGTCGGTCTCGGCTTTGTTTGCATTTGTGCGCTGTTGCCGTCAAATTCGCTTTCCTCTTAAAAACACCATCTCCTATCAATCCCCCGTCGCTTTCGTCATGGACGCCACTCGAGGTCAATCAGTGCGGTCTCGTCGCAACGATCCCACTCAGCCAACATCTCAACATGCCAACCACATTGCTGCCACTCAACTTACCAAAGACACCACGACTAGTCAGGCCAGCGCCGACCCTTCCAAGTATCGCTCCAATTTGAGCGCCATCTCTCCCCAAGTGCACTCCCATGCTGCCGATTCGGTCATCACCATCTCGCTCTTTGTCCTCGCTGCTGCCCTGCGCTTCTACAAAATCTCGTTCCCAGATCAGGTCGTCTTCGATGAAGTCCATTTTGGCAAGTTTGCCGCCTACTACCTCCGCCGCGAGTTTCATTTCGACGTACATCCACCTCTGGCCAAACTTATCAACGCTTTTGCTGGCTACCTCGCCGGCTTCGACGGTCATTTCGAATTTGATCAGATTGGTGACAAGTATCGAGAGAACAATGTGCCCTATATTCGCATGCGTGCCGTCCCTGCCATTATTGGTAGTCTTCAGGTTCCTCTCATCTATAGCATCATGCGACACAGTGGTTATGCTCCCGTCATCAGTGTCTTTAGCGCCGCTCTGTTGCTCTTTGACAATGCACACATCGCACAGGATCGCCTCATCCTCCTCGACGCCCCGCTCATCCTCTTTATGATGCTCAGCATCTATTCCTACATTCGCTTCTACAAGCTTCGCTACAACGAGTTTACCACCAAATGGTGGTTCTGGCTCGTCGCTACCGGTGTCAACCTCGCCATGACAATGAGCTGCAAGATGGTCGGTCTCTTCACCTTTATGACCATCGGTACCGCCGTGGCTTGGGATCTTTGGAAGTTGCTCGACATTCGACGTGGTCTCGAGATGGATCACATCGCGCGTCACTTTTTCGCCCGCTTCTTCAGTCTCATCATCTTGCCCTTCTGCGTCTATCTCTTTTGGTTCTGGGTTCACTTTGCCATCCTCATCAAGAGCGGTCCTGGTGATGTCTTTATGAGCTCCCAATTCCAACAGACGCTGCAGGGCAATCCTATGCTCAGCAGCGCACGCGAAATTCAGTACCACGACAAACTCACCCTCGTTCACAAAAACACAAAGGCTTTTCTCCACTCGCACATCGAACGATATCCACTCAAGTACGACGACGGTCGAATCTCGAGTCAAGGTCAACAGGTCACCGCTTACCCACACAACGATACCAACAACATTTGGCAGATCATGCCGACAAAACCTATTCCCGAAGATGATGCAGCTGGTCGCATCGTTCACCACAAGGATACGGTTCGATTGCTACACGTCAACACCAACTCGTTTTTGCTGACTCACGATGTTGCTTCGCCTCTGATGGCAACCAACGAAGAGTTTACCACTACTCCTGCAAATGACACGTCGAGGTACGACGATACGCTGTTTGAGCTGTTTTTGGACGAAGCAGACGGTCCTGACAAGGCGGTCAAGAGCAAGGCTTCTTGGTTCCGACTGGTTCACAAAAACACACGCGTCTGCATGTGGACTCACACCGAAGCGCTTCCCGACTGGGCCTTTAACCAGCAAGAGGTGAATGGTAACAAGAACGCTGTGGACAAGACTTGTCTTTGGTACGTCAACGATCTCCACCCTAGCCCCGAAAGCCCTGATTACGAGGATAGGCTGAAACCGCTACCGCCGCGCAAAGTGGTCAAGATGAATTTCCTCCGCAAGTGGCTTGAACTTCAGCTGCAGATGCTTCAGCAGAACTCTGGTCTGACTCAGAGCCATCCTTATGCAACTGGACCTATCAATTGGCCTTTCCTGTTGCAAGGAATTTCGTTTTGGACCCAGGATGAGGGTCAGCATCAGATCTACATGATCGGAAACCTCGTTTCGTGGTGGGGTACCATTCTCAGTATTTCCATCTTTGTCGGAGTGCTAGGAGCCGACTTGCTTGCGCGCAGACGTGGAATCTACCCGATCCCGAGTGCGGTCAGGAATAGGTTGCATAATTCGACTGGGTTCTTTGTCGTCGCTTGGGCTTGCCATTACATTCCCTTCTTTTTGATGTCGCGTCAGTTGTTTATCCACCACTACCTCCCAGCGCATGTATGTGCGTGCTTGGTAGCGGGAGGGGTGCTTAACTTTGTCGCGAGCGAGACGATCCAATTCCCCATCTCTCAACCTGGACCACTGCTCAAGGTCAGAGACTATAGACCGAGGATGGACAATGTTGTGCCTAAACAGGCAAGGGCGGTAATGGGTGTTTTGGTGGCTGCGCTTATCGTGTGCTTTTGGTGGTTGAGCCCGCTCACTTACGGTACGCCTGGATTGACAATGGCAGAGGTGCACGCTAGGAGATTGCTCCCTTCGTGGACGTTGCACTTTGCAAAGTAAATCACACTATCAACCCCCGCCCCACCTCGCCAAACTCACAACATTACAAAGGGCCTTAATCGCCCTAACATGCAACCCAACCAACAATACACAGCTCTCTCTCTCTCTCTCTCTCCTTTTTTCTGTCAACTGAATAGAAAAGAAAAGACAATCAATTGCAACTGGAAAATCCCAAAAGTAAACCAACAACAACAACAACGAGCAAAGTTACACTTGTGCAAACTGCGCCTATTCCAACCTCTCATCACCATCACCTTCGCGAATGGTGGTGAAATTGAGCGTCTCGACGTTTCCTCTGCCCTTGATTTCGATTTCGATTAGCTCATTGATGGTCTTGAGTGCACCAGGATCGATAAAGGCGATGAGCTCCCATTCGTCGGACCAATCTTCGTCTTCGACCTTGTCGGTTAGAGGTAGAATTTTTTCCTTGATCTTTTTGCCGTCCTTGTTGGGCATGGTGATTCGGATGCGCATGCGTGCTCGTTCGATGGGGATGGTTTTTTTGTCTTGCAACAAGCGGATTACGTCGAGTGCCTGTTACGTCCATACGAGGCAGAAAGATGATAGAGTCAGTATGTCAAATTTGCAATGTGTCATGGAGGGTAAAAGCGGGGCGAGTCAAAAGCTTACCTGTTGCTTTGCGCTTCTCCCCGTCTTGACGGAATAATGTACATCATGCATTGCCTTTTCGATCATGCCCACAGTGTAGGGTCTTTGACTTGCCGGGTCGACACACTTTTCAGCCACTTGGGTTGCAATGTCCTTCCAGGTATTGGACAATTCATGCTGCCTCTCCTTCTCTCCTACCTGCAATTCGCCCTTTTTGAGAATCTCTTGCAAGATCTTTGGTATCTCGGTAGTACCAAATGCCTTTTGGAGATCGTCAGAAGGTGCAACTTGTCCCTTGGATACGTTGACAAAGACATTCTCGATCTGGACCACTTCATCAAGATCCGTCTCGACACCGGTCCGCCATTCGCGAACCTTGTTCTTGTAGCAGGCAATCTCGAAGCGTTTACCTCCTTTACGAAGACGTACGACGGATACGTTGGTGAGTTTGATCTGGTTGGCGGGTTGAAATACCGGCATGGTCGTGGTTTGTTTTGTTTTAAGATGATGTGAGAGAACGAGAAGGAGGAGGAAAGATTTGGCTGAGTTGCGAGAAACATGACCTTGTCCAACTGCTTTATGATTTCGGGGTGGAGGTTGTTCCAAATTTGACTGGAATAGATAATGCTTAGTCAGCCACCCTCGCCCACGACGACTTGACCAAGCCGAATGCGCGCCCTCCGACTTGTGACTTTGGTTTTGCATAGGTTGGACCCTGACTCTGCTCACTCAACACCCTTTCCTTATCAGTCGGCCTCTTGTACCATCGTTCAATCAACCATGGGCGCCGAATCAAAAGAGCATCTGCTGCACGACCTCGAATCGGGCGTCTCCATCTCCTCTCGTAGCTCGTCATCATGCACTCCATCCATCTGTCTACCACCTTTGGCGCTTCTCCGACGCAAAAAAGTGTTGGTTTTTCTCTTTCTCATCCCCACCATCTACTTGATGCTCATCTACAACGGCAGTACGACTTCGCTTTTCGAATCGCAGGCGGGATCACGCATGCTGGATGCACTGCACCACGCTTCTCCCGCCATCAACGAACTTGCGGGTAAGCTACCTGTCGTGGGTCACCACTACGATGATGCACATCTCGACAAGCAAGGTCACCTCCACAATGCCCTGCTCGACAATCTGCATATCCAAGGCACACCTGAACTCACCGCACTCAAACACAAGATCGAACACGATCCATCTTCTTCGACTGCATTAAAGAGTCTTGATCTGGCTCTGCAGGTCAACGAAATGTCCAAGTTCAACAGTAAAGATGAGAGCGTAATGCTCCTGCTGCTCGCATTGCAGACGAAAGGTTATGCTGTCGATGACGACTGGAAAGGTGTCTATGTCGACCGCACGCCCTTGCAAGGCGGAATTTTTGCTTCGCTCAACGCTGGACCTACTAACAAGTTTACCCAGCTTCTTGCCCAGGTTGGCTTTCCTCAATCCAAACCCGGCACCGCAACTTCCGCTACCGGATCCGATACCACGATCACCACTACCACCACCGTCTCTTCATCCAAATTCTCGATCCTGGATGATGCACACCAGCTCTACGCCCTCTCACGTCAAGACTGGGTCACACGCGTTCGACCCACCCTCGGCCTCACCGTCTTCAGCAAGAGCTACTGCCCTTACTCGAAAAAAGCCAAAGCTCTCCTCAACTCGTTGAATGCCACATATACCCTCTACGAAGTCGACCTCCGACCCGATGCCCACAACTTACAGTCGCTACTATCAAGCTTGACGGGCCATAGAACCTTCCCAACCATTTTGGTCAGGGATCGACTATTGGGAGGCAACGACGATTTGCAGGATTTGGAGTCTATCCATGCGCTAAAGAGTGTCTTGGAGTCTGTGGGTGCGATGTAGAGGATACGGCGTGAGGGGAGTTTGTACATTTGTATGTGGTCAGCTGGAGATAGTAATGATACCCCGCAATGAATTCATGATTGATTGATGCGATTGCTGTCGTTGTCAAGAGCCGAAGTGAACAAAATGTGAATGTTTGAGAGAAATGATGGGCTCCAGCCGGGATTTTAGCCGGAAATGTGGAGAATTTTGAAAAAGACATTTCTCGAGTTCAGACCTTGCCAACTCATCACCATCACCATCACCATTCCCTACCTTAACCCTCCACAGAAGCCGCCATGAGCTCGAGCTCGGAAGCAGGCCCTAGTACAGCGACCTCGCCCTCGCCCTCGCCTTCACCTTTGTTCAAAAAGCGCGGTAAATCGCACACTACCTCTCGTATCAGCACTGCCGTCATTGACGAACCCACCTCTTCCAATTTAACGGCTAACGCAACTACTCAGGAAGAAGAGATCTCGGTGCAAGATCTAATAGCTCTTCGCTCGCTCACACGCAAACCCACGGGAATAGAACTCGAACGGCTCAACAAGGGCGAAAAGAAGAAGAAAAAGAAGCACAAAGAAAACAGTTCCTCTCAACAGGACGAGGAGAGATGGGAAGAACAGATGAAAACTGGTGGCTTGATGGCCGGTAGCAGTTCAGCTGCAGCTGCAGGTGCAGGCGATGATGAGGAAAGCGACCAAGAGTAAGTTGTCAACCTCGTCTTGAGAATTGGTGAGATCGGTGAAAGATGAAAAGCTGACAGTCTTTCTGGATTTGGTGCGTAAACGTAGAGACAGTTCGAAAGCAAGACGACTAGTGAGGAAGAACAACTTTCAGGGTGAAACCGGCACGGTTGATGTCGATAAGCATATGTAAGTCTGCCCGCCCGCAAACCCCAACCCTTTCCCTCTTCCTCGCTATTCACGTAAAGCTGTACACCCGCTAACCGCTGCTACCCGACTCAACGCTGCATATAGGATGGCCTACATCGAGCAAGAAATGAAAAAGCGCACCACCAACCCCTCCTCTTCCTCTTCTTCCTCCACTCTCGACCAATCTTCGCTCCTTCCAGCTGTCAACAATCCCGAAGACGCACTCTACGCCCTCGCCGAAAAGTACAAAGAACTCTCACGATCCATCAAACCAGAACAGACCCAAGAGGAACGGGAAGGAAACGTCGCTCTTTCAGCTGCAATGCTGAGTTCCATCCCCGAGGTTGATTTGGGAATCGACACCCGAATGAAAAACATTGAAGATACCGAAAAGGCCAAACGCGAATTTTACGAGAATAGACGCAATAAGGATGCAAAAGGTGATGCACAGGCTGCTGCGGATGACGCGTTTGCTGGTGCCAGATGTAAGTTCCGCCCCAACTTGCCCCGCTACTTTGAATTGAGATGTAGAAAGAAAGAGATGTTGACCTCGTCTTGCCCTTATAACAGTCCAACGCCAACGCCCACGCACCAACAATTCCGACTTTCACCACCATCGTTCATCTGATGCTGCTCAGCAGAATGGCGCGCACAACAGAGGAGAGAGAAAACAGCAGCTGGCTACCGATCAACTCGTCTTGGATCGTTTCAAGAAACGTCAGCGCAACTTTCGGTGAAACCAGACATATACACACACTGCGCAATCAGCTCCCATCATCAGCATACGCATCTGGATTCTCATCATCAATCGCATTCGGTTCTACATGTTTGGGCATCTGAAGCAGCTATAAGTGATCTATCTAAACGCGCAATGGCTTGGCATGACGGGGGGAAAGAGTCCGCATTTCTGCCACGTGCGCTTGCCATTCTTCCACCATCATTTCCACAGATTTGCTCTTCTTGTCGTTGTATCTGAAGGGTTTCTTGTCAGCGTAGCATTCCGTTTCAGCCTGCTTGGGCAAAATACCCTCCATCATATACCGACGCATGATGTCGTTGGTACACTTGCTGGTGTCCCTCGACGAGTGACCGTATCCATGGTGTGCGATCAATCTTGCGTTTTCACCCATTTCTTTTAGCAATCGTCTTCCGTTGCGTAGCGGTGTAGCAGGGTCGTAGGATTCTGCAATGAGAAGAACGGGGTTGGAGAGGGTATTGTTGAGATCTCCTCTATACACTTCTTTGGGGGGTGCAAAGGTGGAATTCCAGTGTCGGCAGGGTAGGATGTCGAAAAATCTTCCATCTCCGCCGAATTCGGTTTTGTTGACCATTTCAGCCCACAGATCTAAATACCACTGTTGACCGTTGGTCGACACATCGTAACCGGGGGGTAAAGGGCTATCGTATTGATCGGAGCAGATGACGAGGAGTCCCAATTCGTCCGAAGCGTGTTTGGCGGGAAGTGAAGCAGGTAGTGTAGGATCGTACTCCCACGAATCCAAGTAGAGCGAAGTTACTGTCGCATTGCCCTTTAGCAACTCGTAGAATGCCACCGCCAGTCCATCCCAGCTGAACGGACTGTAGAGTCCAGAATAGATGAGCGAGATTACCTGCGAATAGGTGATCAATACTGGGCCCGAATCGTCGGTATATCCAGGGATGGGTCGTTGGACCAGTCGAGCAAATAGCTCGTTCATTGTATCGATCAGTTGTTGCCTGGTGGGAAGTGGATCGCCTTTCTCGAGAGGTTTGGCTAGGGCGCAATGGTCCGGTCCTGCATCGACGCATTCTCCGATGAAACCGTCGTTGAAAGCGGCGGTAATGTTGTCCAATGCAGCCCAGCCAAATCCTCCCATAAGACGCTGATCGCGCACATACTCGGTCCCGTCGAGCATCAGCCTGCCCACCGAATTGGGAAACATGTTGACGTACGTCTGCGCAATTCCGGTACCGTAACTGACAAAGTATCCGCTCAACCCGTCTTCGCCCAGAGCTTTACGGATCTCTTCCAAATCTCGAGCTACAAAGGCGGTGGTGAGCATGCCAGCAATATCGCCGTACTTTTTGTGGCAGGATTCAAAGACGGCTTGATTCATAGCGTCTGCTTTGGACATGGCATCGCGCGGGTCTACTTCGCGATGGAATCGCGCAGTGTAGAGACTCCAACGATCGCGATCGGCATCGTAAGGAAAACACGAGATGGAAGGTTGAGATGCGTTGACTCCACGTGGATCCCATCCGAGTACGTCTAAAGTATCATTCGAGTAGATATGAGAAACACTTTGGGCTCGACGCCAGACATAATTGCCACCCGATCCACCCGGTCCTCCCGGTTCGACGACGATGGTACGGTTGGATTTGTGTGGAGAGTGCTGCAACTTGGTCACGGCCAATCGGGAGATGCGCTGATCGGAGGAGTTGGTGTAGTCGAGCGGTACATCTAGCCAACCACACAGGTAGAGCGCTTCGGTGGTCGCATTGTCGGTATTGCTCCATGACCAGTTCTGCGGGTCAGGGTCGTACAAACGCTGCCACGCTTCGAGAGGGCGAGGTTCGTCGACACTCGGAGGCAAAGTCGCATTGGTACATGGCAAAAAGTGAAAGGGATCATGCTTCTGCGGGAAATTACCCCAGTCAGAGTGGTTGGAGCCATGCTTGATGATTCGTTCGTGCTGCTGTTGCTGCAGCTGAAGCTGTTGAAGTCGAGGTCGAACGTCGAAGCGATACCATGCAAACCCACCGAGAATGGCCAAGCCGAGTTTAGCTTTCCACGACAGACCGCTGTTGGAGCGAGAGCGAGGCTGAAGAGCCACTGCTGGCAATCCAGGCCATTCTTGCTTCTCCTTGTTGCAAGTTGGCAGCATGTCTTGCTATCTAGCCAGCCTTTTTTCTAAGGGACAAAGTCGATGGAGGGTGAGGAAGGGACAGAAAAGGTGGGAATAGTTGGCTTTTTACAGTAAATGTGGTGGTGGGACGGGTGACAGGGAGCCGAGCAACCGAGGTTACAGTGCCCTAGACATATGAAGAGGTCAGGTTGGACCCTGAAGGCTCGTGCGCGGCTGACCTTGTCAAGTTGCACAACTTGGCGTCTTTGCTCGACGCAACCTGCTTTGACCTTGCATGAATGGGTTCGAGAAGCAGATGCATTAGCCCTACCCCTTCCCTGTGCGGAATCGAGGCAAGAGCCTGGGTAAATTTCATGCATCCAGTTCAAATTGCAGACCTCATCAGCCTTCTACAACCTACGGTAGTACGGTGGTAGTAGAGCACAGCCTCGTCGCATACCTCTTCCGCCTCTGCATCCAACTTTATCTATCATGCACCGATCAAATCTGCCTCTGCTGCGCAGCATCAAGTCACATGACACGATGTCACTGTCTTCAGTTGCATCGATGTCATCTTTTCCTCTTACAAGAGCTCTTGCATGGATTTGTTCTTCGTTGCCTATCTTCATCTACTTTGCGCAACCCCTTTCTCACTTTGCGCATTTCTTCACAGCCCTCTGATCTACCATGGTCAACTCTGCTAGCGGTGGTGGCGATGACAGCGAACAGCAGCCCTTGCTCTCCCACGCGGATCATGATCTTGAACCTCATCCCGAGGGACAGGCCAGCATCTCTGCACCCAGTCCTGCTGCCAGCAAGGACAATCGGGAGGACTGGCATTGGCTCGAAAAGCTTGTCTTCAAGACTCGTCTCCGTTTCGTTGTGTCCGTCTGCCTCTTTTTCGTCTTTTGGACCTTTGTCGCCCTGACTGTCAGCGGTGAGATGCCGGGAAACGACATACGCTGGCCCTGGACAAAGGATCCAGATTACTACGGCAACATGGGTTTCTACAACGCCATGAGCAGATTGCACGATCAGCCCTTCTGTCTTCCCGACGTGGGCTTGCTCCAGCCTGCCGATGTGAGTTCAGACGAGACTGCGAGCCTCTACAGATGGAGAGGTTTCGAAGCTTCGGACAGCATGTCAAACAACGACACCTATCCCAAAATCTCTAATTCCAACGCTTGGCACTGCATGATGCACGGTTTCACGAATCAGCAGTTTGACAAGCTGGTTGGGAGCACCGTCAAAGAGTCGACTAGACGACGCCGCGATTCGATTCAAGCTGTCATGTCTGTCGCTCAGGGCAATCCTTTTTACACAAGGACCGCTTCAACTGCCCCGTCGGCTTCTGAAAGCAATGATAATTTCCGCAGCGTTGCTCTCCATCAGACGATGCAGCTTCTCAGTTCTTCTGCCTCGCAGCAGACTGGGAAGAATGTCACGCTTAACCAGCTCATTCAAGGATTCAACCTGAGCGACACTCGTCTTGTGACGCAGAGTCATCAAAGCAGCAGCAGCGAGCATTTCGCGCTGCCTGTATCGCCGCTGCTCGAGACTACTCTCCTGGACACGCACAAATTTGCTCAGTCTCTCTTGGCAATCTATCACGGCATCATTCCACCATCCGAGGCGCTACCTCTCAGCCCAGTCATGATCCACAGTCATCTCAGTCCTTCTGTGCTGTCCACCGACGGTAGTACGGCCACCACCGAATCCCTCTTCGACTTGGTCAGAGGAGTTGTGTCTAGGAGCGGCGGCCCTCTTGCTTACATCGGTAGAAGGGAATACGGAGCTGCGAACGGACTGCAACATTCGTCCAGACCACTGGACCTGCACACCCTCAACGAAATTTATGGCGATCACGAGCTGAGTATCACCCTGAACCTCGAAAGAGGCCTTGTGGCTACCGCTTTGGCCCGCCTCGGCTCGCCACAGAACAACACTTTGGAGAAGGTTGACCGTAAGCAGCTTCAGCAACAGGCGGACGAGGCCAACGGTGACAGTCTCTGGAACTGGCTGCATCTTTCGGTCACGGACATTAGCTATCAACTTGACCGATCTCTAGAGACTAGGCTTAGGCACAAGTTCAGTGGCACCTATCGATACGAAGCTTCTCACAAGAAGGACGACACTCGGCACGAGTCATCGGCCGACCACTTTGACTGGGTCGAAGTGGATGTCCAGATCGACGAACGGGTGCTGTGGATTACCAGGATCGAATACGCAATGGCTGGAACCATGGGTTCATCGTCATCTTCTGGTCAAGTGCACTTCTCCACAGCCACAAACGGCACCATAGAGCCAGTATCGGTGCTGAAGAAGTATAACGTTGGCGGCACTGCCGATTTTCTTGCTGGCTGGACCTGTCAGGCAGAAGACAAAGGTTTTGCCAATTGCTACCGTCCACTTGTGGGCACCGACGAAAGCAAGTGCACCTGTCACAGCTGGCGTCAAGGCACCGATACAGCCTATCGCGTCGGTCTCTGGCCACTGCCTTCTTCGGAAGGTAATCTTTACCGCATCCCCCAGGCCGCAATCCGACTCGATGGCAACAGCTACATGGATCAAGGCATAGGTGGCTGTCCTGCGCTGTGGAGGCCCAACTACGAAGAAGCTGTGCCCGAAATGTTGGCGCTCGGATTCGAGCTCAGCTTCTCAGAGGCTTTGTACAACACCAATGGATCGATCGCAAGGGAAGCGGAGCTGCAGTGGCTGAAAAGCGGGCTCACTCTGTCGCGAGTGCGCCAAACCCAGTCCGAATGGTAGCCTGCTACCGAGGCTGCGGTCAAGACTCTATGCTCACTCTCAGTCCCGCTCCGTTTGTCACTCTCTTTCTCTTGCCTTGATTCTTGCGTGACTGCTCTGAATTTCACATGTCGAGTTGCTAGCCCTGCCTGCCAAGAACGTGGTGTGTTTTGTGCGTTTTGCGTGCCGTGACCAATCTTGTTCCATGAGCGCTTCCTGTGTTGTTTGGGTGTCTCTCGCGGCTTGGGCTGCTTGACTGGCCGCCTTTTCCCATCCAAGGCTGATCGCCCCCCTCTGTGTGTATGCTGCAAGAGCACCAGGATGGATGACGGTGTAGTGCTTCACACTAGCCTCCAAGAAGACGATGTCTGCAGGTGGTAGATCGATCTGCGTGTTGTACTCGGTGAGGTGAAGGCGAATGTAGCCAAGGTTAAGAAAGATTGTAGGCGCAGAATTTGCCTTGCTTCGATGCGGCTTATCCTCAAAGCCCAGAGAGGGGACAGATGTTGAAGAGTGCATGGCAAAGGTCATCTGCGATGGGCTGTTGCTGCACCAGCCATTTGTACTCATGAGTCTTGTCGGCGTTGAGAAAGGCTAAGTTATTTGCGAACGAACGGGAGCCAAGGCGTACTGACTCGTCCTTGCTGCCGGGGATCAACTCATTGACTATGGGCAGGACATACTTTTCTACGCATTTGCGAACCCATGCCATGAAGCGCAGGACCTCCCTCATAGCCTCTGAAACGTCCTGTCTCGTGTCAGAGGTGGTAGCGAGTCGATTTTCTTGAGAACGCCGGGCTAACTTACTCCAAATGGTAGTTAGTTAATTTAGCTGTTGTTGCCGTTACCTTGCTCCTGGTCGCTGGCTGCATTCATTATATGACCCCTCCTCGCGAATAGCGCATCATGCATCGTTCATGCACCTTGTCAAACAGTTGGTGAGGAAGCACAGACGCCGCTGGACGGACAGGACTCGTCTTCTGGCAGGACCTTAAAAGTCACATCCCAAAAAAATCAGGAAGTCGCGTCCGCGAACCCACCCCGCATTCACCTGGATTCTTGCTAGGGTGGTTGCGGTGCGTTTGCGGACGCCAGTTTGTGTTATTTACTGTCTAAATCATACAATTTTCTCTCAGCAAAGACAAAATCGTCTCGCAGCCGCCCATGAAGGGTGTTTAGTGTTGCGAAGCCGGCTAATTGGGGGTGATTTTCGGGTGACTTCGGTTGCGGAGATAACCGGGGTGGCTTCAGGTCGGCATTTTCCTATTATCAGGATGTAGCTATGAACGTCTTGAGGACGCATGGAGCCAAAATGATAATCAAAGACAGAAGTGACAAACTGCAGTTTCACCCGCTGCAGAACCAAACTTTGCGCCTGTAAGAATTAAAAAAATCCATCCGATTCATGATTGCTCTATCTGTCAAATGCGCCATTGAAGATGTTGAAATTTGAGTTCCTGCCGACCATGACAGAGAACGGACGTGCGAAAAAAATCAATCAATGGTAGGAGTCCTTCAGCAACCGGAATGCACGCATCAAATCATGAAATTTTTTACACGCTTTTCGCAAAATTGTAATGGTGACCCACTGATGGGCCTGATCCGTTGAAGGGCCAGTCACGTTAGCTTTTTTGCCACGCTTTTGTGTTTGGGTTGGGTTATCCTGACATGTTTCCAAATGCAAAAAGGTAAAATCGCACTTGGTATTTCGACTTGGGGATCTGAACAAGTCGTGATATATATACATGAGTGACTTTGGGGAATCTCTGCTATAGACATGGACCCGTAGTCAATGACGTCGTAATGACGTAGTGCATGACTAATATTTAATACCAAGTGTTAGATCGAAAGAAGTGAAAAAGAAGTAATTGTTGTTTTATGATTTTTCTCGTCATATTCTAACACTCCCCCTCGAGGAAAAGCATAGAAGTATGACAGTAGTGTAAAAGTAACTAATTTGAACTGTTTGATTGTAACTATTCGAAGTCATTGGAGAAGGTAGATTATCCCGACTGTTGAGGTCGGTGAGTGAAGGAATGTATTGTAGAGCTCTGTTGAGAGCGGGGATTGTTGGATTAGGAGCTTTCGTCGTTGAGTTCGTCAACATTTTCATCTTTGTCAGACTCGAAGTCGAAGTTGAAGTTCTCTGTGAAGTCATTGATGCTGTCGTTGAGTCGAACCATGTCGTTGCCAAGGATCCTCTCGAAATGGAGGTTCTCGACAAGTTGAGCGGTGTTCTCCAGGACCATAGCATTGTGGTCTCGATAGGCGCAGGTGAAGCGAACGCAAATCGCCATGTTTACTTCGTCGAGAGTTCGCTTGATTTCGAGCTGTTTCTCGAGATGAGTAATGTGCGACTTCAAGGCGGTAACTAGTTTGGAAGTGTTGGTGTCTCCGCGCATGCGAGCGATAGTGGAGCGGAACTCATCATTTATGGCGTCGAGCTTCCCTTTGTTGTATTGCTCCTCCTGCTTGGCGATACGAGCATTCTTGGAGCGAACGGAAAAGTCGAGTGTACATGGGCGATGTCGAACCTTACAATTTGTGCATTTGAGGGACTTCGTGTTCATCTCGAGTCTGGCGAGCTTACAGACGAGTTTGTTATCCCTGCAAAACTTGCAGATCAAAGTGACTTCATCCTCTGCGCCATTCCCGGCATTATCCACCTCTTCCTCGTCAAAGCCGACAGATTGCAATAAGGTTTCCACTTCTGCCTCTGAAGACCCGTCAATGCTACTGACTTCGGAGCCTCCATCCGAGTCAGTCTCTCTAACCTCTTCCTCTCCGAAATCATTGCTTGCTTCCGATGGTGTGTCGTAGTAGACGCGTGAGCCGGGATCGGCGACGTCGCTTGAGCAATTGGATTCGTCGTCCGAGTTGTAAGGCATATTGATGCCAGTGGTCGCCGATGTCGGTGATTCTGAGTGTAAGGGGGGGGCTATGTGAATTCGTTGAGCCTTCCCCTTTTTATCTCTTCTCATTGCTCCCCCTGATTGTGCAACGTCGTACTCTGTCTTCGCTGTAACAGACGCTTGTACACTGATGTATTGCCTTGTTGCACCTAATTTGGATGTCCACTGCCTTTGTGAGACTTCTCATGTGCCGCGTCCGCAGCTCGTTGATGTCTGCGCAGTGTTGTTTAATTGCGCTTCTGTGATTGGATCCGCTGGTCCACGTATCTGTGGACTCAGCCTTGAAGTCTACGATTGGTTGTGATGAGCTCCTTGCGACCGAAGACGGTCCAAATAAGCTCTTGAGCCTGCGCATGTTCCAGCCACAAAAGTCGTAACAACAGTCGGTTGTCATGTATCCGACTTCTTGCAGATGCGAGTGTGGACGGGCATCTTGGTCCCGTTCGGTGATGGAGTGAATTTTGGGGTCTTCTCAATCGATGCTTTGTGATTTTCAACGTTTTCTTAGTTCATATCTTCCGGTGCTTTCATGAAGTCACAGGTACCAATAAACTGGTACACTGTCGAAGTCCTTGTTTTGTGGGTTTTATGTCTGTTTAATCTGAGAGTCTTGCCGATCCGTTGGCGTCCGGCCGTAACTTTGTTTTATTTTCTTTTGCATGTTTCTCCTTCCATGTCACATCGGATGGCCTTCACACTTATCGCCAATAGCTAAGCCGTTGAAGTCTTCCCCTGGCTTGCAATTGGTTACTTCGACCGAACTCGCACCGCTTCATTTCATCTGAGTGCGAATTCCGTTGTCTTCGTCTGTGTAATTCTTATTGAAGGCACAGCTGCCTTCGGCTCTCCTCGACCTTGTTCGGTCCGAGAGACTTTGTTAGGCAATCTGCACGTTGATCCAGTGTATTCACCGAAAATAACTTTATTTCTCCTGCAGCCACATGTTCCCGAATGAAGTGGAACTTCACATCGATGTGCTTTGTGCGACTGTGGAATTTAGGATCGGCCGCCAGTTGTTTTGCAGCACTGTTGTCGATGTGAATCGGCGTATAGCCTTGTTGGTGAAGTCCCAATTCACCGAGTAACTGCCGAGTCCAAATAATGTCTTTGACTGATTCGGTTAAGGCAATGTATTCGGCTACAGTAGTCGAATCGGCTACTATCTTTTGTTTCTTCGAAAACCAATTTACTGGGACACCATTAATGGTTGTGACGATGCCATTTGTCGACTTCCTGTCCTCAGTATCACCAGCGAAGTCGGCATCGCTATATCCTTCAAGTGTGAGTGAATTCGTGTCGTCCTTTAAATAATTCAATCCTATCATCTGTGTGCTCTTAAGATATCTGAGTAAGTGTATTGCATTCTTCATTGACTGTGTTGTTGGCTTGTCGACTTCCTGGCTTAACTTTCCAGTTGCGTAACTGATGTTGGGCCTTGAGCCCGTCGACGCATAGATTAGTGATCCTACTATGGCTCTGTATGTACTATGCTCTTCTTCATTTAGCCTTTTGAAGTCTCCAGTCGGGATTGACACTGGCAGGGGTGTAGTCGCAATTTTCGACATGTCGGGTAGGAATTTTCCAAGTATGCGGCGTATATACGCCGCCTGACTGAGTTTGGTCCCTGCATTTCCCCACAAAACTTCTAAACCAAGTATAAATTCTAATTTTCCGCCTTCCGTCATCTTGAACGAAGACGCGAGATCTTTCTTGCAGCTGTCAAGTAGCGCTCGTGAGCTACTGACTATCACGATGTCGTCCACATATACTGCAATGATACATAGTGTCTTCGGCAATTCTCCCTTCTTATATACGCCGAAGTCACTCTGGAGTCGTGAGAAACCAAGCTGTTGAAGTCTGCTGTCAAGTTTCTCGTACCATTTCCTGCCAGCTTGCTTTAAACCATATAGTGCTTTCTTCAATTTTAGGACTCGTCCGGGCCAATATCCTGGCGGCGGACTCATGTAAATGTCCTCGGTGATTTCGCCATTGAGGAATGCAGTGACTACATCCATTTGTTCAATTTGAAGGTTAAGTGAAGTCGCCATTGCGATGAGTACTCGAAGCGTTGAAAACTTGAGTACCGGAGCAAAAGTCTCTTCATAGTCAATTCCTTGCCATTGCTTGAATCCTCTTGCGACGAGCCTTGCTTTGTATTTATCAACTGTTCCGTCCGACTTCAATTTTAGCTTATAGACCCATTTGCAGGTCACAAGGTGCATGTCGGATGAATTGTTGTCAATGACTTCCCACGTGCCATTCTCCTTGTGACTGTTGAGTTCGCTCTGCATAGCCTTTTCCCATTGAGGCCAATCGGTCCGGCTCTGAGCTTCTTGGATTGTCACAGGATCTGGGGATTCGTTTGAAGTCATTGTTCTGGAGCTTAGTGCTAATATATCAATTTCGTCTTCGGATTCATTTTCTTCAATACGGCGAGGTCGGCGTGGTTGAGTTTCTTGAACTAGTATTCTTGATTGCTTTGGTTTTGAGGGAAATTCATCTTCAATAAAGTTGACATCTCTTGCTTGTTCCAAGCGAGTATGTTCAATGTCGCACAGTTCGTAGGCCTTTCTATCAAGCGAAGTCCCGAGGTAAATCATTTTCGTGCTTCGAGGACTAAGTTTGCTGGTCCTTCTGTGAGGAAGCAAGTGTACCCAGGCAGCACATCCGAAGGGTCGGATCATACTGATATCGGTGGGCTTGTCATAAAATAACTCATAAGGTGTCTTCGCTTTGCCTGTGTTTATGTTGGGTAAGCGATTTCGCACGTACGCTGCGTGCTGAATTGCATGTAGCCAGAAGTGGTCAGGTACTCCAGACTGGATCAGCATGCAACGTACCATATCCATTAAGGTTCTGTTCATTCGTTCGGCAACACCATTTTGTTGAGGAGTGTAAGGCACGGTCTTCCTGTGTGTGATACCGTGTCTTTGCATAAGGTCGGATAGAACTTGGTTGACGAATTCGCCGCCTCCATCACTTTGGAGGGCTCGAATTTGTCTGCCTGTCCTTGTTTCCATCGTTTGTAAATAGTCCCTGAATACTCGAGGAACTTCTCCTTTAGTGACGAGGCCTTGCACAGTAGTGTATCTGGAGAAGTCATCAATTAACGTAACGATATACTTGTATCCCTCAGTAGATTCTTCAAAGGGACCCATGACATCGCTGTGGATGAGCTCCAGTTGTACGTTGGACTTCGTTTCGGAAGTATCGAACGGTTTTCTTGTACTCTTGCCGGCCTCACATATCTCACAATGAATTCGTTTGACCATGTTGGGCACCTTGATGCCACTCGTGAGTTCGATGGCCTCTTTGACCGACTTCAGACTTGCGTGTCCCAAGCAGTTGTGCCAGTTCGACAAGGCGTCGTGAGTGACAGTGGTACTGAAAACGTGTTCCATTTTGGTGGTGTCACCGTTGAGGATCATGGTGTTGTCTTCCAATCGACATTGGAGAATGACTTCATTGTCTTGCATAATGGTGGCGACAACGTCTTCATTTTTCTTGTCGAAGGTAATGTCGCTGATGTTAAGGAGAGTAGTGAGCGAAATGAGATTGGTGTCAAGTTTGGGAGCGTATAGGACGTCAGTGAAGGTAACGACTTCACCCTGTTCACCATTAATGATGGGAATGAAGTCTACTTCGCCCACCCCCTTAACGTCGATTGTCTGGCCGGTTGCTGTTTTTATTTTCATTTTTGTATCTTTCATGTCAATTTTGTTGAAGAGGTCTCGCCTGTTCGTCATGTGAGACGATGCACCTGAGTCTAGAATCCAGCTGTCACGGAACTGTTGACTTCGAATACCACCCTTCATGGTATCGTCAGTGAAGTCACAGTTAATCAGTCTCGCAGACAGGGCTCGTCCACGAGTGATAGGGCGTGACATATCTTGTTGTTGGAAGTCTGTGTTTTGTTGGTATTGGTTGTTGATGTTTTCGTTCACATTCTGATCCATAGACATAGCATTTACAAAGCGAGCGGTAGCATTTACAGTTGGGTTGCGGTTGGAGTTGTTTGTATTGTTATTGTTATTATTGAAACGTCTGTTGAAGTCGTTGCGGACGGGAGCACTTCTAGGCTGCGAAGTCAGCCTACTACATTCGTTAGAGTAGTGTCCCATTATTCCACAGTTGTTGCATTTCACGCCACACACTCTGGTGGCATGGCCTATTCGGCCACATTTGGTACAACGAATGGTGTTACGATTATTGTTGTTTCCATTGGGACGTCGCTGATTGTTGGTGTTGGGATGGTGTTGTTGTTGAACAGACATCGCTATGTGGCGGGTTTGTTGTTTCTGCGAAGTCTTTTGTTGTTTTATTTCTTCCTCTCGGGCACGGAGATTGGTGAGAGCGTCCCTGAAGCGCTCGAGTTCATCAACAACGTCGATATGAGGGGTTAGTTTGAGTTCTTTTCCAGCTTCATCTTTGTATGTTACCTTATGTTTGCCACTGTTGAACATGGCATCGTTTTCTTGTTGGAAGATAGTTTTCCACATATCAAATTCGGGTCGAAGTCCCTGGGTAAGAGCACGCATGCGCCTACCGACTTCGACAGGCTTACCCGTCATTCCGAGTTGTTCACATAACTTTTCGATTCTTGTAGCGAATTGGTCAATGGTTTCGTTGTCATGTTGTTTGATATTGCTCAGCTCCGATTCAATCAGTCCCATACAAAGACTGATATGTTGTTCAAAGTGCTCTTGAATTTGGTCCCACATGGCCTTCGAGGAGTTTAGTGACTTCACAATGATCTTGTGGTCGTTCCCGATAGCGTAGAGGACGAATCCTTGAGCTTTGATTTCGGCTTCGGCCCAGTCTTCTTTGTTCTTTGAGGCCGCAGCAGTAGTTCCAGGTCCATTACCCTCCGTAATGCAAAACCATACCTTTCCTTTGGCCATCATGGCCGTCGTGAAGTCGTCCTTCCAGGCGTGATAATCGTCCAGCGACTTCAGCTTGGGGACGCCGCTCAAGGTGTTGTCTTTCTCCTTATCCATCTTTCCGTCAGTGTAATACTTGCAAGTAGTTTAGTGTTGTCGAGTGTGTTGGTATGGTGATGTATGTGTGTAGTCGTCGTTAGAGGAGGGGAGTCCGATATTACCTTGGGCTCATAACCTGCTAAAAGGTAAAATCGCACTTGGTATTTCGACTTGGGGATCTGAACAAGTCGTGATATATATACATGAGTGACTTTGGGGAATCTCTGCTATAGACATGGACCCGTAGTCAATGACGTCGTAATGACGTAGTGCATGACTAATATTTAATACCAAGTGTTAGATCGAAAGAAGTGAAAAAGAAGTAATTGTTGTTTTATGATTTTTCTCGTCATATTCTAACACTCCCCCTCGAGGAAAAGCATAGAAGTATGACAGTAGTGTAAAAGTAACTAATTTGAACTGTTTGATTGTAACTATTCGAAGTCATTGGAGAAGGTAGATTATCCCGACTGTTGAGGTCGGTGAGTGAAGGAATGTATTGTAGAGCTCTGTTGAGAGCGGGGATTGTTGGATTAGGAGCTTTCGTCGTTGAGTTCGTCAACATTTTCATCTTTGTCAGACTCGAAGTCGAAGTTGAAGTTCTCTGTGAAGTCATTGATGCTGTCGTTGAGTCGAACCATGTCGTTGCCAAGGATCCTCTCGAAATGGAGGTTCTCGACAAGTTGAGCGGTGTTCTCCAGGACCATAGCATTGTGGTCTCGATAGGCGCAGGTGAAGCGAACGCAAATCGCCATGTTTACTTCGTCGAGAGTTCGCTTGATTTCGAGCTGTTTCTCGAGATGAGTAATGTGCGACTTCAAGGCGGTAACTAGTTTGGAAGTGTTGGTGTCTCCGCGCATGCGAGCGATAGTGGAGCGGAACTCATCATTTATGGCGTCGAGCTTCCCTTTGTTGTATTGCTCCTCCTGCTTGGCGATACGAGCATTCTTGGAGCGAACGGAAAAGTCGAGTGTACATGGGCGATGTCGAACCTTACAATTTGTGCATTTGAGGGACTTCGTGTTCATCTCGAGTCTGGCGAGCTTACAGACGAGTTTGTTATCCCTGCAAAACTTGCAGATCAAAGTGACTTCATCCTCTGCGCCATTCCCGGCATTATCCACCTCTTCCTCGTCAAAGCCGACAGATTGCAATAAGGTTTCCACTTCTGCCTCTGAAGACCCGTCAATGCTACTGACTTCGGAGCCTCCATCCGAGTCAGTCTCTCTAACCTCTTCCTCTCCGAAATCATTGCTTGCTTCCGATGGTGTGTCGTAGTAGACGCGTGAGCCGGGATCGGCGACGTCGCTTGAGCAATTGGATTCGTCGTCCGAGTTGTAAGGCATATTGATGCCAGTGGTCGCCGATGTCGGTGATTCTGAGTGTAAGGGGGGGGCTATGTGAATTCGTTGAGCCTTCCCCTTTTTATCTCTTCTCATTGCTCCCCCTGATTGTGCAACGTCGTACTCTGTCTTCGCTGTAACAGACGCTTGTACACTGATGTATTGCCTTGTTGCACCTAATTTGGATGTCCACTGCCTTTGTGAGACTTCTCATGTGCCGCGTCCGCAGCTCGTTGATGTCTGCGCAGTGTTGTTTAATTGCGCTTCTGTGATTGGATCCGCTGGTCCACGTATCTGTGGACTCAGCCTTGAAGTCTACGATTGGTTGTGATGAGCTCCTTGCGACCGAAGACGGTCCAAATAAGCTCTTGAGCCTGCGCATGTTCCAGCCACAAAAGTCGTAACAACAGTCGGTTGTCATGTATCCGACTTCTTGCAGATGCGAGTGTGGACGGGCATCTTGGTCCCGTTCGGTGATGGAGTGAATTTTGGGGTCTTCTCAATCGATGCTTTGTGATTTTCAACGTTTTCTTAGTTCATATCTTCCGGTGCTTTCATGAAGTCACAGGTACCAATAAACTGGTACACTGTCGAAGTCCTTGTTTTGTGGGTTTTATGTCTGTTTAATCTGAGAGTCTTGCCGATCCGTTGGCGTCCGGCCGTAACTTTGTTTTATTTTCTTTTGCATGTTTCTCCTTCCATGTCACATCGGATGGCCTTCACACTTATCGCCAATAGCTAAGCCGTTGAAGTCTTCCCCTGGCTTGCAATTGGTTACTTCGACCGAACTCGCACCGCTTCATTTCATCTGAGTGCGAATTCCGTTGTCTTCGTCTGTGTAATTCTTATTGAAGGCACAGCTGCCTTCGGCTCTCCTCGACCTTGTTCGGTCCGAGAGACTTTGTTAGGCAATCTGCACGTTGATCCAGTGTATTCACCGAAAATAACTTTATTTCTCCTGCAGCCACATGTTCCCGAATGAAGTGGAACTTCACATCGATGTGCTTTGTGCGACTGTGGAATTTAGGATCGGCCGCCAGTTGTTTTGCAGCACTGTTGTCGATGTGAATCGGCGTATAGCCTTGTTGGTGAAGTCCCAATTCACCGAGTAACTGCCGAGTCCAAATAATGTCTTTGACTGATTCGGTTAAGGCAATGTATTCGGCTACAGTAGTCGAATCGGCTACTATCTTTTGTTTCTTCGAAAACCAATTTACTGGGACACCATTAATGGTTGTGACGATGCCATTTGTCGACTTCCTGTCCTCAGTATCACCAGCGAAGTCGGCATCGCTATATCCTTCAAGTGTGAGTGAATTCGTGTCGTCCTTTAAATAATTCAATCCTATCATCTGTGTGCTCTTAAGATATCTGAGTAAGTGTATTGCATTCTTCATTGACTGTGTTGTTGGCTTGTCGACTTCCTGGCTTAACTTTCCAGTTGCGTAACTGATGTTGGGCCTTGAGCCCGTCGACGCATAGATTAGTGATCCTACTATGGCTCTGTATGTACTATGCTCTTCTTCATTTAGCCTTTTGAAGTCTCCAGTCGGGATTGACACTGGCAGGGGTGTAGTCGCAATTTTCGACATGTCGGGTAGGAATTTTCCAAGTATGCGGCGTATATACGCCGCCTGACTGAGTTTGGTCCCTGCATTTCCCCACAAAACTTCTAAACCAAGTATAAATTCTAATTTTCTGCCTTCCGTCATCTTGAACGAAGACGCGAGATCTTTCTTGCAGCTGTCAAGTAGCGCTCGTGAGCTACTGACTATCACGATGTCGTCCACATATACTGCAATGATACATAGTGTCTTCGGCAATTCTCCCTTCTTATATACGCCGAAGTCACTCTGGAGTCGTGAGAAACCAAGCTGTTGAAGTCTGCTGTCAAGTTTCTCGTACCATTTCCTGCCAGCTTGCTTTAAACCATATAGTGCTTTCTTCAATTTTAGGACTCGTCCGGGCCAATATCCTGGCGGCGGACTCATGTAAATGTCCTCGGTGATTTCGCCATTGAGGAATGCAGTGACTACATCCATTTGTTCAATTTGAAGGTTAAGTGAAGTCGCCATTGCGATGAGTACTCGAAGCGTTGAAAACTTGAGTACCGGAGCAAAAGTCTCTTCATAGTCAATTCCTTGCCATTGCTTGAATCCTCTTGCGACGAGCCTTGCTTTGTATTTATCAACTGTTCCGTCCGACTTCAATTTTAGCTTATAGACCCATTTGCAGGTCACAAGGTGCATGTCGGATGAATTGTTGTCAATGACTTCCCACGTGCCATTCTCCTTGTGACTGTTGAGTTCGCTCTGCATAGCCTTTTCCCATTGAGGCCAATCGGTCCGGCTCTGAGCTTCTTGGATTGTCACAGGATCTGGGGATTCGTTTGAAGTCATTGTTCTGGAGCTTAGTGCTAATATATCAATTTCGTCTTCGGATTCATTTTCTTCAATACGGCGAGGTCGGCGTGGTTGAGTTTCTTGAACTAGTATTCTTGATTGCTTTGGTTTTGAGGGAAATTCATCTTCAATAAAGTTGACATCTCTTGCTTGTTCCAAGCGAGTATGTTCAATGTCGCACAGTTCGTAGGCCTTTCTATCAAGCGAAGTCCCGAGGTAAATCATTTTCGTGCTTCGAGGACTAAGTTTGCTGGTCCTTCTGTGAGGAAGCAAGTGTACCCAGGCAGCACATCCGAAGGGTCGGATCATACTGATATCGGTGGGCTTGTCATAAAATAACTCATAAGGTGTCTTCGCTTTGCCTGTGTTTATGTTGGGTAAGCGATTTCGCACGTACGCTGCGTGCTGAATTGCATGTAGCCAGAAGTGGTCAGGTACTCCAGACTGGATCAGCATGCAACGTACCATATCCATTAAGGTTCTGTTCATTCGTTCGGCAACACCATTTTGTTGAGGAGTGTAAGGCACGGTCTTCCTGTGTGTGATACCGTGTCTTTGCATAAGGTCGGATAGAACTTGGTTGACGAATTCGCCGCCTCCATCACTTTGGAGGGCTCGAATTTGTCTGCCTGTCCTTGTTTCCATCGTTTGTAAATAGTCCCTGAATACTCGAGGAACTTCTCCTTTAGTGACGAGGCCTTGCACAGTAGTGTATCTGGAGAAGTCATCAATTAACGTAACGATATACTTGTATCCCTCAGTAGATTCTTCAAAGGGACCCATGACATCGCTGTGGATGAGCTCCAGTTGTACGTTGGACTTCGTTTCGGAAGTATCGAACGGTTTTCTTGTACTCTTGCCGGCCTCACATATCTCACAATGAATTCGTTTGACCGTGTTGGGCACCTTGATGCCACTCGTGAGTTCGATGGCCTCTTTGACCGACTTCAGACTTGCATGTCCCAAGCAGTTGTGCCAGTTCGACAAGGCGTCGTGAGTGACAGTGGTACTGAAAACGTGTTCCATTTTGGTGGTGTCACCGTTGAGGATCATGGTGTTGTCTTCCAATCGACATTGGAGAATGACTTCATTGTCTTGCATAATGGTGGCGACAACGTCTTCATTTTTCTTGTCGAAGGTAATGTCGCTGATGTTAAGGAGAGTAGTGAGCGAAATGAGATTGGTGTCAAGTTTGGGAGCGTATAGGACGTCAGTGAAGGTAACGACTTCACCCTGTTCACCATTAATGATGGGAATGAAGTCTACTTCGCCCACCCCCTTAACGTCGATTGTCTGGCCGGTTGCTGTTTTTATTTTCATTTTTGTATCTTTCATGTCAATTTTGTTGAAGAGGTCTCGCCTGTTCGTCATGTGAGACGATGCACCTGAGTCTAGAATCCAGCTGTCACGGAACTGTTGACTTCGAATACCACCCTTCATGGTATCGTCAGTGAAGTCACAGTTAATCAGTCTCGCAGACAGGGCTCGTCCACGAGTGATAGGGCGTGACATATCTTGTTGTTGGAAGTCTGTGTTTTGTTGGTATTGGTTGTTGATGTTTTCGTTCACATTCTGATCCATAGACATAGCATTTACAAAGCGAGCGGTAGCATTTACAGTTGGGTTGCGGTTGGAGTTGTTTGTATTGTTATTGTTATTATTGAAACGTCTGTTGAAGTCGTTGCGGACGGGAGCACTTCTAGGCTGCGAAGTCAGCCTACTACATTCGTTAGAGTAGTGTCCCATTATTCCACAGTTGTTGCATTTCACGCCACACACTCTGGTGGCATGGCCTATTCGGCCACATTTGGTACAACGAATGGTGTTACGATTATTGTTGTTTCCATTGGGACGTCGCTGATTGTTGGTGTTGGGATGGTGTTGTTGTTGAACAGACATCGCTATGTGGCGGGTTTGTTGTTTCTGCGAAGTCTTTTGTTGTTTTATTTCTTCCTCTCGGGCACGGAGATTGGTGAGAGCGTCCCTGAAGCGCTCGAGTTCATCAACAACGTCGATATGAGGGGTTAGTTTGAGTTCTTTTCCAGCTTCATCTTTGTATGTTACCTTATGTTTGCCACTGTTGAACATGGCATCGTTTTCTTGTTGGAAGATAGTTTTCCACATATCAAATTCGGGTCGAAGTCCCTGGGTAAGAGCACGCATGCGCCTACCGACTTCGACAGGCTTACCCGTCATTCCGAGTTGTTCACATAACTTTTCGATTCTTGTAGCGAATTGGTCAATGGTTTCGTTGTCATGTTGTTTGATATTGCTCAGCTCCGATTCAATCAGTCCCATACAAAGACTGATATGTTGTTCAAAGTGCTCTTGAATTTGGTCCCACATGGCCTTCGAGGAGTTTAGTGACTTCACAATGATCTTGTGGTCGTTCCCGATAGCGTAGAGGACGAATCCTTGAGCTTTGATTTCGGCTTCGGCCCAGTCTTCTTTGTTCTTTGAGGCCGCAGCAGTAGTTCCAGGTCCATTACCCTCCGTAATGCAAAACCATACCTTTCCTTTGGCCATCATGGCCGTCGTGAAGTCGTCCTTCCAGGCGTGATAATCGTCCAGCGACTTCAGCTTGGGGACGCCGCTCAAGGTGTTGTCTTTCTCCTTATCCATCTTTCCGTCAGTGTAATACTTGCAAGTAGTTTAGTGTTGTCGAGTGTGTTGGTATGGTGATGTATGTGTGTAGTCGTCGTTAGAGGAGGGGAGTCCGATATTACCTTGGGCTCATAACCTGCTAAAAGGTAAAATCGCACTTGGTATTTCGACTTGGGGATCTGAACAAGTCGTGATATATATACATGAGTGACTTTGGGGAATCTCTGCTATAGACATGGACCCGTAGTCAATGACGTCGTAATGACGTAGTGCATGACTAATATTTAATACCAAGTGTTAGATCGAAAGAAGTGAAAAAGAAGTAATTGTTGTTTTATGATTTTTCTCGTCATATTCTAACACCAAAAACGTTGGAAACGCGTTGGAAAGAAGCTATCTTTGTGATAACGACAAGGATCCGTTCACGGCCACTCAGGTCATGGTCACTCATACTTTCAACATGGTTCTGTCAAAATTCATGTCGAGCATGGTAATCACGCTTTCGGGGCTCAGTCGTAAAATTTACTTAGTTACGTCCTGAAGACAGGAAAAGACTCGTCACGGAATCGCTCTTTGAGCCACCTCGCGTGAATATTTTTGCGAGTTCAGCCAATCATGAATCAATCGGTATTGAATGCATGAAGAACTTGGACTTGTCTGTTCTTATCATCACATCATATAAAAAAGGAAAAGTCACATCGTAAAGGAAGGAAATCTCCGTCATGAAGCCGCCCTCGAAGCCACCCCCAATCAGCTGGTTTTCTACGAAGCCACCCGGGTGGGTTTGTTAGCCTCCCCAGGCGGCTTTGCACGAAGCCAGCCAATTGAGGGTGGCTTCGAGGGTGGCTTCGTGACGGATTCTTCTTCCTTTTTTTACGATGTGAGTCGGAACCCGGTACCACCCTAGCAGCCACCCAGAGCAAGCACCTAGATCGGGGGTGCTTGCGGAGTGGCTCCCCGAGAGCAACCACCCAGGGTGGTCGCTAGGGTGGTCGCTAGGGTGGCTCTGGGGTCCAACTCTTCCTTTTTTTAGGATATGAATGTGACGAATACTTTTTTATGTGTCAAATCGCCCCAGTTCGGGATAATAATGAATTCATATCCTAAAAAAAGGAAAAATCCGTCATGAAGCCACCCTCGAAGCCACCCAGGGTGGCTACACCACCGAAGCCACCCTTGAAGCCACCCCCGATCTGGCTGGCTTCGAGGGTGGGTTTTCACTGTAGCCACCCCGGGTGGCTTCGAGGGTGGCTACACAGCTGGCTTCTCAATGTAGCCACCCGGGGTGGCTTCGCAGCTGGCTTCTCAATATGTGGCTTCAAAGGTGGCTTCAAGTAGAGATTTCCTTCGATGCGAGTCAATCAGCCTCACCTTACCGAGATTAAATAAAGTCTACAGATCAGACGGTGTCTGTCTAGAAATCAGGAATGGCCAAGCAACAGACGACAAAGGACTGCAGTAAGTTGTCGATGAAGCCGAGAGATGCAAGACGGGCAGCTTAGAAGCATGTTTGATAGCAAGGTCAAGGATTGGAAAGAGAAAGAAGCAATATCGAAATTATTGGACCAAAAAAAAAAAGAACGGGGGCCAACCCGGAATCGAACCGGGGACCTCTGTCAACTTAGAACCGCCTCCCTGAAACGAGGTGAATGCCCTAAGACAGCATAATAAGCCACTATACGATTGGCCCGCGCTTATAAGACTGGAAAGCTATTGCATTTATATTTCGCGTTCCCAGCTGTCCCCTCAATCAATACGAATTTTTCGGCTCAAGAACGAGCTCACCTGCACCATGAGAGCTGATGCGGCCCGACAACGATGTTCCCTTGCGTACAGCAGAAAGCATGGTATTCTTTTATTTTGTATCCTAGACCTCTCAAGAGAAGTCTCGAGACAGTCAGCGTTGGAGGGTGTATGTCTGGAAATTCAGAACAAATATTGAGACCAAGGAGGATCGCTTTGACGGGGTCCAAACAGGTCAAGCAAATCATTTCGGCGTTGGGGAGGGACTGCACGAGATCTCGCTTGTTGCGCATCGCTTTCATGCATCAACTGGATGACCTGCATGACAAGACATGATTTTGTCGAGAAGGCCAGAGAAATGGCGGAAGAGGGGGTTCGAGCACTAAGCTAGCTTAGTCAACTGAAGTCAAGTCGAGTGTTTGTGGAGAGAAACCAACAAGAAGAAGGACCACCGGTCGGGTAGCAGTGTACAGGTTTGCTGCCGAGCAAGGTTTCTGGGGAATCTGGATTGCAATCAAGGAACACAACCTGCCAGTTGAGACCCGCGCGGCCTTTGCCTGAACCCCTCAACTTTCTTGTCCCACAACCTTGATTCACCCACACGACCAACCACATCCTCCTCTTCAAGCCGAGACTCGCCACTCTTCTGCCTTATCTCCAGTCCCTTCTAACCGGGCATATCATCGGCGCAATGGTTTGGCGACCTTCGTGGCTAGGTGGCTCCAACAACAAGCAGAGGCGCGAAGCAAACGCTGAGCAGTCCTCTCTGCTGAAAGGTGGAAGGACAAAGGAGCAGGAGCCAGCCTCCTACGATAGTGGCTCGACAACTCTCACAGCACAATCGATCATCGGTGCAGGTGGAAGCGTCAAGGATGTCCCGCGCAAGCTCAAGAAGACGGGCGACGTTGATGTGGTCATCGTCGGCGCTGGTCTCTCCGGACTCATTGCTGCCGATGAGCTCACACGAGCCGGCTTCGGCGTCAAGGTGCTCGAAGCCAACGATCGAGTCGGAGGTAGGACGCTCGACATGCGGCTCGACGACGGCAACGCCATCGAGATGGGCGGACAGTGGATCGGACCCGGACAGACCGAGATCCTCCAGCTCATCAAGGAACTTGGCCTCGACACCCACAACACCTACGACCAGGGTCGCAGCATCTACCGTTCCACAGATGGCAAAGTCAAACAGTACAAGGAGATGATCCCTTGCGGCATCATCCCTTCTCTCGACCTACTCTTGGCCACTCGCAAGATCAACAGCCTCTCCAAATCCGTCCCTGCAAAGACGCCATGCAGTGCCAAGAACGCACGATTCTGGGACGAAAGATCCATTGGCACCTGGATCGACGACTCCATGTGGACCTTTGAGGCCAGACAGCTCTTCAGGATGGCCATCAAAGCAGTCTATGCCGAAGACTCGGAGTCTATCAGCTTCTTGGATCTCTTGGCCACCGTCGCTGGAGCTGGAGGCGACATTGAGCAAGTTCTCAACGATGCTCAGACGACCCGCATCATCCAAGGTCCACAGGCTATCAGCGAGCGTCTTGCCGCACGTCTTCCCGAAGGAACCCTTGAGCTTAATCATAAGGTCTACAGCGTCCACAAGGCCAAGGAGAATAGCAGCTCGGACCAACAAATCGCATACAAAGTAACAACCATTCAGGGACAACAGTACAAAGCACCCGTAGTCATCATCACCCCACCACGACCCTTGATTTGCCAGTTAGATTTCCAGCCGCCTCTGCCTTCCGGTCTGATCCAATACTACCGTCGCCAGCCCATGGGGTCAGTCATCAAGTTCAACGTCATCTACCCAACTCCCTTCTGGCGAACAGCGGGCCTCAGCGGCGCCATGATCAACGCCGACGAGACGAGTCCCGTACAGATGACTTACGACAACTCTCCTGCTGATGGCAAGCACGGTGTCATTGTTGCGTTTGTTCTTGGCAACAACTCTCGCCGCTTCTTCCACCAGAATCCGGACGAGCAAGAGCGCAAGCGAATCGTGCTCGATTTCCTTGCCACTCTCTTTGGCCCTGAGGCGCAAAAGGCTACACAGGTGCTCGAGATGAACTGGACTCTTGCTCCCTATGCCACCGGCGGCTACGGCTCCTTCAACCCACCTGGCGTTCTCACCAGCTTTGAGGAAGACGAACGAGATGAAATGTCGAAAGTGGACAATCTTTTCTTTGCCGGAGATGCCACAAGCGAGATCTGGCAAGGCTACATGGAGGGTGCTCTGCTCTCTGGCAGGCGCGTGGCCAGTCGTATCATCTCGACTTTTGAAGGGTAGACATGCCACACTTCCCGAAGACCGGGGCTCTAGACCTCTTCATACTACTTGCAAAGTTCAACCTGTCCGATTTTCTTTGCCTTTTCCCCGCTTCAGCACATACCCCCCCTTCCCTCAATCGCTCTTTCGGCCATTTCAGTCGTGACCCGCAATGTTCAGTCTTTCCTGCACCCCCTTTGTTCACCCCCTACACGCCCTTCCCGCTTACGACTTGTCTCAAACTTTTCCGATCACTTTGACTCCTGTCTACACCAGATGTCCGCCGATACCACTGTTCCGATCCCAAGCGCATCTGACGGTTCACCATTCAACCAAATTATGAATAGATCCTGTTCACACGAGCTCTCGTTCGTCATCTGTGTTACGCTTTGCTCGCCCGATTGCGCCTGACGTCATGCTCGAATCACAACGCTGGCTCCTTCGATAGACTCTCGGCTCCCGTCCGGATGTCTTTGAACTCTCACTGCAACCTCACACTGCGCAGAGTGAAATCCCATTGAATAGATGAATGCATATGCTGTGATAAGGAGCTTGTATTTACAGGGGGAAATCAGAACGAGAACAAGAAGAGCCTATAACACGACAGGGGTATGCTGGCCTGTATAGATAGCCAATGCCGAATCTGGTCTATGTGATGGGGTAACGCGGGCGGAGAGCAGGATCGCTTTAGAGGATAGCTTTAATCGACAAAGGTCTCCCAGTCGGAGCGGGGGCCCATGGCTTCCATTTCGTCTCTGACCTGCTGGAGGTAACCGGTCCAGCCCTCGAGCGGCTCGGCGCCAAACTTGTCCTGAACAGCCTTGACGATGTCGAGCTTCATCGAGCCCTGCTTGAGCGGGAGATCGGCAAGGGTCGATTTTGGCACGTTTCGATTCTGGTCGGGAGCCAATGCTGGGAGGCCGAGGACGTTGCGGGTGCGTGCCACGTCGAATTCGACAATCTTTGTGATGAATGGGTCGTACACCTTGAGGAGGTTGGCGGTAGGGATATAGGGTTCCTCGATCTTGACAGCCTCGTCGTTGAGGAGGGTCATAGGGATACGCGACTCGTCACCGCGGCCGCAGGCAACGTGGTAGCAGGGAACCTCGGCGAGGTGCTTTGCGGTTGGTGCAGCGGGGTTCTTGGGGTGCAGACGGTGGGTTGTGGGGAGCTTCTGAAGCGCATGCGCCGATGCTGTGATGGCCAGGATCTGGTTGACGGCGATATCGACGGGGATGACATCGAGACCGGCGTTGGGGAAGATGATGTTGGGGTCAGCGCACTGTGCGGCCAGGGCGGCACAGACGGGACTCGAGGGGTGACCAGCACCCCAGGCGATACGAGGAAAGTCGATGGCAGGACCGAGCGTTGCCAGACGGACGATTCGGCAGGTCTTGCCGTGGAGCTTTCGACCCACTTGCGAGGTGAAGAGCGAGTTGATGACCGATTCGGCGTAGGTCTTGGCCTGGAAGTAGGTGTTAACGTGCTCAGCCTGCTCGTCGACCTGAGTGCCGCAGCCCTCGGGTGTCAAGGATTCGCTGACAAGCGAGCCGTTCTTGAGGTACCATCCGACAAAGGTGGTGGAAACGTGAATGTGGGTCTTGACGTTCCAAGTGAGAAGGGAGAACCTTGCGGTAAAGTATGCGAGGTCAGCCATCGACTCGAAGGCCTTGGAGATGGGAAGAGTGAAACGAGTGTCACCAGCGCAGTGGATGACAATCTCGGTCTTGCGGACCTTTTCGAAATCCTTCTCATTGAGGCCAAAGTTGGGACGCGCACAGTCGCCATTGACAATGACGAGCTTGGGGATGGCGCCCTCGGACTCGGGCTGGATGTGGTGGTGGACAGCCTTTGGAAGACGCTTGAGCGCTTCCTCGTCGGTCTTTCCTCGGACGATTGCGACGACCTGCTTGACGTTGAAGCTAGCGTCCCCGAGCAAGCGGTGGAGCAAGGCGGCACCGACGAAACCAGCAGCGCCGGTAATGAGGATTCGGGAGCCGTTGAGCACATCCTGAATGGTCTGGTCGCGCACGATGGCGTCGTCCTCGACATTGAGGTTTGCGGTCGACTCGACGATGCTAGTGGCATCGGACGAGATGTCAGTGATACTGGATCTGTCGGTGCAGCTGGGAGAGGGACTGCGAGTCGAAACCATGTTGAACAAGGGCTGGACAGAAAAGAAACAAGGGAGATGCGGGGGAGAATGACAAAGGAGTATGCTAGCTAGTAAACAGATAGAAAGGGAGAAGCGCGAGCGGGGATGACGAGGAAAGGGAGGTTCGGGGGATGGTGGTCAAAGAGAAAGAGAAAGACAAAGACGTCGTCGCAAGCAAGCTTTATGAAGGTTCACGGAAGGGAAGGGGGAGGGGGGGGGAGAAAGGAGGCTTGAGCGATATTGGTGAATGATCCGGAAGCGAAAGAAGAGTCGGAGTCTGAGCAAAAGTGTTGGGCTGCGAGCGAGATGATTTTGAGGAAAGGGACCGAGTCGAGAGGGACGACACTGGTGTTGCTCGTTGGACGGTTCAAAGGGGCGTCGGCGGGTGTGTTTGCGCAGCGTGAGAGAGAGAGGGGCGAGCGAGCTGCACAGTCTCCACATCCTACCAAAGTGTGTTGCTGGCTGTGTTTGGCAAGGGCGAGGGTCGCACGACGTACACAGAGATAGACACAGCTGCGAGGAGTTTGCGGACCGGCAGTGAATTGAATACCGGGAGTGTGTTAGCAGACGAAAGCAGGAGTCTGGAATCTCAGAGATGGGGAGCGCAGGAATGTGAGCTCATTGGTGATTGGGCACACGCCTACTGTGTATACCTCACTCATACTCTCGAGCTGTGCAAGCAATACAAGATTCAGAGGCTGGCCAGAATAGCACCGATTGTGGTTGGATACATGGCTGTATCGAAGGAGGAGGAGAAAGGATGAGAGTGGTCAGGGTCTTTTGCACGGCGCATGCAGTGCTGTACAGTACAGTACATTGCGCGTTTGGGTGCACAGCAAAAGGCCACGAGAGCGTCGATTTGAGACAGCCACAAAGCGAGGAGGGAGGCGAAGGAATACAAGGCGCAAGCAGACAGCAGGCAGTGTTGAGATCGGTTCATCCACTGCACGACTTTGGAACCAGCTGCAGGACAAGGTTGATGGAGGAGCAAGGAAGGGGGAGAGGGGGAAACGCTTGAAGGACGACAACGGCATCCCAGTCAATTCAGGGCGTCAAAAAGTAAAGTAAAAAAAAGCAATCACCGCTTAGCACGTTGATTACACCAGACCTCTCTCGCTCTCCCCGTCCATCGAACGTGTTTGACAGGTTGGAAACCCCAATTTCATATTTTTTCTTTTTCTTTTTTCTTTCTTTTCTTTTCTTTCTTTGCCTCGTGTCCACGGCCCCCTTGCGAAAGTGGCGGGATGCCGAGAGAGCAATGGATATATCCAGGGGAAACCAAGCGCCACCGTTTAATATATACAGTACGTTATTGTACCTTTACCAACGGCGAACGTGGGAGAGTATGGGAAAAGCCGCTTTGGGCCGTGCGACCGGCGGGAAACTTTGATCCAGACAGAATGTCTGTGAGTGCAAACGTATGCCGATCCTGTCTCTCGAATGCCATCACGATCACGAGCAAAAACAGTGACCAACGATGATGCGCCCAAGGCAAGGTGTTACCACTGGAACGGATAGCCAGCCTTACTAGATACCGCTGCAACTCGATTCCAGTATGCATTGCTGGGCGAGCTCATGTACAGAAGGCAGGTATGTCAGCATTCAAGCGAGGCAGAAGGAGTTTGGATGCGGATCATGGTGCTTATGTCGACGCACTGGATGTGCTGCAAGTGCAGGCACAATTGTTGACCTCGGGGGCGAGGCTGTGCTCAAACAGCATTTTAGACCGAGGAAGCTGAAACACGCTTGCAGATTGGCATTACCTAGAATGCTGTGCCGGTTGCATTCCAACTGTCAGCACAGCCCATCCCAACACAGTACAATATAGCACCGCAACCAGAATCAAAGCGATGCTCTCATCATCATTCAGCAACGAACTGAAGAGGTCGTCATCGCCATTGTCGTCGTCGTCGAAAGACAGAATCTTGGGGGACAAAGCAAAATATTGAAAAAAAAAAGAAAAAGAAAATGGAGCCGATCCAGCAGTGCAAGCGAGGCAGCCAAAATCAAAGATGAGAGATGGGAAAAGAAACAATTCAAGAAAAGAGGGGAAAGGGATTAGGTAGACCGCCGGTCCGCCCTCGGCAAAAGAGAATTATTGAAGCCAGAAGAGACGCAGATCGCGATGGCTGTCAGAGAAGGACCCTTAGGGACCTGAAATCTGGAGCCGACGCCGAATTAATATATTATAGTAATTTGACGTGGCTGCCACCACGTTGGCTTAGCGAAGAAAACGTGTCCACCTCACTCTAAAAACGTTGAAGGAGAGAAAGAAAAACAATAATACAGTACACTGTACTGTGCCGTATGCTATTCTTGGACACAAACAAGGCAGGTACGGGGCATAGCTGGCTTGTCCCTCTGTGCAATACAATACGCATTCAACACAGGCGGAGATATTGGTGGACCATTGCTTTGCTTGTATATATACTTTTCGACCAACGCTCTACGTGGCCATCAACTCGTACGCACTTTGGTTGGCTCGAGTCAAGAGGGATGGCGGCTCAAAGATACGCATTCCAACAAGTTGACAAGCGGCTGAGTTGGTAAGGGCACTATTACAATGCCGACCAACGATGCTAGCTAATTGGGATGCCGAACAAAGAGGGCACGGTCAATGAATGCTGGTAAGGGGGTGTTAGCTCACAGATGGCGGAATTGCGGAGCGAGGTGCAGCAAGAATTAGTGGAGAGAGCGTCTAGAACTTGTTTCCTTTTCTCTTGGTTCTTCTTTGTTGCAGTTCATGTAGAAGTATCTCTGATCTGGGGGCGCACGTCCAGTGCCCATTCACCCCCCTTTCTATTTTGCAATTCTTTTTCTTTCTTTCTTGTATACAGTACAGTATTTGAGGTGCCGCTGTGTCCGCCGCGATTTCAAACTCCGCGTGTTAATCTATAGTTTTGGTTACTCTTTTTGCTTGTAGACTGCTCGGGCGCCGCCTAAAATTGGGTTTGAACAAAAGTTCTCAGTGCCGAAGCCTTTGGGTATTGATCCCCGTCTCTGATGCACCACGGATATGTCTGGCAGCAAGTCGGATTGACCCGTAACGTGGCTAACTTAGCGCTGATCCTTTTGCGTCTGCTTGTATTTTGGCCTTTTGCTGCTTGTTGCTCCGTCCTTGCATGTCTGCCAGCCGGCCAGATGAGAGCAGAACAAAGCTAATGTACTAGAATGCACCTGCACTGCAGCCGAGTCGCTCGTTCCACCGAGCGATGGAGATCCGAGATTCCTATTATGCTTTCCACTTTTTCAAGTATCGTGTCGATCACCTTTGCACTCCACTGGAAAGCAAGGGACGCAGCAAACGCTAAGCCACAAAGCACGCAAATCATAAATAGACACAACATGCAACCAAAAACAACCAACACTACAGTTCTGTACACTGTATCTTGCCGCCGGAATCCTTTTCTCGGCAAGCCTTGTCTGTGTTGCGTAGCGAGTACCTTTGCGATTCGATTTGATTCGATTTCGACCATTGTGCGCACAATAGGTTGAATGACTGCTGCTGCTGCTGGCGGTAGCTACTTGAGGAAACCTTTGGACAGGCGTCCCTCGCCCATCTCAAGGGGAAACATACTTGAAACATACATACAGTACACATTTGTTTTAAGAACGGGGTGAATCTGCGATTGTTGGCCGGACCGTAGGCGGTCAATTGTATTTTGCGTGTGTGTGCGTGCTATGCCAACCGACGGATGATTCCGTGTGCTGTATTGTAGCTGGGCTGACTCTTTTGAGAATAATGACACCTCGACTCGGTTCCCATCAGGCTCCGCTTGCTTCTCCGAACCCCGTACTTGTCTCTGTTGCCCTACCTCCCCCTTCCCCTTCCCCTTCCCCTTTCCCTTTCCGCTTTGCCTTTGTGCGTAAAGACGAGTTAGACCAACAGAATGATGCAAGCGGGTATACGCTCCAAGACATCAAATGGAAAGCCGAATGCTTTCCATCCCAAAAAGTCACAGTCTAGACCAAAGTTTGCCAGATTTTGTTATTCCACTCTCCCACGTGCGCGTTTCTTAATTCGACGCGTCTCTGGATAGAAAATGCATGCCGAACCTTGTCCAACAAGACTTTTCTACAGGGCAGTGCAAGTCTCACTCTTATGCATGTACATACATTTTAACCGATGCCAAGCCATGTCAAATGCTATGCAAGACGATGACGAGGATCAAAGAGATCCAAGCTGAGAAACGGATCAAGCGAGTACCCAACCAAAAGCAGACACAACCATTCGGCAAAAGGGGGGGGGGGAAATAAGAAAGACCTCTTTTTGCCGGCTGAGACCTTTTCGGGGCGAAAAAAAGGGCAGAGAATGGACAAGCGAGATTGTTGCGTAAAGCAAAGCATGATGGCGGTCCGACGCTTGATGATCTTATGCCGTCCCATTGCGTTCCGGTCATCCTTCTTTGTATCGTATACAGTAGCGCCTTGTATACCAAGCTTTTCTCTACCAAAGCTTCGCGCCGTGAAAGAGCTGCCGATTTCAGCCTTACCCGCATGTTTCAAGACGTGGCCAGGTCGGTCACTCTCGTGTGATCACTCTAACTTGGCACTTAGACACAGTAGTGTATCTAGGTTAATATCCCAACCAAGCTCAAGTCGGAGAACCACTTACGGGCCAATTGCTTTCCGCTCCGAACACCTCGACTCATTCGATCCACTTTGAGCATTAACTTAGCTAGCAAAAGTAGCACTAGCTTCTGCTCCGGTACATCTTCTCTTCCGTCCGTTGATCCGTAGTCCATTCATCCTCCCCCTTTGTCTCATCCTAGCTGAGTTTCAAGCAACGCTACGTTCACCTTCTTGGCAACCAACACTGCCCCTTTGCTCTCTTGCTCAAATCGAGCCTTTCTCTCTTCATCGCCAACACCTCCTTGACACTCGTCTACACCGCCCTCTTACTCTCTCTCTGTCATCCTTCAAGCAACACATCATTTTCCCCGCATACCTTACACCAACATCAAGGATCCAAGATCGAGGATCGAAGGCGCTTCTCTTATTGGGCATTTCAAACGCGGATACCCAAAAACCATTTCAAGCGGTTGCACAGACTTACGCCGAGCACAGCAATACTGCATACGATCCTTTTTTTTCTGAGCCACAGCAAGTTGCATCGATTGCACTGCCTGTTTGCTTGGCATTCCGTCAACACTTGCTGCCTCCTCTCTCCCGTACTGCCACCATCGTCTTCGACGCTACCCGGTATCGGCTTCAGATTCTTCGGCTTCGGCTTAGACATTCCACTCAGCCATCCTCCGCAGAGCAACAACATTACTACACACTAGACCTCGGACGACGATTTCTGGGCCCCTCGCGAAATCAAACGTTGCTGTCATCAAGATTAGGTGCTCATCACCTTCTTAGGAGACTACCACATTTCAACATATAACTGCTGGTTCTTAAGACGATTCGAGACCATCCTTGAACAAAATTGGTTTTCAAAGCCATCCCAACGCAATCTCTTGACCTTGCTTGTTAATCTCGATATGGTTTCCTCTTCGAAAACACAAGAGATCCACCGGGCACCCATACAGTCTCCATCTACTCCAACAACGCCCCACTCGCCCCCTTCGTACGACCCCATCGGCGTTCACGCTTATCCGCCCCTATCCGAACATGTCTCTACCATCCTCCTCACTCCTAATCCAACCGACACTGTCGACAACTCTACCCCTCGTACATCGCTCGAGAGTAGCACCATTTCCAGCCTCAAACCCAAGCTCACGGCGCGCGTGCATTTCTTTCTCGTATTCTCGGCCTTGTGCGTCTCGTCTTTTCTCTCTGCCCTCGATCTCACCTCCGTATCCACTGCGTTACCCACCATTGTTGCCGACCTGCAAAACGATGCGGTTCACTTTTCCAAACATCGTCATGACACCCCCAACCCCATCTCTAAACCCAAAGCTGGCGGTGCAGGTGGAACCTACATCTGGATCGGTGCCGCATACACCATTGCCGGTATGGCCATCCTACCCTGGACCGGTGGCCTCTGCGAGATTTGGGGTAGAAAAGCTATCCTCCTCACCAGCCTCTTTTTCTTCCTCTTTGGTAGCGTCATTTGTGGCGCTAGTCACAGTTTGGAGATGATGATCGTAGGCCGAGTACTACAGGGCATTGGAGATGGTGGAATCATCAGTCTTGCCGAGATTGTAGTTGCAGATCTGGTGAGTTTGAGTCAGAGAGGAACGTATGAAGGAATTTTGGGGGTTGTCTGGGCGGGAGCTAGTGCATGTGGTCCCCCCATTGGCGGTATCTTTTCACGCAAGAATAGATGGAGATGGTTATTCTACCTCAATATCCCCATCACTGTCTTGGCCATCATCATGATCAGTTGCTTTATGAATATGAAGGCTCCCAAATCCGACGTCAAGTCCAAGGTCAAGAATATGGATTGGACAGGCAATGCTCTCCTCATCTTGGCTACTGTGGGACTTGGATTGGCTTTAACTTGGGGTGGTGCAAGATATTCTTGGTTAAGCCCAGCGGTTCTCGTACCACTGATCTTGTCGATTGTCCTCTTTGTCGCCTTTTTCTACTTGGAGTTGTTCAAGTTGAAAAATCCAACCGTACCTAAAGAACTCCTCTCGAATCGAACCGCCATCGGCGCTCATCTGACCTGCTTCGCTCACGGAGTAATCACCATGGCCATCATCTATGTCATGCCTACCTACTTTCAAGCCGTCAAACTCAGCTCCACCATCATGTCCGGTTGGATGGTGTTACCCTTCAGCTGCACCGTCGCCTTCACTGCCATCGGATTTGCAGTGAGCATCGAGGTGACGCAAAAGTACATTCCACAAAACCACTTGGGATGGTTCTTCACCGTGTTGGGTGTACCTTTACTCTTGTTGTTGGGTACCAATTCGAGTGCTGCGACATGGATATCAGTCCAATTTCCGATAGGTATTGGATGTGGAATTCTCTTTGTTGCCCCTCAGTTTCCCGTTTTGGCATCTGTCGCCATCGAAATGGCACCCAAAGCCCTCGCACTGCAACTTTTCTTTAGCTCATTCGGTCATACCCTAGGAATCATGCTGGCAGAAGCAGTCTTTCAATCCTCGGTTCACAAGGCGATCAAATCCGAAACCATCCAAGCTCTCGCCGCTAACGGATCCCTCCCATTCAACATTGAAGAGATTTCCTCACCTTATTCGATGCGTTTCTCGGCTCTACGTCATTTGGCACCCGAAGCAAGCTTTGCAGTTAGGAGCGTTTACAATTCGGCTTTGCGACACGTTTGGTTGCTCTTGATCCCCTTTGCCGTGGTCGGTTGGGGATTGTGCTTCTTGATGAAAGAGTTGGAGATGCACGATGAGGTGGATGAGAGATTTGCCGCCGACGTACAGCAAGATGGAGACCAAGATACAGAGAAAGCTTTGACGGTAACGCAACAGTCTCAGGACAAGAGCTACGATAGACCCAACAAGGAGGATGAATCGATAGAGTTGAACTCTTCAAAAAGGCTCCTCCCCCATACAAAGAAACACCACGCCCAAACATAAATCAACACCTCCAGACTTTCCCCCCTCCCCCCCCTTTTGTTCGCACATACACATACACATTCACAGACCTGTCTTTAATATCATAGCAGCACATAGACTTTTCTGCAATGTACATCTTGATTTTCCACTCAAAAGCGTCTCTTGTCCAACTCCAGCTCAAAGTCGGTCAGTGAGATCGTAGAGACATGCGATGACATTGCAAAAAAGGTAACCATAAAACGTAAAAAGTTCATAGTATAAAAAGCGTCCTTGCCCCCTTCTAATCGATGCCCATAAATGTCGTGATGAGCACATACACATCTGCCACGACAATAACGGCAAAGATGGCATAGGCTACGACTTGGACGTACCACGCCGAGGCGAAGCATTGGGATTTCTTACCCACTTGCTGTTGTCCACCGCTGAGGGAGGATGCGGATTGTGATGATGCTTGCGGTTGCGAGAGCTGCTGTTGGTGTTGCTGTTCGGTGGGTGGCTTTTTGGACGGCTCGTCCGAGCGCAAAGAAGAGTCGGTTTGAATGTGGTTGCGGGGGAGCATCTCGAAGAGGGCCAAGGAGGCGGATGTGCTGGCTTCTCTGGTGAACGCAGGTCTGTGTGTCACGCCACCTTTGTCCAACTCATCTTCGAGCGCGGGAGGAGATTGCACCGCAGCCTCTCGACTTGTACGCTCAGCCTGAATACTTGACCTAGTTGAACTGGCCATGCTCTCTACCTCTGTTCCATCCATCTCCTCGGCTGTCATTCTCGCCTTGCTACCGGTGACAATAATGAGCGGCAACAGCACAAAAGGTAATGCGATACTGAGTGCTACCTGACTAGCAACCAGCATCTCATCCAATCCATCCTTTCCTACCGCTAGCGAGACCGTCAGACTAGGCACGATGGCCACCAACCTCGTCACGATCCTTCTGAGGAAAGGATCCGTTCTCCAGTTGATAAACCCTTCGCTGACCAACTGACCCGCAAGCGTCACGGTGATACTTGCACTCTGACCAGCCGCCAGCAACGCCACGGCAAACAAAACTGCCGCCAAGCTTCCCAACCTCTCCTTCAACAGATAGAACGCATCATACAAACTTGCCACAACCACCTGTCCACTCCCACCGGCGCCAGACTCTGTATAGTAAAAAGCAGCAGCGGCAACGATGAGAATGGCACTGTTGATGACAATGGCAAAGCTGACCAGGCTCATACCAATGTCGACCGAAGCGTGTTTGAGATGGATTCTGATGTTTTCCAAAGTTCGAGGGGGTAAGTCATCGGAGGTGAAGCGCGCACGACGACTTTGACGGATCGATTCGGAATCGACATCTTGCGTTCCCGTGCGGTGGGAGATGAGCGAACGGATGACGCGGGAGAGACGAACGACTTCGGCTTTTGTTTCTGGTTTGGGCCTCAAGAGTCGTGAACAGGCGCCGCTGATAATTTCCCATCGACTCTGGTCTTGCTGTGCCTCCTCGCGAGGGGTGTCAACATTGCTGGTTGAGGTGGTGGTGGTGCAGGGAGCAGCGTCGAGGGAAGGGAGGCGGTCGATGCTTGCAAAGTGACTGCCGAGGATGATGGCATGGGGCATAACGGTGGCGCCGAGAATACCCACGCTTACGTAGAGCGCACCACTCTGCACGACGTGATGCGACGGAAGGTATCCGTGGAAGACGTCCGGCCAATATGGCTTGATTCTAACCAACAGAACGATGAAGCACGAAAGCACGGTGAAGACCAAAATGGCGATGAGCCCTTCCAACAGTCTAAAGCTTCCATTAGGTGGCGGTTTGTAGAGGAAAAGGATCAAAATCACGTCCACCGAGGTGATGAGGATACCTGCCCAGAGCGGTAGTGCTGGAAAGAGCAGGTTCAACGCGATTGCCGATCCAGTCAACTCTGCCAGTTCTGTTGCGACGATGGCACCCTCAGCGATGACGTAAAGCGGGTAGAGAAGAGCCCAGCGGCGCAACTTGGGGTGGGAGACGGTGCGCTGGGTGGGAGAACCATGACGATCTTCTTTGAGGATGAGCATGCGACACTGTCGAGCGAGGTCGGCGTTTGTTACCACTCCCACGCGAGCGGAGAGAATCTGGATAAAGACCGCAAAGATACCGGTGAGAAGGACGATGAAGAGCAAAGAGTAGCCGTATTCGGAGCCAGCTTGGAGGTCGGTGGCCCAGTTGCCCGGATCAGCATAAGCGACTGAAGCGACGATGCCGGGACCGAGGAAGTAGATGTGACGACGGACAACGCGGACTGTAGTGGCCCAGCGAGAGGCTAGTCGAGCCTTCCATGTCGGTGATGGTGTTGGTGATGGTAGTGTCGATGTGGGCGGTGGCATATTGAGCAGCCTTTTGATGGTGATGGTGCCGAGTGTAGACAGGCTACGAGTGGAAGAGTGGTACAGAATGCGAAATGGTGCGCATCGACATGGCTCGGCCTTTTGTACACCTTGGATTTGGTTATGTCCTGCTATGCTATGCTGTACTTGTCAGTCAATGCGCTGTAGTGGTGGTTAGAAAGCAAGCGAGGCAATGACATGCTCACAAAGACGTTACAGTAATGGTGTGTCTGTGAATCGTTGTCGAAAATCAGCTCATCTCGGAGTGTTGCCGTGATGTTGCATGTTGACTGCTCAGATGCCCGAATTTTGTGAACTGTGCAGAAATCGTTGGACCCTTTCTTTATGGCATTTCCCATTTGTCACCCGCAATTTTCCGCAAAATGCCAAGAGAAATCCATCATCTGGGCCACGATGGGATGTGCCAAGTCCACCATTCCTCCATCCTTCCATGTCAAGCCACATACACCGACACGGTCCGCACTCTTGGCAACCAACCATTAACGATGACATGCGGTTACTTGAACGGGCGAATCCAGTTCACCTTTTAACTTTCTATTTCTTTTCTAACGACGATTTGGAGACATTTGGAGAGGAGAGGAGAGAAAGAGAGGGAGACAGAACAGACAGAGAGGTTATACTATTTTACACAGAGGTGAGCATCAATTGTGCTTGTTGGTATTGTGTTGCTGATGCTTCTTTGTATGCTGCGTGTCTTTCTGACGGGTGAATGTGGGACGATGTTTCTTCTTCTCTGGAGCTTTGGGGATCGAGTTGATCTTGACGCCTTTGGAATGGTGCTGTTTGTGAGCGGGCGCACATTGACGTTGCGGCTTTGGCTTGGGCAGAGTCACCACATTTTTGGCCGTGGTGGACGGCTTGATAGTCGAAGAGGTCGATGAGGCACTTGCACTTGTCCCCGAAGCCAAAGTAGAAGCCGAAGCAGAAGCCGAAGCAGAAGCCGAAGCAGAAGCCGAACTAGTAGGCCAGTTGGCCGGCTTCAACATGACCTTGTTCGGATCGCATCCTTTCGTCAACCCTTTACCCGCGTGAGGGCCGTTCCAAACGACGTTGCAACCTGGCAAAGAATCAATGCTTCCACTGGTCGCCTCGCTCGAGGTCGACCTGCATGCATCGCTCGCCTTCCTATCCAACGTTTTTGCCAACGGAGGGCACGATTCCAAGTTGTTGAACAAATTGCCCCCGCACTGATCGATGGCATCTTGCAAAACCTCCTCATCCCAAGCGGCAATAAAGTCTGCGTGGAATGAGTAGCCAATAGCATCACCGTTGGCAAACACCCAAGTCGAATTGCCCGTGTTGACCTGGTCACCTACACCCCATACGAATTCGTAGAACAACGTAGGCAACCTGATGTTGTGCGAACCCGGACAGGGTCCATTATCAGCATTGTCTCCCAAAGGATATACGATGTGGGAGTTGTCCGACGAGATCAAATCTTTCCCATTCCAACACGATGGGAAGACAACTTGAGTTCTCAATCCTTGAGGACAGGGGCCCTGTGGCAAGGTCGGAGTCTGTGAGCTACCTTGGGCATAGTTGAGACAGACAAAAGAGACGGTATTGTCGTTCTGTCTCGTAGGACCAGGGCCTTGTCTCATGGCGTTTCCCGCCAGCATCTGGAGCCCGCGGGGAAAAGCTTTGATGGGCACGTTACCTCGCATCAGATAGTACGTGTTGACATAGTCCAAAGGTTGAGGGGTGAAAGTGTCGTCGGCGTTGTACGAGTATAGCGAAGGTGCCCAGTAGGCCGAAGAATCGGCAGTGATACCAGCCGTAGTGCACGTCGATTCCCGCTCGAGATCTTCAGCTGTCGTTGTGGTGGCACTGACACCGTTGACACCCACCAGCGAGTGGACGTGCGACGAAACTTTGCCAGGGGACACGATCGGGTCGATACGGGCCGTCTTGAGAGAGTGATGGGCGAGAATCCACATGACGGGATCCTGAGTGGTAGCAGATACCGTCGAAGCGGCAAAGAGCGCACACCACGCTGTGAGCGCGCTCCATGCCAAGCTGCGACTACAGACCATCGTTGCGAAACTTTGCCGTGGACTCAGCTTCTTGTCGTCGTTGGAAATCGGGTTAGAGAGGAGGTAGTGGTAGTAGTAGTGGTGAAAAGGGTGGAGAGCAATCGTGAGAGCAGCCCTTGTTGATGAATGGGGAGGTGAATTTGGGGGATGTAAACAGCTGCACGAGTTCGGAGAATAAATGTGTTTCCCGAACCCAGTACCAGAGCTTCGCTGTACGACACACTGTAGAACCAGCTACAGATGCAGTACAGATAAAGAGCGTTTGGAAGAAAATACAGATACAATCGAGTTGCTTTCAGAGCAAAAGGGAGTGGATGCCACCAGAAAACCAGCTGGATGACAAATGACAGGTGAGGCAGAGAGAGAGGTAGTAGAGTTGACCGTCAAGGTTGTTACCTGCTCTATCTCTGTCTCGTCGAGGTTGGGAGCCAATGTGGAAAGGGATCGAAAACGAATGTGAGGCGGATCGGAGACTGAATGAAGCTCAAGATCAAGAACCGGGGATCGAGCCGACCAATCTATCGAGCCAAAGTGAATGGAAGGCAAAGGAAGATAAGAATAGGAACGGAGAGGAGGAGGAGGAAGGGAGATGGGTGACAGGATGATGGTGTTTACAAGTAAGACATCTCGCCTAGCAGCTGTTCCTCAAAAGGGGTAGCTTGCTTCCAAGACCAAGAAAAGGTGGCTTGCGATACCTTCTACTGTGGGTCGGTGGTGGCGGCCGAAGGAAGGATCTACCGTACATCCCCCAGCTGCTCACCGTGCTGCACAGTTTGCCAGTCGCTGTTGTAAATTAGCCGATAGAAACAAGCCTCGTTTCAAAAGAGAGAGAGAGAGAGAGTGGGAGCGCTACTGTAGCTGCAGTTCATCATCGACCCGACGGCAAGCCCCTTCAGACCACACTGAAACCGTACCAAGGCGAAACATACATTAGCTGTGATTCTGTACCTTTTTTCGCATCTTCCCATCGAGGCCATTTTGATCTTTGAGCTAAGACAATATGACGAAGGGGGAATCTACTCTACCCAGACAGACGAGGGCAAAGGCGAAAGGCTGAAGAATTTGAGGGTGTCCGACTTTGCCTTCGGAGTGCGTTGTTGTGTATGCTGCTGATGCTGCATGTGTTGATTATCTTTGTGCGTGTTGGCGATGGCGAAGGGTTGCGGCGGAAAGAGTCTTGCCTCACCCGCACCCAGAGCAAGTAGTCAACTTAAGGCGGAAGAGGATCACATGGATTCTCTCTTTTTGACAGCTGGCAGATCCACCTGCCTGCCGTTTTCTGCCAAATTTTGCGCCCTCCGCCTTGGTTGTCGTCTTTCTTCTTTTTCATCACCTTCTACATCGCTAAATTGGCTTCTTTTCTTCTTTTTCTCACACGCATCCTCTGTGCTGGCAACACCTAATTGGTATCCAGGGCATTCGGGCGACCTGGACCGAGTATTGAGAACCACCAGCATATGGTAAAGTTGTTCTCCCGGTGGAGTTCGAAGCATCGATCGACTCGGTAGCATCGGGGTTTTGATTGTCTCGGACAGTTAACTGCGCTGCACTACGTTAGTCGTGCGTGGTCGAGCAGTTGAAAGTCCGACTCATGCACCTTCTCCGAGGTCTCTCCTTTCTCTCTCTCTCTCTCAACATCATCATCCACACGCGCGCGCGATAAACACGCCAAGATTCCCATTCGATAAAGTTGAATCTCCCATCGCCGATTCACTATTCCACTTTCACCCCGACCAATTTAAAGTTTAGCAACGATTCCCTCCTCTTCTCCTCTTCAACAGAAAAGAGAAGAGAGAGATCGTGGTGAGCAGCTTCTTTAGCGCTTGTCTCAGCTGTCTCACTATGCCCCAAAGTCATCATAGCATGAAACTCATTCTGACATCAATTGTCTGCTGTACATACGCTGTGTCACCGTGACACAAAACTACCACTACTATGGTGTATCCGATCGCTTCAGACATTCTCTCTCTCTCTCTCTCTCTCTCTCTCTCTCTCTATTCACCTTTCAAAACGCCACCTCTTATGCTTGCTCGATCCACCGGTCAACCACAAAACGTACCCAAAGCGATTGACTTTAGCCTGTGTCAGCCACTCATTGAGACATTGAATGAGGTGCTAGCGTCCCAGGCGTGAGAATGAACAAGATCCTCATTACGACAGTGTTTGATCCTAATCGGGCAACTATTCCTGCTTGCTGGTTTGCATGAGATGGAAAAATACAAGTTCATTGACGTACACAAATGTGCATACGCGTTAAGTGGTTGTCTACTGTTGGTACAAGGATCAACATTGTCGATCATGATAAAGGCAAAGATGGCGGCAGCTCGGCCAAATCCAATAAACTGGATGGGTATACAAAAGCCTCGTCTTAAGTGATCCGATAATGAGCAAGTTGCATGCATGCGTTCAAATTTAAAGTTCGAGGACCGACCTGCTCACATGATATCTCCAAACGCCATCGAGTCCATCTGCGGCATGACGCAGTCCCAAGCCAGAATCTGGTCCATGATGCGTGCCATGTTTTCCGATGAGAAGGGATCGGAAGAACACATGAGGGCTTCTGCATTGGCCGGAAACGATGGTGCTGCTGCCAGTGACGCCTGTGCTGCTGCAGAATTGCTGGCAGGGATCATGGCGTGGCCGCGATCAGACTGCATATACGTGTTGCTGTTGCTGTTGCTGTTGCTGCTGATGCTCGCTCTGCCATGCCTCGCCGAGTCGGATTGGCTCGTGTTGGGCGTATCCTGCCAGCTGAGCGAAGGCGTGTTGGGGTCGATTACTGCGCTCGAGTCGCTGGCCGGGGTGACGTTGCTCTGAGGTGTCAAGTGATTGTTGGCAGCAGAAACTGATTGCTGTGTTGTTTGCGCTGACGCATGACTTGAGCTCTGCAGCTGATCCGGATGAGTATCGCAGGATGGGGCAGCCTGCGATGGCGACGCAGCCATGGCGATGTTGCCCCTTTTGATCACTTTGTTATACTCGCAATGATCCAGCCTACGCGACATCTGGATCAGCATACTGGCCACAAGCTTATCCAAGCCCTCGGCGTGCGAGCGCGTGGATGCGGAGAGCCGCTCTGCGAGCTGGGGGAATATGAGCGCATAGACGCCTTCTCGGATGGAGCACACATGCAAGCCATACTGAGAAAAGTGAACGGCTTCCATGACGGTGATGGCAATGTGTAGGATATATCCGCAGGTCAGGAAAAGTGGCATGCCGGTCTGGTCGATGCTCTCTCCTTCAAAACGCGAAGTGGCGGCAAAAGCAGCAAGGGCGCGTTCATTGCGGAAGTAGCCCTCCTTGCCAATGTCCCAGACGATGCGGAAGAGGTCTGGGTCGCTGTCATAGGCTTGCCAGATACCGTCGACAGTGATGCTGCCTTTGGTAATGTGCAATGCATGCATGTAGGCGGAAAAGACAAAGACCCAGTCTGACTCGAATTCTAGGTCAATCCAACGGTCGAGGAACCTGAGCTCAGGGAGGTCGCCTAGGCTCCAGAGCTTGTAGCATTTGGTGGACCTGAGATCGTCGAGGAACTGCAATTGGTGTTCGACACGGCTGGTGATCTCGCGTCGAACCTCGACCTCGGAGAAGAGGGAGCGACTGTGCCAAAGAGTCTCGAACTTGACCAAACGCTGGTGAAAGTCGGCGGCTTGGATGACGCGATAGGCCTGTGTAAGGAGACCTGCTTTGAACATTGCGTCATCGAGGGCATGGGCAGGATTTGATGGACGTAGCTTGTCGATGAGCGAAATGGCTTGGTGGGCGTCCTGAGGGAGGCGCGAAAAGTCATAAGGGCGAACGACCGAGTTGAGAAAGAGGAACTTGGCGCGCCACAGCGAAAGGCTGCACCAGAGCGAAAAGCGTTGGAGATGGGAGCGTAAACGCCGATCACGCTCTTGGGCATCCAGGTGGGCGTCGTCGGCGTCTTGGGAAGCTTCGGCGAGAGCCAGATCGAGACCGAGGGCTTGAGCGATGGTGAAAGCATTTGAGTGAATCGACTCGCTGAAGGCAGCCGAATCGGTGGCCGAGTGGCTGGATGGGCCGACGCTGGCGCCAATGAGCGAGGGCTCATGCGAGAGTAGCAGCTCGAAGGCTTGAGCTGCATGGAGTTCTTTGGGAGCCGAGATGAGGACCTGGAGACCGATGCGGTCAACGTGAACGGCAAAGTGTTTTGCGAGGTGACGCTTGGCCGCGATTTTGGAGGCGATGAGGCAGACCGAGGCGATGAGGAGTGAGGTGGAGGGTTTGGGACGCTCGTAGTAGGCGGTGCGAAGGGAAGCGAGGTCAGGGATGTGAGGATGCCAGAGGCGCAACCTGGGGAGATGAGATTGAAGCTCGTCAACGTTTTCGTCTGTAAGCAGACTCGAGAGTTGGCCTTTGCAGGAGCGATCCATTTCGGGACGGAGGAGGCATGCAAAGGAGGGTATCTTGGAGATGAAGCGACCGAGGGTGACGAGGGGAGAATGCCTGCAGAAATTGTTGAGAATGCTGGCTTCGGAGCCCACCATGACTGCCTTGCGAGGATGAGCGGAGGGATTTTCGCTGATGAAGAGGGCAGAATCATAAGGAGCATTGATGTTGGTATTGTTGTTGTTGTTGTTGGCGGCGGTGGTGGTGGTGGTGGCTGAATTGGAGGCTTCGGTACGAGAGGGGTTGGTAAAAGAGGAGTTGGGTATGGGCAGAGTGGGGGGTGTAGCTTTGGAAGAGGCGGGTGATTGAGAAGTTATAGCGGCTGACTCTGGAGGAAGTTTGACGCGCTCGTGGAGATCGGCACGTCTCGAGATGGGTTGTGTGTGCCATTCGCGAGAAGGATGAGAAGGATTGTGTGGGTAGGCGTGGGTGTCGGGATAGTTGGAAGATGGGAGGAGAGTATCTTGGTAAGAGGCAATGTCTGGGCGAGACGAATGTGGGATGTATTGTTGTAGGCGTGGATAGGCGGACGAGGGCGGAGTGATAGGTAGAGGTGGAGGCGGAAGGGAAGATGAGGTGGTTTCTGATCGAGGTTTACGTTTGCGATCGCCATCCCAGACGACACAGGGAATGTCGAGGGCTCGACATCTGTGACAAGCCTTGTAGAAGGGTAAAGGATCGTGGGAGGAAGGGACGGATTCGTCTGGGAGTTCGCAACGAGTTTTTTTGGATCGACAAGTGAGGCAGGAGCGACGTGCGTATCTGCGACGCTTGACCGGGTGCGAAGATGTGGATGGTGATGGCGGAGGTGGTGCTGCCGAGCCCGATGTTGAGGTTGAGGCTGAGATAGGGGCTGAGGCTGAGGCTGAGGCTGAAGAGTGTGCGCCTAGCATGGTAGCTAGAACTAGTGGTAGGCCGACTCTACCTCGGATTGGCCTTATGTGTGTTCCGAGGTTGACTGCATGCGATTGTTCGGAAGGATCAAGGAGGAAGGAGAAGCATACCGAGTTGGGATACGATGGTAGTGGCGGGAGCGTAGATGGCGACCAAATGGAAATGAAAACGGACAGAATTGGCCCGGGTGTTGCGGATGATCCGATGCTGATGACCAAGCTACAGAAGAATGCTGTCTTGTGACACTCTGCTACAAATTGGCGCTCTCTGCAATCTGACTGACAAGATTTCCTTTCTTTGAAAAATCGGAAGCGGAAGCGATTCACGGCATACGCATACGAAAAAAACAGAGATGCTTAGGTTCGGAAAGTCCGGTTCTTTTGATTCAAGCTCGCATGGGACAGCAGCAGTACAGTACAGTACAAAGAAAGCTAGCGGCGGCATTGGCACTGGGCACTCAAGCTCGGATTTACGGATATAGTAGACGTACAGTACAGTACAGTACTGTACTGGAATAGATCTGAGACGGTGTGCGTGGCGGAGTTGCCGAGTTGTACTGTAATTTGCTCCTTTTTATTTTATTTATTTTTTATTTTATTTTTTTTCCCCTCTAGGTGCTGTTCCGATTCGGATTCTGAAAGTTGCTCGGCGGATGTGCACTAGAGTAGCTTTGTTATCTATACAAGCGGTAGGAGAAGAGATTGAGTGGCTCACAGCTAGTATATAGCATAGATGCAAGATGTTAACTGCGACTGCGATCTTTGTTTCTCAAACTACAGGGTCAGAAGGCTTGGCTGCTAAACCGGACCGCAAGGCGTCGAATCACACTTGATTACCGAACAAAAAAATGCGCAGGTGGAAATTGAGGACGCGAAAAAAAGAGGCTTTTCTTTTCGCATTTGAAAATATCAGCTTGCATGTTTGTGTGACCAGCTTAGCCGAAGGTCTCACCCCACATGCAAGCTTCTCGAAGAAAGGGCAGCAGCCGCTTCTCTTTTCAACGTGCTACAATGCGCCGCTGTTCCGATGTTGCCATTCATAGTATTGCTGGGATTGGCTTACTTGAATTGGCGAGGCGAAGGAAAAGGAGCTGGTAATCGTTCCAAGTCGGAGCGACCGATCAAGTTTGTCTTGTCTTAGATGGTTACGCCGGAGCCAGCTCAAGCCTAGCCGATGGTTGACGGAACCTCCTCACAGCGGATAAATGGGCAGCATCTCTGACAAGCCAAATATGAAAGAGACTCTTGTTGTTGCGTCTGCCATTTCATGTTATCAGCAAGAGGATGTCTCTGATACAGTCATTGAGGTGTCCCAGTGAGCAGAACAGGTGTGCATGATATGCGCATACAGTGTTGGTTTTGTTGCTGTTTGCTGCTGTTTCTGTCGATGCATGGTGCAAGATGCTCTTTTTCCTAGACCTAGGCCAAATCTCGTCGAACCCTGTCTTTTTGCCTAATCACCGAGATTTCTGTGAGATGAGCCGTGCTGAGCTTCTTGACACACACACACACTCTTGGAAATCGGGCTTTGGCTCATCATCTGTGACGGAGCTCGAGTTTCGAATTTCGCGATTTGCTGGAAAGAGAGAGAGGACTGCACACGCGCCGCCCAACTCAGTCTGTCTAGGTTAACCTTTTGAAATTGGGTGGGCAACTGGCTGACTCTCCCTCTCTCTCTCTCTCTCACTCTTGACTGCTGCTCCTCTCCCTTTTGCATCACGCAGCCAAGTTACACTACACACGTTGGCCGCCATCGGCATGTCCGTTGATTTCTTGACGCTTCGGCTCCATCACATTTGACACTCACAGTCACATTCCTGGCGAGACACTACTTTGTCGTGACCTCGAGCTTCAGTCACTCTTCTCTACTGTCACGCTGATCAGACATAGGTTGCGGCGACTCCGACATCCTCTTTGGCTTGTCATATCGATCAATCGATCGGAGGAGTTCCGACGTCGCAGTCATCACCAACTACACCATATTGATCCTCCTCCACCACCGCCACCACTATCACCACCATCACCATCATCACCTGGTATCGATCACGCTTCCAACTCATCACTCGCACGCCATACTCAGTATACTCTTTCTTGTTTCCATCAGCATCGGCATCACCTTGACTCTCAAGCCTCGCTTGCATCGTTCTCAACACCGCAACTACCGCTACACCCTGGAGCCGCCTGGCGTTGAGCATACACGCGTCGCATCAGCTCCACCATGAGCATCTCTCCGCGCCATCGCGCCATCAGTCCACCCACTCCTGCCCCTTCACCTCAGCCCGATTTGCACACGTCCATCCGACTCGCCAACAATGCTGCAGCAGTAGCCGCAGCAACCGCTTCAACAACTCATCCTCCCTTTGTCGTTGACCCGCAGGACCCTTCCCAACTCCTCAAGCATCTCTCGCTCGTACTTCCACAGTATACCCAGTCGGCCCGATTCAAGCTCGTCTCTGAACTCGCCGATCTTTTCAACGTACGCGAGCTTGCTCACCTCTCTTCCGTCATCACTCCGAGGCTCAAAGTCGATTTCCTATCGGCCCTCCCCATCGAAGTCAGTCTCAACATCCTCAGCTTTATCGATGACCCAAAGACGCTTGCCCGTGCCAGCTGCGTCAGCCGCTTCTGGAGGAGTTTGGTCAATGACGAGCATACTTGGAAGGTCATGTGCCTCAAGCACAAGTATCGCAGACGTGGCAGCAGCAACGCCGCCATTCATTCGCTCGACGATCGTCTCATGCGCTCCATCACTGCGACTTCTCTCTCTCATGCCCTCTCGACGCCACGCATCGCCTCAACACCTGCAGCGTCCTCCTCCTCCTCGTCTGCCTTGATATCTACGAGGCCCACTGCCTCGAGCTCGCTTGGCGTCCTCCTCGAACAACCGCTGCTTCCCACTACGTCCAGTCAATATGCCCATGATGCAGACGACTTGAACGACGAAGACGACGCTGCCGTGCTGGCGTCTCTCTACCAGCGCTACCGCGACCGCGGCCTTGATCCCTCCAACGCACTGCACGAGCTGCGTACTCTGCACGACCTCTTCCTCAGCAAGCAGGATGGTGCGCACGGCAGCCTCAACGAGGCCATGTCCGAGGCCGATCTCGCTTTCTACGCCCAGCTTGAAGAGATCGTCGAAGAGGAGAGTCGCGCACGTTACGGTGACGAGCCCGTTCATGTCGATGATGACGTCTTCGACGCCCTTCCCTCAGCTGTCTCGGGAGTGCTGGCCACTCCCACCGACATCTCAGCCCCTTCTGCATCGACTCACCTCGGCTGGTTGAGTGCAGGCCCCTCCACCACTGCCGCTTCTCAGCAACCCAGGACCATCGCTGCGCCTTCTTCTCCCTCCGCATCTTCCGGCGTCCCTCATGCTATCAGTGGAGCTTACAGGACGGCCAGCGGTCGCCTCGATCGTTTGAATGGTTGGCAGCTCTCCACACCCGCGGCATTCACTACACCCCGACCACAGGGTGCCGAGCGCCCTCACGACGCCCATTTGACCAACAACGATTCCGACGACGCCATGGACATGGACGACCAGGATGATTTCTCCTCTACTGTCGCCTCCTCTTCTGTCGGGCCTGGCAGCGCTCGTCCCATCGGTCAGCCTCCCAACGCTCCCCTCTTGGCTTCCCTCCCTCATCATGATTCGCCTACTGGGCGCTTCTCAGCATCAGCATCAGCCTCAGCATCAGCATCAGCATCCGCATTCGCATCCGCATCCGCATCAGCAGCATCCCCATCTACCAACATCGGTACAGCAGCCAGGAGCAACGCGAGCGGCTCCTCTCTGGTCCCCGGTCCTCGCGACTCTCGCCGATCTCAAGGAGTCCGCAACGCCAGGAAAGGTCGCAGAGGTTCTGCCACTGTTGACGAAGACGATATCACATCTGCAACAGGTCTCGGCTTGGGTGGCTCCTCTTTGTCTCGCTCCCCCGTGCAGGAACGCTCCTCTCACGCTGGTCCCTCGCGCCACTCCAACACTTCGCCCTCTGCTGCGCACGTCCATCGTCACCGATCCGCCAAGATGCCATTCAGTTATCGCACCCATTTCAAGATGGCCTACCTGACCGAGTCCAACTGGCGCAAAGGGGGTCGTCTTCAGACCCAGCACGTCTCCGCTGATGCTGGTCATGTCGTGACCAGCTTGGCCATCGACAGCGAATGGATCGTCGTCGGCATGGCCAACTCCAAGATCCATGTCTTTAGCGCAGAAACCGGTCTTTACGCGCATACGCTACTCGGCCACGATGCGGGCGTCTGGTGTCTCACGCTCATCAGCCGCACCGGCAAAGGCAACAAGCATAGGGACGCCGCCGCATCCAAACGAGGAAAAGGCAAGATGGTCATCACCGATCCCGAAGATGGAAGCGGTGGCAAACCGTACCAGGCTGCCGCGGATGGCGACCTTCGTCTGGTGCACCACGACCCGCGACCTGACGCCGCTGATGCCCTCTTGTCGCCTCCGCCCTCCTCGATCGAACTTCCTGAGGACGACGTGTTTGGCAGTCGCAGATTGCCTTCCTCTACCGCCAGCACTCCAGCCTCGGGCAAAGTACGACAGACGTACGGTCATGGTGAGACGCTAGAATGGTTCCACAAAGCGCGTCGGGCTCTGCGACGTCAGCAAGATGCAAGGAGGGCCGCCGCAGCAGCGACAACATCGACATCAGCATCAGCCGAGGGATCGCGCATCCAACACAATCTGCTCTTGGACGACGACTCGGGCGCGGGCGCGGGCGATTCGGATGCCGACTTGTCCATCCGCTCTGAAGGCCCTTCTCTGGTGCATCGTGAACCGCGTTCTTCTAACCGTACCCTGTCTGAGCGCGAGGAGGCCAGGGCCATTGCAGAGGCCGAGGCAGGCGCTATCCGAGACGCGATTATGTCCGATGGCACTGGTCAGGTTCCTCCCGAGCTTGCTGAGAAGATCCGCCGCGATGGCGAAGCTGCAGCTGGCGACGCCGGTCAAGCTGGTGCTGGTCAGCGTATTCGAACTGCTTCTGCTTCCGCAGCTCATCTCACGGGCAATGCACTGGGTATGGGCAATCCATGCGGCAGTGTGCTCGGCTACGGCAACGAGGATGCTATCGTTGTCAGTGGCGGTTGCGATCGCGATGTACGTGTCTGGGACCTGCGAACGGGTGAATGCAAGCACGTCTTGCGCGGCCACACTTCGACGGTGCGATGCCTCAAAGTGCTCGATGGTAAGCCAATTGCCGTGTCAGGATCGCGAGACTCGACGCTGCGAGTATGGAATGTCGAGACGGGAGAGCACCTGCACTTGCTCGCGGGACATCAGCACTCGGTGAGATGCATCGAAGTGGCTGGCAACAAGGTGGCATCCGGCAGTTACGACGGCACTTGCCGCGTTTGGGATCTCGATACGGGCCGATGTCTGCATACGCTACGCGGCCACATTCACTACATCTATGCAGTCGCTTTCGACGGCAAGCGAGTTGCGACCGGTTCGCTCGACTCAACGGTACGAGTGTGGTCGGCAGAGACGGGCGACTGTCTGGCGCTCTTCCAAGGGCACACATCGCTGGTCGGTCAACTGCAGCTGCTGGACAACACGTTGGTCACCGGTGGCTCGGATGGACGTGTGATCGTCTTCAGTCTCAAGACGTACGAATGCTTGCACCGTCTATGCGCGCACGACAACTCGGTAACGTGCCTCCAGTTTGACGATCGATACATCATCACTGGCGGCAACGATGGACGGGTCAAGTTGTGGGACTTCAATACGGGCAAATTCATTCGCGAGATCTGTGAGCCATGCGAGGCGGTATGGAAGGTTAGCTATAGAGACGACAAGGTGGTGGTACTCTGCAAGCGTGGCGAGAAGACTTGTATGGACGTCATCACTTTCCGTCCCGCCGCCGACGAGATGTGAATGTCATTTTGTCTTCATTTCTATTTGATCTGGGATCGCAAACGTTTTTTGTTTACTGTATGTTTCCTGTTCGCTCTGCATCATTCGCAGTCTCCTTCGTTCTCATTCTCGAATCAATTTACGAAGCAATGGTCAACAGCGAAACCACAAGGAGCTAGGCGTCCGAAATGCAACGAACAACGGATGAATGTGATTGCAGCGATGGATGAGCGCAAACAAAACGGTTGTAATGGAGCAAGAATCAACCCTCGTACTCGTCCAATTCCTTACCCTTTTTACCGTACGCCTCTTGATCCTCTTCGTCTTGTTCCGCATGCTGCCCATTCTCGGCATTGTCGGCGGTGTCTCGCTTCTCGGCATCCTGGGCTGCACCGCCCCTGCGCTTCAATTGATCCCTATGAAATTCGCCAACCTTGACGATGGCGTTTGGAGGGATGACACCCTTTGGGTTTAAAAATTCGAAATCTGGACCCTGAAAGACATCGAGATAGTTTAACCATTTGCCAAATTCGTTTGTCTCTTCTTCGGTTGCAATGATTCTATCGTAAATCCATTCCTGTTTAAACTTCTCCATGAGATCGGTATGAGGTTCGTAGGTGATGAATTCTCGAAGTTCATCTTGAAGCGATGAAGATTTTCCTGCTTGGTTTTGATCGTTGAACTTGTCCTCCTTAGTCTCGCTCGATTCAACGTCGGTGTTGTTGATGACAAGATTGGAGGAAGGCGCTTTCTTGCGAATGAGCTTAGAAATCTTATCGTTATTATTACGAATTCTGCTATTGTAAGCATCGAAAATCGGCCGTTCCAACAACAAACCCAACCCAGGAGCTTTCGGAATATGCACCCTAGCAGGTCCAAAACATTCCTCCACCAATCCTTCCCCCGCGCCCGTTCTACCAACAAGAACCAACAATCCAATCATCTTTCGAATCTGATGGAGCATAAAGCTCTGTCCATGAAATTTGATGCTAACCCACTCAACATCCTTGATGATTTTAGGCTCAGAGATGGTGAGAGCCTTCATAAAGCGTTGACAAGATCGATCTCGAAATTCTTTACCAACGGTGAAGTTGTGATAGTTGTGAGAGCCGAGATATCGGGCAAAGATGGATCGAATTCGGGTCAAAGTGGCGGGGGACAAGCGGTAGGCTTTCTTGGCGGCGATGTCGGTGGAGAAATCGTGGGTGGTACCGTGAGATGTCCAAAAGGGGTGGTTGAGCACTTGGTCAAGTCCCACTTTAAGCTCTTGTTCAGAAGCAGAAGGGTTGGCCTCGCGCAATTTGGACACTTCTTGATCTCTCATCCTTGTCAACATCTCGTACATGCTCGAACCAGGTTTAGGAGGGATGAACACGTAGGTGGGTAAGAGATACTCGTACATCCTACTGTCGCAACTCTGTCGAGCATTGAAACCGTTTTGAACCCTTGTAATGCCCCAGATGCGAATAAACTCGGGAAGCAGGCTGTTGACCTTGTCCACCAGCGTCTCGCCTTGTTTGAGACCCGCAGGTTCGAGGATGAGTTTGAGCGAGAGAAGATTTCCGGCTGCATGAACGCCACGATCGGTACGTGCGGCTCGTTGAAGACCGACTTTGTTAGGGTTGACGGCGTTGTCCGAGGAAACGGCGCCGGCGGTGCAGAATGCGTCGAAAATGTCGCCTTCGATGGTCTTGACGCCAGGGTTGATCTGAAGACCGGAATAGCCAATACCGCAGTAGCCGAATTTGACCGCAACTTTGCGCTTAGGAAGACGATCGGACGAAGACGAAGAGGAAGATTCGTTGGGCTCGGATCGGGAGGAGGAGGAGGAAGAGTCTTGGGCGCGACCAGTTCCACGACGATCGCGACGCTCCCATTTCTTATTTCCACCGTCTTGCTTGTTGGCAGAGTTGTCAAAGCGAGCACGCTTGGCATTGGATCCCTCTTGAGTGGCCTCTACAGGAACAGCGGCGGTGGTGGATGCGGTGGTGGTAGGCTCAGTGGATTCAAGCTCGCGCTTTGCCGGTCTCACTTCGTCACTGCCAGCAGCAGCAGCAGCAGCGGCGGCGGCGGCAACTTCTTGAGAAAGACGCTCGGTCATACTAGCTATTTTGGCAAGCTTTTCCTCGACGGTGTCCGAGTAGAGAACTGTGCGTTGGACAGGGATGCGCTGGCCTTTGCCTAATCCGAGAGCGATGAACCAGTCCTTTGGCGAGTGGAGGGTATTGGTACGAGCCAAAGTGTGGAAGAAAAGCGGATGGCGGCGGAAGGAGGTGAAAGTTGCACGCCACAGTGCTGGTTGGATGAGAGAGGTGATTTTGACCGAATGGCACTGGCTGCGATGGAGAATGGAGAAGGAGGATGAGAAAGAGAAAAGGAAGAAAAAGCAAAAGAGAAGCAATATTTTTTATTTTTATTTTCTTCTTCTGGAAGTTTATCGGTGATGAAACATTTTTGTGAAGCCCAAATCGGCGATGTGAGAAGAAAGAAGCGAGAAGAAAGAGAAAAATTGATTTTCTTTTTTGGGCAGCAAAAGAGAGGCAATTTGACAGGCTGAAATGGCGGAGGTGGCAGTTACAATACAAACCAATACAGTACAGCACAGAACAGTACTGACTGCACTTTGACTTTCTTAGCGCTTTCACAATCACACGACCAATCAACCAACACATTCTCTTGTGCGCTTCTCTCTTGGTTCTTCTTGATCCCATCACATCGCCCCTCGAAACATCAGCTATCGCTGTTCTGCTTCTTTCCATCTTCCATCATGGCATCTACATCCCGCCCCTCCTCGCCTACCGAGGACGGCGACACAGCAAACACCATGAACGGCAACATGAACGGCAACGGCGCTGAAGCCTCCTCCTCCTCTTCCAATACGGCCGCCGCATCCAAGGAGCCAACAGAGCAAGACAAGCAACAGGCGCAGCAGCTCAAGACCCAAGGCAACCACCACTTTTCAGCAAAAGAATACTCAAAAGCCATCGACGCCTTCACTCGTGCCTACCAACTTGATCCCTCCGACTCGACTTTCCTTACCAACCGTGCTGCTGCCAAGATGAGCCTCAAGATGTACAAGTCTGCGCTCTCGGATTGCCAGCTTGCAAAGGATGTCCAGGCCAAGCAGTCTCCCGACGGTGTCGCTCAACCTAAAACGCTCATTCGTCTTGCAAGGTGTCATTTGTATCTCGGTAACCCATCGGGCGCTCTCTCGGTACTCAATCCTGTCGTCAGCTCATCCGCACTCGACGATGCGACCATCAAGCAGGCTACACAGCTCCAAAAGCAGGCCAACAGCGTCGCAGACCACCTTGCATCATTCCAGAGCCTGTCCGCGCAAAAGGACTGGAGTGTGGCAGGATTCGCCCTCGACCAGGCTCAGCAGTATGCAGGTATCTCGGACAGCGATGTCCCCCTCACATGGCGCATCATGCGTGCCACCGTTCACTTGCACAAGAACAACCTCGACCAAGCCAACAGTGTCGTTGCTGACGCTCTTCGTGCCGACTCTAGCAACCCGGAAGCGCTCCTCGTCCGCGCTCGTATCCTTCTTGCCAAAGGAGACATTGCCAAAGCCGTCGCTCACTGTCAAGCTGCTCTCCGTTCCGATCCTGAACAGTCGGGCGCACGAGATCTTCTCAAGAAATGCCGTCGACTCGAAGCAAAGAAAGAAGAAGGCAACACAGCCTTCAAAGCCGGCGACAATGCCGCTGCCGTCGAACGATTCACCGAAGCCCTCAACCTCGCCGATGACAACTCGGATCGCGATGGTCCCGCACAAGGCTTCAAAGCCATCCTCTATTCCAATCGTGCCACTGCCAACTCGAAGAACGGCGACCACGAAGCTGCCATTTCCGACTGTGATGCTGCCCTTCAACTCGACTCTGGCTACGTCAAAGCACTTCGTACCCGCGCTCGAGCTCTCCTCGCCACCGAAAAGTACGAAGAAGCCGTGCGCGATTTCAAAAAGGCTCTCGAAGAAGCTTCCGTCTCTGGAGGGCGCGAAGCCGAGCAGTTGCAGCGCGAGTTACGCTCAGCAGAGATCGACCTCAAGCGCAGCAAAAAGAAGGATTACTACAAGATTCTCAACGTCACCAAGACTGCCTCGGAGAGCGAGATTAAGAAGGCCTATCGCAAAGAGAGTCTCAAACATCATCCCGATAAGGGTGGTGACGAGGAGAAGTTCAAGCTCTGCTCAGAGGCGTATGCGGTGCTGACGGATGAAAACAAGAGAAGGAGATACGATGCTGGTGCTGATGACTTGGAGCATGATGCTATGCCTGGATTTGGCGGTATGGGTGGCATGGGCGGCGGGGGCGTTGAAGTCAATTTGGCTGATCTGTTCGCTGGTGGTGGTATGGGTGGTATGGGCGGTGGCTTTGGAGGAGGAATGGGTGGTGGAATGGGCGGTTTCCCCATGGGAGGGATGGGTGGAATGGGAGGAGGCTTCCCAGGTGGCCAACGAAGAGGAGGAGGAGCACGACCTCCACCGGGTTTCCACTTTGGCTGATCGTCCTACCACTCCTCAAGCAATGTATTCTAAACCTATCTCGCATTTTTTCTCTCCCTCTCTCCCTCTCTCTCTCTCTCTCACACACACACACACACAGAAGCGGCAGTAGTAATCGCACGGTGACATTATCTTCATACACCCGAGCTGAACAACTTGCTGTTCTCATCGTACGAGGAAATATTAATTTACGACAGTGATGTGTAAAGAACGATTGAGGCGCTGCGTGTTAGTTCTATCTGAAATGGGGAAGACTTGCTCGGATTGCATAACTCTTCTTTTTTTCTAGCTTTGAGGATCTATTCGGGAGTTAGGGGGGGGGACAGACGTTTGGGCGTTTTCGGGGCTAATTTGGGTCAAATCTGCTTTTCTGGCTACTTGTACAACTTCGCTTTATCTCTGGTTATTCAATCACTGCGGGGGTGTTGTCGAGACGCTTAATTTGGTGGGTTTGGCTTGGTCGATTCTGAATGTACGTCGCTGGTACTGGTTGATGAAGGAAATTGTCTGATTCCTTTTGTTTTTCCTGTTGATCGCGAGGCAATGAGCTGTTGCGCCTGGACCGCCGGCAGCGCGGGTTGTCTTTCCAGAAGTGGTTTTCTGATCGTTCGCCTGCTCAGGATGGAAATCACTCCAGGGATGCTGAACGACACTCCGGCTCCTGAATCGAATTTGGTGACACCTCCTGCTTGTATCTCCTGAAACGCCGCTTACAGCAATCTTGATCTTGGTCTACGGTTTGCTTTTTAAGAAAAAGCTTGGAATTTCTGATAGCCGCCAACAGTACAAATTGTTCGGTGCAGCGGAATGCCTTTAACTTGGCAACGCCGTTCTTGACCAAATGCGTCTTGAGAAATGTGTAAAGCTTGGCGAGAGTCCACGCCGTTGCTTCATTATTCTCCCCGTCGACATATACGCTCTCCAGCATCTCCCATTCGTCTCCGTTTCCCTCCTCCAAATTTGAATCCAGAGCAACTTGGAGTGCCTAGGTGTGGTTTACTCCTTCATCTCTTCGGGCCACGACAAACGTCATAGTTTACTACTGCTATGACTTGGGCAGTTTCCTTTAGCTCTTTGCATCCAGATATCTTTGTCGGCTTGGTGAGTGTATCATTAGCGGTGGGAGCGACTTGGGCTGGGTTAGAAATGAAAGCGAGGTTGCATCAGACGGTCTAATGTCAGGAGTGCATTATCAGATAGGGACACATTGCAGCCACAACGCCTAAGCTCTTGCTTTGGCCTTCGGGCCGGATTGACTATGGCGCACTGGATTAGTGTCTTTACCTGGATTGCCCAGGACACGATACAGTATGTTGACTGCGCAATTCGATTGACGCGCATGGCTGTCATAACCACGTCTGTCTTGTACAACACAAACACACACCTGTGTGTGAAACTCTCTTTGGTTTTCTCTTAACTCCAGATTCATTCTACTTGATCACCCGCCGATTAGATGATGGAGGACGACAAAGATGACGACGTTGAAAGGCCAAATTTGTTTCTGCAGATCCGTGGAGACCGCCAAGGAGGAGATCTCAACTTGGATCTGTTGTCCATGGAGGAAGAATACTCTAGCCCAAAAAGCCACGATTTTGCGCAGTCCCGTGTGAAAAATCATCAGAATATTGTGCAATATTCTCCGCTCCACCCTGTACAGTACAGCAGTACAGTATTCCACCTTTTTTTTTCTTTGCTGAGCCTTGTTCATCCGTGGACATCTTTTTGATACCCTGCAAACGTCAAGATTGTGCAGCGGAATTTTTTTCCGAGCTTACTTTGTTTGCTTTTGGCTCGAACCGCTTTGCGAATCGATCCATGTGGGATTGCTGACAGCTGTGTGCTGTTTCGTTGTCTCTCCGCGGAAAAGCGGATGGCAGCTGTCAAAATCTCTCGTTCAACGCGATTGGGCTTATCGCCGCGTAGGCCACAGGGTTCGGTTAGATTGAGATCGACATTCTCAGCTGTAGAATGAAAACAAAAAATAATTATACTAAAAAGTGGTTGACTAATCGATGCTGATGTTTGTCAAATATGGGCCAGTGTACAGCAAGGATGGGATTCGTATCGAGCTGAGCTTGATGCAAACGAAAAGCAACAATGTGTATAAATGGAGCTCATGTTGACTAGTGACCGTTTTGCGTGGTGGACATCACTTCCTCATCAGCCACATATTGTACTTACGACAACATGGCTACCATGACAGAGACAGCAGCAACCACACGTTCTCCCTCTCCCATCCATCCTGATGCTGCTAGCATCACCTCGGGCGATGACAAGAAGAAGATCTCTCTCGACTTAAACACTCCTCCTTCATCCGACGCTGTAGAGTATCCTCAAGGAGCGAAATTCTACCTGATCCTAACTTCGGTAATCCTTACCATCATCCTCGTCTCGCTCGATCAAACCATTGTCAGTACCGCCATCCCTGAAGTCACGAATCAATTCAAAACGTTCTCCGACGTCGGTTGGTACGGTTCCGCCTATCTTCTCACCTCGACCTGTTTCCAACCTTTGTTTGGTCGACTTTACTCTCGATTCCCTATCAAGTACGTCTTTGTGATTGCATTTACCCTATTTGAAATCGGTTCGCTCATCTGCGGCGTTAGTCAGGATAGCACCACTTTCATCGTAGGTAGAGCCATTGCCGGACTTGGAATGAGCGGTGCTTATTCAGGAACCATGATCATTGTCACTCTCATCAGCCCCGTCGAAAAAAGACCCATTATGATGAGCGTTGTTGGTGGTGCGTACGGTATGGGTGCCTGCGTAGGTCCCATCGTAGGAGGTGCCCTTACAAGCAAGACAACCTGGAGATGGTGTTTCTACATCAACCTCTGCTTTTATCCCCTCGTCGCAGTTGCAATCCTATTCTTCCTCACCATTCCACCAAGACCTCAAACCAAATCCATTGCAAGACGTTTCATCACAATCGACTGGCCGGGTGTATTCTTGTCCTTGACAAGTATGATCTGCCTCTTGTTGGCGTTGCAGTGGGGAGGCATCAAGTATCAGTGGAGTGACTCAAAGGTCATTGGGCTAATTGTCGGATTTGGTCTGATCGCCATTGCCTTTGCCGTCGAACAGTGGTACTTGGGAGATGAAGCGATTATTCCTTTCCGTCTGCACAAACAGAGAACCGTGGGTTTCGGTAGTGCTGTCAACTTTTGCATTGCCGCAGCCTACTTTGGATTGCTCTATTTCGTACCTCTGTACTTCCAAACGGTTCGAGCAAGTAGTGCTATTCGAAGTGGTGTACAAACACTTCCCTTTGTCATTGCAGTCATTGTCTCTAATGCCATCTCTGGAAGCCTGATCAGCGCATACGGTTACTACATTCCCATTCTCATCGTCGGTACAGCCCTCACCTCCCTCGGCTCTGGACTGTTATATCTCCTCCGTCCAGATTCAAGCCTATCCCTCTACGTTGGTCTTCAATTTCTCGCAGGTATCGGTCCCGGATTAGCTTTCATGATTCCTTTCTCCGCTGTATCAGCCCGATTGGACCCAGAAGACATCGAAGTAGGCTCAGCCATTGTCACCTTCTGGCAAACTTTGGGTGGTACCATATTTGTCTCGGTCTGCCAAGCCATCTTTCAAAACGTTTTTGTCAACAACCTAAAATCCATTCCAGGTGCTCCCATCGACGAGATTGTAGGACACGGCGTCAGCGCTTTCAGAGCTTTTACTCCCAAAGATATTCTTCCCAGCGTTGTGCTTGCAGCCAATTTGGCGGTCAACAAGACTTTTTTGGCTTCAGTGGCTTTGGGTGGCGCAGCACTGGTAAGCGTGTTTGGAATGGAGTTGAATCGTAGGATTTTGCCCCAATCGCAACATCTGCAACAGCAGGTAGAGGCGCACAAGGACAAGGTTTAGTTCCAAGATTCTGTTTCTGTATACGTTTGTACGTTTCACAACACTACACACCACTTTGCCAAGTAATCACCTTTCATCATCATAATTCTGCTATGGGAATACGCTATGTGTGAAGCGAGCAAGTGATTCACGACGAACAATGTACAGTAGAAAAGGAAAGCTGCGACTTATACAAAAACCTTCTCGACCAACTTATCCAACCCAGCCCTTGCTCTCGTAGCATGTTCCAACGGCACTCTTTCGCCCTCTCCATTCAAGCTATCGTTAAACACCTCGATACTCCATGGACCTCTATAACCCGCCTTGACTACTGCCTTTACAAATTCCTCCACCGGCATGAAAGCGCCCAATTCCTTCTCGCACGGGAACAACCTTGATGATCTAGACCAGATCATTCTACTTGGTCTTGGTTCTCCCTCCCTCGGACTTGGCAGTAGAGGCTGTGGCATTTTCTTTGCATCTCCGATCTGAAGCAAAAAGATTTTCTCCCCTTGTACCTGCTCCTCTATCCTCCTCAAGCTCTTCTCTAGTTTTGCCACTGTAATTGAGGCAGGTTCTTGCACGCCCGTTATCGAACAAGGATCAGCGAACTCTCTTGCTAGAGTGTTGAAGCTGTCCAGAATCAGACCGATGTTATGGCGATTCGTTACACGAACCACATCCCAAGCTTGACACCACAAATCCACATGAGCTCCCCACGAGAGCGCTTCGAATCCAACCCGAACCGGATGCCCTGTCGAGTTGGTGAATTGCTGAGCCATGTAAGAAATCTCGATAAAATCCTGCACAAGTGTGTTGAGATCTCCGGTGGTAGCAGGTGAAGGGTTGTTTTGGGAACAGATGAGAAGAAGAGGGGTAGAGAGCGCTTGCATAATGGCGAAACGAGATCGTACACGTTCCATGGCAAGATGACGGTCCGAAGGCTCAACCCACCCTTCGACATCTCGCAAAGGTTGCAGACAGACGATTTCAAGATTGAGACCATCACAGTAAGATTTGATGTACGAAGCCGCGGCGAGTTCAAGTTCTGCTTCTTCCCGGGTACATTCGCCAAAGGCGTTGTAACATTTCTTGGTCTCGACGAAACGGGGTGTTAGACCGGACGAGGATGAGGATGAGGATGAGGATGAGGATGAGGATGAGGATGTGGAAGAAGAAGAAGCGCGCAATCGAGAATGCTGGGATAGGGGGCTATCGGGTGGGGTCAAGAGCGCATCGCTAGCGCGGATCGATGCAAAGTGCGCCGATTGGGAAAACACCCAAAGATCATCGGTAAACAACTCCACTCCATGAATGCCAGAGGCTGCAATCGAGTCGAGTTTGGACAGGAGAGAGTGGTTTGCGGTATGATAGCCCACACTGTGGGTAAAGATCGAGTATTTTGGTGCTTGAGTAGATGTCGACATGTTGGGATGGCGAGTGATGTGATATGATGACAGTGATATTGATGGTCGTTGTAGGTCGTGGTGGAGGAAGAAGAAGAAGACGAAGAGAAGAAAGTAAGGATGAGAGAAGAAGGGAGAGAATCTAAGCAAGTGTAAGGGTCTCTGAACCAGGCGCTGTATGGGGTAAGAACCCCCCCAAAAAAAGACAAACTCAGGGGCAAAGCAACCTCCCATGCGACCGGCATCTCTCGGCAGCAAATAGTGCACTACGAATCGCTGTATCTCGCAAGGCTATGTGCAAAGTATGGCAGCATTACCATCTCCTATCCCTCTTCCGGCTACTGTACACACAAAGGGCGATTTTGAGGGGAAAAGGGGGGGCACAATTTGACATGTTGCTTTGCGGTACGACCCCTTCCGACAAGAAGCCTAAGAAACCGAAACCGAAGCCATGTGGAGCGGCAAAAAAAAAAAAAAAAAACAAAAAACAAAAATCAAAAATCAAAATTGACCGAGCGCGGCTAACCGTCACTCACCATCCCGGCTATTTGTAAATCCCGGCTATTTTTCCACCGAGGATATCTGATCGTCGCCGCCGAGGCATTACTCGTCATCCACCATGTGGTGATGGGATTTGGGTGGTGTGGTGGTCCCCGGTCTCGTTGCGAAGTTCCTGGGTGTGATACTTTGGAGAAAGAGAGAGAGAGAGAGCGGTGTTTGCTGCAGGGGTCTGGATTGTCATTGTGACAATAGCTGGGTCGGGTTGATGTGATGAGGCGAGAAAGGATCTTCCCCTTTTCTCCAGTTTAGCCTGCAGATAGCAAGGTGATAGGTGAGAGTTGATGAGATGGGGGAACAATGTTCTTCCTCAACCGCTCCTTCTCCTCTATTCCCTTCCCCGGTCAAGATGTCGAAATACAGCAGAGAGAAGGTGGAATAGCATTTTTCCACCCTCCTCCTCCTGCTCAACCCAGATGACACAACGGCATCTCCCACTGCCAAGAAATCTTGTGTGTGTGTGTGTCACCGGTCAACCCCAGTCTCAAATCTCCGAGCAGCTTAAACCCTTGTCCATTACCCGGTCACAGCTCTCCCTTTCACTGCCTCCCGAGAATAGGCGAATAACATGAATTTTTCTCATCTGATAGAAATCTCGCATTGGCTGCAATGACTACATTGTACGAGAGAATATGTGTCTGTGAATGTGAGGACGGCTACTTGATATCCATCATGGCCCTCACAAGATCTCTAGCCTGTTCTTCGATCTTGAGCCCGATCGGGCCCTCATCACCCGCCTTGACCGCATAGGGAATCGGATCAAACGTCTCCTTGCCTTCTTCAAACGCCTTTGCTGTTGCAGCCCACATTCTTGCCTGTGCCAAACCTTGCTCCACCATGGCCTCCACACCACCGATGGGCAGCCAGTTTTGCTCCTCTGCAGCGATCAGCAGGGGGGTCATGCGAGGCTTGTAGCACATGTCCAAAAAGGGGCGTTGAGGCGGCAGAGGCAAAGCCAACAACTTCTCCTCTCCGGTTCGAGATTCGGGCAGAGCTGCGTGGGTCTCGGTAAGTGCAGCGTAGGGTTCGGCGAAGAATTTATGGGCGAGGGTGTAGACCATCTTCTCGTCCTCGGTTTGCGGGGCAAAAGCGGGGATGGCTCCCACGGCACATGCGACGTGGCCCAACTCGCCAGAGGTACGCTTGGCTGCCTCGCTCTGGTACGCCTCGACAGAGCGCAGGGGTCGAAGGTCGAGAGAGCTGCCAAAGTGGTCGAGCACCGCCTGGGTCTCGTCTGCATCGCGATTGAGCAGGTAGATGGGAGACAGACCGAGCTGACTAACAGCATACACGGCCGATCTGCAAGTTCCACCCGAACCGATAATGAAAGCCGAATAAGGTTTTCCCTCGGCGTTGCGGGGGAAGACGTATCGTGCACGGTAGGACAGCTGAGGGTCAAGATACTTGGTAACACGATCTTCCTTGTTGGATTCTGCCATGGCGCGGAGTACGGCATGTGCGATACCGAGATAATCGGTGTTGGTACCGATCATCTTGCGTTTGCCCTTATCGGGAGTAGAAATGATGGTGTTGACCGTCTGAGTGGCTTTTCCGGCCTCGCTGAGTTCATCGATCACACCTGCTTCGCCGAGGGTGGCAGTGACGGCGACTTTGAGGGGCATGGTGACACCTGCACCTGCAAAGAGGGGATCATGGCGAACGAGTGCGCGGAAGTGGGGCTCATCGATGGTCTTGGTATCTTTGAGGGTGTAGCTGGGCCAGAAGGTCTGTTTTTCGGATCCGGGGAATGCGATCGGTGCAATGGATTGGAGCATGAGGTTCTGGAATGCGGGACTGGCAGAGTGAGAGATGGGAGAGCCAAAGAGGAAGTATCGTCGTGCAGAGGCTTCGATCTGCTCCGGTGTCGGGTGAGGAGGTGCGATGATTCCAGTGCCGTTGACTGCACCGCTTGCAGGAGGAGCAGCGCCACCGTTGGCACCACTGTCGCCATCAGGGAAAGAGAGATGATACGACATGTCGTTGCTGCTGTTGTCGGTCTTGGGAAAATATGATGGTAGCACCAACCAAAGAAGAAAGGAGTCTGGCAAGGATGAGAAGAAATAGTCCAAGTTGAGCTTCTTCAGTGTGGGGTTGGGTTGGGGCAAAGAACGGCTAACGAACCCGGCCGAAAAAGGGCTATTGTGTGAGTGGAGGGGGTGGGATTCGGTTACAGTGACAAGATACAGTACACAAGGACGAAACGATTCTGCCTCGGCGTAACTCTCCTTTCGAACAAGACTGTCATTTTACCGCGTGATTGATAACCGGTCATTTCCGTTCTTTGAAAATTGACCACGCGGTTTTTGGAGAGCAGCATGAATTCACGGAGAGTTCCTCGGCAGTCTCGGTCGTGTACAGTACAGTACTGTATGTAGCACAGAATGCTTTTCGGACCTGCACTCAATCCCAATTCAGAAAGCTCGGCCTAATATGACATGTGTACGATCTTCGATATCTTGAATGATAGATCGTGAGACTGAACGCAAGTGAATCAGAGAGGGCGAGAGCAAGTGTCCGCTGTGCAGCATAGGGCCCTGTCGATTCGGGGATAGATCTGCAGGCCACGTACAGAGTACACGGCTTTTTTCTTCTTTCTTTCCCTACTGACAAGTTTTCGATAACCGAGAAAAGCTTCTCCAACGGAGCAACGGAACAGAGACCCACCACATGGTCCTGGAGAACCACAGTGTTCTGTTCGGTAACCGGCCAACTATCATTTATTGTATACATGTCAAATAGCCTTGCATTCTCGCTCTCTGTTTTCCTTTCCTGGGTGTGCGATGGAGAAAAACACTCCGCACTTCTCGCTCTCTCAGTCAATATTCCCCCGTCCGCTGTCGTCCGCTGTCCAATGGGAAACGCCACATTTCCATCAGTCCCGCCCTTGCCTTGCCTTGCCTTGGCTTCCTTCGAGCTGCATTGCAACACAAACATGATTGGCCCTTCCATTTTCCCGTTTCGCATCTCTTTGCATCATACAAGCACTTCGACAGTACACTCGTCACTTTCCGAGAGTATCCGAACCATGTCTCACTTTTCATGGTTCGCAATACCGTATGACAACAGCAAATGGCTGGTTTTATTAAAAAAAAATAATGATTGTGAGCTAGATTCGATTGTTGTCACCAATCAACGGCTAGATTAGATTGGACCAGATTATGATTTGATTCTTCTGGAGCCCCTCTCAATTTCCCTCTTCTGGCTGGGGGTGTGGTGCCCCGGTTATTGTCCTTTATCCATCAATACAATGCTAATGCCGCACATTACGAAATGGTGGTTTCCCGTTGGCTGTGTCCATGTCAGATGGGTACCTTGCAGATGTATCGGCAAGTCTGGCCTTACGCCTTGTCTTGCCAGGCAGAAAGACAGAGAGATGCACAACAATCCATTCAGGGCAGAGCGTATTGGCAGCAGCAGCAGCAGCAACAGCAGCAGTACAGTAGCGGGAGAGAGCGTTGCAATGCATTGCCATTGCTGCATTGTATGTACAGTACCTCCATCAAGTCCTTGTCCTTTTCTCCTTGTTCTTCATGCGAACAATTTCAGGGCGGGGACCCCACGCGGAAAAGAGAAACGACAAAAAATTTGAAATTGATTTCTCGTTTCGTGGGGCAAAGTGCCTTCGGAAGAGTTTTTGCCCTCTTTTCTCCTTGGTTGCCACGCTTCGTTCCCATTCCCCTCACTTTTGGCTGTTAACCCAAGTTCGGTCGTTACACCAAAAAAGCTTCCCCGCTTTGCCTCCACCACACACATATAACCTCGCTACCGTCTATGCTTCTTGCCCATCTTTCTTGCCCCACATCCTTCTCCCCCGCAATCTTCTTCCTCCCTCCTTCTCCATCTCCTCCCAAACATCATCTCCTTTGCGAGACTCTTGCTTAGTGGGATTGCCTATCGGTGATTTTAAAAAACAAAAAACAAATACGAGTCACGCGCTCAATCACCGCCATCTATTTGAATTCACCGACATCAATTGAATTGGGATTTTGTTTTTTCTTTTCAATTCTCCTGTCACGCGGTCGGTACTTGGTTTCTTCCTCTTCTTCTTCTTCTTCCTTTCATCCCTCCCCACCACCACTACCACCACCACCACTCCTTTAAGCTCTTGAAAGGCCATACAAGATGGGCTTCCTCAAAAGAGTAGAGGACAGGCCGACGCCATCGGCCGTCTACAACTGGCGCCTTTGGGTGCTTTCCTTCATTGCTTCGTTTGCCTCGATCATGATTGGTTACGACTCTGCCTTCATCGGTGGTACTCTGGCGCTGCCTTCGTTCATCAAGTCGTTCGGCAAGCTTGGTCCCAGCACTTCGGGTAACTTGGTTTCGACTTACCAGGCTGGTGCCTTCTTTGGTGCTTTCATGGCTCACCCTATTGGACACTTTTTGGGCCGCAAGAAGGGTCTATTCATCACCTCGGTCATCTTCACCATCGGTGCGGCTATCATGACTGCTGCTTCTCCCAGCACTCGTCTCACCCCCATCTTTGTCGGTAGGGCCATCGCCGGTCTCGCCATTGGTGCCGCTTCCAACTTGACTCCCATCTACATTTCCGAAATCGCCCCTGCCCCTGCTCGTGGTCAGGCTGTCGGTATCTACGAAATCGGATGGCAGATCGGTGGTCTGGTCGGCTTCTTTATCAACTACGGTGTTCTCCAGACCATGGCCCCCAGCGTTACCCAGTGGCGTGTTCCTTTTGCTGTCCAGCTCATTCCCGGTGGAATGTTCATGATCGGCAGCTTCTTCCTCGTTGAATCTCCTCGTTGGTTGCTCTCCCGCGGTAGGGCCGACGAAGCTCGCGAGAAGCTCTCCTACATCCGACACTTGCCCGTCGACGACCCGTACTTTGTCGAAGAGTTCAACCAGATGAAATTCGCCATCGAGGAAAACATCCGAACCGCCGGTGGCGACTCGTACTTTGCCCCCTTCAAGTACGTCTTCAAGCGTAAGCATCTCGTTCGTCGTCTCGCCTTCGCTTCGAGTTTGTTCGCGTTTCAGAACGGCACTGGAATCAACGCCATCAACTACTACAGCCCGACCGTCTTCCGTTCGCTCGGTATTACGGGTACCTCGACCGGTCTGCTCGGCACTGGTATCTTTGGTGTCATCAAGACCATTGGTTCGCTCGTCTTTATCTTTTTCTTGGTAGAGACTCTTGGTCGTCGAAGACTCCTCATGATCTCTTCGTCCGGTGGTGCCATTGCCATGTACTTCATCGCTGGATACATTGCCATTGCCAAGCCCGAAAAGAACAAGAAGACTTCGATCGATGGATCTGGTGCAGCTGCTTTGGCCTTCTTTTACATCTGGACCGCCTTCTACTCGTTTGGATGGAACCCTCTTCCTTGGGTTTACGGTTCTGAGGCCTTTGACAACACTGCCCGCCCTGTGGCCGGTATCTGCATGGCAGCTAGCAACTGGTTGTACAACTTTGCCATCTCGCAGGCTACGCCGCATATGTTTTTACGTATGAAATGGGGGGTCTATGTTTTTTTCGCTAGTTGCATGGTTTTGAGCGTCTTCTGGATCTTCTTCCTCATGCCAGAGACCAAAGGTATCCCCATTGAGGAGATGGACAACTTGCACGAGAAGCGACCTCAACGACACGCCCACGCCATGGTTATCGAGGAACTTCGTATCAAGGCAGCCGAGCGCAGAGGCGAGACTGTCCTTGCCGCCAATAGCGAGGGCTACCAGCAGTCCGACGCAGCCAGTAGCACCGAGAAGGAGGACAACAACCAGGTCAAGCTCAACACTGCTTAAAAAGCAAGAGCGCAAAACAAGACACTTTAGTAAATTGTGCCAAGGATTTACGTGTACAATGCCTTCATTTTCATGCTTCCTAATCCCACCTGTCAAACGTTCCGACATTTGGGTCATCTTGTAGTTTTAGAATAAAAAACAAAAAAAGGACGAGCCTCTCTTCAGTTTGCTCTGCAACGACGATCGCAAAAATTTTACCGTTCCTCAACACCAAATTTTGTCTGCATGCCGGGTGATGATGACAAGCGTGAGATGATTCGGATGAGGTGGAGCTTGAGCCTGGCCAAGATTTATGGCCCTATTCCAGCAAAGAAAGCTGAACATCACATTTTCAAAGCAAACGCATGCTCGATCCACCGTTTCCTTCATTTTGTCGGACGGTGTGTCAGACATCGAACCTACACAACGAACATGTGTGGATTGCGTTCCTGCAGCTTTTCTAGACTCATTTTTAGCTTCCGCAATGCGTCGGTGGCCGCTGCATGCCGTATAGCTAGCAGCGTAAAGAAATGGAAAGGAAATCTGACATTCCGAGAAAAAAATAAAATAAATTCACATCTAACATCTCCTGCCAATTTCTTTTACTCGCGCGACAAAGTTGAGACCCCACAGGGACCTACAGTTCCGAGGTGCGCCCGTCTCTGATCCACTCGACGCTCACTTTCTTCCACATCCTCAGCTTTTCTTCCATCATCCACACAACTCACACAGACATACGCATTCTTTCGTTTTCTCGGTCACTACACTTTCTGCATATCATCTCACTCGTTACGACAAACGATTCTTTGCATACTCAAAGGCAAACATGGCAGGAGGAGGATTAGACGATGAGCTGCTGGCTCTTGCTGGAGAATCTGGGCGTCGGCAGATCGACATGTCTAGTGACGAAGATGATGCGCAGATCCGCACAGGATCCAAGCGAGATGCCAAGGCTTCTGGTTCTGGAACCTCTTCTTCGCTTGCCAAGAAGCGTCGGTTGGATTTGCTCGATGAGAGCGCCTCCGGTAGCGAAGCGGATGCGGTCGGTAGCGATGATGGCGAATCATCTGATGATGCTCCTCGTCGCGATCCCTACCCTTATCAAGGAATCTACAAAAGTGCACAAGACATGGAAGAGCTCATGGCAATGAACGAGCTCGACCGCGAAGACATTCTCGCCCGTCGTAGGGACGAGATTCAAGTCCGTCGTCAAAAGTTCGAACTCGCTGCCCTCGTCAAAGCTCAAAAAGCCGCTGCGGGCGCTACCAAGAAGGCCGTCTCCAAGAAGCGCGTCGTCCGCGGAGGAGGCAAGACGGCCAAGAGAAGAGGAGGGGCCGATTCCGACCTCAGCGAAGATGAGAGCGAAGAAGACGACGATGACGAAGAGGAAGACCAAGACGACGCAGATGGAGACTCCGACTATGGTTATGGAGGAAGAGCAAGTGGTGCTGCTAGTGCAGCGAAGAGCCGGAAGAAAAAGTTGCCCGGCTCTACGGATGCCAAATCGGCAAAACTGAGCGAATTGCGAAAAAAGCGCAAAGAAAAAGCTGCCGGTATCACCCGCGGTGGTCGTGGTGGAGGCGCTGATTCGGACGACGAAGCAGCCACCGCCGCTAAACCTCGTCGTCGTGGCTATGCTTCATCATCTGCATCCGACGTTTCCTACTCTTCCTATTCGGATGATGAAGATTACCCGCGTGTCTCTCGTAGCAAACAAGATGCTCGTTCCACAGCCGACACGTCTTCGTCGGATCCGCCCTCTCTCATCGATCTCAACGCGGCCCGGATCACCCGCGATCAGATTGAATCGCGACTCTACGCTCCGAGGTGGCGCGAGATCCTGACCCACTCCTTCTTCCGGTTCTCCTGGGGCACTCGCCCTCTCCCCAACGGCACCAACGAAACAGTCTATCGCATCCACCAAGTAACCTCAATCTCTGAGAAGCCCGGAAAATTCTACGACCTCTCCCCCGATAAATCCGGCAAATGGTGCAACGTTTATCTCACCTTCGAACACGATGGTCAAGAACGCGATGCCAAACTGACAATGCTCAGCCGCGGAGAATTCACCGAATCGGAACGTGAACGTTGGATTGCCTTTCTCAAAGGATCCAAGCAAAAAATACCCAAAAAAGCAGCAGTGGTTAGGAAGGCTGACGAGTTGGAAAAATTCTTCACAACCCCACTGACCGAGGCAGATATTGGCAAGATACTAGAGACGAAAAAGAGGTTGAGGTTGGAGGCGATTAGCGTTATGGGTGGATCGGCGATTTTGGGTGCCACTGCTGGTTTCGATTCTCCAAGAAATGGTAGCGGAGGTACCCCGGCTGGAATCGCTACCCCAACAAACGCCACTACGGACGCCGTCAAACCTCAGAGTCTGGAGGCGAGACTCGCAGCAGTAAACGAACGCAACAGAGCCCAAGATAGGATCAAAATGAGCGACGTCGAACGCAAAGCTCGTTCGAACAAGATCGCCGCCGCAGCCGCCGCTAAAGCGGAAGCTGACCGTTTCAAAGCTAGTCAACAACAACAACAACAACAAGAAGGAGAAAAGGCAACAGAAAGTCAAGATGCAGGTCAACGAGGTGTGGAATTGACAAACGAAAAAACTGGGACGAGCGGTATGCGTAATGGCTTGGTTGCCGTTAAGAATTATGCGACCTTGGTTGAGGTTGATTTGGGTGATTTCTAGCACACGTGCAAATGGCTTGGGAACAAGTTGCGTGGGTAAGGCGTGTGTTTGTTGAATGCAATCATGATTTTTGAAAAGGATTTCTTGGATTGGTCAAGGAAGCCAGATGCGATGCTGGACATTCGCGTTGTTGAATGATTTCCCAAAAGACAAAAAGAGAGCCAATCCTGCTGCAGTGCAAGAATTGAGACTAAACTCTTGCTTTTCTGTGGGTGAGCAAGTTGTAGCTATGGATGGCATCTATCACATCCAGGTGGTAGTAAAATATTCACATTAAGGTGCGGATCATTCTTGTGGGATGGGATGCGTGCTGTCTGAATTTCCAACTCAAAGATACGCCCCCAGTACTGGACGCCACTGCACACCGCTTTCATCACAAGTATCCTTAAAAAATTAACCCCTACTCTCACTCTCAACTCTTGGTTCTTGTTTCTAACCTTCTTTCTCTCATCCCAACATTCCTATCCCACATCTTCACCCTTCAGCCCCATCTGGATCTTCCTCCCAACCACCCTTTGCACAGACTCCAAACTTGACAATGGACCAATGTGATGCGACATGACACGACGCGATGTGATAAGACAAGAACAAAGTGATTGTAAACACCACTACCACCCTTTAAATTTTCTCTCCCCCTTTGGTCAACGTCAATTGGGCCTCCTTCTAAACCAAAGTACATAAGGACTATTGGTATGCAACTGTCTATCGTCTCCGCGGGTGATCCTTGAGTCGTCTGCGTACCAAAATTCCTTGTTGCTTTTCACCGTTGCGGTATAATGGCCCGTGTTCAGGCTTCCAAAGTGATGCGTAACTGCATAGAGGTCGTACAGATAGGGTGGGATTTGGGATTGACTTGTTGGTACGCCATTCGATCCCGTCGATGCACCGGGTGGGAGGGGAGGCGGCATGTAGTTGGTCAAATCGAGTGCGGTTGATGTGGGAAAAGTTACGGTGGTATCGATTTTATCCGTGAAAGGTCCTTTGAAGCTGAACCTTTTCAAATGAATCAGCAAGATTTGTGGAAGTCGTGAAATGGATAACCGTTTCGTCGCCTTGCGAGGCTTCTTGCATCGAGGACAGTTCCACATATCTCCCTTATCCAACACTTCTTCCCTCACAAATGCATCCAAACACTGCTGCAACGTCACCTTCCCCACACCTCTTCCGTGGGGCACCGGCAGAGATAGATACGTATATGCCTCGTACGTCGTACTAGTCTTGCCACACGTGAGGCAGGTCAACTTGTTCCTAAATTGACCTTGGAACCAATCAACGATCAACGAATCGTTGCGCATTCGGTAGATCGACCATTCTTTAACACTCGCTATCTGCTGCGGTAAGGTTTCCAATTCGTGCTCCCGCTGCGGTGTCATTTCGATCGCCGCTGGTCGAGTTACGACGTAGTTGAGATCCTCGTGGAGTCCGTCGAGGAGGATAGCGAGGAACTCTTGCGAATCGTGCTGGTCGTAACCGCGGAAACTGGGGGCAAAGCGAGCCATGGCCTCGCGGAATGTGACGGGCGAAACAAAGGCGTACTTTTCACCCCACATGACGTGGATCAAACCTGCAAGGGCGGTAGCAAGCTGACCCTGAGTACCGAGCGGGTTGGTTCGATTGATAGCTTGTTTATACGATCCATCCAGCAAAAACCTCGCAAGCGGAATCGTGGCAGAGAGACACTGCAAGGTCGAGTTCATGTAGCACGAATTGCCGAGATTCTTCAAGCCGGTCAAGCCGATCTTGATCTCATCTGCATTGCGGCCGTTGGTAGGGCTGGCGTACATGCGAGAGGATTGGGTGGTGAGATGTCCTGCATAACCGGGTGCCATGACTTGCTTTTTGGACGGGTCGTTGCCTCCGGCGGACCCGGTGCCGGGCAAGAGCGAGAGTGAGGCGGAAGTGGAGTGGGATCGATCACGCGAGTTTGTCGTGGCTGCAGAGGGGGATGTAGAGGATGCGGCCGTGGGTGGAGGTTGGGGTGCGGCCATTGCATAGGGTGAACCGCTGCCGCCAGATACGGAACTGGACTTGAGCTGGGGATAGTCAAAAGCGGCGGACGAATTGGAGCGCGATGGTGGTCGATGTGCCGCTGCGGGAGGGAAAGAAGGTGCACCAGATGCGATCCCGGAACCCTGATAGGCACGAGCGGGCAGAGAGGGCCCAGCAAATCCGCCATCTATCGATGCGACACCAAAGGGCGAGCTAGTCCCATTCGTCGCTCGACTCGGGTAGATTCCGCCTGGCTGCATACTATTCCTCGACGGTCCTGCAGGCGAACCTGGTGCAGAGGGTGGCAGATAAGGCGAAGAAGCGCCGTTGCCATCCGCAAAGACCTGCTGCTGTCTTCTTGCGCGCTTCAATTCCTGCTGTTGCGCCTGTTCTGCCGTAGCACCCTTCATACTAGGATCGTCTGCGGTTGGGAACCGTGTTCCAGGCTCAAACGAGATGCTGCTCCTATGTCCACCATGTCCGGTGCTGTGTCCATTGGCAGAGCTGCTGCTGCCGCCGCTGCGCAAGATAAGTTTCTCCCCCGCCTTTTGCGCCCATCGTTCAAATCCACCGATCAGCAACACCGGCTGATGCGTCAGCGTCTTGCTAAACTCGTTCTCGTAAATAGCCCTGATCAAGATATCCATTCTTGCCTGTGCTGCTGGATCTTGCTGTATGTTGTCTGCAGAATAGCTGCCTCGCAGCGAGCGCAAGTTGCGATCGTACAGGACAACCAGATCGAAGCGGTTGCGCGATGCGAAAGCCGCCTGCTCCTCGGGGGGAGAAAGGACGAGCTTGTCCTCGATCTCTGCCGAGCTCATCCCTTCTCGCAAAGTGATAGGTTCGATGCAGACCGTCTTGCCACCCAAGATGCGACCCGCCTCGAACTCAGCACGACTCCGAACGTCCAACAGCAAAACATCGAGACCTGCCCTCTTGCCAATTTTGCGTTTGCCTTCGGCATCTATAAACTCTTCAAAGCCTGGATTGAGATACTTGAAGAGCTCTTCGGATGAGATGTGGTTCTTCATGGGGAGGGCAGGCTTGGCACCGATGATGAGGGAGCGTGGCTCTGCTGCGGTTGAGGCTGGCATGCGCATGGGTGCTGCCGATGCTTGCGATTGGTGTTGCTGCTGTTGCAGTGTGGGGACAGCTGAGCTGCTCGAGTAGCGCGAGTTCTGTTGCTGTAGGCTGAAGCGGTGAGGATCCTGATTTGGCAATCCGTCCGCCACTTTGCGTCGAGGCGGCTGCTGGGAATCTCCAGCACGCTCGAACGGCTCTGGGACATCTCGAGCAAGGGCAAATTCGCGAGCAACATCGGTGAAGCTGGCAGTTGGTGGAGCTGGCAGGGGACGTTTAGCCTTACCAACGGTATGGGTGGGCGGTGTAGGGAATTCAGCAGCATCGGTGCCGTTGAAAGCATGTGGTGGCTGAGACGATCCATTTTCAAGTTGGTCGATGGTCGGGTAGGAAGAGTTGAATTCAGAGGCGGTGGGGACGGCAGGGAAGTTGGGTTGAGATGACGATGATGCATCAGGCAATGCATGGCCAAGGGTATGCATGGAGAAAGCGCCGTTGGATGATGAGGAGGAAGGATCATCTTCGGCCAGTGCTTCAAGTTGAGATGCGAGATCTCCTGTTCTAGGCAGTCCGGAAACGGAGCCAGCGCTGTCGGATCGAGAGCGGCTGCGTAGTTCTGCTGGATCACTGGCAGCCGAATTGCGAAGTGCTTGGAGGCGATCTGCTAGCGAGCTTCCGGTGCGTCTTCCGGTGGCATGATGGTCGATAGGCGAAGCATCTGTGCCATGGGCAGTATGATCTTCATCCGAATCATGCTGCGAAGCGTCCATGCTTGGCATGCCCGCCGCTGCAGCATTTGGCGCAGCTGATCCAGCAGGAGGCTCACGAAGAGCCGAGTCGCCCGGTGGTTGAGCCTCTCTCTGCCTAGCCGCATTCTGAGCCTGTTCTGCTGCCGCATCCGCATTTGCCTTTGCGTTTCTCTCCTCACGGATCGCCAGTTGAGTCTCCAACCTCTTTGTACGCTCGATAAAAACCGGAGCTTGCTTCATGAGCTCGTTGTACGCCTGATAAACCGACCCTCGCGCCTTTTGAATCTTGGGCCACTCGTCATGCTTCGAGATAAATGCAGCAACGTTGGCAGCTTTGAGATAGTTGACAAAAGCGACTTCGATCTGGTCTTGTGCATCTGCGGCTCTGGCTTTGTCGAGCAGAGCGTTGGCAGCACCGATGTAGGTTTTCACGCTAAAGTTCGAATCGAGTTTGGGCTGGGCTTGCTTGCGAAGGTTGACAGGATGGTTGGCAGAAAGAAAAGTGGATGATGAGGAAGAAGGGGATGGGGACATGGCGGCGGTTGGTTTGGAGTGTGGTGTGCCGGCTGCACCAGGGCTTGCACCCACCACGGCGGGCATGATGGAGGAGCGTGGGCAGCGTACGAGTGCCAAGACGATGAAGGCCGGGGAGAAGGTGGTTGGACGACGTGGCCTAGTCGTTATACTCGAGCCGATGGCAGTGTTGATGATGATGATGGTTGAGATGACGGTGATGAGAGTATCGGTGTACGAGTCAGAAGGAGTGTGTAAATGGGTGATAAAGAGAAAAGTGTGTGATTGCTGTGCTTTGCGTGTGTGTGTGTGTGTGTGTGTGTGTGTGTGTGTCTGTGCTCTGCTGCTGTGCTTCTGCTTGTGCTTGTGCTTGTGCTTCGGCTGAGCTGTGCTTTTGTGTGCTGTGCTGTGCTGTGCTTCGTGGGATTTGTGGGGTTTTGGTTGAATTCAAGTGGAGAGAATTTTATTTAATTTATTTATATTTTAATTTTTTGCCCCTCTCTTTCGATTTCAACAGCGGCGGAGTGATTCAAACGTGCATACAACTTGGCTCGGCTCATTTTTCACCTCCAGCATGTTACATCTCAACACAACCCTCACCATCATCATCATCATTAGTAGCAGCATAGAGAATGACAAAAGATGCAAATTACTACACTAACAACAAAAAGGTATATCAAAGAAAAAGTAGTGTACAGTAGAGATACGGTCATGAACCAAAAACAGATTTGCGTGCAACTAGAGCTTGGCCTTGACAGCAGCAGGTTTAAGCGTCTTGCCTTGACCCTTGAACCAACCGGGCTTGCTCGGCGACGTCTCAACCCATTCATGTCTCGTCTCAATGTACTCGTCCAACCCTTTGCTACCCAACTCTCTTCCATTGCCACTCATCCCAAATCCTCCCCATTCAGCCGCAGGCGTGTACGATCCATACGTGTTGACCCACACCGTTCCATGTCTCAACCTTTTCGCTACCCTTCTTGCCCGCTCCTCATTACCCGACTGCACACCTCCCGCCAGTCCATATTTGGTATCGTTGGCCAAAAACACTGCCCGTTCCTCATCACCATCCTTGAACCTCTCCACGGTAAGAATAGGACCAAACGTCTCCTCTTGAACGATTCGCATGTCCCGTGTGCAGTGGTCGAGCACTGTAGGGCAGAAAAAGTAGCCTTTGGCCAACTCGGGGTGTTCCTGGGGATCAGGACGCGATCCTCCAACCAGAAGCTTGGCACCTTCCGACATGCCCAATTTCACATAGGCTTCGACTTTCGAGAGATGAGCGGCAGAGACGAGCGGTCCGGTTTCCGAGGAAGGATCCATACCGTTGCCCATCTGAATGCGCTTGGCTCGCTCGACAACGCCAGCAACCAGCTGATCAGCGATAGACTCTTCCACAATTAGTCTTGCGCCAGAAGAGCATACTTGACCAGAGTGCAAAAAGACACCAGTGACGACAGTGTCGATGGCCCATTCCAAATCACAGTCCGCAAAGACAATATTAGGGTTCTTACCACCCAGCTCGACCGTGCATCGCTTGACCGTTCCAGCGCACGAGGAGATGATCCTTCGACCCGTGTCCAGGCCGCCCGTGAACGAAACCAGATCCACGTCCGGGTGCTCGGTCAGTGTGGGCCCCACAGAAGCTCCACCAGCAGTAAGCAGCTGCACCGACCCAACGGGGGCACCAGCTTCAACGAGCAGCTTGACAAAGTGCACCGTGGAAAGCGGCGTAACCTCGGACGGCTTGATGATCACAGCGTTTCCCGTTGCCAGAGCCGGTGCTACTTTCCAGCAGATCTGTAGCAAAGGATAGTTCCATGGTGCGATCAGAACACACACTCCCACGGGGACGTGCGTTGTTGTGCTCTCCACCGACTCCGGGATCACATCCGAGACAATCTTCTTTGGCTGATCGAGCTTCTTGGCCTCCTCAGCGTAGAAGCGGAAGACGTTGGTGACATCATCAACGTCGACTTTGCTCTCCTCGAGCGTCTTGCCCGTATCCTTGGTTTCGATCTCGGCGAGTGTGGCTTTGTCTCGCTGCAGCAGATCGGCGATCTTCGAGAGAAGTGGGCTGCGATCCGTGCACGTCTGATGAGGCCACTGCGAAGTGCGGAAGAACTTGACCGCCGAATCAATGGCTGCCAGGGCATCATCGCTACCGGCCTCGTCAATGACGGTGATCGTGGATCCATCGTAAGGGTTGATGATGGGTCGAGTGTAACCTGCTTTGGCGTGAGTCCATTTGCCGTCGATGTAGAGCGTTGGCTCGGGCGCCGGAGTTTTCGAGGTCGAAGCCATGCTGCTGAGTTGAGATGCGATTGCGGCTGGATCGAGATTGCCGGTTGTCGACACTAGGCGTCGTTGAACAAGATGATAAGAGTACGGTGTCTGAATTTTATGAGAAGAAGGGCGAGTCTGATGTCACAAAAGCAGACCAGCAGCGAAAGTCAGCAAGACAGCTCTACTACTTTTTTGCTCCTCTCGCAGCAGGAAAGCAAACACTCTTGTCCGCACGCACAGCGCAAATGTCAGAGTCTGGTTAATCGTCTACTCCGCACAAATACAAGGCTGATGACCTTCTCGGTGTTGGATTGTTCACATGATTTTAGATATGTCCTCATCATTCCATATAGAGCTAGCTGCTGCGTGCGTGTTTGCTTGCCTGCTGATCCGCCTCACAGTTGTACTCACGTTGAACCTTGATGACAAGTAGCAAAGGGTCCTTCTTGCTGTCGCTGTTGTTGGGGTTGATGTTAATGTTGAGACGAAAGAAGGGGGAATTGCGAGAGCTCGAAGGAGGTTTCTTGGCGTATGGGTGGGGAGAAATGACATGAGTCGTGTTGCCCCAAGTCCTTTATACTCTATCGCCAAGATGGACGGAGAGAGACAGGCAAAGAGTTGAAGCGCGGCAACTTGTTGAAGAGGAAGGTGGAGCACAGGATTCGGGTGTATTGTTTTCTGAGGGGAAGAAAGGGAGAGAGAGAGAAAGAGAAAAAGAGACAGAGAGGGTTTTGCTGTGTAACCGGATCACACTAAAAATCTTCCGACCCTCCCTCTCTCACACATTTCACGCACAGATCACAACGTCACCTCAAAGGTGAAGATGCCGCGGCCCAACTCAACCTTGTTTCATACCAAGTTATCCCGGCCGATTGAATTCCTTTTACTGTTAGATCGAAGAAAGAAAGCAGCTTGGAAACCTCGGCGACCATCACGGCCTCCACAGTGCAGTCCAACACTGCAAATCAACGTGTACAAAAGGCTATCTTTCTTTCGCACTGTCCTTCCTTCGCTTGAATGTGCTCACGTCAACACCGATTCCCACCGAAAAGCCGAAAGTGTCGCATAGAGGAACGGCGCGAGCTTCGCCGAGCATCCGAGAAAGGGGTCATCACTTTTTGCATCGTTCAACTGACACTTCCCAGGACTGGGATACAGAGTTAACATTGTTGAGTTGCGGGGTAAAATAAATAAACAAATAAGGTCGACTCTCGCTTTGAGGCCTCTTGGCTTATGACATTGTGTAAAGGAGAGCGCTTCTGCAGCATCTGCTTGCACTTCTGACCGTTGGCTTATCTTGTAGGAGTGCTTTAAGGATATAAGATTCTTTCCGTCGGTTCTCTTGTCCAACCACCATTTCTCGACGCGCTCTGTTCCAGCTTTCAGCTTATAGCATCACTCGAACACCATCCAACAATTCAAGACAGCCTTATCACCATGCCCGTGAAGCGAGTCCTTGTATCCTACGGAGTCGACATAGATGCTGTAGCTGGGTGGCTAGGATCCTACGGAGGAGAAGATTCCGTCTCGGACATCTCCCGTGGAATCTTTGCTGCCGAAGTCGGCGTTCCTCGAATGCTCAAGATGTTCCAGAAGAAGAACATCCGTGCAACCTGGTTCATCCCTGGACACACTCTCGAGTCCTTCCCCACCGAATGTCGAGCCATCGTCGATGCCGGCCACGAAGTCGGACTTCACGGCTACTCTCATGAAAATCCCAATGCCATGTCCCTCGAACAGCAGAACGACATTCTCGAAAAGACATATACCCTTTTGACCAAGTTTGCAGGAAAACCTCCTACCGGTAGCGTAGCTCCTTGGTGGGAAACCAGCAAGGAAGGCGCAGACTTGCTGTTGCAGTACGGAATCGAGTATGATCATAGTATGCATCATCATGATAGTCAGTGCTACTGGCTGAGGACGGGCGATAAGTGGACAAAGATCAATTATGAGGCCAAAGCAGAGGAATGGATGAAGCCGTTGGTGAAGGGAAAGGAGATAGGGCTGGTCGAGGTGCCTGCAAACTGGATTTTGGACGACCTTCCCCCGATGATGTTTATAAAGACATCGGCGAACTCGCATGGCTGGGTGAACCCCAGGGACATCGAAGAGATGTGGAAGGACATGTTCAGTTGGCTATATGAGAACGAGGAGGACTTTGTGTTTCCGGTAAGTGTCATCGCCGCTGCTGTGGTCGAGGCTTCGAAAAAGGTGCAGAGCGCGGTCACTGATGCGTTGAACTGTTGTTTTGCGTGTGATGCTGGGACCGACAGATCACTGTCCATCCAGATGTATCAGGAAGACCCCAGGTGCTGGCTATGCACGAACGCTTCATCGACTGGATCAATACCCACGAAGGCGTTCAGTGGGTGACCATGGATGAGATTAACAAGGACTTTCGAAGTCGCAACCCGCCCCCCGCTGGCGCCTGAACTCATCATCACCCTTGTCGAGGTGATTCCTTTGAACTCGAGCATTGTTGTTGATACCAATCGATCAAATCGTCCACACCATCCAGATCCTGTGTAGCATATAGCGAACTGCGAGGGTGTAAATAGCATCGTCTATCTCTCTCCTCAAAACTTGCGACCGATTCCGACCTTCCTCTTTGCACTTCCACCGTCGAATCTGTCCATCTTTTGGTCGGCTTTGCTCAATTTCGCCTGTGTCGTTTCCACTTCTGAATCCAGTTGGCCCAGCAATTCGGTCTGTTCTCCCAACTCTTGATTGATGGCTTCGCCCATCTGCCTTTGTCTTCGGAGGATGGCTGCGAGGTTGAGAAGTTGTTCGTCTTGTTGGTCCATGGCGTCTGTTTGGGATTGGAAGAGTTGCGCGTTGTTGAGGGGTCGTGTGGTGTCTGTTTCCTGTGCTGGGGGTCGAGGTGCTGAAGAGGTGGTGCCAAGGGTTCGTTGTGCGGGGAGGGCACCGGGCATATTTGTGGGGCGTTGAGTGGTTCGAGGAGCTCGTGGGGTCGAGGTGGTGGTGGTGGTGGTGATGGTGGTGGTGGAGGAGGAGGAGTTGGAGGTGACCATACGAACGTTCATCGGCCACTCGATAAACGTCTTGAACGCTTCACTCTCCCTCCAACCCGCATCTTCATCCATCACAATTGCTTTCAGATACATCTCCAAGGCCTGCATCCTTTCCTTCAACCACAGTTCCTCATCATATCCATCACCATTCCCCTGGTCCCCCGAGCCGGAAGCAAAGGAAAGGAATCCCGAGAACGTCTTTTTCCACTCCCTTGCGCGTTCTTTAGGTGGTAGTGGCCGTGGAGGAGGCTTACCCGCTCCTCCAGGCTCACCATTGCCTGCAGAAGCGGAAGAGTTCGGACTGGCAGCCAGGTTCTTGTCCAACCGGACGAATTCCGAGTATCGCCGATACACTGTCCAAGAACGAACGGGGAGCTGGACCACAACAGCGTATACAATGTAAGAAGAGGCGGTGCTTGAACGGGATTCGTAGCGTGGTATTGAGATTCCTTGAAGGGGTTGTGCCTGTGCTGCCATGGTTTGCAGTTTGGGCCTCACTGCGAGAGAGTTGAAACGTTCGTAGGCGATGTGGATCGGCAGCTAGGGAGTAGACTAGCAAATGGAGGTAAATGCTGCTATGCGCGACGGGTGTTTGTGCTGAACAGGTCTTGATGGTGGTGTCAGATAATGATGGTGGTGAGTCAATGAGCCAAAGAAAACAAGATTCAGGGTCTGTACCTGTTAGAAAGGATGTCGGTGCGTGCGCGGATGCAGGGGAAAGATAGCTGATGTGGAGAGAGAGAGAGAGGCTTGACAAGGCTAAAAAAACCCAGCAGGCGCGTGCGTGCAATATCGCAAATTCACGCCATTATTTCCGGCGAAAGCAGCGTTGTTTGCTGTATGTACTGTACAGTATCTCAATCCACGCACTTGCTGCCTTTCGTTGCATCCTTTCTCCATTGGCTGTCAGTAATTCATTCCCACCGCCTCTTTAGATAGCAAAGCAGGATTCTAGGAGCTTCAGGATGCATCTCATTCACAGAACGCAAGCAACGGATCAGTTTCATGTTCATACATTGCAAGAAGCCTCGTGGGCCTCATTAGCATCGTGACGGGGGTAACGGTATGGTGGACACAGCGCAAAGCTTGTTGGCACCACCATTCGGCACATCTAGATGTCCGTCCGAGGTTGGGATTGCATCTAGGAATGACGTCCAAGACGGTCGAGACACGCTTTACCCTGTTCGTACCACTCTGCGCGCGAGATCCAGAAGCTCTCCCTGTTCTTCATGATATCGGCCAAGACGGCACCTCCCAAGAAGACCATGTGTTTTCTGCGGGGTGGATCCTCGATTCGAATCTTGAAGTTCTTCAACCTGGAGCCGTCACCGTTGAGGACGCGGGTGAGGTAGAGCTGCTTCATCTCCTTTTCCAATCGACTTGGCAGGCCCGGGTACATGGACGAACCACCCGAAAGAACAATGTGCTTGTATAGCTCAGATCGAGTGTCGACGGCAGCCGACTGGATGGTGTTGAAGAGGAGCTCGGCGACACCGGCCTGTTCGACATCGACCAGGTGGGGTTGGAACATGCATTCGGGAGCTTCGAAGCGCTCCGAGCCGACCTTGATGACTCGACCGTCTGGGAGGGTGTAGGACTCGACGAGGGTGGTGGTCTCTTCGGCGAGCTTCTTGTCGAGGTCGAGGTCGTAGCTGACGTAGCAGAGTTTTTCTTTGATCTGTCGGACTGTGTCGAAATCGGCGGTTCGGTTGAATGCGTATCCGCGCATGAGAAGGAGCTTGATAAGGTAGCGGGTGACATCGCGACCAGCGACATCGAGACGCTTGGTGAGGTGAGGCAGCGCAAAACCTTCAAAGACGGGAACTACGTGGGTGACACCATCACCCGAATCGACGACAACACCGGTTTGCAAACCCTGAGCGTAGAGCGTCAACACGGCCTGAATGGCAACGTAAACACCGTCAAATCCGTACTCTTCAAACATGATCTGACACATCTCTTCGCGATTCTTCTTTGGGTTCATGGGTGGTTCTGTGAGAAGAATCTTGCGTCCTTGCGGGTCGATGCGAAGCTTTTCGTCGAAAGTGTAGTTCCAAACGTGACGCATATCGCCAAAGTCCTTTACGATACCGTGTTCCATGGGCTGGTTGATTTGGAGGTAGTTTCGAAGTTCCTCTGCCTCGGTTCCGACCATGATGTCCTTGATCTGGGTACCGGTATTGCTCGAGATGGCATCGCGCTCTTCGGAACGGAGGATGGGTCGACCGACGATGGAGGGGAAGACATGCTCGGGGAAGTTGGAGCCAGCATAACCGACTTTGACGAAACCGGTACCATTGTCCACGACGACGGGTCTTTGATCCGCCATGACGAGTGCGCTCTTGTGCTCGTTGGAGCGGAGGGGACGACAACGAGGAGGTGGTGCTAGGATGTAGCTGTGTCTATGCAATCCGAAGAGTCCTACGATGAGGTCGAGAATCGGAAGTGCAGTTGGATGAATCGCACACTATCAGCGTTGTCTCCGATTGATCGATCGATTGATGATGATGATGATGTGAATGTTGTTGAGACGAATGGAATGGAAGATGAGATGGTGTAGGAGCAAGAGCGTGGATGGCTACCAAACGCACACGGTCAGCGATTTGGTGAGGGTGACACGGAGTGGCCGATGCGGAGAGGAAATCGTTGAAATCACATCACAGCACAGCACAGCGCAGCTGAGCACTGTTTCTCTCTTCGCCAACCACGCGTGATGCCGATTTTGAGCCATTTCCAACTCCACTTTTTGGGCAGCACAAGGTGGGCTGTGTCGCTGAATCGGAATTTCCGCTTATGATGGCCTGTGCAGTCAAACTCTCAAAATGGTCAGCCTTAGTCACACGCCGCTCGGAGCAGCCGAGACTGTCGAGAAGAACACTTTCCAATCGTACACTTTCAAGGGTTCAACTTTCTCACACTTTTCGGATCGTTCCTACCATCTTGCTCTCTCTTCCTTGACTGATTACATCTGATCTCGACTCAGCCACGAACACAGCCACATTCACAAGACTAGAGCTCAGCAGTGGTGTGGCTGAGCACTGAATGGCAAGGCAAGGCAACAATGCACGCCTCGTCAGCTCAGCCTTACTCACAACCATCGTCATCCCAACCACCGTCTATGGTCACCTCCTCAGCTAGACCATTGCAGCTCGATCAGTGGGCCAACACAAAAGCACCACTCACTTCATCCCAACGTGCCTCTGTCAACCGTCTCGCAGAATGGCTCCATCGCAACTCGTCTGATTTCAAGCAGCAGCAGCGACAGCAGCAATCGACTCAGCCCACCACCAGCCAACAAGCAGTCTCAGAAAACACAACTGCGATAGAAGATGGAAGAGAGACAACACTCAAAACCGTAGACAGCAAGAATGGTCAGCCTTCGACCTCCTCCAGCGAGCCCATCGCATTGCCGGACGCCGGTGCTCCCCTCGTCTCGGCTCAGAGCTTCCTCGCATGGTACACTCAGCTCTCTGATTCGGTCACCTCTTCGACACAGACATCTCATCTAAAAGCTCTCCAACGCATCTCCGACACAACCTCCACCGCAGACAACCTACTAGCACAACTCGAAGCATGTCAAGTCAACGTATCCGAGCTTCGTGCAGGGACCGCATTTGTCCAAGACTCGTCCAGAGGCATCCGTGAACAAGCCCAAGCACTCCTCGACTCACAAAACCATCTCGACACCTTGGCCGAAGATGTCGCCTCCCGTCTTTCCTTCTTCACCCTGCTACCCTATGCCACCAACATGCTCAGCTCGCCCGACTCGACCATTGTCTACTCGCAAACATTCCTCGAGCTCATGGACCAGCTCGAGATGGCCCTCCTCTTCCTCCAACAAGAACCTGCGAGGTCTTACCGTGATGCTGCACTGTACCGAATGCGATACTCACAGTGCGTCACCCGAGCTGCCACCCTTGCCAAAATGGCTGTGGTTCGTGACATCAAATCGGAAGCGGAACGTACTGCCGAGAGGGTCAAGCAGCTCGAGTCGAATCGCAACGTAACCGATGCCAAGACATCATTCATAACACCTACATCCGACGTCAAAGGCAAGGCACGTGAACTATCCGACGACAACATGGACGACCAGCAACCTGCTCTTGCCAACGACACAGCCGCTGCCTTGTTTGGCGATGAAGCTCATCAAGTAACCAAGCTTCGCCCACTCATCTTTGAGCTCCAGAAACGTGCCAGTAACACTACTGCTTCAACCACACCGAGTGCATCTACGGCAGCAGAGTTCGAGTCATTGCTGCAAGAATGTAGGACTGCCTGGTATCAGTATCGTCGACCGCTTCTTTCACGCATTCTACTGCAACGCATCACCGAGATCGAAATTCAGGCAGCGAGCTCGCAGGGTAGCAATGGCGCCTTGCATTCCATCGTCCAACTCGCTCGTGGAGGCACTGATCTGCTCAGATCCGTCTTGCAGAGTGAATTTGAACTCTATCAGCAATTCTTTGGCCGAGACACAGCAATCGATAGCACGACCGCCGAAGCTACTACCCAGGATAAAGAGATGGATGCTGGGCTGAGCACATACCTATCCGAGCTGTCCGAGACTGTCACTGCCCGTCTGCGACCCAAGCTCTCCAAGGAAGAAGATCTGTTGGTGCTTGCACAGACATCGTCCGCCATTGCCGATGCTGTCCACTCCACCAATTCAGGAGAATCTACTTGGACGCGCAGCTTGCTACCCTTGCTCAACGAGACTCAGAACAGGCTCATCGCACGAGCGCAAACCATCATATCGACCGACATAACCCATTTCACCCCTAGCGAAGAAGATGGCGAGCTAGATTACCCAGAACGCATCCAGCGGTACAAATCATCTAGTGCCAATGCGCTCTCATCTCCAGCTGGTGCTGGTGCTGGTGCTGGTGCAGGTAAACAACATCGCCGAGGCAAGTCGGGCGCAGGACTTCTCGATGCTGCTCTCTCTGCTTCCCACGCCGCATCCTCTTCGAAAGCACAGCAAGAAAAGGTGCAGCTCTTTAGCCTACCCCCCGCACTCAACTCTACCTACTATGCTCCGGTGGGGTACATGCTCGAGCTGCTGTACCATCTGCAGGCGCGTGTTCCCGCGAGCGCGTTTCGCAAGGTTGCTATGGCGGCTGTAGATGCGTGTCTCATTAGCGTCGGGAAGGGGTCTTTGGCCTTGATGAAACGGAAAAGGGGGCAGAGTTTGGAGAGGGAAGATGGATGGTTGTTTGAGCTAAGGCACTTGGAGATTCTGAGAGAGGCGGTGATGAGTGCCGAGCTGGTGCTTAAACAGGATGCTGACACCAATGATGCGAGGCTGCAGGGTAGTCTGGACGTTGGTTCGGGCAAGGGATCACTCGTCGACCTATCCTCGCTAGTCACCGCCATCAATTCGCTCTGGACCAACACCGGCCGACTTCTCTACCCCTCCTCGTCTTCCACCACTATGAACACCACAAATTCCATCGACCCTTCCCACCAACTCGACATGAACCCCTGCACCACCGCTATAACCACCAAACTTCAAACCCTTATCAACGAGCTTTCCACTCTATGGTTCAACACCATCGTCCTCCCGCTACGAGTCTACATTGATCAATCCTCTGCAGAAGCGAGTGTTCTCAAATGGAAGAGCACCTATGATGCTTTTGATACGTGTATCGAGAGTGTGATCCCCGAAAAGGCCGAGAAAGTTGGGTTGTGGATCGAGGATCAGGAGGTGCAAAGGATGTTGGTGCGGGAGGTGACGGAGAAGGTGATGGAGCTGTATGGCCAGTTTGTCGATTTGAAGCCTGAAGGGTTGGAGGGAGGTGAGATTGTGGTGGATGCGAAAGTGATGCAGGAGAGGGTTATGGAGGCGTGGGGGAAGGTGCTCGGCTTGTGATGCGGCGCATTCTTAAACTTTGGACCATTAGACTTGCAAATTACTGTTACACTCTCACTCGTTCTGTGTAATGTTCTTTGTTGGTCATGAGCGAGTGAAGAGCCTGAGATTGTGAAACAAGAGATGGTCGCACTTGGCATGAGCATGTTTACTTTGAGGAGTGATGCTCAAAGTTGCAAGAGGTTGGGTTGTGAAAATTTCGGAAGTCGGAAAATTCAAGTAGTCGGTGGAGACTTTTTTTAGGTCAACTTTCTTGTTGGGGATGTTGATTGTCTTTTTCTTTCTTGATATCGTTTTTCTTTTCTTTTCTAGTGGATTCGGTTTGCGAGGCATTGGGGTGTCAAGATGATTTACGTATCTGCAAGAGTACTTTTGTCGGGGGTGGGTAGGATTTCGACTTTAGATCGTGGATTTAGTACAACTTCACGGATGGCAGTTGGAGGAGGAAGACGTCAACCGAGTGGTAGTTGTTCAGGGGCATCGCAGCCTGTTTTCAAAAAGGACTTGCCACCTGTTCCCGCTTCTCCTCTTCGACGTTCTGATTCAAATCGTACTGTTACACCTGCAACAGTAAGTTGGACAAGGGGAGAAAACGAAAAGGAAAAAGAAAAAGAAAAGGGCAAGGGGAAGGGGAAGAGGGATGGTGGTAAAGAAGGATCTGTCTATGCGAGTTATCGTGCTTTACCTTACAATACCAAGCTTGTTTTTTGGGCTTGTGGTGCAAGTAAGTTCCTCTCCTTTTCCCTTTCCCAGTTTTGATTTTGCTATACTCGAAGCGTATAGCGGCTATGAAAACGGTCCAGACATGCTAATCATGTGAGTTTTCACCAACTTGAAACAGTGTTTGCAACATTGGGTCTCTTAGCAGCAGACAAACTGGAAGAATTATTCCCCGCTCGAAACAATAAATCCATTCGTCCTACCCCAACTTTAACCTCTACAGATGCTACACAGGCTCGATTCATCTCCCATCCTTCAGAAACCAACTCGCAAGAAAAAGAGAAAGAGAAAACCGACAGAAAACCAAAGCTGTTTAGTATTTCCGTAGTTGACCGAACCTAACGTCAAACCCAATGTCTAGAGTCTCAACACCATCAGCTGTTTCAATGCGAGATTTCAAGGGTCGATACATTTGGCAAAGAGAGATCAAGACAGATGTGTGTGGCAGGCAAAGAAAGACCGTAAAACAAAACAAAAAAACAACACATCGAATTGATTGGAAAAAAGTGAAACAGGTGATGTACAGAACGATGGAACTTCGAAACGATATACAGAGAGAGAGAGTGTGTGTGTGTGAGTGTAAGAGGGAAAAAGAGTTGTGGATGTGTGGATGACCTTTCTGGTAGGTTTTTGAAATAGGGTTGAAGCGGAGGCCAATGAGACCAAGATTTAGTCGTCATCCTCGCTGAGTTTAGGAGCGAGGTAAAACCTAACGTAACCGTTTTCGAATCCGAACTCGCACAGCAACGGAACCTCGTTTGACATGTGCAACTGCACCTCGTCGGCCAATGGGGCGGCTTTGGCAAAGTTGGACAAATACTTGAGGGAAAAAGTCAAGTTGACCGCCTGTTGCATTTCGATCTTTACTGGTACCTGACCGCCACTGCTTCCACTGCTACTTCCTCCATCTGCCTTGCGCTTCTTCTTGGCAGGCTTGACATCTTGATCATCATCGTCGTCGTCATCAGCCAATACGGCTGTACCGCTACCTTGCTTCAGAGTCATTCTGGCGGCACCGATTTCACCCTCGGCAGAGAAACTGACGCCTTCTTTCGAGACTTCGATCTTGACACTTTCGCCAATGTTGGCGAGATCGCGACAGATGCGTCCAAATTCCGACGAGGACATTTTGACGACGGCGTCGTATTGGGTATCGGGAATGCCGAGATGCTCGGAATCGATGTCCATGAGCTTCATTTCGAATTCGCCGACTCGGTCGGATTTGGGAGACTCAAAGGTCATTTGGAGAGTGTCGCCATCGTCGGACTTTTTGAGAGAGAGAACATCGTCGTTGTTGGCTCCCTTGAGGATCTTTCCAAGACTGGAGAGGGATACGCCGATGGACATGGGTCGATCACATCGGAATTCCTCGAAACAGTCGGTACGGAGCTCTATCGCGGAGAGAGCAACGTGAGAGTTGTCCATCGCTTGAAGACGCTATTCTCGTCGAAAAAAAGAGGAGGGCAAATTGCAGAAGGATGGAGAAAGAAAAAGGAGAGATGAGTATAAGGACCAAAGCGGTGTAGTAGAGGGATAAGAGGGAGGATGACTTACAATACCGTCTTCGGAACACTCAAAGTTGGCATCGGTGATGAGCTCACGCACGGCGTCGAGGACCTTCTTGAGCTGTTATGCGGCAAGAACAGCCAGCGTTGAGACGAACAAGATTGTATGATGGTGTTAGCAACATTTCTCGGTAAATGACAAACAGGCGATGGCAGAACAACTTACAAGGACAGCCTCGCGGAGACGTGCTTCCAACATTGTTGCTAAACGTGAATTGGTTTTTGTGATGTGCGTGTGGGTATGTGTTGCTTCACCGGAGGAAGAGAGCCAAGGATCGAGGAGGTGGGCGCGTAAGACTCTGTTGGTGTAGTGGTGGTGGTGGTGGTAGTGGTGGTGATGCGGAGAGAGAGAGAGAGAGAGAGAAGAAGGGTGAGTCGGAACTGTTGATCAACCTGCCTGACACACGTTGTAGAGACACTCAGTTACGCGTGCGCGCTTTGGCTGGAAGCAGGAACGTTGCTTTGACTGCTCTGCTGTGTCTGCTGCTGTGTCTGCTGCTGTATCTTCTAAGACTCTCTCTTGCCAGTCAAGCAAAAAAAAACCCCGAATCGCGGTCGTGCAACACACACGCGACCACTTTGGCTTCATCCGCCGCACTCTACACGAAATGCAATGCGCACGACTATCCACGACGCGCGTGTGCTGATTAATTTCGCCCTTTGGAGAGCGCAGAAGAGAGTGTTGGTCTCGATTTTGCGAGAGAGTCGCGCTCGCGTCTGCGCCCTTTAGAAGTGTCTCTCTCGTGCGGCAACTGCAAATCAAGTCCAAGGTGGAGGAAAGTAACACACCTCACACCTCACACCTCACACAAGCTCCCACCTTGTCAACAGATCAACACCTGGAGCTTGTTTCCTTCCTTGGAAACCACCACATCACTGTCACGATTTCTAGCCAGCATGGAAGAGGTCGTACCTTCCGCCTCCGGAAGTGAAAATCAGGATTCTTCATCGCGGGACAAGCCAGCAGGCTTCCAACTGACGCATGTACTGCGAGGGCATACTTCGGATGTGAGTGGCAGCGCACCCATGAGGAGTGGTTGACAAGGTGATGCTGATTGAATCGAGATCTGGCTTTGAATCGCAGGTTCGATCAATCGCGACTATACTCGACAGCCTCTCCGGACGTGAAGCGCTGCTTTCAGGTTCTCGAGATGAGACCGCCACGTACTGGTCTCGTGCGCCTCCTCAGGATCCAACGTCCCCATCAGTCTTCGAGAAAGGCGCAACATTTCAAGGCAAGCGTTTCTGCAATGCGGTTGATATCATTCCGCCCTTCCCTGCATTTGGCTTGCAGAGAGGCCAGATCGTGATGGGCAATCTTGATTCGCAGATCCGCTGCTTCGACCCTCTTCGTGCAGATAAGCCGCTCCAAGTGCTATCTGAACACTGGGATAACATCTCCGTTCTCAAATCTTATACCACCACCCAACGCAAGGATGAGGAAATCGATTCTCTACCGATATTCATCTCCGGAAGCTGGGACAAGACTGCTAGAGTATGGACGTGGGATCCTGCAGGTGGAGGCGGCATGTGGAGCTGCAAGTACGTTCTGCGGGGTCACGACGAGGCCGTGTGGGGGGTGCAGATCGTCGAGCCTCCCTCACCAGCTGCCTTGGAAGATGGAGAGAAGGATTCTGCTCAGAGAGGAAAGTATCTCACATCGTCAGCAGACCTTTTCATCCGACTCTTCCACGGCGAACAGCTGCATGCGGTCTACGCTGGTCATATGGACGTCGTCCGCTCTCTCTTACTTCTTCCTACCTTACCTTCACCTAGCCAGAATTCCAGCTCAGAACACGCAGATCCTGTGTTCTTTCCCAACGAACAGCTCTTTGCATCCACCTCCAATGACGGCACGGTTCGCATTTGGTCCCTCGACCTTCGCCGCAGTCCCACTCCTGGTAATGGCGGCGAATCTCTCCGCGTACTCAGGGGGCACACCAGCTTAGTATACGACGTGGACGCATACCTTGAGCGCGACACGCAAGTACCGAAGCTGGTGAGCAGTGGGGAGGATGGAACTTTTCGCGTCTGGAATTGGGAATCTGGCGAGCTGCTACAGACCGTAGCCGTGCCAGTCATTTCTGTTTGGTCGATTGCCGTATTGCCCCAGTCGCAGGATGTCGTCGTCGGCTGTAGCGACGGTCTGGTGCGTGTCTATTCTTGCCACTCTCCTAGCAGCTCAGCCGCAGATAGCAACTTCAGTGGGCTTCCATTGTCAGCTTCGGAAGCGGCCATCGAAGCAGAGAAAGCAAAAGACATCCAGGAACGACACCAGCTGGCAATTCAAGCCAAAGAGAATCCATCGGCTTCCGGCGAGAATGCCGAAACCGGTCAAGATGGGGAAGTCTTCGAGGGCACACGGTACGACTATGTGCTTCGGGTCGACGTCTCGGACGATGCGGAGCCCCTCTTGTTACCCATCAATCGGGGCGATGATAGAAGGAAGGCCGCTTCGGATTTCGTCGCTCTTCATAATCTTCCCGAGTCGTATGTTGACAAGATTATCGAGTTTGTCAACCTCGTCTTGCGTTGAACACGCATACTGTATGTAAGATTCTTGCCCCACGTGGACATACCGTAACAGCGATTCATGTCGGTGATCTCCATTTCTGCTCTTCGCGTTCAAGGAAAGCCGAATGCTGTGGTGACAAAAGAAGACCGGCGTCTCTGAGATGTGCCTCAATTGCGCTGGGTGAGATAGGATTGCCGAAGAGGGTGGAGCCGTGTTGTGCGCACCCGCATTCTGACCTCGTAAGGTTTGGTTTCGGCATCAATTATACAGCAGCAATGCAATGAGCAAACATCGCGGTCATAGAGCGCCAATCGGCTCATCGGCAATCTCCGCAAGTAGCCATATAAAGGTGTCGCAGGGAAGTGTGTCACAAGACACGCACTGCCACGCAATCTTGCTGCTTTCAGATACGATTGGAAGTGAGTGAGGTGTGTGTGAGAGAGAGAGAAAGATAGAGAAAGAGAGAGACGCCGGTGTCGGTGACCATGTCCCCGCCGTCATCCTGTCATAGTATCAGCTTGCAAAGATTTCGCCTCGGAACAGAGTTTCGCCGAACATGCTCGCTTCGTTGCCATGATAGGATCGCAGGGATCCGTAAATTTGTGGGGTCGAAGGAAGCATGTGGATCAGGAGCATTCTCGGACGACGGAAGAATGTCAAGAAGGCAATCGAGGTACGGAGGAATTTCGGTCCACCTCCATTTTCTATGGTGTCTGCTCTTACAAATGGCGTGGCCGTCAAATGAGTTGCTCAAAGGGAAAGACCAAAGACCGGCCTGGCCCATTTGAGAGAGGCAGAGGATGAAAAACTTGACCGGCAACCTGTGACAAGCAGGGCCAGAGTTTGCTGCTTGCTGGATGAGCCACGAGGAGTCTCTCCGAGAAAAGAAAAAAATCAAGCTCTTCCAATCGAGAGACCCCTTTGAAGTCGGTCAATTCTTGACGCCGAAACATTCTTCCGCTGCCACTACCAAAGGTTTCCCTTCTCAGACCTTTATGAGCTCTCCTTATTGTTCCATCTAGGTTGCATCAAGCAATTCGATGATGCCATGTCATCGTGACGCAAGTTGGCTTGTGCTTATTTCCTCAAAGCGGGCAAATCCGGAAAAGCCAAGCGAAGCGAAGCCAAGAAAAGGTGAGCGTGAATCAAAGCTGTCACATGCGAAATGAAATACCCAGAGAAAAGGCGGCATCATTTGTAAGATGTCTCGACACAACAACGTCAACGTGGCCCTACTCCTCCCCTCTGATGCTCGTTGTGGGGACGCTAAACGAAACAGAGACCGGTCGTCGAAGGCGCCGAGGGACGGCCAGCTCCGAGAACACAAGAGGGAGGGCAGGCAGGACGGACGGACGGACGGACGGACGAACGGATACTCGGACAGATTGTCGAGCCAGTAACATGAATGACAGAGAGAGGACCGAGAGGACCGTTTGGTCCATTTTCCGGCTGTGCGACTCTGTTGTTTGCTCTTGTCGAAGAATTTCGCGGCGCTGAGGAAGCACAAATTTTTGTGTCAAGAAAGCTGGCTGGGATGGCAGGATGGCAGGATGGCTGGCGTGCTTTTGCCTGGATTTCCGTCTTGCCGTGTTGAATCCCCATCCCCGCAAGACCACTTGAACAAGATGGAAAGATCCGAGGCTGCATACGCCACTGTCCACTTTTTTGATGCGCTAAAACCAATTTCACGTTGCAACCTCTGTGAATGCTGCTCTTGCCGTTGAATCCTGCTTCGATCCTCGTCAAAGCAAAACGAAGATGGGCAGGAGAAGCGATGTAGGTGTCTTTGCGGTGGGCTGGACGGACGATAGGTCATCTCGGGGATCTCTTGCGAGGGGAAAGAGAGGGCAAAGCCATCCGACCAACGCCGGGATTTCGCGGGGCGGCGGCTTCGGACCGGCCTGGCTCGCTATCCCACCTTTTTCTTTTTTTGCCATTGCTCACATCTAGAGGTGGATCCGCTCGGCCCTGTGCTCCTGTCACTGCTGTGAGAATGAGTCTCTGTACTTTTGTTTGTCCTTGCGAGAGCTTGCGGTGTATGGTCGGCGCAAATGAAAGCGGTCGTGGTCGAAGTGTGGATCTGTTTTCTGTCCCTAGCTGTACCCACACCACCTTGCTTCTCCTGTGATATGAGAAGTTCCTGAATGCTCAGTCCGGCCCTAGTCCGAAGCCTTGACGCACTCTCTTCCACACCGCTTGACACTTTCATCTCGTCTCTCTCCGCCCACCCTGTCAACAACCCTTCCACCACGACTCAACCAGCTCTGCCCTCCATCTCCCGATCTCTCGACCTTGTTGACTCTCAGCACCATCAATTGTCTTCCCTTGCAACACGCAGTCCGTCCGCAGCCGACTTCCGACTTCCACCTTCCTCAGCCAACTTTGTCTGAGGCAACTGCCCGCGCCTCTTCCTCTTGGTCGTCCTTCAGCAGTCACGTCTTCGCCCTTCGCATGCACCTGTAAGGTCAAGTCTGGTCGACCCTACGCCAAGCCAGACAGGCCAAGATGGTCCAGTCTTTGCCCTCTATCATCGTCTCGTGCGAAGCCGGAGAGCCACCATGACGTCGTAGATTTTCCGTCTCTGACGACAGCATCATTTTGAAGTCTTCTACCGACACCTGGATCTAATCTGCATCAATTCGGCCCAAATCAGTCGTATAGACCGACATTCGACCATCCAGCCATTGGTTTGCGTCACTAAAGGGCAGTTCTCGTCGAAGTTCGAGTCGCCAACGAGTTGCAAAATGTCGCTACTGCCAGTGTATCGTTCGTCGACATCTTCATGACATAGTGGACTGCCCTGCGGGATTGCCTGACCTGGTCGTTAGCTGCCCTGCGCGCCGTCATCGTTTAAGCTGGTCACCGCTCGATTGACGAGGCCGACGAAAGGACGAACTCAAATCGGATTCATAGGTACTTCTGGGTCATCTATGTAAGAAAGAGTACCTGCTGAATGCTCAGTTGGGCCAGTTTCGAGCTCAGTCGACTGCGTGGTCATCTTGAACGGAGCGAGTCCGACCATTGCCAAGCCACGAATCACGGACATTCCGTATCAATCATCAATCACGGACATTCCAATGGTGATCATGTGCCGACATGTCGCTATCTATACATATCATCGGCTTTCGGACAGTTAAGAGCCAGAGGGGAACTACGCTACGCCGCTAGGCGCCATCAGCTTAACAATCACATCACATCTAGGGCCCTTGCTGCAACCCTGTATCGGCCGTCGAACGTTTGAGCTCGAATGCAACATCTCGGCCGTATCTGGATCGGAGGAATCGGTGGCTTCGATCCGGGCTTCGCCAGCATTGCGCAGTCGACGTTCACAGCCACAAGAGACGGACAAGAGGTAACTACTTGGAAGCGTATGCTAGGCTGCTCGGCCATCCGGAACCCAAGCGAGCGGCGGCTCTTCATCGACAAGTACAGTCGTATCTCGATTGAGCATGTCGTGACGTCTGCTCACACCTTTGCACAATGTTCACGATCCTCGGGATACACTCTTTGGCACGACTGGACTTTGATGGAGAGACAACGAGCGTCTTTGATCGAGAACGCAGTTCAGGAGCCATGCAAGAGAACAGGAACAAGACTATAAGCTTAACTGACGAGCAGCTCGAGCTCAACAGACAGAGGCAAGGACAGGGATCGACGCAGCTGCATCTCTGCACAAGCGAGGCCGCCCAAGGTCATGACAAATCGACCGTGTCATCCATCTTGTGACGATCAGATCAGTTGCTCTCCGCGTTAGACGTAATGCCTCGCGCAGGCCGAATGGTCCAATTTTCCCGTCAGCATTGTGCTTTGATGAAAAGCGATGTCAGTTATGCTGTCGATGGACTCGCTCACAACGCAAAGGATTGCCTAGCGACAGACACACACACACATGAACATGCCATGTCTGTTGGGCCGGGCTGGCTCTTGCAACAATTCCAAAGGATCTACGATTTCTGGCCCACTCGCTCGCCTGAGCTTGACCCACGCTCCCCGCGGCCACAAAGGACACGACAAAGCGGACTGGTTGGTCAAAAAGAAAAATCGCGTTTCATCACAACAAACGCTCAGACTGCAGCATTTAGGGACCAAATGGATTTCATGCAAAATCATTCATTTTTGCTTTATCGATCAAAAATCAGGGATCCGTTGCAAGCGAGCTGCTCGTCAAGCACAACACATACATTTTCGATGTCAGCACGACTCCAGATTTGGAAGAAGTACTCGAAATCGCTTTCGCTATGTAGCAGCGCTCGGTATCCAACACATTTGCGATGGCCGAACACGGCCTTTTTCCTCTTTCTCTTTGGAGCCGTCTCTTGTTGAGATGGAGGCGTGCGAAAGAGAACGACCGAAGGATCCATACTCAGTGGAGGGAACCGCAGCCACTGTCCGCAAGCAACAGTCAGAAGACAGAGAGCAAGAGAGGAGTTGCATCGAGGATACGGTGGCACTGTGATGCATGAAACATTGGTTGACGAGGAATCGCAGCAAAGAGGGTTGCTAGCACGATATACGCAAGACAACATACATGTCTTGGCTCACGCAGCGGCGAAACAGGCGCTCTGATTTAGCGGTCAGCAGCAGCAGCAGCAGCAACGCGTTGTTGTCTGTCATGCCTCTTACTCGCAGCGCGCCTCTCTAGAGCATTTCGGAAAGCGACTTCCGTCTGACTCTGGCCAGCCGGCTATTCAACCCATCATGCTTTGTCTTCCGCAGCATTGCCCTGATCCATGATCTTGGTCTCTGGTCAGAGTATGCTGTTGACGATACTAATGACGATGGGATCATGACATGGCTCGACAGGACTCGATTCAGGCTCGTTAGCCGCTTGACTTTGTTTTGACTTGTTGGACTAGTATGGTGCTGCTGCCCTGACGCTCGCTCGCGTGGCCGCTGCTGTTGCGAAGTTTTGGTGACCGATCAATTTTTTCTCGATTTGAATTTCGATTTAGAAATTCTTGGCCCTTTGTCAAAGTGCCCCCAAACTTTGTTCAAATCAAGTCAAAAGCAAAAGAGTCAAGCCGCCGCGACATGGGAAAACACAACTCCGACCGTGGACCGATCTTAGGCTACACTACAACCTACGCTGTGGACAAAGCATACCAGCCAAAAAAAGGCTTTTGGCAACTTTCTGACAAGGAGGAGCGCAAAAGGCAAAAGGCAAAAAGCAAGAGCCAAAAGACGAAAAGGCAAAAAATAAGGGTCTTTGGACAACGAGCAACAGTAGATGATGGCTGCTGCAACACGGCTGCAAAGCTGCAGCATCTCTGTCTCGCTTGCCGATCAGATGCTCCCTCTCGCTCCCTCTCTATCTCTCTCTTGATCTTTTGGCCATCATCGTTTCTCATCTGATCTGATCAGTTTGCATCTCGTCTCATCATCCACCACACCATTGTTGCACTCCTGCAAAGGGTGCTGCTGCATCCTCCCTCTTTTCCGACTTGTGCATCTGAGCTCGCCATCGTCACCTCGACCCCCTTGCTCTCCTCGCAGGCAGCTCCACCAGCGTCGTGCTGCCAAAGTCACGATCCCAACACCTCAAAATCACGGCTTCCACTCCCCGCCCACCTGTTTATTCTCAGGGTCCCTGCACCAACTTTGCTTTCCTTCCAGCCAATCGCAACTTGCGCTTTCGTATCTCATCCTCTTCCATCTTCTTCTTCACGGCATCATCTCACCATCGCTGCAAATCTTGTACGCAACTGGCTTCGACCCTGCATCTGCCGCTGCGCTCCTCGTCTTCTCGACTTCCAACCGCGCACGTTCATTCGCTCTTCACTGCGCAAACATTTCGCTTCACTTGGTGTCAGCTCCTTGACGCTGTCGTTGGTCTTTTCTACCTCCTGTCCTGCCTACCTAACGTGGCGTCCTTCTGTCTCCTGCCACAACAGTTCGATTGCGACATTCGCTTTCGACGCCAAAGCTTTGCCTCCAAACGCCTGGCCGATCTACAGCCCATAGACGCGACTCGCCCATTGCATCCCTGCTCCTCGTTCGCACCTCTCTGCGCGAGCTCTACTGGCTCTGCTTTCTACTTGACAGAACTGCGACGTGATTCAATCACCTAGTCTTCCCGCTTCCGACAAACACGGCTCTTGCGCTCAGAGTAAGTTGCACCTCCGACGCTTTTCCGCCGCCACGACTCCCTTTGCTCCGATTGCTTCTAGGTCGGCCTCGAGTCCAGCAGCCCTACTTCCTTGTGCATCCAGCGTGTCTCGACCCCAAGATCTGTCTTTGCATCCATTTGCAGCCAGGCTGACTCCATCTTATCCTTCGTTGTTTGCACCACCTCCTGCCCATCTCCGATCCATCATCTTCATCCTCGCGACACTCGATACAGTCTTGACCTCTCTACCACATACAACCTAGACTTGCGCCTCTTTCATAGAGACCATGCAGCCTGCTTGAGGCTACAAGCCATATCAGATACCACCACCACGACACTACATTATACCCGACTATCTTATATATCTATCAGACCGACCTTCAACCTCCTTCCCGACGGTCCAGATCCTTCGCTTTTCCGACAGAGAATCATGTCTTCGCACGACTCGCCATCCAACCACTTCGCTCTTGGCGGCGCCGCTATCACCAAGCGTTCTGCCGACGACGCCAAGCTCGACCCAAACTCGCAGCAGGCCGCCAAACGCAAGCGTCCTCAGTCCTGCGACACTTGCCGCTCGCGTAAGATCAAATGCGTTCGTCTTCAAGTGGACGGTCTTGATGCTTCGGCAGACAACCGATGCGTTCAATGCCGTGCCATTGACGCCAAATGTACCTTTGACTACGTACCCAAACGTCCTGGCCCCCAGAGCTCATTCGCAAAGACCGCGAGAAGGGAGGCAGAGGCGCAGGCGCAAGCCAAAGCCTCGGCCCAGTCGCACCCTCATTCTCAGCATGCAGCCGCAGGCCCTTCACACTCTCGAAGCTCGACTGCCGGCTTTGCTAACACTCCTGGCAGCGCGCCAATGGCAGGACCTTCTCCGCACGTCCAGCAGAATGCACCTGGTGGCTCGCCTTCAGATGACAGCTGGTACCGCGCACTCGCAGCGCAGAACTTTGCATCCGGAGGTGGCAGTGGCGCGCAGACACGATCTTCCTCCTGGAGTGGCGGTACCAACTTTGACGCCTACCTCAACAACTCGATGCTCGCCATGACACCAAGCCACTTTGCTGGTATGCCAGGTGCATCGCCTTTCGACTTTTCGCCCCACAACATGGCCAACTTGCCCGGCCCTTCTCCATCGATGAGCGTCTCCAACGCTTCTTCGGCGACGCCCGGTAGCTATGCTGGTTCATCCTCTTGGCATCCCGCGCCGCGCTCCGATGCTGGAAGCTCGAGGTCGGGTGCACCACTGGCTTCTCTGCAACACCAACAGCCTCAGATGCAGAGCCAGCCGCAAACTCATCAGCAGCAGTCTTCCAGTCATTCGCAGATCGATCAGATGCATCACTCTTTCGATCTGGCTGCCGGCCTTGTTGGCGGTGAGAACCGATCGACGCCTCTGCCGCTTCCTATTCCTTCTTTTTCGCGCGTCCAGTCGCCAGCGCCTCCCTCGGCGAACTTGCACCAGGTCAACGAGCACAGCCGAATGCAGCAGCAGCAGCAGCAGCAGCAGCAACAGCAACAGCAACAGCAACAACAACAGCAACAGCAACAACAGCAACAGCCAACGCAAGAACACCATCAGCACCAGCAGCAAGCACCATCCTTTGGCGCTACATCCTCCAGCCACAACGCAAAGGAATGCTCAAGCTCCGCCGTGGCGAGCTCCAGTCGCAAGGTCAAGAACAGACCCAGTCTTTCGACCATGTACTGCGGGCCTGTATTGCGTCCTCGTTCATTGGAAGACATTGCACCTCGCCAGACGTTCTTGTCGATTGTCTCGCTCTATTTCCACTACCTTTGGCCTTTGCTTCCCATCGTGGACCGCCCGACCTTCAGCCACGATTTGCTCAACCGTAGAGACGAGCGCGACGAGGCATTCTTGGCCTTTGTGCTGAGTCTCACCTCGTACACCTTGATCCAATGTCCTCGAACGGTAATTCCCGCCCCGTGGACGGTCTATCGAAGACTGCATCGCATTTGCCACCTTACCTCGCGTCGAATGCAATCTCGCGTCTACGACCCACCCCAGCTGCTTCACGTCAACACGCTCTACTGCGACCACATTTACTTGGGCACTGTGGGCAAGACCAACGCTGCCAACGCCGTCCTGGCCGAGGCCGTGCGCGTTGCTTATACATTGGGACTGCACGACGAACGCAAGAATGATCTGGGTAGGAGCGTGGCTCCTTACGGATTAGATGCTTCTTCGTTTGCGCACTACCGAGCACCGACGGCGAATGCGGTAGATCGTGAGTTGCGCAAACGCATGTTCTGGGTGTTGCACGGCAGTTCGACGACCATTGCGATGTTGCAAGATGAGCCGGCTTTGATCCATGCTATCGATGCTTGTGTTGATCTGCCGCTCGCAGTGGATGAAGAAGCGCTGGCTAATCCGGGTTACATTCAGAGAGGCCCAAGTGTTCTCTCTGGTTTCTTGACCGTGACCAGGTTGCATCAGGTGATGCTGGAGTTGCTCGAATCGTACCGTCGTGATCGCAGGTTCCCAATTGACGACCTCTCGGTTGCCCGATCGCGCATTCGTTACTTGGCCGACGTCCTACGTCGGATCCAACAGGCGATCGATGATATGCCTGATGATCTCCGCAAGCCCGCATACACGCATGCACCTCCGGAACCTATTCGTCGCCCGGGAAGCGCTCTACCTGCGCTAGAGTCGGTTCAACAGAGGCAGCAAGATCAGCCGCATCACGCGCCTCTTTTGCAGGCGATCGGATTCGATGCCGCCACGCAAACCGCATTGGGTAACCATCTGAGTGGCACTTCGCCTTGGCCTTGGCCAGCGGAGACTTTTACTCGGGAAGGACTGCCCAATGTGGAAGCGAGGAGTTCGAACAATTCGTCTGCCAACCATTCACCCCGGATCAGTAGTGGTGATGGCAATTTGCCCACCTCCGCGAGGACGGATGCCGCTACTACAAACGCCGCAGTGGGAATAGATGGCGGTCAACCGACGCATCAAGTCCTTACGCCACCTTCTGCTATAACCCCTCGTCCATCCACAGCTGCAGATCCCGCTCTCACCATGGTCGATCTGGTCAACGTCTTTCGCCCCACCCCACCGCCTTCTTCGACGCCGGTCCTCTCGCCCATGTGCACAATGCATGCCAACATTGTCACCACCGAATCGCTGATCCGCTTCCTCGTCGTCGAATATCGCGAACTGGTTCTGGTCCGAATTCGCGATTTGCGACTGCGCAATCCATCACCCTCTTCCTTCGCAGCTTCTGGCGATGGAGGAGAGGATCTGGAGGGGGAACCGTGGCAAGACGCCGCGGCCAACATGCTCCGCGTATTCAACAGTCTTCCGCTCGATGCACTGGCGAGCAACGGACACAGCTTGATGAGCAAGATCATCTATGTGGTTAGTGCGTTGTTGAACCGGACTGGGGGCAAGACGACGGCGGGGACGTTGGGTGGGTTTGGTTATATGAGTAGTTTGCTGGCGACGCTGACAAGGTTGGAGCAGACGAGGAAGGATGACAGTGCCAGTGAGTTCGAGGATGATTCCTTGTCGCAGGCTATGGAAGAGAGGGGAGGAGGTGGTGGGGGAGAAGGTGATGATGATGGAGGTAGGGGTAGTAGAAAGAGGAGAGGGGACGGAAGTGGGAATGGCAATGGCAGTGGCAATCACAATGACAATGACAATGGGAGCGAGCATAACAACTCTGCCCCTCCTCGCAGGGATAGAAATGCTGCTGGTAGGGATCATAGCAGCTCATCTCGTAGCCAAATCCCCGACCACAACCATCACCTCTCCAACTCCAACTCGAACGCTTCTGGAGGAACAAAACATTCTCACAACCTTTCAAACATCCTCCTCAACCTCCCCTCCCCTTGCTCACCCACTTGCTCATCTCCACCTTGCAATTCAGCCTCAACTTCAACCTCGACAAGCACAGTCAACACCGCCACCACCACTCCAACAAGCGAAGTACCTCCCCATCATTTTTTCAATGACAAACGACTCGTGTCAAACCACCACCAACAACAACAACAACAACAGCAGCAGCAGCAGCAGCAGCAGCAGCAGCAGGATGGTTGTCAAAAGGAAAAATCAAACTCTCATCATACATCAACTTCCAACTCTTCTCCTCTTATTCATTCGTCATTGGACATCATACACCTCGCTTGATCGACCATCACTCCTTTCTTTTTTTTTTTTTTGGTAGCTTTGCAATAGAAAAGTTGGAATCGTATCTTGTTGTCATTCAGACGATATTTCGTGTCGTGCTAACTTGCAGATTGTTCCGCTTGATTGATGCGGTTTCGCAACTTGGGGGTGGTTTGAGAAAGGATGCATACAGTACTGTACAGTGCGTCGTTCAAGAAGAAGAAGAAGAAGAAGAAAATTGTCTTTTCGGGACCAAACAAGCTTCCTGACTCACACTACATCTCGGCTTCTATCAGTGACAAGCCAAGTCGAATCTTGTGTACAAACTTGCCCATGCTGTGAGATAACTCAAGTCAGGGTCGGGTCAAGCCATGTTGCCAGCAGAATCGTGGTTTTGGTGTTGGAAAATACTCCAAGTTACAGTCGCGTCCAAAACTGTCGCATAATTTTGTTCTGAGCCGAATATCAATGAGGCTCCACACGAGTCATTTTTACAAATCTAAGCCTCCTCACAAGAAAGATCACCACCATAATGTCGATATTTTGCTAGCTCATATCCAACACCTGGATGTGATAGATGCTATCCATAGCTACAACTTCCTCACCAATGAAAAAAAAATATAGTTTAGTCTTGGTTATTGAACGGGAACAGCATCAAGATGGCCTTAAATTGGGGTGAAAAATTTTGTGAAATTCAACTGCACAGCGCAGTATTGCGGAAAAAAAAAAAAAAAAAAAAAAAAAAAAAAAAAAAAACACCCCCCTTCACAAGAATGGAAATCACACAACAATCAATGTTGCTGCTCACTTGCAACCAATCATGGTGTGCGTAGCTGGTATGTATAGCTACGACTTTCTTGCCAACATATAGGCAAGTCTCTGCGGACATTGAGGAGAAAAAGGCAGTATAAGGAAGGGTATCTTGAAATTTTCAAATTGAAATTTCCAGAGACTGATAAAGTGCACAAATGCGCAAATTTTGGACTCAGATTTCCAAAAAAAAAAAAAAAAAAAAAAAAAAAAAGAGAGCCAATTCTGCTACAGCACAATAACTAAGACTAAACTCTGTTTTCGGTCGGTGAGGAAGTTGTAGCTATGGATAGCATCTATCACATCCAGGTTTTAGAGCTAGTGAAATATCGACATTAAGGTGGTGATCATTCTTGTGTGATGTGGTGTTTCAGAGCGAATCGTGTGCTGTGCTGTTGGAAATTTTCAGAATTTGCAACTCAAATTTGCTAAGATACGGGGCAGTATTGGACGCGACTGTATTTGAAGACCCAAAAAAAAAAAAAAAAAAAAAAAAAACACAATTAAACCATAACCAAAGCCGAACTATGCCAACCAGCAAAAGCAATATCAAACGCAAAACGAATTTTCCCCTCCTCCTCCCTCTCCTCCTCCGTCTGCTGAGGCTGAGGACAAATATGAATCCTAGTCGGTAATAAAACGTCTTGGGTAGATTGCGTTTGCAAATTACTATTACGATCCGACCCTACTGCAGCACGACCACCTCTTCCCGCAAAACCAATCCTTGGCGTTGGTCTAACGTTTCGAGTAAACATTCGAGGTAAAGGGATAAGGTTTGTGATCCATCCTCGTTCTGCTTCATCTCCCCCTCCTCCCTCTCCTTCTCCTGCTGCTGCATCCGAATCGACTGCGATTCCGGTGGCACGATTTGATCCGTTTAAAGTTGAAGACGAGGCTAAACTCGTGTTAGAATGCGACGCCGTCCAAGGAGGAATCCAATTTCCCAAAGCCCCATTAGAAAATGAACCCCAAGTTAAAATCTCTCCCTTATCCGTTAGCGCTCCAAAGTGATAATCTCCCATGGTGACTTTGATCACTCCTTTGGCCTGTAGTTCCGGAATTAGCTCTGGTTGGGATGATGCTGGTGAGCCGAGCAATACCAACGTTTGCTGTGATGTCTCTTCGTCTTCTTCACTGGTCGACTCATTCGGAACAATGGATAGGAAGCTAACAAAGCGTCGGAAATGTGCAGAGATGTGGGTGATTTTTCCCACTTTTCCATCGTTGAGCCAGGCATTTTCAAAGTTGGGCAGGGATTGGGGTGTTTCAAAGGCAGAGAGGTGTTGCCAGTGTGCGCTGGTCTGGAGGAAATCGGTCATCATGAGTCGGTGGAGTACGGAGCCAAGATTACGTCTCCATTGATCACGGGCAGTTTCACCCATGAGCTCTTGCGCTTGACGCATGAAACGTCCGGCAGCATCGCCAGTTGGATTGGAGAGGTGTAAATCGATTCGGTGGATCGTTCCGGATTCGGTGAGGGCGATGATGAAGTCTTCTCCCGCTGAAATTTGAATGATCTTGCTAGGCGACTGCTGTTGTTGTTGCTGTTCTTGCTCTTGCTCCAAGTCTCCTTCTTCAAAGATGATGGGTGGAAGTCGAAGTGGTGTGACTGTCAAGAGAAACACCTTTTGATTTTCATGGCCAGGAGGTTCGGCGTGCATCATAGCTGCCCGTTCGTCTCTTCCATAGTACCGGCTCTCGAAAGCCTCGGCCAACCAATCAGAGAACCATAACCAAACCTCCCCCGTATGCGTCAAGACTGTGGAGAAGGACCAGCCGGCTTCGAGTTGCTTAATATTGCTCTTTGCCGGTGTGTGCAGTTGACCATGTAAATGATCGAACGAAGGAGGAGGAGGAGGAGGATCTGTTATGCTAGATGGCAGACCTTCAAGCTTCCAAATTGTTCCCCAGGCTCTCCATTCGAGGATTTCATGGTCCTGCGTTAAGGCTACAGCGTGACATCGTCCGCCGGAGAGCGATTGGATGCGAGGTACGTCGTTCATGAGTTGAGGTGTGGGGAATGGTTTGCCCGGTTCGCGTGCTGATGACTGTGCGCCTCCCCAGGTCTCGCCATTCATGGTGCCCCAGTAGAAGACTCGGCCGGTGGAGGTACGTGCGTGAAAGGACCATCCTCCTGCGAGCATCTCGACTACTGCCCCTGTGTCTTGTTTGACCCGAGAGGAGTCGCCGAGGCGTCGACCTTGGGAGGTAGATTGTGTAGACGAAGAGTCGGTGATGCTGAGCTCGAGAGGGTAGGGGATACCACCGTTGATTGACGATATTCCCAATCGTTCTCTTTCCTGGTATGAATCAATGACGGTTCCCAGACGACCATTGTTGGTGGAGCCCCAAACGTAGACGTGAGGATTGCTGAGTCCGCGGTAGAGGTTGAACCATCCACCGACGCGAGCAGTGGCGTGAGAAGGAAAGGTGAAGTCTGAAATGACCTTTCGTTTCCATAGCACCTCGTCTTCGACAAGTGTCTTGGCTTGCCTCGATACTAAGCGGAGTGTGGCAAGGTCGCGATTGGATAGTAGTGGTAAGAGGTTGTCTACCACCACGGGCAGAGGCAGTTCCAGAGGGTTTGTAGGCATTCTGGACGAAGAAATGGTCGTGCCTAGTATTACAGGAGGTCACTGTATGAATGGGGCGTAGTTGTTGATGACTTTGACACCGGTACACCGTCGAAAGAGCGTTGCCAAAAGGAGCGTCGAGGGTGCGAGCTTCGGGTCGAAGCAGAGCGCAGTAGTCAGACCCTTTGTTTGGGGTAGAGCGTATTCCGCCTATCGAGTGAGCTGTTTGCTAGCGTCTGCGTTCGTTCCTAAGACCTGGATCGTTCGAGTTGCCCTTCTCAGTTACTTGAGTTTGGAGCGAGGTGATGGATTGGTGCGGCTTTGACCGTATGCACACTGTTGTCAAGGATGCGAGTTCCGATCGTGAGCAGTTTTCTTTGACTTTGTGTGTCTCTTCTTATCGAAAGCAATAATGTTGAAGCGAATGGTAGAGCAGAAGAAAGCTGGATGGCCTAAAGAGAGTGTACTATATAGTGATTGACCGCCTTATTTTTCCTGTGCCGATTTCAAAGGGGCAAAGAGGTGAGAGAGGTGTGGCTGAGTCGCTGCGTCCGTGCATCGTAACTTTTTTGTTTGACGCGGTGATTCAGGGTCCTGTGACGCAACACTGCTGCGCTGCCTCATTCATGTCACCCACGTCAAACCCCCACAAAAGCTTCAGCACCAACAGACCCTGTCCTCAGTCCGTTCATACTTCACTTTTGTCACACACCAAACATCATAAGCTCTTGTCATCAACCCCGTAGATGGTAAGCAAACGATGGTATGAATATTAAACGTAGCATAAACTACTGCCCAAAAAACAGAAAAACAGACGCTGCAAACATGCAAACGATGTGCCATGATAAAACCTTAACGATGATGAAATCCTTTTATACGTAAGGAGGAGAAACCTGGTATGCAGAAACCTAGTATGCGTTGGCATTGTAACCGCGCACCAGACGAATGTCGAGCCACATCTCGCCGATAGTTTTGTTGATCTTGGAGACGGTTTTCCGGTCTCGACCCCATTCCGACATGTAGATGCTGCTCTGCATTTGCGAAGCTTCCGAGATCGAGTGGCCGCTACCCCACCCAGTGCGCATCGAGGCGGCGCTCGACATGCCCGATCCGTAGACGGAAGGCGTTGCTCGCCCACCGGGTTGCTGCTGCTGATGGTGCTGCTGCTGCTGCTGCTGCTGCTGTTGAGGGTAGGCATGAGGGTAGGGCGCGACAGCTGCGCGCGATGTGTGGTCGAGCTGCGCTTGGGCTTCGGCCACATCCGCGGGGACGGCAATCTCGTCAGTGGTAGAGATGGCCATTCCGACATTCTGCATGTTGCCAGAGCTGCCGTTGAGGGGGGAGGCGTTGCGGCTGCCGACGGGGCGGGAGAATGCTCGAGATGCTGGGCCTTGTGTGTCGATACCGGGAGAACGAGAGCCAAAGAGCGAGGGAGACATGACGTTGGGAGGCGTTGTGGGCGGGCTGCTGCCATCACCGGAGAGCGAGGTGAACTGCGTCTGCGTATGCATCGAAGCGGTCGTGCTCATGCCATCCGAGAATCCACGGCTTCGACCACCGATACCCAAGTTGCGCAACGCCTTTTCAACTCCATCGCCGCCGCTGTATCTATTGGCCGGGAGCAGATCCACCTTGAGTGCGTACTTGACCTCAAGTCCATGACAACGGAAGCTAGGCGGTGTGGTGCCTGCCACCTTGAGGTTGCCCACCAAGACACGGAGACCTGCAGCCTTGGCAGCGGCAGCCGCCTCATTGATCTGCGACATTTCGTCCGGAGAACGGCTCGAACCAGGCCGAGAACCAGATTGGCTGCCCGATGAATCCGAGTTGAGAAGCAGCGCATGCACATCTACCTCCTCCAAATCAGCCACCGAGAGCAACTTCCTGCGATGCTCGGGACCGTCGTTGACATTGTCGTTGCTACTAAACGTAGTCTGAATCAGCGAGACGCACACCAAGCTGACCAGATCTGGAATAGCACCTGCAGCTACAAACGTTCGGTCCGTCATGGCATCCGTCATACCGGTTTCAGAGCTGCCAGAGCTGGGCGCCGTGTTGGGGCGTCGACTGCCAAAGATGCTGGATCCGCCTCTGCGTGAAGAGGATCCAGGCAACCGAGCAAAACTCGACGAGGGCTTCATGAATTTGGACATGATGCTGCGCGTCGTCTTGATCGATTCGGCGTCCGCATCGCGTTGCTGCTGCTGCTGCTGCTGCTGTTGGGGAGGGGATGCCATGGTTGAGCTCGACGACACCACAGGCGAAGATACCATTTCGATAGGATCGTCGACCTGCGTGACAGCGGGAGAGCCAGGGGCAGTCGAAGTCTCGCTTGGCGCTCTTGTGCGGACCTGCGAGAGCAGTGATGGGTCGTGGGGTCGCAGCACCACCATAATGGGCAGCACTGAGGGAGCTTGAAGTACAGGAGGGCTGGGAATGTGAAGTTCCATATCGACCGTCTTTCTGGATGCCTTGAGCAGCGATCCTGACCACTTGGCCTGCGATCGGTGAATTGACCACTGATCGCCCAAAGTTGTGTTGGGCTCGATGAACACGTCCGGGCTGATAATCGACGGCAATGTCGGCGGATGAGGCGGCATGGTTGTTGGCTCACCCAGAAAGATGAATGGCAACGTGAGCGAGTCTCCCTCGGCAGCATCCTTGGCCGACTTGCTGGAAGACTTTTTCGACTTGTCATTGCTAGGTCGGATCAGAGTCCAAGTGACCTGGTAGTAGCATCCAATACGGTAGACCTTTTCGAAGCCTTTCTCGAGAAGCTCCTTGGCCATGGGACCTTTGGCTTTGCCCTTGGTCGCCAGACGAATATCGCGCTTCTCCTGCGCAGCGTGCTTCGAGCTGATCTCAAAGCTTGGCGGGAGGGAAACGGGTACGGCCTGCATTTCGCCGTCGATGAAACGCGTCGACTTGCCCAGTGGCAGCTGCACCTGGAATGGAATGGGCAGGACCAAGTCGTCTTTCGAGATCTGGGGAGGCTCCATCATCTCCTCGTTCTTGGGAGCATACGCAGCTCGTGGACGCACAAGGTCGTAGTTGGCTACGAGACGGTCCTTGATCTCAAAGACGGTCTTCTCGCCGCCTGTCGACCATGGCGCCAGAGCGGTACCTTGCCATACGGCCGCTGGCGATCCGGAAGTGGTATGTGCCGAGATGGTCATCATGACGTCGCAGCCTTGGGTAGCTGGCATTCGCACCACACCGCGTACCGTTGCAGCTCTTCCCGACAGCACGGGATATCCACGGTGGTCAAACGAGGAAGCAAACACCTCGACGCTAAAGTTGGGTTTCTGCTGGTTGAGCAGACGAGCCATACGGGTGGCGTCGTCGAGAGCTGGCGAGTTGGCCGCATTTGTGCTGGGCTCTCGAAGATCTGCGGTCAAACCAAACACTCGGCTCTGAAGAGGATCGACTGGACGCTGTGGTACGCCGGTATGCGAAGGCATTCGGTGTCGGAGGTTGCGGGCAGCATATGCTTGCTGAAGCGCCTCTTCGGATCCCAAGGCTGTACGAGAGGTGCCTGCTGTACTTGCGGTTCCGTTGCGCTTGGCATAGGCCGAGGCGAGGTTGTTGTAAGCCTTTGGATTCTCGACAAAAGATTGTGAGGGCGACATGGTGGAAGGCTGCGGCCTTGGCCGGGACTGGGGCGATGAGGAGGAAGAAGGAGACGAGATGGCAGAGATGGTACGAGGATCGAGTGCAGCACCGATGTTGGTTCTTGAAAGATCGGGGAGCAGTCGTTCAGCAGGGAGGGGAGCGGGTGTAGGCGCAGACGCCATCTTCTATCCGTCAACCGGACGTCGTTTGTTGGAGCAGATCTGGCTGCTTGTGCTCGTGCTTGAGCTGCTGTTACTGCTGCTCGACGTGGTAGCAAGAAGCGATGGCGAAATGCAGTCTGAGAAAGCCGGAACGGTGAATAGCTCGGGCTTATCAGCAAGGGTGGGAACGAGGCCGGCCGGATGGTTGTGCTACTGGGATAGATCCAGTGGATGGGAGCTCGGAAACGCTAAACCCGAGCGTCCGTTTGGATGCGGAGAGACGACGAGGGGAAGAGAGTCAGGCAGGAACCCGGGTGTCGCAGCAGGAGCAGGCTAAGGGAAAAAGTGGAACGAGCCAAGGACGAGCTTGATGTAAAAGGACTCGAAACTGTAAAGCTTGAGAGGAGCCGAATTTTTGCTGCGCAACTGTCAAAAGGACGTGGGCTGTTTGGCGGGCTGAGCTGAGGTGCAGGAGCGACGTGCGGCTAATGATGTGGCACAAGAGTGGCGAGCGAGAGAGAGATTTGAGATGAAGCTCTTGTGTGTGCGTGTGTGAAATGAAGTGCCTGCGTGATGGCACGTGTGGTGGACGTTTTGGTGTGATGCGCTGGTGCAGTGTCGAATGGCTGAAACGAGGGCTGGCAATAGTGGCGCTGATGCTACGTTTTGCTGTTTTTCGAGGGTTCGGATATAAGGAAGCAGGGGAGGAGGACAAGGAGAACAAGGTTGCAAGAGCGTTGGAACGGGGAGGTGAGGGAGGGACCACAGTGGAAGGATTTCCGACGACCTGGAGCTTAAAGCTTGATTGGATGGAGATGGGGATTGCGCAGGGGCAGGGAAAGGCGGGAAAAGCGTAGTAGAGTGATTAAAGTTCTACACAGAAGGGCAAGTGAGATTCAAGTCACCGGTGTGTGGATGGGGCATATATGGGAAAAGCTTGAGGCTCCGTCGGAAGCACGAGATGAAGGTGTAGAGAGTGATTGAGGGATGAATGCGCTTCGGATGTCACTGTGGAAAGGTAGGACGACGATTGATGAGATGAGCGTGCGAGGTGGCAGATGCGGGTTGGCGTTGCCACTGTAAAGGGTTCCTAAAGACTAGCTGAGGAACGTGGGTGGGCGGTCGCTGTTGAAGAGGTGGGAGCGACGGTAACAGTTGTTCAATGGCGAAGTGGGTCGCGGATGAGGCGGCAACGAGAAAGAAGCAGCACGTGAAGAATGTCGAAAGAAAGCGACGAGGGGATGCACCAAAGAGTCCAAAGGTCGGAGGTCGATGCAAGTGTGTATATGAGAGAGGATATGGAGGAGGAGAGGAGGAGGAGGAGGAGGAGGAGGGGACGAGGATGACCGGGAAGCAACGGAAAGGAGATGGATATGGAGAGGCTAGAGCCAAAAGGGCGAGACTGGGAGGGAGAAAGAGACTTGTCTCAGCCACGCTCCGCTCAGAGAGACCAAGAGAGAGAGATCCAAAAAAAGGCTTGGCCTACGTTGAATTTGACAAGAGAGGCAGAGCGAAGAGCGAGTGAATGTGCAGGCAGGTACAGTACAGTACAGTACATTATTACTGTTACCACGAGAGAGAGAGTGTGTGTGTGTGTCGAATAAAGCGTGGCAGGAAAGCAGAATCCTAAAGAGAGACAAGGGAGAGGGCGGGGCGGCATTGGAGCATTGGAGCATGAGAATCGCAGGAACACACGCGCACATCCATTCACACAAATTCAAAATTGGGCAACAGGAGAGAGCATTGAGATCAGCGCACACACAGTGTCTCGCAAACCAGAGGACAACAAAAAGGGGACAAAACACGAGTTCCGACCGATTGGTTGAACCCTTTTCAAATCCGAGTACAGCACAGTACAGTACTCAGTATCACATCCAGCTTCCATTCCAAGCATATCAGCAAAGGCATGAGTCTGACCCTGGCTATTGGGGAGATTTTGCTTGACATGGTTCTCTGAATGCTGTTGGCAGTATTGGCAGGAATGGGTTTGCGATTGCCAGCGATACGTCGGTCCAATCGGTCCAATTGCAACGGCAAGGGCAAGGGCAAGGGCAAGGGCAAGGCGACAATGAAAGGTCAAGAGCAACGAGGCGAGTCAAAGGGGCGGAAGGGGGCTCGCTTGGCAAGGTTTTGGCAGGACCCGGCATGAATTTGCAAAACAAAAACCAAAGAGAGAAAAAAAAGGGTCGAACCCAACACGCAGTCCGGCCACGCACAGACACGGGAACAACGGTACACGCACATACAACTTATTGCCCAGCCCAAGCCAAAAGAGAAGTCGGGAAAGAATTTTTTATATTTAAAAGTATAAAAATGCAAGAGAGCGGCACAACAGCCACGCGCTCCCTTGCTTAATTTCACGCCTCAACTCAGCTTTCTTCAGCCAAGAGGGACGGGGAGCTGGACAAGTCTCTCTCTCTCTCTGTGTAACAAACGCATTGGATCCGCGGTCCACGATAGCACAAAGCCAAAACATCAACCCATACAGTACAGTGCAGTATTGTAGATTGCATCGAAATGGCTGACTGAGCACGAACCTCACCTATCTGGAAAGAAGAAACGAAGCGGGATGGATCGACACAAATGAGTGACAATCCCGTATGCGAGCAACAACAACATTGACTCTGTCAATTCGGACCAACAAATGGCTGGCCTCGGTATCTCTTCATTACCAACATCCTCATCGATACTAGAGAGCAAGGGAGGGAGGATGGGCACGAGGCACGCAACGCTTTCCGAACAGAAATAATTAAATAAATTAAATAAATAAAAAAGTTGCATGAAAATGCCTCTCTGATTTAAGCGAAGCTGTGGGCGTGTCAAGTCGGCACACTACGATTGGTCATTTAGCAGCAGCACACCGACAAAAGAGAGAGATAGAGATGCATTAAAATGAAATCACATAGGACAAATACAAAGCTACTGTGGAAATTTCCCAAGTTCCGATTCCGGCTGCGAAACGTTTGTCTACTGTCCATATGCCCTTCCAATTTCCACTCTCAAAGAACATTTCAAGTACAGCACAGTAGAGTACAATACAGAAAAACGTGAGCACATAGCAAAGGTTAAGGCGAATTTATGCCCACGATGGCCAGGGAGAAATCAAGTCAAACAGAGATACAGTAGATGATCTCTAGCGCGTTCGCCCATACAGTACACGACGCACTGCAAGAGAAATTCAGGAACACACACACACGCACACACAGCTCTTCCGCCCTCTCTTTTGACTCCGACACTTTTTTCGCGTGGCTCAACGGACGGCCAAGTTTTTTTTTTTTTTTTTTGTGAAACATATTTGACCAACTCTCCCTGTCAACAGTATCATGCTGTGTAATGCTTTATGCATTTTCACATAGTTTGGGCTCAAGACCGAATAAGTTTCCCAACGTCGGAAAGCATAGCAGCCAAAAATATATACATGTGTGTGTGTGTGTGTGTTTCCGGCGAATCCGCCGTACCGAGAAAAAAAAGCTCTTGCTCGGATTTGGTCGGTCCGATCTTACATATCCTTTAGCTTGATTCAAAAAGCAGGAACAATTCAACCTAACTGCACCTGCAGCAACGTGTTGAAATTCTCGCTCGCATTTGAGACTGTACTGCACTGTACTGTAATGCAATTGCTGTCACCACATCACTACACAATGCCTGGATCGGGAACGGAAAAAAAAAATAGAAAAAGAAAAAGAAAAAGAAAAAGAAAAGAAAAGCTTCTCTTTCCTCTTACATGCCGATTTGAAAGCAAAGAGAAGTGATCAGGCCGGCCTCATGCGCCAAGCCCGATCTTTCAAGGCGGTGCGCGGACAAGTCTCTTGGCGTCTCTCGCCTATCCAATCTTTTGCCAAGCATGGTCTACCCCGCCTTCTTTCGTTGGGCCAAGAGAAAAGCGTCTATCTGAACCTGTCGCTTGTACAGTACTGACGTTGGCTTGGCTCCTCACTTTACTCATCTACTGTGTACAGTACAGCTGATGCAAATTTCCCTGGCTTGCCCCGTGTTGGCAAGTGATGCGATTCTTGGATTGAACAACGAGGAAAGAATCGATTGATTCGATCTGACATGAAGGACTTGGTTTAAATTTGTCTGATACGCCATGCTGAAGCGACAAGTCTTCAAAACAGCGCTCTGATCGACTCAACTTAGCGAGTGCAGGGCATACTCAATCAAAGCGAGGTGTCCACGTCTCATATCTGACAAGATCTCGCCTCTCCCACGCTTCGCCTCGCTTCGCGCGTGCTTGCCGACAAAAAAAAAAAAGCAAAGAGCAAATGAACCCAAGAGCGGCAAAATGTAGACTACTTGTCGTACCGAATGCCATCTTCTAACAATACCAACCTTTCTTTTCCCTACTTGGCGAGGTAGTTCGGCAAAGAAAGGAAGAAATACAGGCAAGCCGAGTGAGGAATTCTGGTGGGGAAAGGGGAAAGGGTAGGTCCCGTACGTACATGTCATTATAACAGCTCCATCCACAAAATGCATGGAAATGAGCCAGCTTGTAAGGCGTGGTGTGGGTCGAAAGGGAGAGCTTTCCGAGTTCTCGGTGCCAAGTCTTGCTTTTTGTGATTGTACAAGACTCGAAGCTCGACCACTTTGAAAGGTCGACGACGGACACATCAGCCCTTCAAGTGTACCCGCTTCAAGTATCGCCATCTTGCAACTAAGGCTGCACATGACGCTCCAGTTGTCAAGCATGAAAACTTCTTGTCATCTAAGATCCCGCCAACTTTCTACTCTGTTCAACCACACCGCACCACAATACTACTATTCCCAGAGAACAACATCAAGATGTGAGATACGTATATAAATTGTAATGCAAGAAGAACGCAACTCTTTTTTGAACATCAGTAAACGCGCATTCCTCTTGTATCGTAAGGTAAGAAAGCCAAAGCAATGGGGCAAAGCAAAGTGATGCTGCCTGCCAGATAAAGTACGTGTTTTGCCTGTTGTTCCGTTTTATCCGCATAGAGCGGATCTGCCGCCAGCGGAGCCACGATGCTCGCAACCCTACCCAATGTCGAAGCGAGTCCACTGGCTGTACCTCTGACTTGACTTGGATAGATTTCGGGAACGAACGCATAAAGGATCGAGTTGAAAAACGACTGAAAAAAGTACTCCATAGCATTTGCGCCAACAGAGCCAGCCTGGGAATTGACGACGGTAAAGACGAAGAAAGAAACCGCCATCAAGGCGGATGAAACCACCATCGCCCACTGTCTACCCAGTTTGGGTACTTCGATCATGGCCGCACCGAAAGCAACTGCAAAGATTCCCGGAAAGTAGACGAGAATGTAGTTGCGATAGGTCGTCTCGATCGACAAATCTTCCTCTGCTCCTTTTGCACGCAGGATCTGGGGTAGATAAAATCCGGCCAAGGTGAAGCCCCAGAAATCAGCAATAAAGGTGATCCAGATAATGATTGTAACTCGAGCCATGGTTCGATTGCGGAAGAGCGTTTTAGCATTGAGGAACAAGGAGACCATCTCCTTTGCTGATCTCTTTGCCGATTCCCATTGACTCCGCTTCTTTCCCCCAGCGTGAAGTCCTTCGTGCGCTTCATCCTCCTCCTCTTCCTCCTCCGAGGCTATGTATTCGTGTCCTTGGTGGGCAGCAATGCGCCTTGCCGCCTCTCTAAAATCGGCCTGGCTAAACAGTGGTTGCAGTTTGCTCTTGTTGGTGGTGAGAATTTGTTGGATGATTTTGAGTGCCTTTGCATCTTTGCCTCTGGCGAGGAGGTATTGGGGAGATTCACGGAAGCTAAAGATGAAGAAACGGGCGACAAAGATGAGCCAAGTAATGCATCCGAGCGTGTATAGGGTGTAACGCCATCCCATGTTGTTGGATCGGGTGCAGGTGGCAGCTGATTCACACGAGTATTTAGGGATCAGGCCGTACGATATTCCGGAGCAAACCAGCACGCCCAGGGGTTGGAAGAGCGAGAGGGCAGCGACGAGGAAGCGCCTGTTGGTGGGGAGGAATTCGAGAGTGATGGTGGCATCAATGGGGATGTTGCCTCCGATTCCAAAGCCAATGAAAGCGGATAGTACGCAGAGGGTGTCGAAGCTGTGTGCGCCTCCACTGGCAATGCCAAAGACCGAGGCGATAAAGGTGGTCAGGTAGAAACTCCATCGTCTGCCCACAACATCGACCGCAAACCCAAAGAAGAAGGCACCCACAGTGAGACCTGCCGAAAACGCCGTTTGTAAAGGCCCTGTAGCCCCATGAATCTCGCCATCAAACTCGTACGCCACCTGGGTGACGATAAGCCCAAGGGCTTGCGCCCAAAGTAGATCGATAAAGTATCCACAACCGCAGAGGAACCAGATGCAGATCTGATACTTTCCCATCCCCATTCTATCAAGCTCGGCAGAGATCATCATAGACTTGTTCTCGTGCAGAGTCTTGGACGGGTCGAAAATGTCATCAAACGTGAGATCCCCCGGTCCCCGGCTTGCCTCTCCAGTTGGAGAATGCGAACCCGTCGGAGAGTGCGTAGAGGTGTACAGCTGACCACCGTCGGGACCGTTAGATTTGGCCGCAGCCTCATCGTCCTTGAAGTGATCTGCGAGTCTGTGCGAGCTGGAGCGTTTCATCTTGATCGAGTTGGACCGTTTTGTACCCGTCTTGCGGGAGTAAGAGGAGGAAGGGTTACGTTGCAAAAAGGGACGCCGTGCGCCGTCGTCTCGATCGCGACGGTAGTAGTCTTCTTCGTCGTCGTCGTCGTAAAAGTCGTCTGTGGATGTGGTATCCTGATCTGGATCTTGTTGTTGATGTTGTTGTTGGTTGTGGTGCTGCTGGGATGATGAAGTATAACTCCGTCTGTCGAGCGCACGAGACTTGCCGTTTCCGTTACGGGACTGGGAGACAGATGTTCGTGGTGTAGAGCCGTGCGACTGGTAGAACGGCGGGTCGGGCGAGGATCGCAGAGGGGCCGTTTGCGAGTTGACGGGTGGTGGTGAGGCGGATGATGGTATTGAGGAAGGATGAGTGATGGCGGAGGAGGGAGGCATTGCTGGCTCTCAAGACCGCTTAGGGATATGATGGCAAGAAACAAAGAGGAAATGATGGGTTCAGTGAAGATGGAGAAAGAGGTAAATGGCCAAAATGGCAATGTTGTTGCAGCGACGAGTGTAACTGCAAGATGGCGGAAGCGCGCAATGCGTATGCGTTGGTGTTGGAGATTGACGTGCGCTAGAGGAGCTGTGGTGGACAGGCTTGAGAGAAAGGAGAGGGGCAAAAGGATACACAACAGGAGGATTCGAAACCTCGGCTACGAGTTGAGCGAACAACGTTTCGTAAGGGGAGAAGAAGGTAGGAGGAGATGGTGTCAGACAGTTGAACACGAGGCGAGGCTGCAAGAGAGAGAGAAAGAAAAAAGCCAGAGAACAACGTCTGTGTGTCAAGCGGGGCGGCAAAAGCGGCGCTTGAGGGAGGTGAGACAAAAGCGATGTCGAGAAACAACATCGCATACAAGATGGAGTGAGTACAAGTGCATACTGTAAGCCAAAGGCGCTTAATGAGAGAGAGAGAGAGAGAGAGAGAGAGAGAGAGAGGTGCATCAAGCAACGGCGACCAAAAAAAAGGATGCCTGACGTACACATTTCTCATGCACGGCTGAGTTTGGAACCGTTCCCCCTTTTCTGTGTTCGACGTCGTTCAGCGGGCCCTGATCTCAGAAACGACTCGTCTCTGAAATCTCTTCTCCTCCATCTCTTTTGAAAAGTCGGACAGCTTGCGCGTGGATGTACATTGAAACAGGTACAATCGAGAAGATTGCACGAGGGAGAGGCGGGTGTACTGTAGCCGTTTGTTTGACAACAGAGAAGCGCCCGAGAGGAAAGCAAGGAGAAATGCACATGGCTTGTCAGCAGAACATGAATCGATGGTCAACTGCAGCAGCCTTTTCTCGCCTAAACGAAGCAAGCCGCCCAAGCGAGAGCAAAAGTACAGTATCAACACGAACAGACGCCATCATGGAGAACGCGCGCTAAAGAGAGAAGCCAGCTTCCATGCCAATGTCACACTTCCTTGCACCTGCCTGAGCCTTACAATATGAACGAGATGCAAAAACAAAGGTAGTGATAGATGCTCGGATGTCATTCAAGAGCTGTTTTGGCGCCGAGAGGTGTGTGGGGCAGCAGCAAGGTACAGTGCTGTACTGTACAGTACTGTACTGTACTGACAGCGGATTCCGGTGCAGGCATATTGAGAAAGCAAAGCAAAATGCAGGGTCCAATGTTGGCGTGTTTTCCAGGCACTTTTCCAGCATCGTTTGTCGGGATCGGTGTACGCTCCCAGTGCTTGGCTAAGGGTGCAGGTCGAACATGTGATTACATAATGCTGATATGCATCTTCCAAGCTAGCACTTTCTTCCCGCAAGCCGAAGCTCAGCTCCACATGAATTCAACCTTGCCTGTCAATTTTCATAGTCAAGTCCATTCATTCGATTCCTTTACTTGCTGTTGTCAAAAGACCATCTCGTTCAACTCATCTCGCTCGCGCCAACAAAATATGATGCAGCACACGCTGCTCGTCGTGGGAGGCGCTGGCTTCCTCGGTAGCGCCATTTCCAAGGCTGCATTGGCCAAAGGATGGCGCGTGCTCTCCATCTCCCCCTCGGGAACACCGTACCACACACCTGCAGGTCATCGTCCAGCTTGGTCGTCCAGTCCCAACATCGAATGGCATGCCGCTGATGCCTTGGATCCCTCCTCGTACTCTCATCTGGCAGATAGAGCCACCGCAGCAGTCCACACTGTCGGCATCCTCTTGGAATCGGATTACAAGTCCAAATCGCCTCAAGCTTGGCCTCTGCGCAATGCCATTGCTGGTGTCGCCAAGGGATGGGGGCTGAGGCTGCCACAATCGGGCGCTGACTCGAATCCGCTTCACGACGCAAAGTATCCGGGTGACAAGGTTGGGCAGACGTCGCGCCGCCAAGGTGCAAAGTTTAGCTACGAACATATGAACAGGGACAGCGCGATTGCTGTTGCGCATACTTTTCTCTCCTCATTGAGGCATCGCTCTTTGCACCCCGCCGAAGGATCCACCTCAACATCGCCACCGGTACCAGCCCCGTTCATCTACATCTCGGCTGAAGATCTCTTCCGACCGGTGGTTGATGCGAGGTATATCCGTACCAAACGCCAGGCCGAGTCCGCCATCGCTCGCCTTGCCGCTCACCACCACGCACCTCAACCGCGCAGCTCAACCCGAGGCGGAAGTGAAGCCATCCTCGACGCAGATGGTGCAGGGCTTGAAGGCGAGCTCCGTGACGAAGCTGCATCGATCGACGTTGATGGCTCTCATGCTTCGAACGCGGATTCAACGGCCACTGCCGGTCTTGTGCGTCCCGTCTTCTTGCGACCGGGACTGATGTATCATCCGCACACTCGACCAGGATCTACACTCCCTGCTGCAATCTTGGAAGCTTCAGCAGCTCTGCATCGCTCTCCACCGCTTCCTTTGCCTATCCCTACTCCAGCACAGCTGATTGCCAAACTGGGTGGTGGGAGCTCCCCATCTCAATCCATGGCAAGACTACTTACTACCCCACCTCTGCACGTTGACACGGTTGCAAAGGCGGTATGTGCGGCGATTGAGGATCAGAGCACATTTGGCGTCGTGGATGTGTATGGCATTCGCAAGCTGGCTGGCTGGAAAGATGATGCTTCGCTCAATGGCAGTGTTTACGGCGAGAGTGTAGCTGGTGCACCTGGTGCTGCGCGTAGTTGGCCTTCGTCGCAGCAACCATTGCAGGCTGCCTCGAGACCTACATCACCCCTGGTGACTCGTCATACTTCGGCAGTTACGCCTGTGGGTCAGCAGCGAACTTTGACCTCTCGACCTCGGTTGCTTGCGCTTTCAGCATCCAACAAACGCCGTTTTTTCAGTTTGCCGGATTTGGGTAAGCTCGCATCCACCGCCCTTTCCTCCTCCTCCTCTTCTTCTTCTGCCCAAGCCAGCAAGAACGAGAGCCGATCGTACCGCGATCCGCAAGGGCGCACTGTGTACGAAACGTCGAAAATCCTTTCGCACCGTTGCTCGACCCTGTTTGAAGTTGTCGCCGACGTTGATGCCTATAAGCAGTTTGTCCCCTACTGTCAGGACTCTCGCGTGCTTGGGCCCGCCTCCAACTCGAACACCACCGCTTCGGACCCTCCTGCAGTACTAGCAAATCTCACAGTGGGATTCGGCCGATTCTCGGAAACATACACTTCCAAAGTCACCCTACTCAAGCCCTCGTCAGAAGGCAAAGTGAGCAAGAGTAGTAGTAGTAGTAGTAGTAGTAGTGTAGTGGCAGAGGCGGTTCAACCCAACCCGGTGTTTTCGTATTTGAGCACAAAGTGGACTTTTCACCCGATTCAAGGCGGTGAGAGGACCATGGTCGAGTTCAGTTTGAGGTACGCATTTAGGAATCCGGTTTATGGTGCTGTTGCCGGCAATGTTTTTGAACAGATGAGCGCTCAGATGATCGATGCTTTTGAACAGCGTGCGGACAAATTGCATCCAAACAAGCGCTGATTGTCTTTTTTTCTTTCAGTCATAGCAATGCAAAAATAATTGTAGCATCATGTCGCTGTGAAAGTCTCGTAGGAAGTTGTGTTGAGTATGATGCTAGCGAACGACTGCCAAAAGAACAAGCTTCATAAGGAAAGAAAGGCAAAAAAGAAAGAGAGAGTGGAGACTGCATGAGTCGAACACGCGACCTTTCGCAATTTAGACAAGATGCTAAGCGAACGCTCTACCAACTGAGCTAAACCCCCGCACATGCCACAAGACTGGACTATTGTATTGGTATTGTGGCATGGTGATTGGCTGAGGCGGTGGGAGTGTGGATGCATTGCATTGCATTGCCGGGATTTGATTTTGTGGGATTGTCCCGTCCGGTCCATTCGGCTCGGCTTGTGGCCGGGTTGTGGAAATGACGCTCGGATCTGCTCAGTTTCCTCATCATGTGGTCCGCTCCTCCTTTTTTTCTATTTCTTTTTTCTTTTTTTGGGACGGATCATTGCTTCCGTTTGATCCATTGTTCGTGACTCTTCTGCTTCTCCCTCATATTCACTAAGTGATGATAAGATGAGAGGGTTCGAGTCAGCATATTTTCTTTGATGATTTATTATTACTTCTCTGCTGGGGGTTAAAGAATTTGGTCGAGTCAGACAGAGAAGATAAGATTGAGCTCCGAGGAGTTTCTTGAAGAAATGAATTTTAGTGTGCAAATTGTACAGTACAGTAAAGAAGCATGTCGATAAGTTCTACCGACGTTTGACCAGTTTACTTTTGTTTCCCGAGGCCTTGTTTCACTCGAAGCGCAGTTTGCTTGGGCTTTATCAATACACTACTGTACTGCGCAATATTCGGTAGTTGACTCTGCACCTGTTTTTCATCTGCAATGCATGTACTGTACGTAGTGTCATCGGATGTGAGTCACATTTTTACCGCCGGTTTGTTGAGCAAAGATTAACAACACAAGAAAGCCATTTTGAGCCATTTGCGTGAAAACACTGTACTGTACGAAAGGGTTTTAGTCTGACTACTAAAATTCCCCGACGTTTCCGTTCTTTCTTTTCCCCCTTTTTTTTTTTTTCTGGCGTCGCGGCAGGATGTCCGCAAATACGCATCTCGCACCGTTTCCGGTGTACTGTACATGCAGAGCAAGACCGGTTGACTAACTTATGTAGCAGGTGGGAGAGGCTCGTGATCAAGTTTTTAGAGCCGGCCTGTTCCCCGTGGATCACTTTTTTTCGCGTCATGAGCGCCTTTCAGCGAAAAGAAAAGGGTCTGCTCTACCGAAACCGTCGGAAGTGGGTTGCTTTGTTACTGTCATTCATTCACGCACCCCTCGTTGCCATCTTTACTACGACGGTTGGGATAGAAACGCATTCCATCAGATATAAGTATACAGGTTTCGAACCGATCCACTGCGACCTTGAAACCCTCTTGACATCAAAGGAAATTACACGGGCGAGATCATGGCATCCTATTCCACCGCATCGTCTCGTACTCAGCCACAACCCTCAGCACAACAACAACAACAACAACAACCACCGATAGATCTGGCAACCGAGGGCACCGCAACCCCATACACCGTCATGACTGGTGAAGCTTCCTCCTCAAGAACACGTTCCGACTCGCTCTCCTCCCATCACACCTCGCCCATCTCTCGCAGCACCATTGTCGATGACAACAAGAATCAACCTCACCATGACTCGGCGACCCCAACCACCACTTTTAATTCTCCCTCCAAGATCGTCTCCAACCCCGTCCCTGCAGAGTTGCATCCCGCCTCGTCAGAGCACATCACCGCTACTCACAGTCCTTCGGCGGAGAAGGACCTCGAAAAGGCACCTCAAGCCCATCCTGCTTTGCTCCAATCAGAAGCCCAAGACGATGTCATCTGGGTAGAATTCCCTCCGGGTGATCCTGAAAATCCTTTCAATTTTTCCAAGACGCGCAAGTGGTGCATCACCATTCTCGGCGTCCTCTTCACGGCTGAAGTGGCAGCAACCGCCTCGGCGTATGTCCCCGGAATTCCTTCCATGGAGCGCGATCTCAACATCAAAAACCACGAGCTGAGCTTGCTAGGCATCGCCATTTACCCTTTGGGCTTCGCGTTGCCTCCCTTGGTGCTGGCTCCGCTGTCAGAGGTGTTTGGTCGAAATCCCATGTATCTGGTCTGTCATCTTTGCTATACGGTGCTTTTCGTTGGCTTAGGGTTTGCGGATAATGTGGCGACAGTGATTATCTTGAGGTTCCTCTCGGGTATGTTTGGTAGCACGGGAAGTACCATGGTTGGTGGATCGATTTCTGACATTTGGAATAGTAAAGAGAGAGGGCAGCCCATGGCACTGTTTGCGACGGGAGCGATTTTTGGCACCGGTATTGGTCCCGTTTGGGCTGGATGGGTCGAGAACAATCGCCGTTTGGGATGGAGATGGATCCAATACATCCAAGCCATCTACACTGGATTCATCCTCATCCTCCTCCTTGTCTTCCTGCGAGAAACGCGCGGAAGCATCATTCTCACCCGACGTGCCGCCAAACTTCGCAAAACTACAGGAGATTCACGCTACAAGGCGCGCGCCGAACTCGAAACCGCCTCGATTAGCGTTCTCATCAAAAACTCGTTGACTCGACCACTGATTTTTTTGGTCAAGGAACCGATCGTTACGTTTTTCTCGCTTTGGATCGCTTTCACTTGGGGATTCATGTATATGCTTCTCAGCTCGGTGGGGTTGATAACCAAACAGCATTCTTTCACGCCTGGAGAAAATGGGTTGGTATTTCTCGCTATTGCAGGTGCAGGGATTTTGGGTAACTTGATGAATCCAATGCAGGAATATCTTTATCGTAAGAATTTCCCACATCGAGGTCCTGAAGCAAGACTTTACTTTGCTTGTATAGGCGCGATTGCTTTTCCTGTCGGTTGCTTGATCTATGCCTGGACCAGCTTTCCGCACACTTCGATGGCAGGGCCTGTTGTTGGAATCGTGGTGCTCATGACGGCTGTTTATCATTTGTATTTGGCTGTGTTTAACTATTTGGCGGATAGTTATTTGACGTATGCTAGCTCGGCATTGGCAGCACAGAGTTTTGCGAGGAACTTGTTCGGGTTTATTTTTCCTCTCCTTGTTGAAAATCTTTATCATGGATTGGGCTATCAATGGGCGAGTACTCTCAGTGGTTTAGTGGGCGCTTTGCTGGGCGTTGTACCCTTTGTATTGTTCTTCTATGGAAAAAAAATCAGGGCAAAGAGCAAGATCAGTCAAGCATTGCAAAGACAATTAGAAGAGCAGGAGGTTAAGGAAAAGTTGTAGATCTCTTTCTCTCGTTCATTCTCTTTTTTTTTTTTCTATACATTCAGACTTTGCATACATATATACATAAATTATATCATCTAATCACTCGTTTATCTGATCCTTTGTTCATTCGCGATTCTGTATGGATGCAATTGAGCAGCTCTAAGACCTCTGTGTAAGGTAGTGTGGATTAACTTAGATGTGTGAGGTGGATGTGTGGTCGCTCAACGAAAATTGATCTCAGACATCGCAGCAAGGCAAGCACACGTTGAAGCAGGGAAGCATATGCAACGAGAAAATCATGATTGACATGGAAACAAAACCTGAACAAAGGTGAAGCTAGCAAAAAGATCACTTGCCCTTGGGAGGGCCCCTCCTACCGGCACCGCCCTGAGGACCAGCTGCACCCTTGAACCTCTTTGCGCCGCCTGCACCACCTGCACCTGCTCCAGCTTTACCAGCACCTGCACCGGTAGGCTGTCTCAACTTAACCCTCTCTTTACTCTTTGCCTTTTCACCTTCTGCCACGAGGCTCTTATCCGCCCTGTGAGGCTTACCTTTAGCGCCGGCGGCACCCAACTTTTTGTTCTTCTTCTCCATGCGCCGGTTGACGCGATCCTGATCATCCTTCTTCATTTGTTTCCTCTGATCTTTGCTGAGGGTAGCGTAGAGTTCGGCCTTCTTGGCAATGTCGGCCGGGTTGGCTGCTACGCGAGCTGTGCTCGGGCTACCGGGAGTGATCTTGGTACGCTTCTGTACGTGTGGAGAAGTGCCGTTGGGGGTAGGAGCGCCACTGGAGCGTTCGTATCGAGGAGACTTGCGTTGCGGAGTGGTCGGGTCTTCTCCTTGTCCTCCTTCAGCGCCACTCTGCTGCTTGAAGGAACGCGGGTTGCGGGAAGGAGCGGAAGACTTGGTCTGCGACTTGCAGTAGGCAACTCGAATGGGACGTCCTTTGAGCTTGAGTCGACGCTTGAACTCTTTGCCCCCCGCTGCGATGGCGGCAGATGCACCGAGACTACCTTTGACACCCTTGATGGATTCGAGGAAGGCCTGCTCTGCGTTGTAGACGGCCATGATCTCGTCGACGCATTGCTGGGTGGAAAAGTTGACGTAGCCAATGCCTTTGCCCATCTGTGTGGCGGCGTCGCGGATGAGACGGACGGAACGTACGTATTCGGCATCGCGGACGACCGAGGTCTTGACTTTGCGCTGGTCGGGGTTGATGAATGGGAAATTGAGGATGAGAGCGTCCAACAGAGAAGCTGGGGCAGGCTCGCCATCGAGACCGGTGACGGGGATGGTGACAGACTCTCCTGCTGCACCAAGCTCGTCAACGAGAAGAGCTTCGAAGAAGGACCGAACTTCCTCTTCGTCTGTCTCAAAGTCGAGACCGCCAACGAAGAGGGTTCGCTTGGGGTCGGTGGTGGAGCTGCTAGAGCCGGCAAGAGTGCCATCAAAGGTCTTGACCTTCTCGAGGCCGGAGCTGAGCACTTCGCTAGGGGATATCGACTTGACGAGATCGACACGCAAGTGACGACCCTCGAATGGCTGACCGTCGGCGAAAGAGGCGATCAGCGCTGCCAAAACCGAGCCGGTGAGTCTTGGGTCGAGCTGGATGGGTTCTGTCTTTGCATCCTTGGACTTGGCCTTGGGCGGCGAGATGTCGTACAAGTGTTGCAGCACGGCTTGAGGATGAGCGATGGTGACGTAGGCAGAGACGCTCTTTGCCTTTTCGTGGAAATCCTTGTTGATAAAGGCGATCTTTCGCTTTTGTTGGGCTGTCAGGGGAGCCTGTGCGTTCTCTCCACCTTCAACAGCAGCCACTGCTTCGCGGTAGTTCTGACTACGCTCCTTTGCCTTGCCTTTCTTGTTGCTCTTCTTGGATGCGGCCTCGTCGTCCGAATCGGCGTCGAGATGGACGGTGGGGACGGAAAAGGCGACGGAGCGGAAACGCAGACCGGTAGCCTTGGTGAGCATGGGGTATGGGGAGAATGATTCGATGAACGAGGTGAGCTTGCGCTGGAGGGAACGAGATTGAGCAATCTCGATGGGGACGTTGCCGATAAAGAGAGTGCGCTGGTCACGGGTCTCGGAGGGCTCGTGCTCCTCTTTAAAAGTCTTCTTGCGCTGTTTGGCTGATTCGGTGGGCTGGGTCTTGGTGACAGACTCGTGCTGAGGAGGGACATAGGGCTCGTTGTCATCTTGGTCGTCTTCCTTGGCTGATCCTTCGTCTTCGCTCTGGCTAAAAAGGAGGGATCCTTCGTCGTCGAGCTCCTCGTCAACACTGGAAAGATCACCATCGCCCTCCTCGATCTCTACGTCTTGGTCGTCTTGGTCCTTGCCGGCATCGTCATCGCTGACCTCTTCCTCAGAGTGCTCGTCTACCTCCTCAACCTGCTGTTTGACAGCCTTGCGCTTCTTGGGGTTGGAAGGGCCAGCAGCTGCTGCGCTAGATGATGTGGAAGCAGCGGCGACGGGAGCAGGTGCAGGTGGGGCGGCTTTGAAGAAAGCATCGAGTTCCGCATCAAAGCTGGCTGGAGTGACCTCCGCGGGTGTTGCAGTGTCGACAGGTGCCGGATCGCGATTCTTCTGTGACTTCTTTACCATCTTGTCAAGACTCGACTATGGCCTTGTGCTGATGGTGATGAAGAGGATGGATTCGATGGTGGGCAGCGGTGTACAGCAGAAGCTCCTGGCTGGCTGGCTGGCTGGCTGACTGGTTGATTGGAAAATCTGCGCAAAAATTGAGAATTTTGAGATTTTCCTTCAGGGTCGCCTTTGTCCAGTCGCCGATTTCCGAGTTTGTTAAGATTTTCTCCACACAACAACCGAATCTGTCGTACGGGTGAAAGAACAAGTCTTAACACTTTTTGGTGAAAATTTCGGTTGCTGGGGAGCCGCAAAAAGCGTTTGGCGAGCGTCCAAGTTGCAGCTGCAAACTGTGAGCAGCTGATGCATTTGCAGAATGAAGAAAAACCGAGCTGCATCCATCAAGTCGGTGTTGTCGATCGTGCCTGAACAACACCCCAGGTCAGTATGGCATTCTACACCAAGATCTTGACTCTGTGCAGCAAAAGGGTCAAGGCTCACCCAAGGCAAAGCCTCGACACTGTCGAAGCAACTCAGCAGCCACCGTTGTTGTGGGCTGGATACAGTACAAAGATCTTTGTTTGTCGGCCGTATCACAGATCCAGCAACGCCAGAGAGTGATGGGCGCAAGGCTTGCGTTGGCTCGAAGTGCGGGGCAACGCCTCTTTTCGGCACCATCCGGCCCCTTGCTACACGACCAACTCCTCAGCCCTTACAGTACATTTTGCCTATACTGCACACACTTGACTCTACATTACCTTGAGTAGCATCAGAGTAGTTCCTATTCCAGCAAGTAGATTGGGTCTGGACGAACCTGTACAGTATATGGATGAAAGGATGTAAAGCTTGGCAACAGAGGTGTTGACATTGCCGCATTGCTTTGCTCTTTCTGGGCTCTTGGACGCTGTTCGTTACCGAGCAAGAGTGGTTTGTCTGCAGGATGAGTTTCAGAAACGCGGAATTCCGTGCAGCAAAGGCTTGTCTCCTGGGAATTCCGCACACCTTTGAAAGAGTGGAATACCAAGTGTTGAGAAATTTGTATTGGATGCAATACAGTACTGTACAGTACAGTACATAATGAGCAAGACGCGTTCCAATGTTCTGTTGTGTTGCACAGAGGGAAAAGACTGGAAACATGGCTTGAATTGCGAGTTGAATGCATTTCAGAAGCCAAGCCTTGGTCGAGATGTGAGTTGTCGATCAATTTTGACAGACTGTAAGGGTGCTGCACTATAATACAGTACAGTACAGTGCTCCTCGGCCCTTTGACCGAGCAGAAAGCATACACTGCTCAAATGCCCTGTCCTCGTACAACATTCCACAGAGATTCTTGCTCTGCTCGTGTGCTCTCTAGTTGCTGTACACAAAGTGTGCCGTGTCTCTGTGTATGTTTCTGTTGTTTCTCTCTCTCTCTCTTCTGCCCTTTCTTGTTCTTGTTGTTGTGCTTCTGATTCCTGCCGCATTTCCCACCGTGCCTTAGCCTGCCAAACGGGAACGCGCCCCTCCCAGTTTTGGCTCTCTCTCTCTTTCCCTCTCCGCCCGCGACCTGCCGAGCTGGTTGCAAGGCTTTAGCGCAATTTGACGAGCTCGGCTCCTCTGCCCCTTTCTTTCCCTTTCTTGTTTGCTGGTGCTGCTGCTGCTGCTGCTGCTGCTGATCGTCGTTGGGCGTCTGACCGAACCAAACCTTGAGGATACTGTATTGCGACTGTCGATCCTGTTTTTTTTCGGTGCGCCTCATCTCTCACTGACTGGCTGGTAGGCTGGCGGGCTGGCTCGTCGTCACCATCGCCCCTCTCCCTCATCTTTTACCCCTTGGCAGAGACCAGACCAGAGAATCTGCATCGCGACGATCCATCACCTTGTCCAACATCCTTTTCTCCTTTCTCTCTACACCATCTCCAACCCCACCTTCCCTCTCCCTCTCCCTCGGTTCCGTAACAGGATCTTGTCCTCCTTCTTTTCCCCCCCACACTTTTTCTCTCCACCTCACAGGTTCTACACCACGCAGTCTCAGCGCCAACAGTAACTACATACAGACAGCCCAGGTCGGCCCACCTTTCCTACGTTCTTTTACTGCATCGACAATTGCACATCTGCACACCATCAACACTAGTGTCGTCTCGTCATCGTCATCTCTCCACCAACACACTGCTTCACCGTTGCCCATCATGACGCTCGACACCCGCAGCAACATGCTTCATCACCACCAACAGCTTCGACAGCGCAACGTTCAGTCCACCCAGCGCGTCGTCAAGCGCCAGTCTGCCTCCACCATCGACAATTCGGCCAAGTGTCTCGCCGGTGGTCTCTATGTAAGCCCCGCCAGTAGCCAAGAGGTTCAGGTTACCAACGTCACCGATATTCGTTGGGATCAATCCTGCCTCGACGCTTCCGTCTCCAAGATCGACATCTACGTCTACTCGCCTTCCATGGTCAATCAGTACCTCCCCATCCACGTCTTCCAGGGCATCCCTAAATCTCAGCAGCTCTACGAGACCAAGCTCGACCCTCGATGGTGGGGCCGTGATCTCAGCCACAACTCGTCCGTACCCGTCTCGTTCAACATTGTCCCCGCCGGTAACGAGCCATGGGATTCGTCCAACCCCATGGGTCCTACCTTTACCGCCAGCTACAACGTCCCCAATCAGGGTGCTTCCAAGGCAGAGTCGTTCTTTGGCAAGCTCTCCAACTCGGTCAAGACTGCTTTCCTCGAAAACGGTCACCTCACCCCCGCCGGTAAGACCGCCGCCATTGTCTGCCCGCTCGTCGTCTTTGCCGTCGTCATTGGTCTCGTCGTTCGACGTCTCCACATCAAGCGTCACAACAAGACCGTCGATTGGGCCGAACACATGGACAAGCGCATGAGCAGGATCTCGGTCGACTGGACTTCCGGTGGTGACGGTTCCGCCGGTCCCGTCCCCGGTACTCGCCCCGCCTCGTACATGTCGCGCCCTTCGCGTGACATGGATGCTAACTTTGCTGGCCGTGGCGCTGGCGCCCGCCTGCCCCGACAGATGGAGGACATCACCCCCGCTTTTGCTACCGAGGCCGAGATGCGTGAGGCCATGCCTCGTGGTCTCTCCATGTACGAGGAGGGCAACCGCACTTCTCGTATCTCGTTTGCCGACACCACTCGTGGTGACCGTGTTTCGCGCATCAGCTACGCCAACTCGAGCGATGCTCACGGTCGTTCTTCGTCTCACCTTCCTCGCATTGGTCAACAGGGCAACACCCGCCGTTCGCAACTCGTCGACTCGTACTATGACCCTGATGCGCCTGCGGTTCCTCATCTCGATGCCCGTTACCGTGCCAGCCAGGATGCTCGTCGCTCGTCTCGCTTCTCTGATGGTCTCATCTACGCTGAGGACGACGAGCTGCGACACCCCGAGGAGGACGATGAGGTGCTCATGAGCCCCACCCAGAACGAGGGCCCCCGTCCTCTTGGTGCCAACGACGTTGATCGCATGCGACAGAGCCTCGACGCCAACCGCAAGCTCGGTGGTGATGCCGATGACTCGCACCGCAACTCGATGCTTGCCTATCCTGCCTTGAGTATGGTTCAGTCCGGACGAGAGGGCAGCGACGGTCACGACATGTTTGACGGTCCCAACCAGGCTCGTCGCGCCTCCAACGGTAGCGAGGACTCGTACATTAACCACCAGCACTACCAGCACACTGCTCAAGGCGGCGCCGGCTCGTCCAATGGCGTTTCGGCACAGACTGGCATGGCACCTCCTTCCAACTTTGCTTCGCCCGATGAGGCCATGAAGCACTATGCCTCGCTTCGCGCTGCTGCCAACTCGGCCATGACCGACGCATCGGCCCAAAGCTCGAGGTCGCTCTACACACCGGATGCTGCCAACCCCCGAGGCCACATGAGCGTCGCAGGCTCGTCGCTCAACGAGGAAGAGGTGGTCGGCTACAACGAGATGATTGACCACGGAAACCAGTCCCGCTAAAAAAAAAGGGGGGGGGAAAGGTCTCTTCATCTTCGTTCTTCCTTGCTTGCTTGCTTTCCTTTCTTCCTTCATATTGTCTCTGAAGTGTGTAACGGTCCTTCTTCTTTTTAGTCCCCATTTGTTCTCGCTCCTTTGATCGTATTTTTTTTCTTTCCTTTCTTCGACTCGTTGTCCTGCTTTTTGTTCTCGTAGCCTCGCTCCTCTGTTGGACGCTGTGGCTTTTGTTTTCTCCTCCCCTTATTGCATGGCGATACAGCTCGTGCGTTGACGCGATTGCGGCTGGATGCAGATCATGTCTTTTGGTGGATGCTGTGCTATCTGCTCAAATGTACCTTGGTCTGTACCGCCGTCGAGCTTGCGACTAGACCTCTCTCCCTTTCTGTCTCTCTCTCTCTCTCTTTTCTTGGCTCGAGTAGTCAAGGGAAGCTGGAGGATCTCGCACTCACTCTCTTTTTGTCTCTAGTCTATTGTGCACATATAGCACCTGTTCGATTGAAGGGTGCTTTTGTTGCAGGTCTTGGTGTGTTTTTTTTTTTTGGCCTCTTGGTCTCGATTCGATGATTTATTAGTAGAATGTCCATCTCTTTACTCGAAACTACCTCTGATTGTGCGGATGTGCAATGATTCTCAATGGGATGAGAGAGGAAGTAGAGTGCAAAAAGTCGCAGAGTGGTATGTATGTTTTGTCGTGCGGAAAAGCTGGCTCGGCAAGGACCTTTCTGGTGCGTGTGTTTTGTGTGTGCGGGGCCAAGTGGGAGGGTGCCCTTTTCACGCTGAATTTGAGCTTCCTGTCACGTCAATTTGAAACAGTCGGCGTGCAATAGAGAGTGAGAGTGGAGGACGAGCCCGGCAGAAATCAATTGCCTCCTAACCGGACTCGAAATGACGATTCCGAGATCTTGGATGGATGCCCACTTTGCGCACTTTTCCTCATTCATCCATTGATTGGCTCTTCCCCCGCATTGTCGCTGTGGTCTGTCAAACAGAATTGTTTACTCTGTCGTCTCAGGTGAGTGCGAGTCTTCGATTCGATACCAAAACAAAGGAAAGGGAGAGGTTGAGTAGTATGCAACGGATGGAGAGCTGTGCGAGGATGATCTTCGGTTAAATCGTTGTCAAACAGATACTGTGGCAGGGAGATCCGGGGCAAAAAGAAAAGGAAAAAGAAAAGGTTGTATAGTACACAGAGGATCTCATCCGGAGCCGCGGTCTGGACATCCTCCTTGTGCTTGATCTAAAGTATTGACATCAGACTCGGCTTTGGATTTGTCGTGTTACCATCATCTCGACTTGACGATCAAGTGCTTTGGGCAAGAACTGATACGTTTGTCTTTCTTCGGTCCCCGACAGGCTTCACGCAAGTTTGTTCTCCTCTTCTTCGTTTGCATTTGAAACATCTTTCGCACTCCCAGGCATCGACTTCGAGCCCATCTCGTGTACGCACCTCGAATCCTACGGCATTATAGAATAGCAACCTCTAGACAAACTCTTCATCTCTAGGACGCAAGCAAGCAAACAACTTATCGCCTCGCTGCATACACTCCATCGTTCGACGCTAGTAATTCGAGGCATTCAATCATATATAGACCAGCAACCATGTCGGACCTTCAGAAGAGCTTGACGCAGGTTGCGCTCAATCCTGCCTACCATGACTTGTTTACGATTCTCAAGGTGAGTCGTTGCGTCTCTGCGCCATCGTCTTTAGTAGCTCAATAGCTTTCTCCTTGGCAAGTACTGACTTGTTTTTTAACGTATCTGCTCTCCTCTCCCTCTCGTCGCTGTTGTTGCCGAGTGGAGTAGGGCTTCCGCAATGGAATCGTCTATGGTGCCAAAATCCGCTTCCCCCACGCCCTAGTGATGACCTTCCTCTTTGGTCGTGGTACACCAAGGGAAAAGCTCACCTTCATCCTTCGAGCCACCAAACAGCACGCTCTCAACCTGGGCACCTTCACACCCCTATACAAGTTTCTCACCATTGCCATGCGTCGTCTCTTTGAAGCACTTGGTGGTAAAGGACCCGTCCCCAAATGGCACAGTCTCGTCGCCGGTCTCATTGGAGGTTACGTGGTGTTTGGAGAACGTACACCGGTCAATGAGCAGATTGTGCTCTACACTTCGTCAAGAATCATCGCTTCGTTCTTGCCCAGAGCAGAAACACCAAAGGATTGGCCGACAGGCAAGCCAAAACCTACGGACAAGTCCTGGTTCGCCGCGTATGCAACAATCACGTGGGGGGTGGTGATGTATCTCCACCAGTACAGGAGGGAGACGATTCAGACGGGAATGGTTAACAGTATGGATTGTAAGTGTCTGAAAAGCCTTGGTCGCGGCTTGGAGAGGACGTTTAGACAATGTGGTGATGCTAACCTCTCTGCCTCGCTTCCTTGCTTGCGTTACTCGATGCACCATCACAGATCTCTACCACAACGCGGAGAAATGGGACAGGTAAGTCTTCCTCGCATGCTGCGACCCTTTCAACACTGAGCACAGACGCTTACCATATGTCATGCCTTCTTCTTCCTCTTTTCTTGTTCCACTCTTTCTTCTTGGATTGATGTCGCATGCAGCTTGCGGAACCTCTTTTGGCACAACAAGTAGACGACTCTTCATCCCTGTTTTCAGCATTTGTGTTTTTGTTTCGTTCCTCGATCTCGATCTCTCTTTTTCTGACAGCGTTGCGAATCTGTCGTGTGGTCCTGGTCTATTGATTTCGGGCTAGGTTGCAGTTGTGTCATACGTGTGCTCTGTAGGATAAAAGGGCATCTGTACGCCGTGTGAGGATCTTGAGCAAGGCTACAATGTGTAAGAAAATTCGTATCTAACATCGGTTAAGAATGGCGATTTTTGAGCACGTTTTCTCGCAACCTTTTTTCAGTTTTCTTTTTCCTTCCTGCAAAGAATTTCCCATGCACTTCTGTCGATGTAGTCTCGCACGGCACCCACAACCAGTCTCACCTCTGCCAAGCCGAAACCGAAGGCTTCTATAAAGAAAGTTCGTTTGCAACACGCGCTGGTCGCACACCTGCACTATTCTTTCTGCCTCAACCTCCGCTCTCCGCCTGCTCGGCCCTGAATCACATTGCCTCTCCGCTCTTCTGGATTTGCATCACATACACAATGTACGCTGTAAGCATCGCGGTGTGCCCGGAAGGTCGTACGTTCCTACTCTCATCATTGTTGGAAGACGTGAAAGTGGTGGAGAGAGATGAGGAAGCGGTCAGATCTTCTTTGGCGCGTGCGCGTGCGTCAATTTGGCGCAAATACGCGAGACGAACAAGAAGAAAAAAAAAGAGAAAAAGGAGGAAGTGATGTGCTGGCAGAAGAGCGGCTAAAACTTTCCTTCCCTTAGCTTAAGAGTGCACATGCTGGTGGATAGATTAGTCGCCGCTGGAACTCTACGCGGCACAAAGTGTGCCCCACATAGAAGCATGCTGTTGGATAGCACAGTTTCAGCGACAGGAGGACAAAGAGCAAGGAGTCTTTCGGATCCACAGTTGAACGGAGCGAGGAGGTCTTTTTATTTATTTATTTTTTGTAACGCATGGGTTTACCATGGCCGAGGAATGCTGGGCGCTCTGCCGAGATGACGTTGGCTGGTGCTTGACACTCATGACAAAGTGTGCGAACGATGCTATGGCAGATGCACAGCCATGGATAAGGATGTGGCTGAAGAAATGAAAGAAGACATGGCTGGATCAGATGGATGTACAATGTACGATGGCGATCTTGGTTGTTGCGTTGCCAAGGTGTGAGCGCCCAGAACGGTGTCAAGGCGATCGACAGAGTGCAGCAAGCCGACAAAAGCTTGCCTAGTGAGAATCATTCTCCTCTACCGCGTTACCAGCGACCATGGATGCCCTTCTTGTTGCTTTCTGCCACACTCAATCTGGGCCCCCAAACCTGAGCTCTGATGGCTCGAAAGCTGGTTCGATGAAATCAAATGGCCGTGATTGGAAGCATGCGAACAGTAGCCGAAGTCAAGATCAATTAATAGAGAGTATTCGTTGGTCGAATGAAGGCCGAAGAAGATACACCAAGTAGGCAGAGAGGGGGTACTGTACAGTATGATGATTTGGGGGTTGTCCCAAAGAGCCCCCAAAAATAACACTCGGCATGGGATCTGTGCATTCGACAGCGCGGCATGAAAAAGAGAGAGAGAGAGAGAGAGACAAAAAAGCAAAACACAATTTGCCATCTCAGACTCAGACTCAGACCAACGCCTTTGGCTGTAAGATACAGTACAGTACAGTACAGTACAGTAGTTTACCAAAGCGTGCCTGCCTCGGACTCGACGGCCGAGGACTCGAGATCATCATCCCATGCTTACAGGAAGAGAAGGAGAGAGAGTGAGAGAGGAGGTTCAGGCTCCGCATAGTGGATTGAGGGGAAATAGAAGAGAGAAAAACGCGCAACACACGCGTCCGAGACCAAAATCGAAAAAAAGCTGCAGATCAGATGCGCGTGCCAGAACACGGCACTCTAGCAGTGAAACAAACAGGGTCAATTGGAATCAACAGATTCATTTCAGGCGAAAAGTCTCTCTCTCCCTCTCTCCCTCTCTCCTCGTCCTGCTCTGCTCGCGTTCGCCCCTCGCTTTGGTTGAGGAGTCGAGCGGGTCGAGTGTTTGACTGATTTGGAATGGAATGGAAAGGAATGCAAAAATACAGTACAGTACAGTACTGCACTGTATACAAATTTCTTGTCTCTCGGTTTGAATTGTTGGCAAGGTGTTGTGACAGGAGGGCGCTGTTTTATGTGCAACAAGCGAACAACGCCTCGGTGTCCAAGCAATCCAACAGCATGAGACCAAGACAAGCAAAGCAAAGACCCCTTTGCCATTCAGTCGACTGTAATCCCAACGCCAGAGAGATCCAATTTGGCTGGGATCCCTTTCATCATTCCTCCATCTCATCCCATCTCGTCCTCCCCACCATCTCGATTCCATCCCCACTCCCACTCCCTCACACTTCAACCCCCATCCCCCAACCCCACACTCACATCAATCCCCTCGTTTCGATCCACATACACGGCAGGCACGTGCATTCTCGAAAACACCTTTCACCTCCTCTTTCTCCATCTCTCACGACTACCAACCACTAACCACCAACCACCACCACATTTGACGATCCAACTACGCTCCCTTTTCTTGGACACACACACACTCTTTGCTGTTCGACGTCATCATCCTCACCACAATTATCACCATCATCATCTCGTTAATTCAACATGTCTTCGCCTCACCAGAACGCTCCTCGCATGCGACGTCACAAGCGTCGCATCAACGACGATGGCTCCGAGCTTGCTCACGCCGTCCGAGCTTTCGTCGACGACACTACTGATGATTCTGCCTCGCTTTTCGCTCGTCAGGCCGATGGTCTGAACGGCATCGGCCCCGGACGTGGTAGCAATGCTCCCCCTATGGGCGGTGGCGGCGGATTTGGCTCCAACGACCCCTCCTCTACTTCTGACTCTACCGCTCCTACCACCACCCGCGGCTCTGGAAACGGCAACGGTAATGGCGCTGGAAACGCTCGACCCACCACAACTTCGTCTAGCTCCACCCCCATCCGAAATCTCTTCCCCACCACCACCACCACCACCTCCTCGTCTTCCTCTTCCACTGGTTTTCTCGACGGCATCCTCCACGACTTGACCGCCACATCCAGCAGCAGCTCCACCACAAGCTCCACTCCTTCCTCCACCTCAACGTCCTCTTCCACCACTTCGTCGTCCACTAGCACACGGTCTTCTTCTTCCACCTCGAGCTCCACATCATCGGTTAGTGTCCCTGATTCTGACTCTCATACAGCTGCCACCACCACATCACATCCACAAAACCGCGCAGACGACTCCACGTCCACACGAAATGATCACGACAATGATAGCACTTCTTCGGTTGGTTTCCTGTTTTGTTGCCCCCCAAACTCATGTCATCCCTTAGCCTCCTTGTTGCTCGCTTTCACTTGTCCCCCCCTTCACATCCACGTGATGCGATTCGTCGCAAAGATTGTGCACCGCCTTCCAAATGGCTCGTTTCCCATTGTTTTTCCCTCGTAGACCTTCACACCAACCCCTTTCCTCACTAGACCTATTCTCTACATGGGATACTTCCATCTTACCGCAAGAACTCAAACCCTTACTCGGCCGCACCCACTCACTCAGGACTTGACCCCGTCGCACTCACCTCTCTTTTCTTTTCTTTTTTGTCCACCTCGGAAAGCGAGCATCGTAAAACTAACATCCTGACCTTTTTTCCACTTTTATCTACTTTTTTTTTACAACAGTCGCGCACCTCGATCGTCCCCATCACAGCGACCGCCGTCGTCACCTCGACCCCTACCGCCAGCATCGCCGCTGCCACCGCATCCTCGTCTCCCAAGTCGTCTACCTCGTCTGCTGGTCCCATCATCGGCATTGTCGCTGGTGCCCTTGTGGGTGTCGTCGTTCTTTCCGGTCTTATCGGCTTCCTGTTCAAAAAGTACAACAAGAAGGACGACCCTTACGAGGCCAACCCATTCGATCGTGATGCCTTCCAGCGTCATTCTGCCATGATTCCCGACCACTACGAGTCGGATGAGGGTCACGGTGGTGCTGGTGGTGCTGGTGGCATGTCACCCGAAATGTCCGAACACTACCAGTACAACAACTTCGGTCCTCAGTACGAGTCTGGTATCAGCGCCGGTGCTGCCGGTGTCGCTGCGGGTGCTGCTATGGGTGCCATGGCTCACAATGAGAACGGCGGTCCTCGACCTCCGACCATGTTCGCCAAACATGCTGCCGGTGTTCAGCAGAACCAGCCTCAGGTTGGCGGTTATTACAAGGACGGAGACTTTTCGATGCCTCAGCACTCGGAATACCACGCTCCCCCTAGCGCTGCTTTCGCCTCTGGCCACCATGCTGACCAGCACTACCTTGACGAGCCTGGTTTCGGTGGTCAACGCTCCATCTCACCTGCTCCGCAACTGCCGCCCCTTGCTGCCTTTGGTGGCGACCCGTACTCGATCGCTGGTGTAGGCCGTGGTCAGCAGCAGGCCCAGAATGTCGCCAACCCTTACGCTCACCTTGATCGCTCCCACGGTGCTCCCATGGGCGGCTTCACCCCTGGCACAGTCATTCCCAACCACCATCAGCACCACACCGCAGGCTCCAACTCGGTCTCTAGCGGCGGCGACTCGGCCGACCAACGTCACGCATCCATTAGCGCCGCCGAAGCCCTCGCTGCCGGTCTCGCCCATCAGTCGTCTCTGAACCGCTCCGCAAGTCCCAACTACCCGCAACATCCTCAGCACGACACCGCCGGTCGACCTAGCACCTCGGAAGGCCGTTCGGGTACCCCTGATATCCCCAACGTACAGCAGACTTACGCCGTCCCCGGAGACAATGCCAATGGAAGCGCAGCAGTCGGTGGTCACCGTATTTCCGCCGGATCGCAAGATCTTCTCAATAACCCTTTCGAAAACCCCCACCAACAGCACCAGCACCAGCAGCAGCAGCACCAGCACTTGCAACAACAGCAGCCGCAACAACAAGGCTACGATGGCAACAACCAACAGTTGCAGGTTCGAAACCTTGTCCCCAACGCTGGTGCCGCTGCAGGAGGGCTCTCTGCAGGCCAGAGACCAATTTCTACCGCAAGCTCGTTTGCTGATCCTGAAGATGCCTATGGTGGTGTTTACTAATCTTCTTTTCCATAGTCTTTCACAATATCATAGAATGGTCTCGTTGTAGCCATGATCAAAGATGTGGTGAACGGAATAGATCAATAACTTGATACTTTCTTTTCTTTTCTTCTCTTTAGTCCTCACACTCTTTTATTCTAACCGCTTGTCTACTTTCGCTTTCGCTTTCGCTTTCGTTTGCTTGTTTGCTTGTTTGCTCTTTCTTTGGTTTGGATTTCTCTTTTAAAAGTGGAATAACGTTATGATTTCGATGTAAAATTGAGCTTGTGGTCTGTCGTTGTTGGTGTGTGTTGTGGGGTTTTTATGTGTGATGGGTTTGGGTTTGGGAGAGTTGAGAGGGGGGGGATTTTAGATGGTGAGTTAGGGGGTTGAGGAGGAGACGTTGAGACTAGGTTGAGGGTGGATAGGGTTTAGCTAGTGTGAAGATATTGAGATTGAAAAACGGCGGGATGGACTAGAGTACATTTTCAGGTGCAGAAGGAAATTTGATATCGGATCGAGCAAAGTAGAAAGCGAGAACAGTATCAAACCGTTTGGTACGATATGAACGAAACGAAAGAAAAACAGAGATCACCAATTGGCAAGGGCTTCTTTTGTAAGAGGTTCAGTTTCGTGTTCGTATTCGATTTCGATCTGGGGACCCTTTTTACCAGGACGTGTAGGTTTCTTTGAAAGTTTCTTCTTTGATGATGATGGTGCTGGTTTCTTGTTATTTCCTTGCAAATCGTCTGGATCATCATCGCTCTCTTGATCATCATCAGCATCGCTATCAGAGGCAAACTCAATCGTGTTGCCATCAGAATCATAAAGATCCTCCAAATCATCCTCTTCATCCTCCTCATCATCATCACTGACAAACTCGCGATCACCAACGCCTTGCTCATCTTCAAACTCTTCCTCCATCATCCTATCCATCTCATCCAAATCCTCCTCCAACTCCTCCTCACTCTCCTCATCTTCCAACTCCAACTCCTTATCCTCGCGATTCCTGTTCTCCAACACCTGCATCCAAACATCCTCATTAACATTCAATGGTGCATCACCATAAGCACCACTCTTTAATCGCTCCAACAATTCCTTTTCAATGCTCTTTTCCAACCGTGCAGCTTTGAGAGCTTTAAATTCTCTCCTGTCCTCCCTACGTTCCGTCTTTTTCTTGATCGAAACCAATGTTGGCTGCTCCTCTTCCTTGAGCTTGATCCGTCGCAATTTGATCAGATATTGGGTAATCTTTGTCAATCTCTGCTTGGCTTTGTGCGTGATGAATTTGGGCCAGTAGATGAGTTCCTTGTCAATCTGCTCAAGAGCGCGGGTGTAGTTGTTGGAGAGTTTAACGCGCTCCCATTGTCTCTTGGGCGAATGGGCTCGCTCGGCAGTTTTGATGTAGAGATAGACGATTCCTTCGCGTTCTCGTACGGTGGCATAGCGAGAGTTGGCGAGAGGGCAGGATTGACGATTGCAAAGACCAGTAAGGTTGTACTCGTTACGACAGAAGGTGGAATGGGTCTTGGATTTGATCTTGTACGAACAGAATTCGTGACCGATGATGGTCCAGATTACATCGTCCGACTGCATGCTGCGGGTTGAAATGCGGTGCGATAACGAGACCTGGAAAGCTTGGTTGGTTGCTCCTTCTTCAAAGCGTGTCCTCGATGCGACCGATGAAATGCCAGCTTGAGGATGGAGGGTTGCGCAGGTCGAGCCTCGAGACGATGCAAGTTAGAGAGGGAAGCGTTTGATGAGCGTAACGGTAGCTCGTCTTGGAGGTGAGAAAAGTGGGGTCGAAGAGAGGAGGAAGTGAGGGTCCTGCTGAGCAACGAGCCAAATTTCGTTTGGCGCCTTTGTGTGGTGTGGTGTGCATCTTCCACAAACCCAAAATTTCCATTTGAACCAAAAAATTATGCATCACGTGCGCCACTCCACCTCGATTTTATCTAAAAGTGTTAGGTCCGATCCTTTTTTCCCCGTTTGTGTTAGACCGTGAGAAGTGCATCTTTGATCAGGTCTAACTCAACCGATGCGAATTTGTCTGCGACTTTGGCAAGTCAATTCATTCCGAGTGACTACTTGCTGACCAATTGGAGGGCCACACTTACAGTCAAAGCATCCTCGCCGAGCTCGCACCGAGTTCAAAACTGAGATCGGACCGGCGAATGGGAGAAAAAAAGGAAAAGGTTCCCAACCTCTCTTTCTCTCTCGGAGAAAGGATGACCCACTGAACTGCATAAGGGTTTTTTTTCTTCCTTAATTTTTTTTTTCCCGCCTTCTTCTCTTCTCTGCGAGATTATCTAACCGAGAGAAGCAGCAACCATCACCGCCAAATCATGTGCTTTTTGTTTCCAAAGGACCAGCTCAACGTCCCTTCTCCGTCCTTCCGTCCCTCCATCCGCCGGTCAACCTATCCACCGGCGTCTGCTACACTGCAAACTCACCTCTTGTGTGCAATGTTACAGTTGTCAAGTGCAGATTCGAAAGCAAAGGGGCGCAATCTTGTCAACATGACAATTGAGACCGTCTTAATTAAATGCGTTTTGCTTGGCGGAATGCATGGTTCCGCGGTATGTAGGGTTGAAGTCAGGAATGGCCTTCTCGGCGACTGACCTGCATCTTGGGTTTGTTTTCAAAGACACATGGCCGATTGTGCATTTGTCAGAGGATCGGTCTGGTACGGCAAAGCATCTTCCGAAGCCTACCAGATTCTTCCAAAACCCACACAGTATCAGACTGCATGTACGCTAGGGACCCAGCCAAGGATGGAAGGAGGGGGGATTGTTCCAAACCGTTCAAGGTAGATTGAACCATGTGGTTTTGGCACAGAGTAGCTTCTAGCATGAATGCAAAGAGCCATGTGTTGGTCTCGCCTAACTCTCTCTTTTTTTCACTTCTTCCATACCATCACCGAAAAAGCACTGATGAGCGCAAGCCGAACGCCGAAAGTCTTTCAGTCTTCTTGTCGGTCGGAGAATTGCACTGATTTGACAAAAGGGGGGGCGAACAAGCGTGAGAAATTTTCTCTCTCTCTCACCAAAGATACTCCGATCAGAGGAAAACGAACCATAATAACGTCATTCCATTCACGAAGCCGAACCATGCACTGAATTTGCTTGCATCCATCATGTTTTCTCAGCAATTGTAGTGTTAGATGTATACATGCGGTGTTGGGTAAGGCGGATGACGTGGATACAAGCGAGCGGAGCTATTGTTGAATTTTTCTTGCTTGACAACGGCGCGTTGTAACGTAGTTCACGTAGATGTGGAAATCACGTAGATGTGGAAAATTTGGACCCCGGGGGATTGCCTGGTACTCTGAAAATTTGAAATTTTGAGGCAGCAGCTCCACTATCAATTTAGTACTAGGCAATCCCCCTCCCTGGGGGACTTGTCTATTTTGACTGTTTTTCTGCCGCTCAGAGGCAAGTCCCCCAGGGAAGTCAGAATTTTGAAAATTTCAAGGCAGCACAGCCACTATCAAAATTGGCAGAGTCAACTTGTCCTCCGTGATAGCATCATTCATCTCACACCTCACCCATGGCATTGATCAACACAATTCATTGCATCAACTGGCTACAGAAATGGTGGCATGCGTGGAAGGAGGGGCCCTTGCTGCTGCCAACTTGGAAAAGGTGGCTCAAGGGGGATGGCACTAGAGCTTGCCTGGGGCAGTGACGGAGGTGGCACCATGATCATCTGATCAGAACCCGGGAATGGTGGTGGCGGCTGAACAGGCCAGAAGCTTGGCAGTTGACTGCTTGTTGGAAAGACAGGCTCCTCATCTGATTCTTGAGACTCTTGCACTGCCATCGGGGCCAGTGAGGGCAACACTTGCTTGCTCTTGGCCTGCTGCTTGCCTCTTGCCTTGCATGCTAGCTTCTCAGCCTCTTTCCTTGCCTGTTCTTCCCGCTGTGCTATCAACCGTGGTAAGTCACTTTGATGTAGCACACGTGCTTGGGACAGCCGGTTCATATCCCCAGGGAGGGCATTGCGCTTGTTTGCATGTGCTGCTGTGAGCTCCTGGATCCGGGCCTGGTCAATGACTTGCTGGTTGAAGAGACGATCAACAAACTTCTCAAACTTCTTGGTCCACATGCGCTGTTGACGGTGAGAGTAAGCAAGTGATGCCTGTTCCTCCTCTTGACGTTGATGAAGGGTTGATAGAAGCTGTGCCATGAGCTTCTTGGCCTCTTCTGATGTTGATGGTGTTGGTGTGTCTTCTGGTTGCGGAGCTGAGGAGGGTGGCGTGGAGTCACGGTGCCAAGCTGGCATGTGTCTGAGGACTTTTTCACGGTTTATCACTGTGTCAATCCCTACATCTTTGAAAGCCTTTGTTGCAGCACTGCCAGTGATAACCCGCCTGGCCTTGACATACATCTTCAGGAAGTCCTTCTTACCAATGCTAAGATTGGCACCGGCAAACTTGTCTACTTCTGCAGTGAAGGCATTCTGCAATGGACCAAAGATTGAGACATCGAGTGGTTGAAGGAGATGAGTGGCATGTGGAGGCAGGCAGAGGCAGATGATGCGGAAGTCCCAAGCTTGCTGTATGAATTCCAAGGTTACATGTGAGCCATGGCCATCCAAAATAAGCAGACGGTAATTGCCTTGTGCCTTCTGTTGTGTGTGCTTGTTGAAGCAATCCTTGAGCCATTCCAGACCAAGATCATTGTCTGTCCAGCCGTTTGGACTTGTTGCAAAGGTCCAGTCCTTGGCCTCCAAGTGATCACGGTACCATCCTTGTATGTGATTCTTCCCTCTGTAAATCACCATAGGAAGAGGTGGAGTTCCCCGTGCACCAATGCACTCAATGACTGTGATGGTCTCCCGTGTCCCTGGATGTGATCTGAAGCGCCGCCTCTTCCCATCCTCCTTTGGTATAATGATGCTGCGGGCCTGACTCTGACCAATTAGGAACCCAGTTTCGTCCATGTTGTAGATATTTTGAGGTAAGATGTTGTATTCTGCAATAGTCTGTTCAAGAAGATCAAAGTACGCTTCCACTACTGCAGGATCACCAGCAAGGACCCTCTGCACATCCATGATGCGGGAGTAGTAGCCTCTTAGCCCAGGATGCCGCTGTTTGAAGGCTGAGACCCAATTCAATCCAAGCTGAGCGTCATTGTTGTTGGTTTGCTGCCGCAACAGTTGCTCCGCTAATTGTCTTAGTTCCTTGGGGGTGACCGGGAAGCCAAAGTCTGCTTGCTTGCGTATGTGCTGAACCAGGACATCCTCTGTTCCTGGTGAAAGGATTTGTAGATCTTGGAAGGCCTCAGAGCGGCTCTTCTTCCCTTGCTTCCGGTTGTAAAGTGTCTTGTAGGGGACATGGTGGTGTTCCGCTGCTGCTCTGAGACTTTTGAAGCGGCCTTGATCCACAGCAAGCAGTGCAGCCTGGATCTGTTCTTCCCTCTGATCCCTCTCTGACTTCAGCTGAGTCCTAGCAACCTTCTTCCTTGGTGAAATGTTGACCATTGATGCAATGAGAGCTGGTTGATGATGGTGGTGATGACGTGTTGGAGATGAGGAAGTGTGAGTGGGAAATTGACTGATTTGCTGCCTCAATTTTTTTGGTGGAGGGGGACTTGCCTCTGAGCGGCAGAAAAACAGTCAAAATAGACAAGTCCCCCAGGGAGGGGGATTGCCTAGTACTAAATTGATAGTGGAGCTGCTGCCTCAAAATTTCAAATTTTCAGAGTACCAGGCAATCCCCCGGGGTCCAAATTTTCCACATCTACGTGATTTCCACATCTATGTGAACTACGTTACAGTGTATGCTAAATGGGGAGGCATAAAAAGTGGCTTGCGTGGCGCTGCTCTGTGTTGTTGTTCGCTCTCTCTCTCTCTCTCTCTCTCGCTTGGGGAGGAGGACCGTGGTAAAAAGGATGGTAGACTGTTGACAACCCACTCCCGTCCCCCCGACGCACCACTTTAAAATCACAGCATCGCATTGCTTCCCTCATCTCTTTTGAAAAGGAGAACGTGATTGGCCTAGCGCTGTATAGGATAAAAAAAAGGATCGGGAGGCGGACTTGGTCATCGGTTTCCGAAAGTAAGCCTCTTTATTCTTTTGCTTCCAGTCGCCGCCGCTATCGTTGTGGCTGTCTTCGAACTATATACTGTATGTAGATTGTTCGGAAGGCGAATTGGATCGTGGACGGATCTCGTGGCTCCCATTTGCCATCACATGGCTACCGAGTGCGCAACAAGTGCAGGAACAGAGTGCAGTGTCAGCCATGCAGGTGCGATTACAGTATATCGAGGCACAAATCGCCCTTTCTGGTTGCCACGCGGGCATCGGACTCGGTCCAGAGACTTTAAATTGACCTGCAAGACGGTGGTAGGTCCGTTCATGCGCTTCTTTCTTGTCTAGCTATCAATTGCAATGCTGCTACAGTATTTGGTCAAAGGAAAAGGGCTCGCAATCGATTCAGCACATGGCGTGAATCACTCAAGTGGCTTGCTTTGATTGTAGTAGATTGGAATATTTGGCTGCGTGGCGTGGCAACTCGTGTAATTTTCGTGTGTTTGAGGTCCTTTAAGTGGCCTAGATGATACACGAATGAATTATCGCACCTTTACTTCCTTTCATGATTGGAATCGAAGTCAGAGGAAGAAAGATGCTGTCTGATTTGTCTCTTGTTGACATGCTCACGAAACACCGGCAAACGTATTGGATGATCTGCAAAAGCTCGACCTGATTGACGTGCAGACCGAATGCATCCTATATCCCTCACCGATACGACGTTACAGAGACGAACATTTGACATTATTGAGCGAGACATTGCGAAACCAGGGATGAGTTTGAGTTGAAATGCGGAGAGGCAAGAGACAGAGGATGTTTTTGTTGATGGCTCCACAATAGTGGAAAGCGAGGTGCGTCTGACAGCTCGCTTACGGCGAACGACGGGTGTTACCAATGCAGAAAAATGCGCGATCAATCAATCTTTTTTTTTTTTTTTTTTTTTTTTTTTTTTTTTTTTTTTTTCCCGTTTTCGCTGTTTTGCTGTGCTGACTGGCTGAGCTGACCAAAATTGGGTTTCCTTCTTCTCTTCTCTTCTTTTCTTTTCTTTTTCTTGTTTTTCTCTACCTGTCCGACCTCGTACACGCTGCTTCCGTCTTTGATCTCTTTGCCTTGCCTTTAACCCTCTCGCGCCTGAAGAACTCTTCTTGATGGCGCACAAGAGATCACGTCAGCCAGACATATCTCTTTGGCGCTCCGCCTAAAAATAAATAATTTAAAAGGTTCTACAGTACAGTACTGTAGTACGAGTCTGTCTTTTTAGTCTGGTAGACTCAAATCGAGGGTGCTCGACGGGCCATTTCTCCCGCGCAATCAAAAAGGCAAATGCCAATTGGAGACATGACAACCCGGCCCGCTCGCACTTCTGGTTGGACGCCAAGGCCAAGGGGAAATCCAAAAGCCAGAGTATTTGGTTGCAACGAACAACAACGATCAGAGACGGATGTACCACACTGGTTGAAGCTGAAACCAAACTTGCATTCCCTCGCTTCCGCAAAAAGACGTGCTTCGAGGAGACTACTCTGCATGTACGATACAGTGATGCCTAAACTGGGCAGTGCGGCCGCAGAAGACCTGTCCTCTTCGTTTCCGTTTCTAACTTCGCTTGCGGTATCCTTAACCCGCACAACAGACCTCATGCTCCTCCCTCTTTGCCTTTGATGTCGACCCTTGAACATCAAATCCTTGCTTTTGCGCTGGAATCCAGCCTCTTTTTTTAGGGTGAAAAGAAGAAGGATGCTTGTCGAAGTTCGATTTGGGTCGTGACGGTGCATGACCTTTGATCTTGATTGCAGCCAGGCAACTTGAAACTGGTTAGTTGATCAGAGACCTGTCACATCGATATCGATACTGAATAGGCAGCGTAACGTCGAGCGTCGATTTGACCCCCACCTTGCCCACGCACTGATGATCTCGCCGCTTGCTCTGCCCTGCTCTGCTTTGTACGCGTAAAAGACGGGTGCTGACCGCGGTTCCTCGTGTCAGACAAGATGAAAAAAATTGCATGCGATGCTACTCTTCGTTCCCAACCTTGCCATTCCGCCCGTTGCAGGTCCGATCTTTCATGCAAAGAAATTGAGCTTACGAGGGATCAATAAATAAGCATTGACTCGAGAAAGTCAAAATGGACAAGGACAATCGGGGTCAAAGTCGGCATAAAAGACTGGTAGTGAGAGAGTGTAACAAGATAGAAAAAGGTCTAGAACAGCTGCACAACTATGTACTCTTTTAGTGCAAATTGAATTCGTGGCAAAAAGTCGGGACCAAATACCAAACCGCGGGGCCGCAGATTCCATTTGGCAGCAGCTCCTCCTTGAAACTACTGTAGTCAATGGTTTTTTTTATATCTTTATTTTATCTTTGTCGAATTCAAATTCGAGCGCGAGTAGGTTGGTGAAAAGGGATGCGATGGAAATTATGAAGTTGGATTTTTGGCTGGTGGATTTCTTTCTTCGGTGTTTTTCGAGGCAACAAAAGAGACGGACGGGGAATCCTGCCTCTTTCAAGCCACGATTTTCTTTTTTAGTTTAGACCTCAACTGGAGAGGGAGAGAGAGATCTGGCGCAGGAACGCTTTGCTCTGAGTCCGCGTGGTGCAATCGCTACACAAATCAACTCTCGCGTGGATCTGAAGGCTCGGTGCACAAAGCACGCCTTTTTTTTGCGCATCTAAATCTGCATATCGTTTCTCTCTTGCTTGAAGCTTGCCTTTGTTTTCGATCGTTGCATGCCAAAGGCTAGAACTCATTCACTCCTCTCTAGTCCGTTGTCCTGAAACGCTTTCCATTCATCGATCGAGATCCATTTCTGACTGTAAAAGTTTACATTACTCGATGAATGAGGGTGTAAATCAACCGTACTTGACCGTTGGTGGCTTTGCGAATCATGAGTGAGAATAGGTGTGTGTATGTGTGTGGGACTGTGGATGCGGCGAGCAAGGCAGGCAATTCTGAAAGAGAGAGTGTGTGTCAAAAATAGAATTGATTTGAAGAATAATTAAAAAAAAATGAATTGGGATGAGTGAGGGAGAGGGCCAAATTTCCTGACTCGGCTGCTGCTGGCCGTGCGTTGGGTTGCGTGGCTCGGCAAGATCTTTAATTTTATTTGTCTTGATCTTGCAATATTGTTGGCCAAAAACAGACTGATTTGATGCTGAATGTGACCTTTCTTCTTTTTTAACCGTTGGATTTCTGGACTCCGCGCAAATGGGAGGCTTCGATTCACAATATTGAGTGAGCCCCACCGCCCGTGTCCCACCACCGACCCACCACACACACACACTCTCTCTCTCTCTTTCTCTCCCTCACCTTTTCTCTTCTATCGCAGCCGCTGTTCCTCGTGTCCAAAAAAGAAATACAAAAGAAAAAAAAAAAAAGGGTTCGCTGCAGACCGCACACTAGCGAAAGCGGAGGCTAAGCCACAACTCTCCTCTCTCTCCAGTAAAGTGACGCCAGACTTTGCTTCCACTCTCTCTTGTTCAACCCAACTCGAGCACAACTTCCACACATCCCTTCGTCACCATCACCATCACCATCACCAATCCCATCCCATCCCATCCCTTTTCCGCATTCTCATTCTCATTCCCATCCTCCTCACCATCCATCTCTGCCATTCATTCATCCGACTCGAGCCATTTGCTTCGTTCTCACCTCTTAGCCACAACATCCTCGACTCGAACTGCTGACAACAACAATAGCAACTCCCTCCAGCGCATCCCATCCAATCATCACCTAATCTAAGCGATTGATTTGCATACATCCGCGACCACTCCTATCATCACAACTTCATCACATAGCCGACACGAACACATCTTCTCCTTTGGTGTCGTCCCCACCCATCGCTGCTCGCCAACCCAATCTGATCCGCTTCTTCGACTCCTTGTCCACTGCCTCATGCCGCGCCAAACACTCTAGTCGCTATCACAGCGTCTCCTTCCTTGCTCTGGCCATTTGCACTTACTTCAGCTGCATTGGTCCTTTTAGCACTCCTCTAACAGCCACCAGGCGCTCCTTGCCTTGATACCGGCATGATGGCGTCCACCAGCCGTCTAGGCGAGTCTAGCGTCCGTACAGATGCTCCAGCTTCGCGACGCTCCATCTCCAGTCAGGCGGCTTCCGCCTCTCGCGCCCTCACGTCCGTCGCATCTACTTCCGTCTCATCGCCGTATGCAGGGCTTCCGTCATCCTCCTCCTCCTCCTCCTCTTTGTCCACACCAAAGCGCCGTTCAATAGCTGCAGCAGGTAGAAACTCGTTTTCGCGCTACAGCGCCTCATCATCCTCTACCAGCAGCCTTGTCAACGACAGCTCGTCTCAACAAGGTCGTCGTAGCATCAGCGCCAATTCCAGCGACAACAACATTCAAGAGGAAGCCGAGCCTATCCCAACCATCAGCCGCACTGCCCAAGCGAATGCTCACAACAGCTCCCAGACTGCAGCTGTCCGTGCCGCCAGACCAAGTCCGCGTCATCAGCGCCATCATTCAGCAGAGAGCCTCCGCTTGGATCTCGACGGCCTCGACCTTGGAGGAAATCAGGACTACATTTCTCCCTCGGATAGCGCTCCAGGCCAACGTCATGTTCGTTCTCGATCCAACAACAATGCCACCCAGGCCTCTTTCCCAGCCTCTAAACAGCCCTTCGACAATGCTCCCTACAATGTTGTCGACGTCGACATGGATCGAATTTGCGCCTCGTGTGCTACCCAAGGCAGGACGCACGAATCGCTCAACGGCCTCGAGGATAGCTTCTCGCTCCACCTTCGCGCAGAGTGCTCCGACTACCGCGAAATCATGTCGTCTCAGGCCGTGCTCAATGCAGCCGTTGACAAAGAGCAGCGCATGCGAAACGCCAGTCTCGAAACGATCGATCCACAACGACCACGCGGTTACTCAATCAGCAACGGTCAAGTACTCGGGGGCTTTGCCAGTTTGGGCTTGCAGCCAGAGACTGGTGTCGAACCACTGGCACCGACACGACACCAGCCAGTGCGCTCCATCACCAAAGGCTCCACCGATTCTTCGGAAGCTCCCATCACTCCGATCGAGTGGAGGGATAGCTTTGGCACCCTTGCTGCGCCCAGCTACACTCCACCACCCAAATGGGCGCATCTGACAGGACGGCCATGTAACCCTCTCGAGCCTCTGGACGTGCTCTCGATCCAAGAAATGGGCTTCCACAGTCTTGACATTGGCAGTCTCAACGATTGGGAAGGTTGCAAGCTCTCTGCCGAGATCCTCTGTCCCATCAACGGTCATCAGCGCATCGAATGGTCCGTTGCACAGACCACGCGCAGAAACAAAAAGTGGGTTGTTGTTCCGAACGCTACCGTCACCTGTGGCACCACCGAGACGCTTTCTTCGGCTGCACAAGCCGAGAGGACGGTGGTGGTTAGCAATCGATCGCTTTGGCTCGATGAGAGCGAAGCCGGCGTAGCCTCTCTCGCTCAACGAGAGCAAGCCCAGTCAGCCACTACATCGCAACGACTGCCCGCATCGAATCGCGTATTCAAGCCCTTTTCTGGCAAAGCTGGCTTTGAGCTCCGTCTGCTTCGCCCCACGGTCGGCAAAATTTGCCCGCCGGTCTACTTGGCCAACGCATCAACGCATCGCTACCTGCATCAATACCGCAAGGAGAATGGACCACAATCCTCGCAGCTCAACGGCGCATTCATTATGGATACTGCCGCTGACGTTGACCGACAGAGCGCCAAGGCATCGCAACCCATCTATCCGGTGCTCCGACGATCGAGGTCGCGACCGTACCTGCGTCACCCTCATGCCCCACTGCGTCGCTCTCGCTCCAAGCCCTACCTACGACACTCCGCTCAGCAACAGGCAGCAGAGGCAGCACCGTCGCGAATCAATCCCGAAGAGTTTGCTCCCTCGCTACCCGGAGATCCGCTGGTGCGCATGCATCCCGGAGAATCGTGGCCCTCGGCACGTTCGCGTCCTACGGACTCGCTCTCGTCGTTTGACTCGGGTTCGAGCAGCGATGTAGGCAGCGACACTTCTTCGGATGACGCAGATTTGTCGGCCACCAACACGCGCGAGTCAGTCATGGGCAGCATGTCGTCCGCCTCGTATGATCAGCCCGCCCGAAAAGATATGAACGGCGAACGCGCTAGGTCTGCAGCTATTCCTATGGCTGTGAGAGGTTCCCACTTGGGTCGAGCACCTCGCAGCCTGTCACCAGGCTCGTCGGTCAGCCGCGGCATCAGCTCCAATTCGGAAGCGTCGGCAGCGTTGGCTGGGTGGCAACACAGCAGCCTCGAACAGCAACGGTATCAGCAGCAGTACCCGGGCAGCGCATCGTACGAAGCCGACTCTTGGCAAGGCACTTCGCCCACGACTGCTTCGGCTTCGTCGCTCAGCGCGAGCAGCAAGCAAAGTCGCAGCCGCAAGGGACTTCAGAAGGCACTGCAAAAGAAGGACAAGATGCTGAGCTCTTGGTTCAAGCGCAGACCCGAAATCGGCAATGCTGCGCAATCCGTGTCCCCAGGGACGGAGCCAGAGCTGGCACAGCTGTCGTCCAATGGCATGGCATCACAGAGCCAGGCAAGCACAAACAGCAGCACTAGAAGCAGTCTTGCGCGAGACAGTCATGACGGATCAGTTGCCAGTGCGATTGCTGGATCGGTCGCGAGCGCTATCGCTGGAGCGACTCCATTAACCGAGACTGCACTGGAAAGCTTCCAGCGCGCCATGTTCCGCCCAGCTTCGCCCGAGTCGACCATCATGGGATCTAGGAGAGGTTCGGAGGCGCTCACGCAGAAAACTGTTGAACCTTGTGCCCCCGCAGTGCAGACGAACTCTGCTCAGGTATCGCAAGAGCGCACCGGAGGACGAGACAACCGAACTGCCGTCAACTCGACGCTTTCGCAGGTCTACGGCTGGGATGAGGAGCAAGCAGCCAAGAAGCTTGTTGGTCGCGTGGGTACGGGATCGTTCTTGGACCTGGATGAGGAGAATGCTCTTCTAGGATTGGACGCGGTACCGGCGGGAGCGCTGACGATGCTGATCCCTCTGCCTCTGATTGGGAGGGCTCGAGCGCAGGATGCGGTGAGGTACATGCGTGTCAACTTTGTGCCGTTTGGAAGCTTTACGGATCCATTTGAAGCGCCGCAAGGTCTGGGTGGTGGAGCGCTTTTGAATGCCGGTTCTCCGAGTGGTGAAAGCGAACCCTCTAGTCTCTCGCAAAGCATGAGCACGGGCAGCGGAAGCTTTGCTTGGCATCGCGAGGCGGCCAAGTCGTCGGAACAGTCTAGTTGGAAGCGCAAACTAGGCTTGTCCGGCGGTCGTAGCGGTGGCGGTCAAGGCGCAACTCAGAACGCCAGTGTTCAGAGCGCCATTGGCCAATCGTTGCCATCAGGAACACAAGAAGCACCGCAATCGCCACCTTTGGGCAAACCTGAAGCATTCCGCATCACGGCCATTGTACACGACGCACCATGGACATTGAGCTCTTGCTCTTCGGAGTTGGACCCTCGTCTACCCGAACCGGGCACCTTTCCTGTTGTATTGGGCTACTGCAACGGATCCAAAGGGCTCGAAATGGTGCCCGAAGGCTGGGGAGCATTGCGTCTTGCCGGAGTGCCCATCCCTACCAACCCAGACGGCTCTCCCATACAAGGCATTCACCCACTTCACGGCGTCACCGACCTCATCATTGCCGCTTGTACCGCCGTGATGGACGTCTAAGTTTTCCACACATACACACACACACACACAACCCTTTTTTGCATGCCTCTTCACCACCACCATAATCATCATCGTCGTCATCATTCATTGAAAGCACACTTTGTATTTGTACCTGCATCTTGACTTTTTAAAAATGAGAAAATCGTCACTCTCCTCAGCATTTCATACAGTCTATTTGCTGTGAAGTATTGGGTACAGATTTGAATGTGTCAGACTCGGCAAGGTGACGGTGCGGTACTGTACAACAGAATATAAGGTTTCGGATCTGTAGCCGAGGACGGTTGAGAAACTTTTTTTTTGACGAGTGGACGCAAATGCGAGTTGTTATTATGTCGATGTTGCATGATGGACTTGAGAGAGATCGAGAAGGCATGCTTTGCTATCATCATTCGACGATAGCGACAGAGTTACAGTAGATGCCTTGGTCTGCCTGCAACCGCTGGGTCGGAGGTCAGTCGTGCCAGCTCTAGATTTTTTATTTTTTTTTTTGTGCAGAGCATTCAAACCTTATCCTGTGACTAGTGCAACTGTATTGTGCATGGCTTGACGAACGGGCGGTGGATAACTTGATGAGCCTGACTCGTTGCTCGCGCATGTAAAAAGAGTGAAATGGATACTATACTACAGTACTACTGTATGTGTGATTGCGAAGGCCGGATATCCCGTTCTCCCCTGCATTCATCCCGTCCGGTGGCGCATTCGAGATGGCTCCTCAGCAAGCCAAAGACACCGAGATTGCGTTGTGCAGTGCAGTGCAGTACAGTGCAGTGCAGTTTGGGAGACAAAGAAAGCTAAACAGTCGAGCTTTTCACAGGGTCACAGGGTCACATGCCATTGTGTGTGTGGGAGGAGGGGGGAGGAGCGACTTTAGCTCCTTCTTTCCACTTGCTACCAACAATGATCAACAACAAGCAGCGATCATTCTCCCTCCTCTTGCCCTCCTTGCGTAGCGTCTTGATCGTCTCAGGACCCACGAATCTTTCAACATATTTCTAGCTCACAGCTTGGTCCTTCGGCATCCATATCTTCTCTTCTCACATTCACTACCAATCGGTTAACCGACTTAAGAAATATCCCACCGCTCAGACCACCACCTACAATTCGAAGCACGCCTTCATTCCACGACCCTTTTCCTTCTACAACCGTTGACGCACCACAGCCGCAACCGTGACCGCCCGCCATTTCATCTTACAGCTGCTGCAATCGCTGTACCACAAGATCGCTGGTGGGGTGGGTAAAAAGCTGGTACAGTATTTTCGACGCTCGATTTTCTCGGAACGCACCACCGGCTAGCACGGCTAGTGTTGCAGCTCAAACAAGGCAACTTCATCTGGGCGCATAAAAGGGTTGCTTGGGTCCCCCTCCCCCCCAATTTGATTGCTGCTGTGGTGGTGGTTTCACCGGGACTCGCTTCAATTGCGGTAACAGGCACGCTGCGGGAAATACACACACATATATAGAGGAGGGCCACGCCCTCTTCCCATGTGGAAAAAAAGTTCTGCTGTAGAGATCTGGCTTTGAAGCATAGATCAAAAAGAGGCGTGTTCCATCATCTCTTCGGCGTCATCATGTCTCCATCAGTATCCAACCCCCAGCCGCGCCGGATGAAATCCAAGGCAACCCTCACCAATTCCAACTCCAACTCCACCGATCCACTCACCCTCGCCCTTCAACCCCCTTCCACCGAAACCCCTTCCGAACGTCAAGCCCGCCTAGCAGCCGAGAAGCAAGCCAAACAGCGATCCGATGAAATCGACAAACTTCTTAAAGCCGATCATGCCTGCACCCACGCCTTCCCCCCCTCCCTTGTTGCTTCCGAAGGCAACTCTACCTCCTCGAAAAAGGGACGTGTTTACAAGATGGTACTTCTCGGCCAGGCGGGTGCCGGAAAAACAACCGTCTTGAAACAAATGCGGTTGCTGTACGATCCCCAGGCGCATGAAAACGAGAGAAGGGGTTGGTGCAAGATTGTACTGTTGAACTTGACTGCGAGTGCAAGGGTGCTACTGCAGACGTTGGAGAGGTATCATAGCGAGAGAGCGGAAAGAAAGTCTAGTGATATGGGTCGAATTGAAGCTGTGATGGGGGCTGATGGGGATAAGGAGAAGGGAGTGGACGAGGCTGTTAGGGCGGAAAAGGCTGCGGACGTGGGACTCAAGAATGAGCTCAACACTTCTCACATGCCATGGCTCGAGCACATCTCGAAAATTGTAGACTTGGAAAGGAAGCTACGAAGCGAACTAGGAGCATTTGGCGAAGAAGTCATCCTCTCCGAAGCCAGTACCGGCAATTTTCCAGCCCCCATGGTTCGTGCCAAAAGTAGCACCGATAAAAGTCCCCTCCTCTTACGTCCAGGTTGGCAAGAACGACTCTTCAGCTACGCTCGTCGATCTTTCACCCTCTCTCACTCCTCTTCCTCGCGAACCAACCTGGTTTCATCTGAAGGCACTTCTGGCGAGGAAGAAAACAGCCAAGCACTGACGTTGTTACGCAGCATCCAATCGGATGTGTTGGCTTTGTGGAATCATGATGTTTCGTGCCGAAGCCTGCGCAAACGAGGCATGTTTCTCGACGGACAAAGCGATTCTGCCACATCCTACTTCCTTGATCACTATCCTCGCATTGTATCTCCCAGCTTCACCCCTAGTGATGAAGATATCCTTCATTCCCGAGTTCGCACTTTGGGAGTCACCGAAGACGTGTTTCGCGTAGACCGTTCGCTCATCTATCGGATTTACGACGTAGGTGGATCTCGTTCACAACGTGCAGCATGGGCTCCGTTTCTCGACGACGTGGAATCCATCATCTTTCTCGCTCCTCTATCGGCTTTTGACCAACCGCTCATTGAAGAACCTTCGACCAACCGTCTGGCAGACACGTTTGCTCTGTTCAATCAGGTGGTTTCCAACCCTCTGCTGAGAGGGGCTAGCATGATTCTGTTTTTGAACAAGATTGATCTTTTGGAGAAAAAATTGAAACAGGGAGTCAAATTGCAAAGGTACTGGCCAGAGTATGATGGGGACAATGATTTCGAGGCGGTTTGGAGGTGGTTTAGGGGTAAATTTCGCGATTGTTGTAGGAGGGCTGAGGATGAGGATGGTAATGAAAGGGAAGGGCAGAAGAGGAGGTTGTATGTTCATACAACCGTGGCGACTAGTACAAAGCAGATTAGGGCCATTTTGATGAGTGTAAAGGATAGCATTTTGCGCGAGAATCTGAGGGTCACTGGGTTGGTTGGCTAAGGCATACAGTTCTACTATCGGTAAAAGATGCTTGATCATCATACATGTGATGTTTTCAGTACAGAGAGTATAGTGTATGTCATGATAGTTTTGCATGTCACTCAGGCGTATGAATCTCTGACTGATGGCGTGTTGTTGTGATATGAGCGCTTCTGTGTCCATGATTCTCTGGAGATTGAGGTATGAGTGTTGGACCTTTTGGCACGTTTATCGTGGCAGATTGCAACGGAGGTGATTTGTACAGTATAAATGACCAATTGATGGACATTCTTTTTTTGATAATGGATGATTAGCGGTTTTATGTTGGGCGCAAATCGACATGTCGGACTTTGTAATTGAACGCTTTTGAAGTCACATTGCTTTGGTGATAGCAAAGCTTTTTTTTTCCAATCCAATTTACACAAAGCTGAATGAATCACTTTTGACATAGAGCGAGCACCTTCAAAGAGAATGTACATTCAACAGTAAAGGCGGATGCGAATGGGAAACTCTATCAGATAGAGATCATACTCTGCTTTGTGCTCAGTACTGTACTGTACAGTAGATTCTTTTCAAGCTTGGGAATTCTGGCAATGTGTGTGGATGCTTGCAAAGCTGACCAGGCCCAGAAGATGTACTTTACCTCTTTTTTTTCTTTTTTTTTTTTTTTTTTTTTTTTTTTTTGATGCAAGACAGATGCAGAACATGATCTTGAAGCAAACCAGCAAGCATCTCGCAGTTTGACCGCACATGTCGATCCTAAATCCCCGCGGCCCTGAAACCTTTCATCATCCCCCCCCCCCCCCCCCCTTTTTTCTTTTGCTCTTGCTCTTTCTATTGCCGAATAGCATATTCACATCTGTCCCGTATCTAGTACCCTTTGAATGTCACACTATCATCCCAAGAACATGGGTTGAAAAGAGCCATCTTTACACCGGATCAATTTTTTTTGATGGACTCGGACTTGAGAAAATATCGCCGACATAAAAAGTACCATACTGTACAGTACAGTAGCCGAAGCCAAAATCTTTACCAACCACGAATCGCTGAGATCCGAAAATTCGCACATCTTTGAAGTAGGGAAAAGCTCCCTCCCTCCCTCTCTCTCTAAAAAGAATTCAGCCAATGTCTAATCCTCTTCTGCTTCTACTTTTGCCATCATGTACTGTAGCAACGCTGAATAATTTAGTGAGGATTGCAGAGGTTGGATTGGATCGGGTCGAACAGCCGAATAAGAGCTTGGTCATGTTGGGGTGCAAAAAAAAAGTGTGAGCTTGAATCACGCATCAACAGTAACAGAAGGAGGATTCTTCGAGGGCTCTTTGACTGTAAGACGTCTTTAGTTGAAGCAAACTAAGAGCTGGTTGGAAGCGAACCACCTCATAGATGGAAAACCTTGTCTATGTATTGCATCGTGTGACTTGCACGCGGTCGTACGATGGTCGATTTCAACGAAACCCATATGGAGAGAAAGGTAGAGATTGTAAGTACTGTACAGTAAAGTCAACCTTTTTTCTTTATTGAGCGAATTGTCGGTCAACACTTTGAGATGTATGGATCCAGACCATGTGTTTATTCTTCATCTATTCTTTCCTTTTTTCGCTCTTTGGCTATATGCAAGGATTGCTGGCTGTAGCGTACAGTACACACAGAAAGAGAGAGAGAGAGAGAGAGAGAAGGGGGAGGGGAAGGGGGGAGGGAAAAGGTCTTACTGTACTAGACTGCAATGCGTCGTGCTGTGTGGTCTGTGGAGGTTTCGTTTTTAGTGAATCGGTAAACCTCGACACGAAAAAAAAAGACTCTTCCGATGGCTGGCTTTGAATGTTCGGGAAAAACATCTTACGGAAATACTCCGATAGGGATGACAGCTATCCCTCAGTGTCAAGGCATCATCTTGCATCTATCGGCATCTCTCGACTTGAACCCTTTTCTCCCTCTCTCTTACAACCGATATCCTCGTGGGTGAGCGAAATGCCGCATCTACTGTAAAATCGCAAGCTCTAAGACTTTGTACAAGACAAAGTTGACTTGTGGATTTGCATCTACCTCAACCCCAAGGTCGATTTAGAGCCTGTATAACAGCATGCCAACCCAAGTCGAAATCGTCCAAATTCTATCTTACACTTGAGACAGATTCAATCCACTGTATTCACCTCTCAGACCTCAAGTACTGTATCTACTGTACGGTCTCATCCGTCCAATGGCATGTGATTTTGCAAAATCTCTACAATTCGGTCACACTCGTAAAGTAATCTGACTCGTGACCATGTTAGAGGCAATCCGGCTATCGTTGAAACGATGCATAAGCATCATACGCTTACAGCCGATGACAAGCACTTGTCACTTTTCCCACTAAGCCTCTGCTTCCGGTTCCCAAACAACTGTAGTTGAAACAAGGGACAGATGATCGCGGTTTTGCACATCACAGACACACACACACACACACACACACGCATATAAGTACGATGTCGTCCCATTCCCCCAACGTTGTATGGTTCATCCACTTACATCACTCACGATACACACTCATATTTTGATATCATTTGCTCTAAAGATTTTCGCTCGTTGGCAGTTTGAAGTGCTCATACTTGACGCCCTGTGGTTTCTACGGTATCACAATCGAGTATAAGAGAGCAAAGCTGGATCTCGGCTTGTCTACCTCTTCCGATATTTTATCAGCTCCACTGACAACAACGTTGTCAATCACCACTGCTGAGGATCAAAAGCATCTATCCAATTCTGCACCCAACCCGCCTCCTTAGGCACAAGGTGAATAAAGGTACTTTGAAAGTATCAAAGGCATTATCAGGTTCAACCCAACGGGATAGCCCCTCACATCAAACACAACCCTTGTCCAGCTCAACAAAGAAAAAAATCCCGGACAACATGGTGGCAAGCTCCACAGAAACCAACGTCCCCTCTCATCTCAATCGAGATTCCGAGCAATCTCCCCCCTCCTCCTCCTCCTCCTCCTCCTCCTCCTCCTCCTCCTCCTCCTCCTCCTCCTCCTCCTCCTCCTCCTCCTCCTCCTCCTCCTCCTCCTCCTCCTCCTCCTCCTCTTCTTCTTCGATCGCCTTGACTACCAATAGCTATAGCTACATTTCCCCTATACAACACTCTGCCAAACCTCTCACTCCTAATTGCACTTTTTCCATCCATCCGTCCTCGTACCTCGGCAAATCCACCTCGATTCGTCGAACCAATTCCACATTTGATTTTATCCCCAAAAGACTCTACAAGCTCTTTTTCATATTATGGGATCATTTCTGGCGTCAATATCTAGTATTGACCTCGACTTTAGCCATTTCGGTAATGCAGCCCTGGGAACAAGTCTTTACTTTGTTCTTGTTTTCCTCTTTACTCGGATTAGCCACTTTGGCCATTTTAAATTTGCCCTCTTATATTTTCCACCACTCGGCTCAAAAATTCAAATACTATGTTTTGGGTCCAAATTATTCACTCTACAATACGATTCCTACTCCAGCATCAACAGTATCGGTACAACCAGATCACGGAATAATGCCAAATGTGGAATTGGTTTTTTTGTAAACAGCTGATAGCGACCCAGTTTCAACCCAACACTAGTTGGCAATAGGTGACGATGAGTCCTTAGATTTGCAAGGTATGGTTGATATAGGTTGGCTTTCACAATAATGAATAATGGAGGAGTCCATTCAGCTTGGTTGTTTCTTTCTGTACTGTACAGTATTTTTTTCATTCTTGTATTTGATCCGCGTTCGTCTCACATCACACAAGCTGTCACAAAGCACCAAACCTTTGCTTTTTTTTGTGATCAAGAATCCAAAAAATTCATTCCTCTGCGTTAGCACTCTGCGTTTGTACAGATCAACCACGTCTTCGCACACCTGCAACCACTAGTTCCCATCCAAACATTGGCAAAGGTACCTGCAAGACGCGCCTTAACTCTGTCCATTGAACTTGTCTCACCATCCCCCTCTGGTGCATTTTGTTGGCTTTCCTGAGTCCGATCTTGTCTTGTAACTCTGCCAGGGTGGTGTCATGTTGTTCAAGGTGAGGGTCGGATGCTTTGACCATGTCGATTAATTTTTCAAAGTCGGATCTTGCTGATGATTGAGGAGAAGAGGAAAAAGGGGGGTCGACCGTGGGAGCGTTGCTGAGTTTGGCGGTAAGCTTGCCGCCGAGTTTGGACTGGGGTCGATCGTCTGCAGTGGTGTGTAAGGGTTGCGGAGCGGGGAATGGTTTCGCTCGAGTAGGGACGAGGACAAAGTCCAGTGGTGAAAGTGTCGACCGCATCAAGGAGCCGAATAAGAACGCGGCCACCGCAACCAGCAGCAATGTGGAGAAGCGGAACTGAGTCTCGGAGTTGAACAGCGATCCGATGGCAGAAGCACCATCTTTGGCGAGTTGAGCAACGGTATTGCCTGCGTTGGCGGCGGCCTCAGCGACAACTTCCCCGGTCGTACCTACTCGGTCTTCTGCTTTACCGTCTCCCTTTGCTGTGCCTTTATCGGCTGTACTACCGGTAGCGGAGGACTTGTCACCTTTACCATCGCCACTCTTACCGCCATGCTTGGCGCGATCGTTGGCAGCGAGTGCTTCAGCGTTCGTCTTGGCAGAAGAGGAAGAGGCGACGCTGCTTCCTCGTGCAGTGACCGATGAGACAGATGTGAGGGAGGAGGCAAGGGCAGAGCCAGTTCCCAGACGTGACAGTGGATACGATCCAAACATGCTCATGATCTGAGCACCTGTCGATGTGGGAGCGGATGGCGTCGCAGCTCGGGAGGGAGGTGCTGATCCAGCAGCTGATCCATTGGCAGAGCCTCCACCGGAGGAAGGCGCTAGTGATCCACCTTGCTTGGCAGCTTTATCTGCAGATGCATCGCCTGTCAAAGAGCCGCCAGCGCCGATGCCGGCCTTTCCAGCGGCGCCCGCAGCCGACGCGCCACTGCCCAACTTTGCCACCTTCCCATCACCCTTGCCGAACCCGCCAGCCGCACCAGATTCGTCTGCCTCCAGCAGCTCTTTCCTCGTCGCAACTGGCCTGCGCAATGCTGCTGGAAGGCGCATGTCGTCTCGAGAGGACGATGATGCTCCATCCAGTCCCGACTTGCGTCCCGACTTTGGCCTTGGCGGCGCAGTGCGCTTGAGCTGGGTCATGGGCTCGATACCGATCTGCTCCTTCTGCAACATGGCCGAAGTCTGATTGACATGAACAATGTCCAGCTTGACATCACCGCTTCGCACAGGGACCTTGCCTGTGGGTGTCGCAAATGCCGAAAATCCCGTCGAATCCTTGGACGCTGCAGGCGTTGCTTCCGAGTCAGCACCCTCACTCTTGAGCGGCTTGACGACCATACGAAGCACGGCACCGCGTTCGAGCAACGAGGTGTACCAGGCCGGGATCTCGGGCGCTTTCGACCCAGTGAGCGGGTCCTCCACAGGATCGAGGAAGGACGTAGTTGGCACAGTCACGCGGACAAGATGCTTGCGAGGACGGGCGGAGGGATCCAGGGTGGCGGCGAGCACCGCGCTCGGCGGCAAATCGTAGACACGCAGCTGCACTGGCAGGTCCTTTGACTTTTCGGATGCCATATTGAGGGAGAGGACGGGCTCTTGTTTGCCAGCTCTCTTGTCGCCGGTTGCACCACCGGTCGCCTTGTCTTGTGCCGATGATCGCTCTGCAGCTGTTGAGGCGCCAATCGGTGTTGCCGGCCTCTCTGGATCCTGCGCATTCAACTTCCTTGCATCTGAAGCAGAGCCGCCGCCAGGTACAAGCTCAGAATACACCTGAATGTCGTAGCCCTTGTGATAGTGTCGAAGCTCGATCTCGACCTCCATCAGGATCAAATCGGTCGCGTTGCGCGAGTCGGTGTGAATGGAGCTCGGTCGACGACGAAGAGTGGATGCAGTGCTGGCCACAGAGGTGCTGGCGATCGAATGCATGCTTGTGGCTCGAGACAAGCTCGAGTCTTGTTCGCCGCCCGAGTTGACAGGTGGAGCTGCTGAGCCAAGCAACGGTGTGCCGGGCGCAGCATTGAGGGCTTGCGTCAACTTCTCAGCTACACCCTTTGTCGTCGAAGCGTCCGATACACTGGAAGGGCGAGACTTTCCGTTGGTCACGATGGAGGCTGCTGGCAGAAGCCCGGGCACCGATTCAGTGGCGGGCGGTGCCGAAGCACGGCACATGCTCATCGCCACATACGTGCGTGTAGTCGGATCAAAGCTGGTCGAAATCAACAAGTTCTTGCGCTCTGGGTCGTTCATAGACCAGATCAAGCCTTGATCTTCATCTCTCCCATCGCCCAGCACCTGCAAGCAAGGAGGAGGAGTCTTGACCGATGGAATCGAACCTCTTGCCTTGAGATATTCTTCCACCAGGAGCACCGACCGCGGTAGGTTGGCATTCCACATTGTGTTGACAGCCACGGGCAAGCTTCCCGCATAGTCGATGGCGACTACATGCGTACAGCGTGTCGATGGGATCTGGAAGCTTGTCGAACTGTAGGGATCCAGTGTCTCCAAGATCCAACCGTCGATCAGCACCTTGCCGAGAGGCAGCCCAGCTGGATTGATGCGGTCCATCGCAAAGCGCGAGTTTTGCTGCGGGAAGGATGCTGATGCGTGAAAGTAGACGGCTGGGCCAGACCACGAAGATGCTGAGCTGGAGATGGTAGCATCGCCTGAACTTGTCGCGCCAAGACTAGAAGGTGGCAGTCCGCGCGCGGTCAAGCTGGCAAGGTGGAAGGCGCGGCCTCGGAATGGGAAGCTCGCCTTGGTTGTGATGAACGAGGTGAAGGAGCCATCGCCGTAACTTTCGAGCAAAGTCGTCGAATCCACCTTGTCATCCCACTGCTTTCGACTGCGGGGATTCGAAACCACATCGAGCAAATCTTCGGCAGACAGACCCTGCACGACCTTGTCTCCTCGTTGAACGAGCACAGTGCTGGAGATGGACTCCATCAACTTCCGTCGAACGTAGAGACCATTGCGCTCCGTGACGAGAGCCCAGCCAGCAGGAGTGCCGGCAGGATCTGGAGAGCGTTCAGCGTGAATGCGTCGGAGGAGGAAGAGCACATCGAGAGCACACGTCATCGGCTGTCGTGGAGTCTCATCCGAGAAGGGAACAGTGGCGATGGCAGTTGCGGCCGAATCGACAGAGTCTTGCTTGCCGACCTCACGGCTGTTGCTGGAGTCAATGCTTGTCGATGCAGCTGCCGAAGCGCCTCCTGACTCATGACTTGCATCGACACCGTTTGCGGACGAGAAAGACTGCGATCTCTGCTGCTCTTTGGCCGCTTTGTTTCCTGCTCCGGGAGTACCAGGCTCAGCATTGCTAGCCTTGGTAGCGGTGGCAGAGTCGTCTGTCGCTTTGCGAGCTGGGTTGATCAGGTCAAGAGGTACGCGCTGAGGCTTGGAGCGCTTCTGTCGGCTGAGCCGTTGCACCTGCTCATCATTGAGCTCGTCGACATCCACCTTGATGCTGGCACCATTGACATGAACAGCTCCTTTCTCGCGTGCCGCACCACGGCGAATTGTGATTCGCGCTGCGTCATCTTCAAGGGATGCTGCAGCATGCTCGATGGTGAGCCAGAGTCCGCCACCGCCTTGCGAGAGTTTGTGGCGTCGAAGACACGAGATAGAGATGGGTGGTGGATCGACGACCAGATCGAGCGAGGTGGCCCACGTCTCGACATCGCAACGGATCTCGCACTCGACATTGGGAGCGTCGCTCAGTCCTTCGTCGACGGGCACGTCGCAGGTATACTCGACGCGGAAGGTGGCCTTCTCATGGTCGTAACGAGACACTTTGGTCTTGGCTCCCAGCATACGCGTCAAGACAGGAGGACCTCCAAATTTGATGGCATATTCGCCGACACCAGCAACGGCACTGACCATGGCAGCTGGCGTCGCAGACTTGCTCGTCCAGCCTTTGGGGTCCGACTGCTCGAGCATCGTGACGTGCACCGTGGTGGGGGAGAGAGCCTCAACTGACCAGCCGCGCAGGTCGATCTGAGTGCGGATGGTGCCTGCTTCCACTGGAGGAATGGCTGGGAACTGGGCACGATCGTCGGTCGAGAACGAAAAGATGTGCACGGACGTGGGCGCCTTGTAGGCAGTCTGGATGACGACAGTGTCACGGGCACTGACGGGCCAGCTGGGCTTGCTCTTGGTATGCCACAGAGAGCTGAGCTCGTTGATGTCTGTCAGGAGAGTTGCATCGTCGAGCGTCTTGTCCCAATAGGCTCGTGCGCCCGGGTTGGCGATGGTAGAGAAGAGATCCCAGACACTGACACCGACAAAGGTGGCCTCGGCGCGGTAGACGACCAAGGTTGGATCGATCGAGTCAAGCTGTGTCATGGTGACTCCCTTCATATCGCTGATGGGTTTCCACTTGGCCTCGGGCTCTTGGAGCAAACTGGTAAAGTAGATGTAGTTGCGGCGGATCTGGGAGTTGATCTGATTTGTGAATCCCAAGTTGGGTGTGCCTGAACGCGAGGCGTTGGCTGCGTTTCCTGCATTGACTGCGGTGACGGATGCGGCGCTTCCAGTCGATGCAGTGGCGACGCTGATGGCCGAGATGCTTGCCGTGTCCTCGAGCAAAGGCTGCGCTAGCGACGCGGGTGTCCTTGGCTCCACTTGGGCCACCTCCAGTGGAGCGTCGTTGAGCCTGAGATCGGTGCTAGCCACCACTCTCTGAATCCTGACTTTGATCCTGACGAGCTCTTCCGAGTCTTGAAGCTGCTTGTGACGTATGGAGAGGATGGTATGCTGAGATTCTGATGGCCTCTCTGCTGTCGCACGCCATGAGGTAGGAGTATCGTCGGACGACTCGGCAGGGTTGGGCTCGGTGGCAGATGATGATGAAGCTTTGACTTCGACCCTGACGTCCCAACCCTCTCGTGCTGGGAGCGAGAATTCGACAGTCGCCTCGAGTTTCCTGCGAGAGCGGAGCAAATGAAGGGTGTCGAGATCCTTCTCGGCGCGGTCCTCAGCTTCCCTTGCCACGGTATCCTCGACAATGATGGCATATTCCGTGGCCAGGGTATCTCGTGTTGGGTCGAAGCTGTTGGAGAGCAGCTCGACGCAGTTGCCGTAGTTTTTAAGCAGGGGAATCTTGTCGCTGCTCTCTCGGACGTGGTTCAGGAAGCCTTTGATAAGTTCGGGCAGATGCATGCCCAAGCCACCAGCAGGCATGCCCATCCAGGCGCCTCTGAGATCCCACGACCAGAAGACGGTGATTTTAATACGTGGAGAGGATCGCAGATTTGATGCGGAAGAAGCAGCTGCGGGCTTAGCCGAAGAGGATGTTGGGCCATCTGGTGGGATGAGCTGTAGACACGAGGCCATGAGGTGGACGTGCGATCTTACACACGGAGGAGCTGGGCGAAGATACGAGGGTGCATCTGGAGAGCGTGGCAACGAAGTAGAGATGTCTATGAGGGTAGAGTCGTCTGCGAGGGTCCTATTGATGACAATGGCATCGCGAGGACTGGCAGGCCACCCGAGTCGATAGTGGACCTTGTTGATACGAGTGATAGGATCGAGTTGCTCGACAAGCTCTGCTGATTGCACGAGTCGATCCCACGATGCGCGCGTCTCGGGGGTCTGAAGCACGGAGCGGAAAGCGGTCAGGTCGGCGGTGCCTTCATAGGAGACCTCGGAGACCGCCCTGTAAATGTCTGGGCCTTTGGTGGCTCTCCGATGAACAGCAACATGGTCAGGGCGAAAGCGACCGAGTTGGAAGGGCTGTGGAGTGGAGCCAGAGGCGTTTGGGGATGCTGCAGCACTGGGTGAAGAGGTGCTGGACTCGATGCGGGAAGCGACGTCTTCGATGGACTCGACATGTCGTAATGATGAAGATTCGCGTGCCTTGGTCCTCGTTGCGCCTGCTTTCGCCGAGCTAGAAGTCGCTGCACTCGGTGATGCTGATGAGGCGCTCGTGAAGGTGGAAGATGATGCAAGGTTGGGTGTTGCAGGATTGCTGCCGACGAGGCTCACCGGTTTCCATGTCTTGGAGGAAGACTCGGCGACGAGGCTACGAAAGTTGTCGATGGCATCGTCGAGAGCAGCCAACCATTGTGCCTTGGACTTTTGAAGCGACGAGGCGTCGTCCATTGTGATGGAATCTGAGAGCAGAATTGTCCGACCAGGAAAAGGGTTGAATTGAGTTGAGTGTCGGCACAATGTCAGCAGATATTCAGCAGCAATCCATGGCTCGTCTCGTGCTGTCGGATGACCTTGTCCTCTCAGATGGAGTCGAGTATGAAGCTAAGTGAAGGTTCAGCAATGCTGCGAAACGTGCGAGAGGGAACAAAGCGTGTCGATCCCTGGATGGAGGTCGGAAGGAGCAGATCCGACGTTGCCCAATGCTGCTCGAGTCGGTGGCGATTATAGGATAGGGTCAAGCTATTCCGGGCTGAGATGGACAACGGTATGCGGATGGATCAAGGAGCTGCTGAGGATGGACGTTTCAATGTACAAGAGAGTGTTGAGCAACAAAGTAGATAGCGAGCGACACAGACACAAAGCACAGACAGGTCGAGGTTATGCACGGCTCAGAGTGTGCACGCTCCTTGTCTCTGTGTGTTGCAGATGCAGCAGCAGCAGCAACGGCAATCAGAAAAGCCCAAAAAAAAGCATCACATGGCTCAAAATTATCAGCTCTCTCCTCCTGGCTTGTGATGGGCTAAGTTCTTTAGACGTGTTGGTGTGTCAACCCCGCGCGTTCGCCAACCCAAGTATGCTCCCCGCAGCAACATAACCCGCAAAGCTCTTGTGTGACACAATGAGCAGGCTCGGCTGTCCACCTCGCACAAAGCATGGCCAGCCGCTAAGCGGAAAGTGCTTTTTCTTTTTTTTTTTCTTCTTTTTTTCTTGTGCTCCAGCCGGATCCTTTGTTGTTGACAAACGTCACACCAGCCAACTGGGCACGGGACCACCAAATGCGGATCGTGCGCACCAGAAACCTCCACACCGCTGCCCAGCCTAACACCCTACAGATTTTCTTTTTTGGTCACAAGAAGCTTAAACTCTGTCCTGTTTACTCTTCCTCTCAAAGCTGATTCGCAACGAATCCGCACTTGGAGTCAATCATCTTGAAATGTTCTTTGCAATGGAAGGTGTATTTACATATAGTGGATGCGGAAGTTTGTCGATCAAAAGAGCGTGGGGTGCAAATGCCACATCGAAACGATGCAAACACTCGCGAGTCTTGTTTTACATGTTGGGCGTCACACTGCCTGTGCGACGAATAAAAAAATATAAGAAAACGACGGGCCTGAAAGAGATGAACCCGAGTTGACAAGATTGCCTGGAGGAATGGCCAAGGCGCGGCAGTGTAGCAGCACGCCTCAGGAAAGAATTGATGCTGCCTTTGCTGCCTCTGCGCTCGTTCATCATCTGACCAATCGCAGAAACAAGCAAAGTCAGTCAAACAATGCGAAGAAAGGGAAGAATTGATCCGTCCAAAAGGCTCAATAGGTGGATATGCAGATGCTCAAAAAGCGGATAGAACCGACCTTGACGATCGATGACCCTCGTGTGGGTATTGGAGGATGGCGTCATGAGGCACGAGGGAGTAGGTTTGAAGGCGAAACAGAGAGAGAAAAAGAGAGGGGGGGAAGACAGATGGCCAACGTGCCTTGTGCTGCTTAGTTGACACGCTTGATAGGGTGCAACAGCATCGGTGCACGGCAAACATTCTCCTTCTCCTTCCATCCCACATAGACCTCTCTGCTGTGGGCACCGTCGTAGTAGAACGAACTGTCGCGCATCACCTTTTCGTTGATCTTCTTGTAAAAGTCGGGTCGGTTGATCCTGTTGTGCAGCACCTCGGGCTCCCACACATGTCGGAAGTAGACCGGATGCGGCACAAACACGCCCTTGAATGGCAATGGCAGATTATGCGTGAAGCCAGCTTCGGGGTAGAACGAGTGGTCGTGCGACATGGGCAGCTGCGAGTGCAGCACCAGTGTCGTAGGCCATGCTTCGCAGTGGAGCGATTTCTTGGCTTCTGCGTTGACCACATTCATAGCCTCGAGCAAGGCTCGGCTCATGCGCATGTTGGTTCCGATCGAAGCACGTCGATCCGTGTCCTGCCCTGGTGGATAGTTCTGCACGTCGTACTCCCAGTACCAGCCCGAGCCTCGTGGGTCAAAGATGGGGCCGAGCGTGATCAGGTCGGCCTCCTGTCCGCGGCCTACCGTCATACTGGTGTTGTCGCGCCAGTTGTTCTCAGAGATGGTCACGTTGCGAACCAGCCAAGTGTCGTACTTGTCCATGCCAGAGTGGAGCGGCTCGTTTCGCGAGTATTCCTCGATGCCTTCAAAGAAGTCGAGGTAGTTGCCAATGTATCGCACATCCATCTCCCAGTTGTACATGAAATCGTACTCCTGGTGGTCGAGGTAGAACTTTTGCAGCGCCATCAGACACGATCGGTACGAAGTCTGCGCAAACATCTTGTTGAGGAACTTGCCGGGAAGACCGGGGTAGAGTGCGCACATTTCGTCCTCGGTCCAAAGCTCGACGAGACCCCAGAATTCGCGAGGTACGCTCGATCGCAGCACATTGAGACGGTCCCACTCGGAAGTGAAAACGGCAAGGTGGCGCGACTTGACCTCGACGAGAATGCGGACGTCATAGGGCGTGTTGGGGTTGTTGAGCGACAGTTCACTGATGAGAGCTCGCAGATTGAGGATGTCGTCCTCGCGCCAAGCATAGCCTTCGTAGGATCGCATGACGACGGCAGTTCGCTTGGTCTCGGGAGTGGTGAACACGCGTGGACGGCTGCCGCCCGTATGCGGCTCCTCGCTGGTGGGCAAGTTGTGAGGGTCAAAGTGGTCGACACCACCGGCCATGCCTCGGTCGTGGAGTCGCTTCTGGTAGCAGTTGTCCATCAGAGCACGCCAGTCTGGGTAGCTGGTGGGACCGAGCTCTTCGCTGAGCACATTGGCGCGCCACAGACGGTCGCGAAGACGCCCTTCCCATTCGCCTTCGCTCATGCCCTCGGGCTTGCGGGGGCCGTAGAGAGGGTCGACGTTTTCGCGTTGAGAGGAAGCGTCGGCGTTGGTGGCGGTGGAGCTGGTGCTGGTGGTGCTGTTGGAGCCGTTCTGCTGTTTGGGCTTCTTCTTGAGCGGCTTGACGTTGTCCGGGTCGTCGTCGTAATCCTCGGCCTTGGCGAGGTAGGCCTGAAGCTCCGAGGGGTCTTTTCGGTAGGTGATGTTGAGCGCCTCGTCCGAGTACATCTGGTATCTGGAGCGGTAGGTCATGCACTTGCCGAAATCCATACCAGCAGCCTCGTAGCTGCCAACCAGAGGAATGGGATGTTCTTGAGGAGTGTCGTACAGCTCGAGGGGAGCGCGGGGCACAGGTACACCTTTGGGACCCAGACAGGCACCAAACTTGGGTGGAGTGATGGGGCGAGACGAGGGCGGGTGGAAGGGACTCGAAGAGCTGGGACCGACCTTGTGGCCTGCTGGAATGACGGGAGAGGGGTCGACACGGTAGTAGGTCATCTCTCGCCATTCTGTCGACATGGCGCCAAAGAGGCCGAATGCAGCGAGAGTACCAAAAAGGGCGACAAAGATGAGCGTCTTCCATTTTCGCAAAAGAATCCCGAGCACTTTTTGTACCGAAGGAGGTATGCGGATGATGTAGAAGCCGCCGAACTTGCCAAGATTGAGCACAAAAGTGCCTGGGACACCACCAGGCGAGGGAACGCTGCCGCCATGTGGCGGAGAGCCGGGACGGCTAGGTGTGCGGGAACCTGTGGGAGAGTGGGGGAGATGGTGGAAGCCGTAGGGCGGTGGCGGGTTGCCGCCGGAAGAAGAAGAGGAAGGCGACATGGATGGAGAGAGAAAGGTGGACTTTTCTGACATGGTCATGACCCAAGTACGGCGGGATGCGATGGCAGAGTCGGACCTGGTGGATGGTATGGAAGAGCAAGAAAGTTGCTTGAAAGCAAAGTCGAGCTGCTTGCTATTTTTTCAAGAGATCACCAAGACTGTGTTGATCCAGGTGCGAATTGAATATTGCGTCGTGACTTGGCTCGATTCGCTCGTGAATGCGATATGAGCAGGCTCTTCGGATGGATTCCGATGTTATTGTTGCAACCCAAGTTTGAGTTGGGGGGTTGCTGGTGTGGTATTTGTCGTTAAAGTACAATGTGACCTTGTCCCAGTGACTAGCAGAAGGACCTAGATTCGGCGTTATCTTGCAAGAGCCTCGAGGATGATGGTATTGATCTATGCCAAGTAACCTCGAGTGTCGGGTCGAGTCGAGGCGGAGTGGGACAACGACTCAAGCCGCCGAAATGAGTGCTAGCCACGACAAATTCTTGCAAAGCGACTTGTTGAAGATGGGATCAAAAGAATGGCGGGATGAAAGGAAAGCGTCGATGGTTGAGAGAAGGTGAGAAAGGCTGTGAGGCCAAGCAATGCCGAAAGGACGCGATCGAGGCAGAGTCGAGCAAGTCAGAAGAGAAAAAGAGAGAGGAGGAAGGGAGAAGGCGAAGGAAAAGGGAAGGAGAGCAAAGGACGTTGCGCACGACGGCAATCCGACAGAGAGTGTGAGTGAGTGAACGACGACGCGAAGATGCAAAAGTGAGCGACGACGCACACCACACAAACGCACACACTTCCACACACACAGAGCGGGAGAGCACACACCTTACTCTGTGCGCGGACGGACAAGAAAAAGCTAGTTAGACAGCCAGTCTATTGTTGCGTGCGTCTGTCAAAAGTCACACAGAGAGAGAGAGAATGTGCTTGTGCTTGTGCGTGCGTGCGGTTGTGCTTGTGTGCTGCGTGGATTCCCCTCTGAAGCTGTAACTAGTCCAGAAAAGAGTGCGCGCGTGTGCGACTTAGAAACTGGCCTGAGGCACACACAGCTTTCTTTCCTCTGGCTGGCTGTGGATGGCCAAACGGGCAAGCAAGACCGACGGCACCAGACAAGCCAGAAAGCAGTCTTTCCCAAAAGCGCACAATTCAAAAAAATGCAAAAAGAAAAATTGGTCAGATCCTTAGATCCAAGGGCCAGCGAGAGAGAGACACACACACACATACAGAGATCTTGTGCCATCACCGCCATCCTTCAACCTGATTGTGGACTGTACCATTCCATCGCTCGAAATCTAAAAACGCGCAAACACAGCCTACAGTACAGTACAGTACTGTACAGTACAGTACAGTGCAGTACACGCTTTTTAGACGAACCGTCGGGAACGCACCCAGCAGTTGGCACAGCAGCTTCGGTAGCTTTGTGTGTGGATAGAAGACGCTTCCAGTGTCATCTGGATCCAAAAATCCGATGACACTGTGCTCACCAACAAGCCTGTTACTCGATGCTAGAGTAGACAGCTATGAATACAAGCCAACCTGCACGAGGTACAGTAGATCATTGGCAAGAGCTCCACCGGTCATCTTGTCTTGCTTCTTTCTCTTCCGATCGCAGAATTTCTCTCTTACAACTGTATCGAGCAGACAGCACTCTCTTGTGCCAGAAAAGCTTGCTTCGGTGAAAGAGGACAGAGGTTGCCTGGTTTGGATTTGGATTGCCCGCAGCAGCTTCAATGCAAACTTGGTTTGCTCTGAATCACTGTCCGACAATAACGGCGATACAGTAGAATGGCAGATCAAGTACTGTATAGCCTGTGCGCATGCATGCATCCTGTAACTTGGCCTCTGTATCTTACCTGCCAAGTGCACATCGGGGTCAACGACCTACTAATTACGACTCGCAGCGGCGGCGGTCTAATCTAGTCTACTGTGGAACACGACGTTATTTGCTCGAGGCTTCTCTGTGTACTGCAGGAGGTGCAGATCTCCGCCGCCGCCTTAAAAATTGCTGTTTTCCGTTGGGATCAGTGGAAGAAGTCGGTTTCTTTTCTAGAATTCGTCGGCTTTGCTCTTACCATCCTGATCCGCCCAGAGGCACTCTCGGGGGATCTGTCGAGCCTCGTTGAGAGCTGTCGATCTCTTCTGCCTTTGGCTGGTTCTTGCTGGCGTTGGGATACAGCAGAGACGACAAGCTTGCCGCGGCCGACGCCCCATGTCAAAGTCGACAGAGACAGGGCAAAACAAGGTTTTCCAAAGCCAAGACCCTACAATCAGCTGTGTTGTGGACCCTCATGACGCGTGGCACACATCTCTCTTTCTCGTGCTCGTGTTCTTGCTCTCGCAGGATTCGCCTCGGTCGTGTCTGCAGTAGCTTCGGTGTTCTGGCGTTTTTGTCTAATGTATAGACAGACGAGACGCTCTCCGAGCTAGTTATCCTTCTCTCCGCCTCCAACTGTAGTCCACGCCATTCGGCTCAACCAGACACTTCTGGCAATGCTCGGTCTGCGCAGGCGTCGGAACGCCAGCTTGCAAGAGACAAAGAGACGGAACCGAAGGCTGTCTGGAACTTGCGGCGGCGGGAATCCGCGTCCCGAACAAGCTGGTCCGCTGGCGGTCCTGTCATGCGATTGGTGAATGGTCATGCTGAGTGCACTGCCTTCTACTGTACGCCACGATCCATGCGCAACAGTCACAACAACAACCAGAAGTGCATCGCACCAGCTTGTTGGGGGTGCCCTTTCGGAGCACAACCGATCTGCCAGCTGCCTGAGGCGACCCCGTCACGAGGGTCATTATTGTAGTCCGCCTCGATTATGCTATTGAGCCTTACTTGAGCAACAAGCAGCAGTACAGTACGCAATGGTTCGAACATGGTCGCCTCATAGGATTGCTTACGAGCGGTGCCCATCGTCAGCCTATAAGCTCGACCTTCCAGCAGCCAATCAATATGATGGTGTATATTAATTGCTACATTTCCGCTATCCGACATCCCACCGGACATAGCTCAGTTGGAAGTAGCGATGGTTTGTAATTGGAAACCCTAATCCGGTATTAACGGAAAAGCACCATAGGTCGCCGGTTCGATTCCGGCTGTCCGGACGCTTCCTTTTTTTTCCTGTTTTTTTGTTCTTGATTCTGGCCCACTTTCGTTGTCGGGTCACGCTTTTTTGTCACCTCTTTGCTTTGTGTGATAGGTAAAGGAGGTCGATTTGAACGATTCACATGTGTGCGATCTTTCTCGATATGCTGGCGCGTAAGAGGAGGATACTTACACGGCAAAAGCTGTGCAGGTTTTGGTTGCTGTGTTTCACTGGAAATAGAAATGCCGCCAGAAAATAAGGGTCTCGGAATCGAGCTCTAAAAAGAAAAGAAGGCGCAAGAGGACACCGAAAGCAACACGTTGGCCCCTGTGCGCGACATATCAAGGAGACAGAGAGAGACACGCGTGTCACGTTTGTGCAACTAAGACTGAGGGAGGCGCAATGTCACGGGCGTCAAGCTTAACTCGCTCGCTTAGTCCCAACGGTCTTGCTCTCTTTTTGGCTGCAATAGTGATTTTCAGACGATCTGGCCTGGAAAAAAAAGGGTTGAGACCATGCAGCAGCAGCAGCCGCACATGCCTTTGGCATGAACCATAGAAGAGTATCATGACTCCAGGTGGAAGTTGAGAAAAGAAACGGGGCGAAGAGTGCAAAACGGCGGAGGAAGTGCCGACAAGCGCTGGCGTCAACCGACAGCGCCGAGCGGCGTAACACTGCCGAGAAGCGTGAATCTCTCCTCCTCCACCATCACACACATTTCATGCCAACACCCTTCTCTCTCTCAAAAAAAAAAAAGGAAGAAAGAGGTCTCATTCCGAGACGCAATCCATCGACCATCATCCTCCACCTCGCCACCTGCAACGCTGAAGCTACACATTGACGGCACATAAAGAAGTAGCATCGGTGTCAACCATATCACCGTATCGGAGAGAAGCCGAAAGCCACTTCGGGCCAGTGCGGATCCCAAAGCGACACTGTTCTTCCCACCATCGCAAGGGCCGAGCCCGACTGATTCTCGTCACTTGGTCACGACACAATCACGCGCAGCGACAACGAGCGGCCACAGCAAGACGACAAACGTGCGGTGCAGACCGCCTTCTTCAACGCCGTACTTCACTAGTTGATTGCGCTCAAGCCTTGCTCGCCTTGACCCCGCCACTCGGCTAACCACCTCAAAACCCCCACCACCCTCGTGTTTGCGTCCGGTACTCAATACGCCTGCATGCGCGACTCCCGAACTCACCACCTTCATCTTCTCACGCTATCCACTTGCACAAGAGCGCCACTCGAAGCGTCGGGACAAGCACTAGCTGCTCGACCACACATCTATCTATAGCTTGTCAGTCACGTCGACGTCTAAAGCCTGCCTTCGCCTCGATCACGCTCCCAAGCTTCTTCCTCAAGCACGGCAACGGGCTCTGCCACGACAGCGCAACCAATATGGCAGAGCAGGTCATCTTTGGAGGCTCACCCTTAGATCAATACTTGCGAGACGCTCACCAGCCAGACCAGCAGCCGTCTGTCGAGGATGACACGAGGAGTAACAACACACCAGAGCCCTCAACGCCAGGAGCTGCATCGTTTCGTGCTTCTACACCAGCCGGCACACCCGTAGCTCTGGCACGCAGCAGAGATACCGCGTCACCGGCGTCTGTCGTGTCCAATGGGTCCGCCTTCATTGATTCAACGCCGATACCTCCACCATCCGCCGCTCGCAACGGACCAGCAATGCCCTCGAGCAGCAATCAAGCTTCGTCTACACCAAGAATCGAACATGCACGCAGCTCGCATTCTCCTCAAGCAGCCACCGGAGCGTACATCGGCGCTACCGCCGTAACACCGTCATCCTCATCCTCGGCTGCCTTTTCGTCGCAGTTCACAGACACACTACGCGCTCTCATCCAGCGTTTCTTCTTGCCACTGGTCCTCATGATCGCTCAAGACGTCTTTGGTCTACGCCAAGCACATACAGCATCGACGATCTCAGGCCATCCCAGCCCGCAATTGAATGCGTACAAGTCGTATGCCCGAGCAGCTACCAACGAATCTTCGGACGAGGGCTCCACCAGCTTTGTCGAAAGATTCAAGTACGCCATCTGCTCGTCGTTCTTGCTTACACCTAGTCTTTCCATCTCCTTTTACGAGTCGAGTCCGCCCTTCCAGTCACAATCTCCGACTGCCGACCCAACTATCAAGGGCCAACCTTGGAGAAATCGAGTCAGCGGTCGTCGAGCAAGCACGACCCCTGTCTACAAACAATGCTACGTGGAACCGGAGGATGCACTCGCATCAATACTGCCGTGCGGCCAGAGCCCAACAGCTGTCACAAACGAACGTCTACCAAGGCTCGACGCACAGGGCCGCACAGCTCGTAATGCCGCTCTCCTCTCTGCGATTTTCCTCCTTCCACCTATCAGCAAGTCGTGGCAGCTATGGTTCTCTTCCTTACTTCTGATCGCTTCCTTGACCTGGGGCTTCATCCTCTTCCTCGGCCATAGTTCGCTAGACGACAGGATACACTTTACTCTCTCACACAAAGCCTCGCCTACCGCGTTGACATCAGCCACCTCTTTGCGTGCCTTGCGCACTACAAACGAACTTGGCGAATCGGAAAAGGCAGCTTTGCAACGCTCAGTCCTCACGGATGTTTCGAGTCTGATCAAAGCCGCACAACGCTTCGACGTCTCGATCAACAAGGCCATCAGTGCCATTCAAGAGGTCGAGATCGTCTCGCGCGGATACAAGCTCACACATCCTCTTCCGCCCATCTCAAGGATCGAAGCCGCTTCCGCTCAGTCATCCAACTGGTCTAATCTGACTTCATCACCTCGACAGCGCCGGTCCATGGTCGCGTCCTTTGTCCCCGCGACCGGAAAGCTTGCACGTTCCCTCTCAGGCGGAGGCAATGGTGCTCCCACCATCAAGAGGCACACCCAACGCCCCCTGTCTTTGACACTATCCAACGGCCGAGCATCGCCATTGGATCGAACTTCAGGACGTGCATCGCCAGCTGCGTTCGCCGAAGCAGGCGATGTGGACCTCAACCAGCGTCTGCTCGCTGAACAGAGCGACGTTGCCCTTGCTGCCGGCAGATCCGCACCCCAGAGGCTGGTCGAGCTGCGAAAGTGCCTTGTTCTGGCACTGGATGATGTTGGCGCCGCCTGCACCTCGTCCACTGCCTCGCTGCAGATGCTGGCTGATGCCGAAGAATTGGCGCTGCTTCAAGACCTGTATGCTTTGGACGCCACATCGCAAGATGACGCCAACGATGCAGACGCTGACGTCGACGCCTCCCATGCGTGGTCGAACGGCGATACCTCAGCTCTGTCAGAGGGCTCTCCCGACCTCGAGCAGGATCGCAAGGCATGGGTTGCCACCACTCCACGCAACTTTGGCAGCAACGTCCGCTCAGCCGACGTATCTGCCTTCTCCGACATCGCATGGCGCCCAGAGTACAGCCCGCAGACGGGATCACATCACAAGAGACTCTCGCTCATCTCGGACGGTGGCTCAGTTCTAGACCGACAACCGCGAGCCACTTCCTCCCTGTCTCGCCGCAGCAGCCTGGTCTCGGAATCCGGCAACATCGGCGCCTACCGATCCCCTCGTTTCAATTACGTCTCGGACAAGTCGGCGACGCCGTCTGGACCCAACGAGTCAGCTGCCGCAAAGCGACTTAGCTACATCTCGAACTCTTCCGTTGCCACCGGCTCGCTCGACACTCGTTCCCCCGTGATGCGCAACTCGTCGATTGTATCTTCGACCTTCTCGCCGCCCCACTCTTCCGTTCAGACCTACTCGGCTGCCACCAGTCCGCAGTCCAGAGCAACCAAGCGCAGCTCCATCCTCGGACCCAACTCGATCTTTGCCCAGATCGACACCTCGATTCCGGCGTTGGGCAAGCCCGAGCCCGCAGACCCACTGTCGCTTCTCAGCATCAAGGCCAAATTCGAGTGGATGCACAGGGCTCGACGACGCTGGCTCTGCCATCTGCTTGCGCTTCGTCTGACAATGGATGGAGACATCTCGCTGGCGGATGAAGTCAGTATGCCATGTGACGAGTACTGGACGGCGGCTCGCTCGACGATCGAATCACTCAGATCGACCTTGGTCGTGGAGGACAAGTCTGTCACCGAGATGGTCGCTAAAGAGATGGGTGCCGATTTCTTCACGGGCTCCAAAGCCGATGCCACCTCTACCATGAGTGACAAGAACGTCCGTGCTGAATCTCGGAATGGACTTCTGGCGGTGCCTACCGGTGAAGCTGGTTCGGTCGCGGGACATCCAGGCATTGAAGATCGACTACATGCCATGATGCTTTCTCTGCGTTCGCTGCAGTCCAAGATTCGCGTGTGCGCCGAGGATATCCGTGTCAAAGCCCCTCCCGGTCTGCACGGCATTGACGATGAATCATCCAGCAGCAAAAAGGACAAACCTGCACAAAACCGATTCGACGACGCAGCTGCTACCCCTTTGCAGCTGGAAAAGACGCTCGAGTCGATGCGCGACGATCTGCTCGGCCTATCGGCTGAATGGGAGGCAACTGTCAAGCTGGTTCACAAGGAGAAGCGCCGATCGCCCAGTCCCCATCTGAGCACTGATGCTGAAAGCGATGTAGCCAAAGCCAATGCTGCTCGTGATCTCGAGTCGCCCTTGGAAGCAGATGAGGATGCTGCGGCTTCTCCGCATGGGCAGAATGGCGACGATCATCTGGCCGAAGACGGTGGAATGCAGCTGCGAGGAGGTCAAGCCAGCGATGATGAGGATGACGACGATACAGATCTTGCAGAGCTACTTTTACGATCGACCTCGCCCAACTCTCTCCCACCACCTGGTCTCGAACAGGTGTTCGAGAGCATTGCAGGTCTCGCTGGACTATCGCGCCTCGAGGTGGATGGAAAGAAGCTGACCCGTGCGGAACGTATCGAACAAGCTCGCCGTCAGAGGCAGCTCGAACAGGACAAGCAGGCCAGCGAGAAGGCTTCTCATCAACACACAATGGACCCCTCTGGGATGATGTCGGAGCTGAGCGATGTGATTCAATCTCGCAAAGCTATTCGTGAGCAACGTCACCATTCAGCAATGCCGGGAGCTGGAGTTCTTGCATGGCAACAAGCATCCGCACAGTCGACGGACCAGCCAGCTTTGGCACTGGGGTCACCACTGGACCTGGGACCCGCCGGACAGGAAGGCGTCTTTGGAGCCTCACATAGCTACAGTGTCGTTGTTGACGATCAAGCAGTCCCCCGACGATCACTTTCCTCTCTGGACCTGGCTCGAGCTCGTGCCTTGCAAACTTTGGAATCACGTAGTCCCTCTGTAGCATCCTCAAATGCGTCTCTTTCGTTTGAGAGTAGAGACGAGAATCAGCCTCGCCTATCTGCAGAGGAAGACTTTACCTTCGAGCCTACAGCGTTGGAGTCTGTCCCCGAGGATGAGGCCGCCACAGCTTTGGCGGCAAACGGAAACACAGCATCGATACTGCCGCTAGAATCACCTTCGACAACCACGTGGGATTCAACTTCGCGAAAGTCGACACCAAAGGCTTCCCACGCACCTCTATCCATCAGCAGTGCGGCGGGTGAAGCGACCCCAGGACCAGACAGCCCCTTTGACCTAGGTGCACAGGTGGCCGCCTATGCGCGGCGCCAGAAGGCGGCAAAGGCTCAAGCTGCTGCTGCTCTACAAGCTTCGGGATCAGATTCTAGTTTGTCTTGACAGGTGCAATAGCCCGAATCGGGGTACCTGTGACTTTCTTTTTATATTATCTTGCTCTTGATAGTGTCACTCGTTAATCTTATTAAGTTATGGACCTTGTTTACTGCCCAGGTTTGCTTTTGGACGTGGTTATAATTGTGTCAAGCGTCATCAATCATCCGCTCATGGAATCATCAAAGTGTCGCTCTGAATTGTCGACGTACACACTCGGGCCAGAGATGACCAGCTCTGAATGGAAGAAAAGTGGACCCGGTGAGTTATGCTATGTATAAAGTACAGGTATGTTTGGGGAGTTACATTCTTAGTTGGGTTGGATGTGAATGTCTTCGATCCTCAGACGGGTGTAAGGCTGTTTGTGCTGGACTGTCTTTTTGTAGCCCTTTCTGCGTTTCTTTTTGACAATCTTTTCGAGGGCGCCCTTTGTGTTTTCGGTGACGACGGCGGTGATTTTGACGGTGGAAGGAGGTAGGCTTGCACCGATGTGTGCGAGACCGTTGGGGAGTAAGCGGGATGACCAGGTGTTTGCGAGGGGCAGTAGAGGGCTTCTGGTTTCTTCTTGTGCCAGTCTTGTAAAAAGACGTCTTGATTGTGGAGCTACTGCCGGGGAGACTCCGTGCAGGGTTGCTGCTGCTACTGCTGAGGAGGAAGTGGAGGATGAAGAGGAGGTGAGGTCTACGGCGGTGGAGATGCGTCGAGTGTTCAGAGTGTCTTGAGCACGAAGGGTGTAATCGCGCGAACCGATTTCGTGAACTTTGTCAAGAACGAGAACGTCTCCCACTTGAACATCTTTCAGTCGAGGTACGGTGACAAGGTCTCCTTTAGCAACGAGGTAGGTTCGACCCGTGATAGAGGCAACGGCGTAGTGATTGGGTTGCGATTTGAGCAATGACAAAGCGCTCTCGTTTGACGTGACGGAGGATGGCAAAATTTGAGACGATGTAGATGCTGTTGCCGATGCCGATGCTGTTCCCGAGGAAGAAGAAGAGGAAGAGGAGGATGACGAGCTGAAGTTGCGAGTCGAGATAAAGGAGACAACGGGGGAGACTTGTTTGGCTTTGCCTTTGAGAGCGGCGTTGGTCACCGCCGAAAGCGATGTACGCAGAGTATTCATCCTTGCGCCTATGTCCAGTTGGGGATGATGAAGATGATGTAGGGTTGATGAACAGATGATGTCCAAGCTCGTATGCTGATCGTGTGTCAAGTGTCAAAAAAGTGCAGTTGCTGGGAAATTTAGACAGTCGAGGCAGGGACTTCTTCCACTCGCACGATAGCCCGATTTCCACTTCTTTTTTTTTGCTTTTTTCCAGAGCTGACCATGTCAAACAAAGCCTTTATGTTGAAGTGATCGGCTTTACTTGTATGAAAGGTAGAGTCTCTTCGCAATTGTGTGCATCGTTAACATTCCTTTGCATCAGGCTCTGATTAGCAGCTCGATCAAACATAGGGACATGTTTCCTGATCTTCAAGCACATTCAACAGCGGTGGGAGGTGGCCAAGGAAGATACGCAGAAGAGGTATTGCTGAATCGCGGTCAGGCCGGGAGAGGCAGGCAGAGAGCGTGGTGAGAGGCTGGCTATCGGTTGAGGACGGAACGGCCTTCTCTTCCCTCTTTTCGGTGAGGAGCTCTTCGATGATCGAGGCGGCCCGCGCGCGAGAGAACCCAAGAGGTCGCTGCTGTTCACTCACACACCTCTGTGGGATTCACTCGGATCCGTGTGGATACAAATCGAATACCAGATCTTCTCACTTGAAAGGCCAACATTTACACCATTTTCGAAATCCAAAGCCTGTTTGTATTGAAATTAAATTCCTTCCAAGTGGAACCTTGAAATTCTTTGCTCCGGCCATTGAATCGACAATACCTTTGTAGTTTGAATTCAAAGAGGAAAAAAGAGCAAGAGGGAACGTTTCTGGTTGAATGATCCGACCAATCCGCTCTTGGAGATGTTCTGATCCTGGCCTTTCACTGCTCCAGTGCCTCTTGAAATTCAAAAAGATCGAGAAAACAGCTAGACAGAGGAGAAAGATGGGATTTTTGCTTTCCAAAAAGGATCCATCGTCTGTGCTTTGCACGCAAACCAAAAAGAGGATGAGCGACAGAGCGTTTTTGCCCCAACCTCGTAGTCGAGGGAGAGAGACAGAGAGAGGGACACAGAGAGAGAGAGAGTGTGTGTGTGTGTGTCTGTATGTGTGTGTGGTTGTGTGCCAGTTCAGTTCTGTCTTCCGGTCTCTGGCAAGTTCGTCGTCGTCTCACTTGTTGCTGGCTTTGCCCGCGCCGCACTCGTTCGCTCTGTTTGCAAAGGGAGATTCTTCTCACTCCTTCCGCCTTCTCCTTTCCTTCCTCATCCGCTTCTCCTCACCACCTCTCACACCACCTTTCCCCTTTCAACATCGTCCCCACTTTCGTAGTAGCCGCGATGCTTGCTCGTTCCGCCGGCATTGCCACCGCCAACCTCGCCCGATCGGCCGCCGTCCCCGTGGTACGTATTTCCCCCCCCTTTCTTCTCGCCAGCGACAGACAATGGATGATGTATGGAAGACAAGACTGGGAGGCCAAAGCGGGCAATAAACATGGTCCACCAATGATCACTCCATCGACATCATCGACGCAGCAAGGAAGGGTATCACAATCATCAGCACACTCTTGCACGATCAGAAACATGATGGGATTGGCAGTGCGGCTCGTCACTGCTTAGGCTTTAAAGGGGACATCGTCCAACTTCCCCTGATGCATGAGGTCTTGGTCTGGCTTTCAGAGACCATCTTGCCTACTTGCTTGGCTGTTCCTGCACTATTGTCTTCGCTCGCTATCAACACTACATTTATTTGTTCGAGATCACCGCTGCCAACGTCATTGGAAGATTTGGGAATGCTAGCACGACGAAGCAAGGTTGTCTCGCCCAACCTTCTCACCATCATCCGCTTTTCTTCTCACTAAAGGCAACGGTACATCCGCAGACCGTCAAACATGCCCAATCCTCCAGCTTGCTTCTATTAAATCACATGTCTTCAACGGCACCGACACCCGACAGTCGCTCGGATCATCCGTCGTCTGGAGCCAGCTTACTAACTTTTGTTTTTGTGCTTCACTCACTTCCCATTACTTGAATACAACAGGCCCGCCGATCGGTTGCCAACGCCGTCCGCACCTACGCCACCGCCAAGCCTGGTAAGTTTTCATCACCTTGGCTATGAGGCACGCACTCCACCATCATAAGTCAACAAATTGCTGACTATTGTCAAATTCTTTTCACGCCTTCCATCATATCACTTCCCCTTCGATCATTTACGACACTTCCATCACCTGCCCTTGCTCTTCCTATTTTTTTTTTCTCTTCACAATAACAGCCGCTTCCGAGGTCAGCTCCATCCTTGAGCAGCGCATCTCTGGCGCTTCCGCTGGCGGTGATGTCCAGGAGACCGGCCGTGTCCTCACCATTGGTGACGGTATCGCCCGTGTCTACGGTCTCCGCAACGTCATGGCCGAGGAGATGGTTGAGTTCTCCTCCGGTGTCCGCGGCATGTGCCTCAACCTCGAGGCCGACAACGTCGGTGTCTCGATTTTCGGTTCCGACCGACTCATCCGTGAGGGTGATACCGTCAAGCGTACCGGCCAGATTGTCGACGTTCCCGTCGGCCCCAACATGCTCGGCCGTGTCGTCGACGCCCTCGGTAACCCCATCGACGGCAAGGGACCCATCGAGGCCGCTGAGCGTCGCCGTGCCTCGCTCAAGGCTCCCGGTATTCTCCCCCGTCAGTCGGTCAACCAGCCCATGCAGACCGGTATCAAGCCCATCGACGCCATGGTTCCCATTGGCCGAGGTCAGCGTGAGTTGATCATTGGTGACCGTCAGACCGGTAAGACCGCTGTCGCCATCGACACCATCCTCAACCAGAAGCGATGGAACGACGGCCAGGACGAGGACAAGAAGCTCTACTGTGTCTACGTCGCCGTCGGTCAGAAGCGATCCACCGTCGCTCAGCTCGTCAAGGTCCTCGAGGAGAACGACGCCATGAAGTACACCATCATCGTCGCCGCCACCGCCTCGGAGGCCGCTCCCCTTCAGTACCTTGCTCCCTTCTCGGGTTGTGCTATCGGCGAGTGGTTCCGTGACAACGGCCGCCACGCCCTCATCATCTACGATGACTTGTCCAAGCAGGCCGTCGCCTACCGTCAGATGTCTCTTCTCCTCCGTCGTCCCCCCGGTCGTGAGGCTTACCCCGGTGACGTTTTCTACCTCCACTCTCGTCTGCTTGAGCGTGCCGCCAAGATGAACAAGACCCACGGTGGTGGATCGCTCACTGCCCTCCCCGTCATTGAGACCCAGGGTGGTGATGTGTCTGCTTTCATTCCCACCAACGTCATTTCCATTACCGACGGTCAGGTCTACCTCGAGTCTGAGCTCTTCTTCAAGGGTATCCGACCCGCTATCAACGTCGGTCTTTCCGTCTCGCGTGTCGGTTCCGCCGCCCAGTCGAAGCTCTACAAGTCGGTCTCTGGTTCGCTCAAGCTCTCGCTCGCCCAGTACCGTGAGCTTGCCGCTTTCGCCCAGTTCGGTTCCGACTTGGACGCTGCCACCCGTGCCACCCTCAACCGTGGTGTCCGGCTTGTGGAGCTGCTCAAGCAGCCCCAGTTCGTGCCCATGGCCACCGAGGTCCAGATCCCCATCATCTACGCCGGTGTCAACGGTCTCGTCGACGAGATCCCCGCTGACCGCATCGTCGAGTGGGAGAACTCGTTCCGTGAGAAGCTCTCGACCGAGGATGCTCTCCTTTCGGAGATCGCCAAGGGTGTCCCCAGCGAGGAGCTCTTCAAGAAGATGAAGACCCTCATCACTGAGCACGTTAAGGGTTTCCTTGCCTAAACGGTGTTCTTCGTGTTTTCCCTTTCTCTCGAATGAGTCCGCTATGAAATGTTCGCTCAGTGTTAGCTAGCGTCGGATCATGAAAGCCGCCAACTTGTTCGAGGCTGGAATATGCCCACACAACCCCTTTGCAACAGTTGGGGGGGATCCATTGGGGCATGGGCGAGTGTGGTCTGCGCTGCGCTCTGTTGTGCTCTGATGGTCTCTCTTCTGTGTACATCCGAAAACGAAAGAAATCAATACACAGTATCGCTAGACTCTTTTGAATTGTGATTTTGTGCTGTTTTGGTGTGTAATCTGCTGAGGTATTGAGACAGTATTTTCGTTGAGAGGAAAGCAGCTGAGCAATGATTCACGAATGAGCGTCTAAGGCCAAGCATACGCGGAGTAAGTTGTTCAAGTTGGGGAGCAACACGGGAGCTCTTGAATCCAAAACCCGAGATGAGAGATGATCAGGCCGAGGAAGCAAGCAAGCAACAGCCTGGTCTCATTGGAAAGAGCGATTCACGTGCGGGCGTGTCGATCCTGTGCTAGCTCATGGACCTGTTTGTCTTCTTGTCGGCACACTTTATAGATGTGTCACTTGACTCGATGACCATAACGATACAATAGTCTTGGGCAAATGTTGTCATTCTTGAGGACAGTGACAGCGTACAAGCAGAACAAGCTTGATATGTATAGTATCTCAAACTACGGTTGGTTGGTGCTCTGTGCTTTCACGACCGGGAGGGAAAAAGAAAAAGGGTGATCGACAGCCATTCGAGTCTCCCGTGCGTATTGACACTGCTCACATGCCAGTTATTTGGAATGTTTGAAACTGTTAAAGTGGGCGCTCATGCAGAGACGATGTCATTTCTTGATCGCTGTTTCATGTGTTTTTTGCTCGCTTTCCTTGGACGGAAAATTCAAGGCAGCAGATGGCCATGTTTGCTCACCAGCCTTGGAGTGTTGCTCTTCTTGAGCCAAGAAGAGAAGACGCGCGAGAGAGAAAATAGCGCAAAATGACAACACACACTTTCTCTCCTGTTGTGTGTGTCGGAGAGGGGAAAAAGTTGACACTCAAAAATGCGCTTTTCAGCAAGCTAAGGCTGTACAGTACAGTACAGGACTGTACAACTACTTGTATGCAAGTCAAAAAGTCGGGCGAGCAACACACCGAGAGACACAAAGTCTCTAAAAAGCGGTACAGTACAGGTTACACTACAATACTGTACAGTACACAGACACACAACACAAACGCGCTTTCTCTCTCTCTTGCCAAAACACTCAACCTCGCCCTTTTGTTTGGTCCCGCACTTCCTTCTGGCGCAACAACCCTTCCTCGCCAATCTCCACATCCTCTCCTCTCTCCTCCTCTCTCATCCTCTTCCGCTCTCGGCCCCGCCAAACTCTCTCTCTCTCTTTCTTTGTCTCCATCCAGCCTCTTATCGTCGAGTTGGCCCCATTGCACTGCGGCCGTTGATTGCTTCCCGTTTCAAGTTGCCAAACACGCTCCGCATCGAGCTTCTGCGCCCACAGTCTTGAGCAACTGCTGCAATACATCGAAGCGACGCCGCAAGTCCTCAATAGCGCTTGCAACTACAGCTTCGTCTTGTAGCCACGTCTTCTCTGCTTGGAGCATCGCAGATCCAATCACACCCCCGCACATAGACTAGTTCTGCACATCGCGTCTCAAACATGGACGTCGATCTCATCCAGGTCGTCAACAAGCTTCAGGAGACCTTCACCGCTATTGGCGGTGACTCGGTCGACCTCCCCCAGATCGTCGTTGTCGGCTCTCAATCAGCAGGAAAGTCGAGTGTTCTTGAAACCATTGTTGGTCGCGACTTTCTGCCTCGCGGAAGCGGTATCGTAACACGTCGCCCGCTCGTTCTTCAGCTCATTCACACTCCTTCCGCAAAGGACCAGGCCAAGCAGTCCTCGCGTTCATACGATCTCAACGACGGTCCCGAGCCCGAGTTGCTGCGTGGCTCCAATGGTTCCTCCTCTGCCGGCAGGACGCCAACCTACGAAGAGTACGGCGAGTTCCTCCACCTCGACAAGCGATTCACCGACTTCAACGAGATCCGTCGTGAGATCGAGAACGAGACCTTCCGCGTAGCTGGTCAGAACAAGGGCGTCTCCAAGCTGCCCATTCACCTCAAGATCTACAGCCCCAACGTTCTCAACTTGACCCTCGTCGACTTGCCTGGTCTCACCAAGATCCCTGTCGGCGACCAGCCCTCCGACATTGAACGCCAGATCCGCAACCTCGTCACAGACTATGTCTCCAAGCCCAACTGCATCATTCTTGCCGTCAGTCCCGCCAATGTCGATCTTGCCAACTCGGACAGTCTCAAGCTCGCCCGTACCGTTGACCCTCAAGGCCGACGCACCATCGGTGTCTTGACCAAGCTCGACCTCATGGACCAGGGCACTCACGCCCTCGACATTCTCACCGGTCGCGTCTACCCACTCAAGCTTGGCTTCATCGGTGTCGTCAACCGATCTCAGCAGGATATCAACGGCAACGTTTCCATGCTCGCAGCAAGAAGGGCTGAGGAGGAGTTCTTCCGCTCCCACGCCGCTTACAAGAACATTGCGCACCGTTGCGGTACAAAGTACCTCGCCAAGACCCTCAACCAGGTCCTGATGAGCCACATTCGCGACAAGCTCCCCGATATGAAGGCGCGTCTCAACACGCTTATGGGTCAGACTCAGCAGGAGCTCGCCGCCTTTGGTGACACCACCTTTTTGGGAGACCAGCACCGAGGCTCGCTTGTGCTCAAATTGATGACCCAGTTTGCTCGTGACTTTGTCGCTTCCATCGACGGTACCACTTTTGACATCTCGACCAAGGAGCTCTGCGGAGGTGCCAGGATCTACTACATTTTCCAAGACGTCTTTGGCCACGCTCTTACCAGCATCAACCCCACCCACAATCTCACTGTCCAAGACATCCGCACCGCTATCCGCAACTCGACGGGTCCTCGCCCATCCCTCTTTGTGCCAGAGGCCGCGTTCGAGCTGCTCATCAAGCCTCAGATCAAGCTTTTGGAACCACCAAGCTTGCGCTGCGTCGAGCTCGTCTACGAGGAGCTCATGAAAATCTGCCACAACTGCACCAGCTCTGAGCTGCAACGTTTCCCTCGACTCCACGCCCAGCTCATCGAGGTGGTTTCCGAGTTGCTGCGCGAGCGACTTGGCCCTACCTCGGAATACGTCCAGAGCCTCATCCAGATTCAGGCCGCATACATCAACACCAACCACCCTGCCTTTGTACACGATTCGGCCAACATTGCCCGCGAGCAGCGCGAGGCTCAGGCACGCAAGCAGGTCGCTATGCTCCCCTCTTCGTCGAGACGCAAGAACTCGTTTGACGACCCTGCGGATGTCTCGAACGAGCTTTCGGATGATGACGATGCCGACAGTGTCAGTGGGCCCAACTCGCGCAGTTTGACTGTCAACGGTGCCAGCTCCAAGACTGGTGGCGGAAAGAGGGACAAGAAGGAACGTGCCGCTTCAACACACGAGTCTCGCCCACACTCTGCCTCGGCCCCCGAGGGCCGTGGACACCACACCATCGGCCACGCCTCCGGCAGCGGCTTTGCCAACGGTGCTGGCTCTTCGAGCGGTGGAGGAGCCAAGGATACGTTCCTCAACTACTTCTTTGGTGGGGCCTCTGGCTTGCCCGTTGGTGGAGTTGGCCCTGCCTCTGGTCTCGGCGGCTACCACCCACCCGCACCGCACGCTCATCAGCCACGCATGGCCGAGTACAGCCAGTCGCGCGAGCACAAGCCCAACGCCATGTCTGGCCGTACCGGTCTCGAAGGCAACTCGGCCGCTTACGACATGAAATCGCTCGACAAGCATCTCGAAGCTACCCCGATTTCGTCGGACGAATATGCGCTTTCGGATCGCGAAGAGCTCGAAACCACCTTGATCCGAAGCTTGATAGCCAGCTACTTTAACATTGTCCGACTCTCGATTCAAGACCTGGTGCCCAAAGCCATCATGCATCTGTTGGTCAATTTCAGCCGCGAAAGCGTCCAGAACCGACTGGTGGCAAGTCTCTACAAGGAAGGCCTGTTCGAAGAGCTGCTCTACGAGGACGAAGGTTTGACCAGCGAGAGGAAGAGGGTTAAACAGTTGTTGGATGCCTACAGAGAGGCTTTCAACACGTTGAGTGAGGTTACGTTCAAGCCTAGTGCTGGGAGTGCTTGAAAGGAAGTCGAAGGGGGAGTCTAGGAGGGTATGTTTCGCAGACACGAAGAAACATATAACAATCATTCTTTTTGGCTTTTTTTTGACGCACACGTAAAGCACGCTGTATTTCTCCGAGATTTTTTTTCCCCTTTCCCATTTTGCAAGGTTGATGAACACGCATCGCTCCTTTGAAGTCACAGTACACTCTGCGAGTTGTTGTGTGATTGAGGTGTGTGTGGAGAGTGCAACAGGTGCACTGAATGTTGAGTAAAAAAGATAGGGGCAGAACGTGTGTGAGAAGCTATTGCGATTGCTATGATTGTCCTACGATTCGAGTCAACAATTGAGTGTACTGAACGTGTGATATAAAATCAAAATACAGTATATGGAATGATTTAGTCAAAGTCCGTCATAGTGTAGCGTCTAGATCCGCCACTTTACTTTAAGCCAATTGAGTATTAGACAGGGCTAGAAACTTGGCCAAGCTGGCAAAGCTTGGATCGCCAGCTGTCAAATCCAAGACGTTCTTCTCCTCCTTTCGATCCGTGAAATCATGAGAAGGCTTTTCCCCTCCTCTCTTTGCTGCAAGCATTGTGTTAGGATCTGCTGCAAAGGCGAGGATCAATGTCCTGAAATAAGCTACGAATCTCTTGTGTAGATTTGGATCCGCAAAAGCGGCTGGTCTGGAAGAAATTGCAACGCTTAAATTTTGTTTCTTATCTTCATCAGAGGAGGAAGAGGAAGAGGAAGAGGAAGAGGAAAATCCGACAACGTCGACTCCGAAAGCTTCTCCTTGGGGAGTGTGACTTTGAGCCCAGGTTGTTTTGGTCACTTTCCAATGTGCTTGTGGGACGGTGGCAGTGGCAGTGGGGGATTGACCAAGGAGTTGTTGTTCAACTTTGGCAGTATCAGCATTGTCAGCGTTGTTTTTGGGGATGGTTGAGCAGGGGATACCGAGTTTCGACAGATCCAAAAAGCCCAAATTGGAAACGGTAAAAGCGGCATCAAATGGAGTTTTACTCGTTTGCTTTTCTCCAAAGAACTTTTCCCATCCATTCATATACCCTCCTCCCTCTTTCGCCTTTTCTACATCTATCGCTTTATTAGATATGTCAAAATCAGGAATATATCCAAGCATCCCCATATGCATCTTTGCCAACTTTCTCCCCTTGTCACTCGCCAAATCAGAAGCAAACTTGTTGGTGCACTTCCAAAACGTCTCCCTACCAGAGAGGCTGAAATTGTCGGCGTAGGAAGAAACCAAGTTTCCCGAAGTGAAAGGTAACTTTACCGCAGGCGGAGATGATTCAACGGCGAAGAAATCTGACTTTTTCGACACAGCGTTTGATGTTTCCTCCCGTAGCGATATCGGGGTTACCGAGCCAAGAACTAATTTAAAGTCTTCCAAAACAGCGGAAGGAAGATGGTCCTTGTGCGAATGGGCGATGGCCGAGTATACGGCGACGAGGCCTAGGGTGTGAATGATGGCATGCAATGTAGCAGCTTTGGGTGATGCAGATCTGGGATCGACATTGGCCTTTGCTAACTTCTTGAGGTTGGTGATGAGGTTTGGGGCGGATACGAAGAGTATATCTAGCGCCGGAGCTGCCTGATTGGGTTGGATGTGGGACAAGTCTGATTTGAATCCCAATCGCTTTTTGTGCGAGGGATGCGGGCAAGGCCATGATTCACTACCCCTCAACTTGCGCTTGATTGGCTTGGGTAAAGGCAATTTGGGCAAGATCAATTCTTGCCATACCACTCCCAACATGTACCTTGCTGAAGGGGAAAAGTCAAAGACCTCATCAGAGCAAGGGGGAATGTTGGACTGTGGTGATAAGCCAAGGAATGAAGAAGGCGGTGCTTGCTGGAGAAGGAGGAATTGAAAGAGGTTCAAAGTTCCTCGACCGTCGTTGATGACGTGGTCTGTGGAGAGAATTACCAGTGCGCGTTGAGGATGAGCAGCGATGGGGGTGGACTGATGAATGGGATGCAGTTGGACTCTCCACAGCACGGTGCTTTCGTAGTCTGTAGTTTGCGGAAGAGAGTTGAGCTGGGAGAGAAGTGCTCGCGAGAGAAGCTGGCTGTTGTCGTCATCGGATGAGTCCAAGGTGAGCGGGGCTCCGACTTGGAGGACATCTTTTGCCGTGGGGGGTGGGCTAATCGGTCTCCATCGCGGCGCCTTTGAACGAGATTGTTGCAAGCAATGCGCCAACAGAGGATACGTAGCAAGTGCTAGCTGTATGCGCTCTTCGATGTAGCTGCGTAGAGCGTTGAAGGCGGTGTCATCTCCAGATGTCGTGGTAGTGGTGGTGGTGCCATCGAGCGTAAGCAAAGCTGCAGCACTCACAATAGAGGCCGAATTAATGGCTCTTCGTGCAACTGCGTAGCGTTCGTGCAGGCTGATAGCCCTCGTCGTAGTATTCATTGTTGTTGGTAACGTTGACATGGTTTAGGTTGTACAGGAAGAGAGACAAGGTTGTGTATGATTGAGGAAAGGCCAACTTTAACCTTGGACCATCCGGGCTTCATATACTTGTCTCTAATCGGATGGTGCTCATCACATGATGTTTGCTTGCAGCTCGGAACAACCTTACGATTCGGCTCAGACTATCGCATCCATGCGCCAGTACCTAAGAAGAAGAAGGAAGGAAGTAAGAAGGAGAAGAATTGCAGACTCTCCTGCATCCGGGGGAAGGAGGGTAGGACAAAGAACCAATCCGACCCGCGGAACTTAAGGTTGGTTGACAAGCAAGCACATGGGCTTTGTGCTGGGCTTTGCTCAACAATACAGCAGCTGTTGTGTGTCTGCTTTCGGCAAGAAAAAGCGCCGGACCCTGAATTCGAGGAGCTTCTCTCCACACTTTCAGCGATACGCCGGCCCGGTGAGGTCTCTGTTAGTTACCTTTCCGCAATCCGAGCGAGCGATTCGCCCAGCTAGCAAAGTAAGGGGATCCAGTCACCGCCCACTTGGATGTCGACTAGCTTACGCCACATCTCCTTCACAGCCAGCCCCACATGGATAGATGAGGAGTTCGGTGTTGAGCATTCACCGACCTGGCAATCTACATTGATTTCGTACGAGACATGGAATTGAGAAGACGGTTGTTACACCGTAGCTTTCGCGCATCGGCTCACCTTCAAAAAGAGAGAGCGACGCGTCTTTCCGATGATGGCTTTGAATGTGCGAAATCCGAGATTCTCGCGTGCAAGAGATACAGCGGCAGAAGAGGGAAAAAAGAGAGAGAAGCCAACAGCAGAAGCAGCAGTAGCAGAAGCAGCAGTAGCAGAAGCAGCAGCAGCAGCATTCTCCACGCTCAATCCGATCCAAGATTCAGCTTTTGGGATGAACAAGGCAAATACACAAAGAGAGAGAGAGAAAGAGAGAAAGAGAGAGTGGTCGGGGCAAGCAAAAGAGATTCACAATTTGATAGTCACGGCATCGGCTTCTCTCAACTTTGCCTCCCCCCGCTTCTTGTGCTCAACTTCCATCTGCTACAGACTATTACATCCAACACGCTGCTGTCTTCTGTTACAGTCCACTCGTCGCTCAACCGTCACTCGCCGCGCGCAATTCAACTCTTGAAGACGGTGTTCGCAGCTCGACTTCCTTTCCGCTCCCTCTTCAAGCTACCAACAAGCCTACCACCATCCTCGGCCGCAAGCAAGGCAAGCTCGCCTTCCAACCACACTGCCGAGCCATCCTAGTTGCACCACCGATCCCGCCAATCTCTTGCCGCATCGAGCCCCTGCTCGCCCACCACAATGCGATAGGGCCCATCCTCAACCATCGCTCACCACGACCCAACCACCGCTACTACAGTCGTGATCTTCTCCAGCATTTCGACCACACCCTCGCCGCAACTTTCCCATCCCCTTTTGCTGCTGTTCCGCCGCCGTTGTCGGCCCATCGCGACAACGCTGCGCACTTTGTCGTCGTTGGCTGGCTTCAGCTGACCCACAGCCGCGCTCCTGCCGCCGCCCACACATCCTGATCATGCCCCTCAGCCCGGCCACTGAGTCTCATATTGCTGCTCAGAGCTCCGCAGCTTCCAACACTTCACCTCACCCTCACGCCTACGTCCACCTCCACGCCTCCCATTCCGATCATCATCCCGCCGAGTCCTCCGACGCCGAGACCGAACCGCTCCCTTACGACGACGTCGCCGAAGAAGACCGCAACTCGGACATCGTCATGGACCCCAACGAGCTTGCTCACCACGCAGGCGCTGTCGTCGACACCGACGCGGATGCTCCCGGTCAAGAGACAGCCGACGTCTCCATGGAGCACTCCATCTCCGATCAGCAAGAGCCCTCACACGCACAAGACCTCGCCGATCACGCAGACCATGACGAGGATGACCAAGAAGATGAGGATGGCGAGGGTGAAGATGCCCTCCCTGCCTCTCAGGCCACCGCAACCCACGATCCCAACTCCAACATGAGCTCACCGCAAAAGACGGGCGGATTCACCGGAGACGAGTTCAGCGACGAGAGCGAGCTCACAGACGAAGATGAGGATCCAAACGAAGACGAAGATGCCTCGTCGCTCTCGGACGACGATCTCGGTGGATCCGACGACGAGGAGGAAGAAGAAGATGAGAACGACGACGACGACGACCCCGATAGCAAGACGCACGAAGATGAAGCTGCCGAGGCCCTTGCTGCGCTCACTGGCGGTACGGATGGCGCCAACGACGACGCATCCGCAGCAGCAGCTGGTCTGGATGCGCTCGCCATGCTGGCCACAGCAGGCGATGCTGAAGCCGATCATGGTGACGAGGACGAAGAAGACGAAGAAGAGGAAGCATCCGATGCAGAGGGCCAAGATGCCGATACGGCGGGTGAAGCAGGCGCCTCGCTCGATGATAACGCAAAGCACGGAAGATTACAGCAACTCCGCCAGGAAGCTGACGGCGACGATCTCAGCTCCGATATTACCCCCGAGCCCGAAGATGGAGAAATCGACGGTGCGGCAGGCGCTGACGATGGATCCGATCAAGATGACGATGCCACTCCTCGCGATACCGATCTCGATTTGATCGCATCCATGAAGAAGCGCGCTGCAGCCACCGGCGGAGCCACCAGTCTCCTCGAACCTGAGCAGCTTGTCGACAGTCTTCCTGGATCTGCAGCTTCTTCAAGGGCCGCTTCTCCCCTCGGCGACGAGGATGAGGACGCTGACAAGGCCAAGAGCACAGAAGACCACGAGGGCGATGCCGACGCCAAAGCGCCAGAGGCCGAGCAAGCAGAAGCCGAGCATCTCGACACCGCAGCTGGCACTCCAGCACCCGACGCTGCCGAACACGAGGAAGACACTTCCACCGACGAAGCCGCTATCCGACGCCAAGAGGCTATGGAAGCGCTCACCAAGATCGAAATCGGTTTTGCCATGCTTCGCGACCGTCTCTACGTCGAGCGATTGCAAGAGATCTCCAAAGAAGGCGACATGATCCTCGACGGCATCCATCCCGAACTTCTCCATCTCACCAAAGCCATCGAGATGCGTCGCCAACGTCGTACCCAGCTGGTCGAAATGTGGTTCGAGCAGCAGGAACAGCAGTACGAGCGCGTCGCCAAAGCCGAAGAGTTTGCTGCTTGGAGCATCTGGCGTTCGAGCTGTGCCAGTCTGCGTCGCGATATGATGGACGAATTTAGCCGCAAACGCAGAAGGCTCGATCGAGAGAAGCGTACTCTGGATGCGCCGCGTCCTGCCAGAAGGCATCACATCTTTGAGACCGAGCTGGTGCGCAATCCTGACCGACTGCATATTCCATTGGATCCTTCGATGACGACAGAAGAGGCTGAAAGAGGCGAGGCGAACGGGAACAAGAGCGGTCGTAAAGCATCGGCAAAGCGCAAGGCGCTCGCACGCGAAATCGAGGCAGGTGATGAGTTTGTCGCCTACCCGGATCTGAAGGGACTTGCAGAGGCGGATGTTATGACTGACATTGAGCAGATGGGTATTCGACCGGTGGGAGTGCCACCAGGCATGTACGACCCCTTCTATGGCCCTCCTGTCGGTCTCGAGTTCCAGAATCCAGACGTGTATGCCATGTACGGTCCAGAAGCAGCAGCCGCCGCAGCCGCTGCAGCACAGGCCCACATGAACGGATTTCCTTATGGTCTGCCACCTGGCGCACGCGGCTTGCCACCACCTCCACCAGGCATGATGGCTCCCGGCACACCAGGCTCAGTTCACACACCCCATCGTCACGGCATGCACCCGTTACCACCACCACCACCCGGCCACATGCACCCCCTGGAAATGGGAATGATGCCCTTCGACCCATATGCAGCCGCCGAGATGGAACGTGCTGTGCGCATGCACCACCGCGAACAGCAGGCACGTATGGGTGGCATGGATTCCAACGATCCACATCACCGAAGCTCGCCTTTCCCTCCGGATATGTATCCGCCGCCCTACCCGCCGCATTTCAACCTTCCCCCTGGCGCTGCTGGCGGAGGGGGACCTGGTGGACGCAGTGGACCCGGTATGGGCGGAGGCGGAAGAGGAGGGATGACCAACATGCCCCCTTCTCCGACCCCGCCGCGGCGTAAAGAACGCGCCAGTGTCGAAGAAAGCGTCAGCGTCAGTGGTCGCGGTCGAGGCGCGGCAAAAACAAGCGGTAGGAGCAGCAAGCAATCGCGTTCCAGTCAAGCATCGACCGCACCGCCTCGTGAAGCGCATTTGGGAGCAGGAGGCGCATCGCCATCCCACGCAAAGACCAAGACAAACCTTCCTCCGCCTCCCTCCATGTCCTCCTCAACAGGCGGGCTGGTCGACGAAAGGGAACATAAGCCGATGAGCAACGGCGCGGCTGCAAGAGGATCCAGTGCAAAACAACCTCAGGGCGCTGCAGGGATCAAGGGCTTGCAACAACAACAGCCGCCGCCTCCGGCAGCAGCAACCCCAGTAGCCGCAGCGGCTTCGGTAGGAGTCGGCAACGCTCGCTTGTATCCGCCTAGTCAGACTTCGACCAAGTAGTAATAGTTTGCCCTCTTTTTTTCGATTGCAGTCTTTCTTTTTGAATTGCATACATTTTCAAGCTAGCCAGTGTTTGATGTGTGGTATGATTAGCGGGAGGTGTGTGTGTGCATTGGCGGGGAGAATTCGTGTGAGTATGAGAATGATGCAGTAGACAGTGGCGAGCTGGATTACTGTAATGCAAGCAAATGGAAGGCAGCAGCCGAGTCACTTGTTTTATTCCTTTTTCACCATCACTTCGAGACACCAATACAATGTTATCGTGATGCTATATGATGTTATCGTGATGATTGATTGGGATAGTGTGCCTCGGATCGTGATGAGTAATGTTGTTATCGAGATCCCTAAGCTGATGTCATTGGGATGCTCGGCACTTTTCGGGACGGCCGACCGGGGCTGACACATCTGCTCAGGCCACCCGTATACTCTCTGTATCGATCCTCCGGCCAAACCAACCATCCTCTTTGCCTCATCACCATCACCATCACCATCACCATCACCATCATCAACATGCCCGTAACTCACAAGAGGAACGTCGTACCGGACTCAATCCGTGAAAAAATCGTCGATTTTGTATTGCACAAGGGCCAAACGAAGGCCGAGGTCGCCAAACGCCTTGACTATCCGTGGTCAACCGTGGATAGCATAATCCGTAAGTATGAAGATACAGGAGATAGCAGCGCCCAGAAGAAGAAAGGAGGCGCTTTCCGTGGCCACTGGGCCCAACAACACCATCTCGATGTCATGCTCCGCTACGTTTCCCAGCATCCTGGAGCCACCATCGAAGAGATCCGTCGACACCTGCAACAGGAGACGGGTCTCGAGCTATCCATTACATCAGTCCAGAATGCCCTCCACGACCGGTGTCATTTGACACTCAAGAGGACCGGCCTTCAGCACGATCGACACAATTCTCCGGAGACGATCGCCGCTCGCCGTGAGTGGGTGGCAGCATTCCGTGGACAAGGCCTTTCGCTCAACGACGCCGTCTTCCTTGACGAAGCCGGCTTCCACTTACAACAGACACGAAAGGTTGGCCGTGCTCCTGTCGGACAGCGAGCTATACAGCAGAACCGGCCATACAATCGTGGGCCCAATCTCTCGCTCCTTGTTGCCATTGACCACAATGGCATACAAGCTCATCACATCAAGACTGGAGCATGGAATGCCGACGCTCTCCTCGACTTTTTCCTGGCCTATGTACTTCTGAAGTTTGAAGGTCAAGGAAAGACCTTCGTCCTCGACAATGCCCCCTTCCACCACTCACAGCGGCTCATCCAAACGGTTCATGCTCAAGGCCACCAAATTCAGTACCTCCCGCCATATACACCATGGTTCAATATCGCCGAAAAGGTCTTTGCGAAGGTCAAGCCCTTTGTCGGCCGCCAGGAGCTTCACGAGGCGGAGGATATACGCTCATGGATTGATGCCTCGCTTGCCACAATCACTCCAGAGATGGCACGAGGCTGGATACATGAGACAAACCGTTGGATGGTGGTAGCAGAGGCCGGTCATCCTCTCTCAACTGATCATGATGCTGAAACAGCTCTTCGTCAACATGGTCTATGGCACGATCCAGCTCCTATTGATCCAGCACTCTCAGCTTAGCTCATGATGTATGTATTCTTAATCACAGTTGCAATGTTACAATCTCAATTCCACAAGCAGCAGTGACACAGTCACGATGACAGATAGCGGTGATCACGATGACATTGAATTATACATCACGATAACATTGGCTTACATCACGATATAAGCTCCAGCGTCCCGAACCACCATCACGATAACATTATTGAGCATCACGATGTCTCGAGGCCGAGTCACGGTTTCGACGTGAAAAAGGAATATCAGATGTTGTTTTAGCCGAGTTTTTCTCCGGTGCGGCGGGCGTGTATTTCGCCGAGCTTTGTTTCTTCCCAATTTCACAGTCGGTTCTGTGCGATGTTGATCTTTCTTCCTCTCCTCTTCTCGCACCATCATACAGCCTTCTCTTCAGATCGCATAGGGCAGCGTCGAACCACGCAATGAGCAAGATGGATTCAATACAAGATTCAACCTCAACCCTGTCATCATCCTCGCTCAATGGCGATGACTCAAATCGCCACATCACAATCCTATACATGACCCAAACGGGAACTTCCGCCGACATCGCTGCACGCATCGCCCGACAAGCCAAACGTAAACGTTTCTCCATCACACTCTCCGATGTTTGCTCGTACGACGTCACCGATCTTGTATCCGAATCTTTGGTGTTATTCCTCGTGTCAACCACGGGTCAGGGCGAGTTTCCTACGTCCTCAAGAGGGTTTTGGAACTTTCTCCTGCGTAGAGGCATTCCAGAGGACATTTTAGCAGATGTCAACTTTGCTGCGTTTGGATTGGGAGATACGACTTATCCGAGGTTTTGCTGGCCGGTTAGGCTGTTGAGTCGCAGGTTGAAGCAGTTAGGTGCAAGAGAGGTTGTGGGGCATGGAGAGGGGGATGAGATGCATTATTTGGGACTCGAGGGTGGTTTGGGCCCGTGGTTGGAGGAGTTTTGGGGGAAGATGGATGAGATGCTCCCGTTAGAGAAAGGTGTAGAGGAGATTGGGAGGGACGAGCTGCTGCCGCCGGCTGTTAAGGTGACAGAGGTGCAAAGTGGTGCTCAGGGAGAGGGTAGGGAATGGGAAATCGGGTTTAGCAAGCATCTGGAGGAACAAGGTTGGATCCCATCCAAGTTGAAAACGAACGAGCGTATGACAGCGGCCGGCCATTTCCAGGACGTTCGTCTGTTGGAGTTCGAGGACACACCACCCCAGCAATCCAACGGCAACACAGACGGCCATCATCATCCCACTCCTGCAACCTATCGACCGGGAGACGTTCTCTGTCTGCATCCTGTCAACGACCCCGTCTCTGTCGAAGAGATCCTCACTCGTCTTTCCCTGTCCCCTTCCACCCATATCAATGTTTCCGGCCCTACCGTCCCCTCCACCGTCCCTCAGGCCCCTCACACCCTCACCCTACGATCATTCTTCACATACCACCTGGACTTTACCTCGGTCCCCACACGCTCATTCTTTGACCAGATCCGACTCTTCTCACCCGCCGGCTCACTCGAGCGCGAGAAACTCGACGAGTACTGTGGCATCTACCCCGCAGAAGAGCTTGCCAAAGGTGCCAATCCTCAAGAAGGCATCGATGAAATGTTCGAATACGCCCAACGACCCCGTCGAACGATCAAAGAAGTGTTGGAAGAGTTCAAATCCGTCCAGATCCCCCTCGAGTACATTGCAGACGTTTTGCCGTGGATCAAGCCTCGAGAGTTCAGCATTGCCAGTCCTCCTCCTCCTCCTTCCTCATCAGAAGGAAAAGCAATCCAGCTGAGCGTGGCTATCGTCAAGTACAAGACTAGATTGCGAAAAGCTCGTACGGGGTTGTGTACTAGGTGGTTGGCGGATCTGCCGATTGGGACGGATGTGCCGATTTTGGTCAAAGAGGGGTATCTGACTCTACCGCCAGTGGATGTACCGTTGATCCTGATCGGTCCAGGAACGGGTTGTGCTCCACTACGATCGCTTGTGATGGAACGTCTTTCTTCTACTACATCATCAAGGCCTGAGATTCATCTCTTTTTAGGCTTCCGAAATCACGCAAAGGACTACCTCTTCAGCCAGGATTGGGAAAAACTCTCGGCCACTCACGAGCATTTTCACCTGCACACAGCGTTCAGCAGAGACTCGGAGGATAAAGTCTACGTCCAAGACCTGATCAAGGGCGACAAGGAGGTCGGTCAAGTGTTGTGGAATGCGATTGTTCAGAGAAATGCTTGGATTGTTGTGGCGGGTGCATCCGGGAAAATGCCAGAACAGGTCAGGGGAGCGTTTGAGGAGTTGGCACAGATGTGGGGCGGGATGGATGCGGATCAGGCGAAGCGGTTTTTGGATAGTCTGGAAAGACAGAGGCGGTGGCAAGAGGAGTGCTGGTCCTAAACGTCTTGGGGGTGTCGGAAGGGCCGATGATCCAGATAAGGTTTGACGACATAGAGATGGATGATGATGATGATGATGATGCCGTCGGATCGCTAAGGCTATCGCTCTCACACTTGTTTTGGAAGCGCCGACGAGCGTGGGATTGCGAAACCTTGTCAATTTTATCCAGCTCTTTACACTCGACGTGGTTTGCGCAGCTTCACTGCAGTGAGAGGGAGAGCTCATTAGCTCGACACCCCAGTCAGTGGCCATCCGAAGCGGCCCTCAAGCTTTCCGCCCCGTCACGGAGTGGTCCCCTCATCCGATATAAATCACACTCGATCCCGCTCTCCACTCTCAATCCTGGAATGTTGACCATCTCGCGACAGCCTAGCTTCAATCACAGTGGACGTCTTTCTCAATGAGCGCGGAAACTCAAGCCGCGACAAACGCGGAAGCGTCCGACGAACCTGTTCTTTTACAGCAACATCCATCATCGTCCCCCATCGATGCGTACGGTACACCCATCCTTCTTACTGCCACACCGCCTCCATCCAACAGCAGCCGATGCCAATCGTCGAGCATGCCCCGTCTGCAGCTTTCCTCAACCGCCGCGGTGGCAGATGGCCGCGAAGGCGCAAAGAAGAACATACTGCAAGCTCCAGCTTCAGAGGAAGTAGATGAGTTGGACGAGTTCGATTCTCAGCTGCCGATACAGCTCGATCGTAAGCCGCCAACCCGCACTTATCCTCTCATCCTATGGTAGAAACTGATGGTTAACCACGTCGCGTATTTGTCCGATTCGCAGCCGATATGTGCGAGAGGTTGGAAGCGGAAAGTCTCCGCGCGGCGCAACAGAGTCAAGCTTCTAGCTCGAAGAAGCGTACCCATCAATCACCGCTCTCTAATGTACGAGAAGTGATCGATCTGAGGGAAGACTCTCCGCCACCGCCGTCCGCTCAACCTCGCAAGAAAGCAAAGGAACAGCAATCCGCCGGTCCATTTTTCCAGCAGGAGTGGGTGCAAACTCTACTTACGACAAGTAAAGGTGTAAGGCCGCCTTCACCTCCAGAACCTGTGATCGGGACTTTGCTTCCTGTTGCAAAGCAGACAAGCAGCAACGGAAATGTCACGGAGCTCCCTACGGCTCATCAATCGGCGACCACACCAACCATTTCCGGCGACACCAACGCAAGCGCCAACTTCAATACCAGCAGCGAGAGCAACAGCGATGAAGACACACCCCTAGCAAATCTTCTCACCCTTTGCCAGACAAACAAGAACAACGCCAAGCAGACGCCGGTCCAGACGGCAATCAGCAAGGTTAAAGAGGCAGTGGAAGAACTGAAGCTGGTGTATGAGCGAGAGTTAGCCTGCTTGAAAGGTCAGCTCGCAGAAAGGGAGCTTATGGTCGATCAGCTTAGGGCTAAGCTTAGGTGTAGGATCAAGAGACAAAGTGTTGGCAGTGGTAATGGCGGTGGTGGTGCGGGTTCGTCGTCGACTGGCGGACGCGGTTCTAGCCAAGGTCGAGAGGGAGGTTGAGGGCAGTCTAGTATCATCGGTCAATACATCTGTAGTCTAGGCTGATCCGTTTGTATCTGTGTCGCTGTCAAAAGCCCCATTTCCACCACCGAGGTTGTCACGAAGCATCTTTGCGCCCATCATAGAGGATTTCATCATGTTACCATCGCCCTTCACCATGTTCCTGTGGTCTGTCGTGAGAACGGAGCGAGAGGAGCAACACCCTTCCGTCATAGTATACAGTGTCATCTCTGAGCTCCGACGCGAGCCTTGGCAAGACCGGTGAAGTCTAGACGCCCGGCATCCTCTTCTTAACGCGGGGATCGTCCTCACGCGGGGCAAACAAAGGGCGGGAAAGCTGAAGAGTCTTGTGACCGCTTGTGTCAGACCTATTTTCTGTATTCTCCCATTCATTCTGCAGCCCAGCGCAAATTGGGAGCCAGCAGCATGTCTAGCTGGAACCGCACCGGGAATGATTGCTTGACTCTCCTTGCACCCAAATGCTGTACATCGTATGCTATGCTATGCCATGATCGACCAATTCACATTCTTGAAAGATGCAGTATTTGTCCGAAAACAACACGCTCCATCGGCTGCAGCTTTTCGTCCGTATGGGTTGTGTAGAGACAAGAGGGAGCCCCGGGTTGACTCTTGGAGAGGAAAAAAAAAAAAAAAAAAGAAATCTAGCTTGGCGCGTGCGCGTCTCAAGTGGGAAGGCGACTCGACTGGATTGTGGGTCAACTCCGACTCAACTGGCGTGCGGCTGCAGCTCGTTCTGTTTGATCATTCCGCAAACCTCTTTCGCAACCCTTTTTTGAAAGCAATCCCCGTCATCTCTCATTAAAGCTGTTAACAACACACACACTCTCTCTCTCACTCACTCACTTGCGCTTTAGCAATGTGGAGCCGAAAAGGTCTTCACAGGTAGAAGAGATGAGAAATCTCTCTGAAAGATTCGGTGCTGGTGCTTGTTGGCGTTGATCTATCAAGCGTGATCTTGAACGGCGTGTGTGAGAAGAATGCAAACGCGGTCTTGAAAGAGCGCAATGCAGGATTTCGACTCTGTGCGTCTAACGTGCAGCTGGCACGATAAGTATGTGTGGCGCCAGTCTGCTTGAAACCGCAGAAGATGCACGCTCAGAACGCACCGAAGCCCTTTTTTTTACTCGTTTGCAAGCCACCAAAAAAAGAGCAACTTTGTTATCAATGGACGACCCCCACAGATGGTCGCGGTTTCGCCCGCCAGCCGCCGCCTTGATACCTCATCAAGCCGCTGAAGGAAGAAAAGACGAAGAAGAAGAAGAAGAAGAAGAAGAAGAAGTAGAAGAAGAAGGAGGCCTGAATTGTGCCGGATAGCAAGGTAAGCTTTGACCGATGCTGTCAGCTTTGGAAGCTTTTGACGTCGACACAAGCAGCCGCATTCGAGAAGAAAAGAGGTTCAAAAGGAGTCGCGGCACAGCATAGCACAGGCCGCTTTGAGGCAAAGAGATAGCGATAGATCTCGGATCAGTCGAAATCGATTTTGCCGCCAAAAAAAAAGCAGCCAGGAATCGTGAGAAGTGCGTGCTGTTACAGTACAAGAGGTGAAGGATCGCTTCACGTCTTGCTTACTTTTGCAAAAACTCGTCATTCTGGTTCGAATTGAGCCCATACAGTATTCTCTATCGGAAGATTTTCGGTCGAGTCGAGTGAAAATGAACAGAGCCAAGCAGGCGGTCGAGACGGGCACACCTGGAAAAAAAAAGGGTCTCTGTGCCAAAGAGACAGGAAAGGGTCGATTTGCAAAACCCTTCTTGTACACAGAGAAGTGCCGAAATTCACCTGATCATTTTTTTTTCTCAAATTCGGAATTTAGAAATTAAATAGTTGCTCTAGTGTGTTGAGCGATGTGCTGAGCTATGCTGTTCTGTGCTGCTGCCCTTTGACCGGTGGGGATCTTCGGAATACAAAAAATGTTGCTTGCTCCAGTGCTGCTGCTACTATACAGCTGCTGCTCGTGGCTGGCTACTAGGACACACAACCAGGAAACCCCAAACCCGTCTCTGCGCGCAGCTGCTCGCTCAAGCGGTCCCTGGAGATTGCTTAGTCTTGAATTGAATTGAATTACATTGTGTACGGAAAATGTCAGGCAGCTCAGCGCAGAGATGCACACTCATCCGCCCACCCGCTTGCCCAGCCCGCGAGCGATATCGGTCTCTCGGTCGCTCCCCCAAAGCGGCAGCCATCCCTTGGCATCGACAGAGTGCTGCTAGTCGTCTCCATCCTTGCTCCATAGCTCTCTCTCTCTCTCTCTCTCTCTATCTGGCTCCAGCTGTCCCTTTGTCACTCACCTGAAACACCTGTCAGCTTGCTCGCTATCTCCGTCGTCGTCGTCCATCACAAGGTGCGGATCTCTCTTGACCAACGCTGCGGTCGACGATCTTTCTACCGTTCGGACCACCACCAATCCATCTTTGAAGACGCCGCCCCAGTTACTCCACTTGCAGCGTACCCTCTCGATCTGATCGACCAACTACCGCATACGATACAATTGACTTGAGCTCTCAATCGTCTTCAAACACTTTTGCAACGAGATTCGACGACTCAGCATTCGACCCACTTGCATCAGTCGCCTTTCTTCGACCGCTTGCTGAAACCTCTCCCTTTCAACACGAGGCTTCCGTGCTGCGCAAACCATCTCTTACCGTATTCAAAGCTGGCGGCTGCGCGGTATCCATGTGCTTTCAGCTCTAAGTGCCAGGTGTAGCCACAAGACACCACCACAACACCTCGTATTGGACAATCTTACCGAAAGCTTCCTCTGCTGAGAAGCTCGCCTCCGTGCCCTTGCAACCCACAACCCATCGCAAACCGCTCGATAGATTCGTATAAACCTTTCTGCACTCAAGATGTTGTCCACACCTCAGCCCTACCCGACCGTGGCTAACAACGCTCCCGCACCCGATGACGCACAGATCGAGTCGCGCATGCCCACCGTCTGCGTCGACTACCTTAGTCACCAGTGGACCGACGAAGATGTGTGGAGCAGTTGGAAGGCTATGACCAAGCAAAAGAATCAGATTGCCAACGGAGTCAGACTCGAAAATGCGAGTTGGCGCACATGGGCCAAGCAGCGTGGTAACTTGAAGACGATCAGCCCAGAGACACTCAACTGGTAAGTAGCTTGCGTCTCGATCTCCGCAACAGCGAATCTGCTATGGACTTATTCAGTTCGTTTCGTCCTTGTTCTAGCCCGCACATTGCGTTTACACGATGCTGACCGCTTTATGTTTTCCTCTGCTTTCTCTTGCTTGATGGTACCCGCAGGTTGAAAGATAGCGACGTCACTTGGTTGTATGGTCCTCTTCACGAGCACGTCGAATCTGTACCGCCACCGAAGCTTGCTACCACTGCGGATCGCTTGGATCTGGACGACGGCCACCGAGTCCGCTCCATTCTCAAGCATCGTACCATCTCTGACATGCTTACAACGCCAGGAAATGCCGCTTCGCCCAACGTTGAGCTCGAAACCAACCCCATTGACGACCACATGCAGAAGCAGGACCGCAAGGCCGAAGAAGCTGCTGTTGCTGCCGTCGCCACCCAGCGTGCGCCCCTCTTTGCTGTCAAGTCCGATTCCAACTTGGTCAGCAAGGCGCCCAGGCGCGTCGGAAGCTCTCCGAATGCGATGCCCCTCGTTTCGGCGCAAAAAAAGAAATCTCCCAGCATCGGACGTGCCGACAGCGCTGGTTCGGAAGAGAAGCGACACATCAGCTTCAACCACCGCGTCGAGCAGTGCATCGCGTTGGATCATCAATATCCCGATTACGATGACTACGACGAAGACGAATTCGAGGAGGAAGAAGAGGATGCAAGCAGCGAGGAGGAGGAAGTGCTGACCATGAAGTCGAGCCCACGAACGTCGCCAGCCATTTCGCACGCTTCGTCTTCGTCCAAGCATCTGGACCACCAAGCGACCATTGCAAAGCTGGCTCCTACCCGATTGAAGACCTCGGACGTGTATCCGGCTCCCTCACCTGCCGTCGTTGACCCCACTGGCTTCCTTGCAACCCGTGCCAACAACGGCAGCACCGTGTCGACATATCCTGCTCAGTATGGGTATGCGCGTGCTGGTGTGCCATCCAGCCATGGCGATCCGACTGCCCGCGGCGTGCAGTGGGATCTCGAAGACGATTTCAATGGCGATTTCGACTACTTTGACGGACCCGATCTGGGCGATGGCTCAGGCGATCATGCAAACTCCAACGGGCCGGTTTTTAACACAGGCGACGCTGCGAGCAGCCCTGACGCTTCCCGAACCTACGGAAGCTACTTTGACCACAGCGAGTCAGACAGGACTGAAGGATCCTCATCATCCACGTCGCCTCAAGATTTAGCAGCCGCAGCACCGGAGCAGTCGCAGGCCAGTGTTGCACCAAGAGGGATTCTCAAGCATAGAATCGTTCACCAGACCACCGCAGAGGACTACGAGTCGCGCAGCCTAGAGGCCGAGGGCGACTTTGATGTTCTTGGAACGTCGCATCAAGATTCGTCTTCGTTTGCAGAGTCGTACGAAGCCTCGCGAGGCGATGACTCGCGTGAGAGGGGTCGACCCTCCCAACGACTCGGCAGTTCTGCGAGTTACGAACGCATCCAGGAAGCGGCAAGACAAGGCCGGGGCCGCACCAACAGTGGTAACTCGTCCGGTCACTCGCCTACCAACTCTACGTCCAACGGAAGTTACGATCGGTATTCGGCCACGTCGACCAGCCCTGCCTCCGCCTCGCCCGCCAACGCGCGGAGTAATGCACGGAGTGGCGATTCCTTTCGGACCGGTGCCAAAGACGGCTCGCGAGATGGAGCTGATGGCCTTCGAGCTGGAGATGCAGCAGCGCACGGAGGAAAGGCGCGTTCGGTCGCGAATCGGTCCCTGAACGACTACGATTCGGACGGACAGGGGTCGTATGGTTTGGCCAGCCCCAATTTCCCAGCAAGCCCTCATCTCGACGCTAAGGACGATGGCGGCTCCAACCGCTCTTCGCAAGACCGCGATGGTGACCGGTACATGTATGGCGAGGAGCGCAGCTATTGGTCGGATGACAGAAGAGGCGGATCGAAAGCTTCGGCCCGAGCCAAGTCGGCTTCGCCCAACGCTGCTGCTACTGAATTGAGTGTCGATGTTGAGAACATTCCCAGCAACGCTCCACCTGCGTCGTCCAAGCTTGCTAGCGTGACCAGCCCTGACGGTCCCGTAGAAGTGGGACCGACACCTCTCAACACACCCACCTTTATCCTCGCCCGTGCCAGTGGCAAGCGTCGTTCAGGATCCGGCGGCAGTGCCGATATCTCGGGTGGTGGCCCTTCCAGCCCCACCCTCCCCCGCAGGACCAGCGCAACTGGAGCCCTTGTCGCCCCGCACAACTCGGAACCTCGCGTACCTCTGGCCCACGACTACGTTGAAGAAGACGAAGGAGGCATCATCGGTAGAGCTGTCGAGATTGTCAACACCGCAAGAGACCTCATCGGTGCGCTTCTAGGTACCGGTGATAGGGGAAGGAGCTGGCGCGAAGGTTGAAAACTTCCATTCCACCTATGGCAGATTAATTTTGTTATCATGCACACACATCGTATCTAGTCAGCTTTGCGGGTTTTGGTCTTAAATTTTTCATTTCGGTTTGGGTTATCTCACACTCACACACACAACACAGACATCTCTATGCATTTGCAGTCCAGACAGTCCAACAATCTCACCCATTTACTTTCGTCGTCTTGTTTCTGGTCGCGGCGAAATCGCATCCAATCTTTTTCTATTGCACAATCCCACATGGATATCCCCTGCCGAGTTTGAATCCCTGGCAGGTCATGCTGTGTTGGCCACGACCGCGTCGATGAGCGACCGATAGACCTGGAGCCAGAATTGGAGGATGTTTTGCCTCTCCTCCTGCTCTCCCTGGCCCTTTTTACCTTTGGTGTTGGAGTGGAGTTTTCTGCCATCCGAGTTGGCGGGCATGTAAAGCCACTCAGCGAAGGAGAGCTGGATGGTTGTTTGCATGCGAAAGGTGTAAACGTGAAGAATTGGTTGTCTGATTCCGACTCTTCCTAGCAGTCGCATGTTGTGCGCTTCCAACTTTGGGATTGTATCTTTCTCCTGTTCCTCGTCCTTTGGGGTTGCGAGGGGATAAGTGCCGGAAAAGACGTTTTCAAGCCGACCGACGGAAGAGAGCCAAGGCATGGAAGGATAATGTGCCTCATCTCTCAAGAAGAGATACTCGGTTTGCATTGTTTCAAACATTAAAGCTTTATCGTATCGCAACCAGTCGGGATTTTCCCTTCCTTGCTTGTACTGGTCTGCAAGCGTCCTTGTCAACGCGAACAAAGTTTCCACATCTTGCTGTGCTACTTTGGGTAGTGGATCTCGAGCGTCGGTCTGAGAAGGAGTTGTAGAATCTTGCGAAATCGTGGACCAAGTGGCACTCCCGCAGGCAATTTTGGTGGGGAATCCACTCATACACAATCCCAAGTATCGACAATATTCTGGTTTCAGAGTATCACGTTTCGAGATAGCGTTGCTGAAGCTTCCAAGGATCCGATCTGGGTTATCAAAGCCTTTGTTTTTATCTTTTTGAGGGTTGGGGACTAGTCCTCGGTGTTTTCGGGTCCACATGGTGGACATGTGTGCGCAAGCTTCGAGGAAGGGGGCTAGGGTCAGACCTTGTTGTTTCAACAGCGATAACAGGGTTTTTGTCTGCTGAGGGTTTAAGCTGTCGGATATGAAAGCTGTATGCGAGCGTTGTCCAGTGAATGGATGCCCAGTCTGGGGTAAAAGTCCTAGTGGTAGCATGTCTCCTTTTTCGGCTACACCTCTGCATAGACTGACTAGAGGCTTGTTGAGGAATTGGGAGCGAATGGGGTGTCGACTGGAATGGCCGCTGAGGGTTACCCCGACGATCTTATTTCCGAGCTTATCGAGGGCGTTGGGAGGGGTAGCTTTACCGTTCATTCGATCTCCGTTGACTTTTTGCACTGCTTTGAGTTCCGCTTTCCCAACTTCCCAGGTGGGAGGGGGAGATGCGATGGCATCCTGGAGAGCAGGTTCTAGTCGGACGACTTCTGATCCCCACGAGAAAGGCGTGGTTTCAGCAAGGGAGAGAACAGAAGAGATGGATCGAAGAAGCAGGTCAAAGACGAGCATTGTTCCTATGCCTTCGCTTACGGAGTGGGATTGTTCCACCATAACCCGCGCATCGACATCCTCAGCTGCTGGCCAGTAGTGAATTCTGAGTCTGTCTCTACCTGGCACACCTTCGGCTGTTGCGCTTTGAAGAATGGCAGAAAACTCTTTTTCCTCAGACGCAATACGTTCTTCACTATGAACGATCAGCACATTATCCAGCCAAGCCTCGACCTCCTTCTCACTTTCAACGATATCATAGACGAGTGCCACCTGAAGATCCACCTTACTCTCCAAAAACGGCGGAATTGGTAAAGGTTCAATGTCCAACTCTGACCTTTTCGCCAGTCGCAAAGCTACTGTAGGGTGATTGTAGCGTAGTCTACGAATGCTTTCTCTCAGCTGTGCCGTTGTCAGATGCAGCCGCTCGGAAGGGGAGGAGAGGCTAAGGGTGCAGGATCCAAACATATCACCATGTTGATGAAATCGTTTTTGCCAGTGCAAGATAAAGTTTGCCATCGAATCGACGTTGCGCCACCACACTTTGCGGCCGTGAGGGGAGCAGAGATGGTTCCAGCGGTATTCTGAGGTCGAAGCGGGCGGTGCAAAAGCTGGTTTGGGTGGAGGTTCATTGGAGGAAGTTGGGGGTGGTGATGCGGCCTCTGAGGAGGAGGAGAATGTGCAGGAGGTTGCAGAAGGGGTTAGGGTAAGCGAGGGCTCCCCAAGGGAGATATCGGAAGATGTGCGAAGGGAAACGGTCGAGTTCTTGCGCGTGGGCATGCGGATGCTGAGGTACGATGTATAGCGTTTCAGCGTCTTCATCTTAGCATTTGTGGGGATTTTCGAGTCGAGCGTGATGCTTGAATCTGCTGGTGGGGGTGGTGTCGGTGACAGTTTGGTATGGTCGGTGTATTTGTTGCGCAGGCTGTGCGTCGAAAAGTGGTTCTTGAGGGTGTTCATCTTGCACCAGATTCCTCAATTCAGAATGAGAAGGGGTTCGGCGGTTGGGGCTTGGTGAAGAAGAGTTGGATGAGTAGATTTGGTACAAAGCGTGAGATGGAAAGTTGCCCTGGCGCCTCAAGATGGTCGTTCAAACTATTGGTTCCAAAAGAGTGCTTCGAGAAGGTCGTTGATGAGAGCGTTTGAAAAGATTAACACGACCCGGTCGTTTGTTTTGACTGTTGGAGAAGAGAGAGAGAGAGAGAGAGAGACTGTGTGTGCGCGCCTTGAGAGATATGTTTCTGGGCCCGAATCCCTTCAAAAGAGGTGTAAAGGTAAAGAGAATTTCAAGAGGATGGTCCAGAGAGCAACGAAGAGGTCGAGAGAGATGCGAAGTGGTGGTACCACCGATAATTGAATGGTCAAGGGTCGGGGCAAGGTTCAAAAGCTACTCCTCAGAGTGTGCTGTCAGGTGAACAAGAACAAGGTGAAGCACGCACATATACATGCACGCTCCCGAAAGACACACTTCAAGGCATGTCGGCGGTGTCGCGGCAGAGGCAGTTCACACAAAGAGAGAGAGGCTTGGGCTTGGTTCAGTTTGGAAAAGGAGTGGCGCTGGCACCAGCTTCTCGAGGAGCGCAAATCATCGCAAGCGTGTCCTTTCCAGGAAGTGATGCATTGACGATCATTCCGTGTCAAGGCGACGCACAGCCGAGCCCCGACCGCACCAAGTACTCTTCCACTCTGAAGTGCTGACAATGCCATCCCTTGACAGCATGTTTGCGCTGTTTCACAACTTGACAGCTGCACATTCCTCAGGTGCAAGGGGTTTTTTTTTTCGTTTTTTTTTGCAATTGCACGTCACGTCAAAACCAAGACGCGTGCAGCCCCCTATTCATCCTGCCTTGCCTTGCCCCGCATTTTCATTTTTTTGGTCTGCTGTGGATTCGAGCTGCAGCTGTAAGTGGGTAAGCTACTGCATGGTTGAACCCGTGGTCTCATCAACTCTTTCGAAAATGCTGGGGACCTTGACGCTCTTTTTCTTTCGGAAGTTACGGGCAGGTTCAGCGACCATATCCAACGCAAAGGTAGCCGAGTTAGCTTCGGTATTGTATATGCCGAGCTAAATTGCACATCGCAGCAGGCAAGTGAGACAAAAAAGCAAACGTATGCGTGGCGCACTGTACATCTTCGGTCTGAACAAGTATACAAGGGGTAAAAATACAGGGACCAAAGCTCAGAGAAATGTCCGTTATCAAATATAGGGAGGAGCGCTCTCACTTCTGAGGAGCTAGGGTTGGCTCTGCTCCAGCAAGAGCCTCTCGGCGCCGCTGTCCTCCGCTGCAAGGCCAGCCGGACGGACTCCATCCACTCAGGTTGTACTGGTCGGGAGGGTAGCTGCAGCCAGCAATGGCAGTGTAGAAGGGAGAGCTCTGGTCGGTGTTGTACCACGAGCCGATTGTGGGTGCAGCCGTGGGTTGACCCGAGATGGTGGCAGTGACAGAGATGGTGGGAGCAGGGACAGGGGTGATGGGCTGAGTGGCTGTGTAACTGGGCAATGCCGAGACCGCCATGTTGGCCTGCTGCGGGATCGGGGTGTTCGACGGCACAATCGACTGTGGTGGCCATGGGTAAGATGCAGTGTTGGGCGAGTAGTTGGACGCTCGGCCCGTCTGCCACGACTGGAAAGCTCGTCCCCATGTCGCTGTCGGCACTGACGATCCCAGTCGCGAAGCCTGAGCCGCGCAAGCACCGCTCGACTCCCCTAGTGGGTTGGTAGGCATCCAGCCTTGCTGCAGACCAAGCGAGTACGACCACATGGGCGCTGATGGTTTGCCGGTCCTCAGGCTGTTGCCGATCTTCCAAGTCCAGAAGAAAAAGTCTTGCAGAGAATCCATCGAAGTCAACGCGAATCTTCGCAGACCTTGCTTCATGTCGTTCGAGTAATTTTCGAAGTCGTCAAACGGCTGGCAGGATCCCATCCTTGGATAATTGCCTGCTACCGGCCCGCTGTAGGATCCATCATAGCGGGATCCTTGGCCTACACCGTTGAGGAAGAGACCGCAGTCATTGATGGCCAACGACATCTCTCCACCCATGGCAACGCCCATGTTGGATCGAGCATTGTCTAGCAAAGGCGTGAATTGCTGGCATGGCTTGAGAATTTGAACATCCCAAGGATCAGTGTTTTGCGTACCGAAACAAATGTAGGGATGTGTGTCCCATGCAATACGGTCACCACCGCTGAGGAAACCTTGCCAGCTGCTTAGAGGCAAAAAGCCGTCATGGATGGTGATGTAGGGCCCGTTGCCCGCGCCGGTACCAGTGATAGCGCGGAGCGTGGTGTAGAGCTGAGCATACCACGACTGAAGCGCAGGCTGGCCAATCGAAATGGCGTAGGGCTCGTTGATGATGCTAAACATGGGCACAACGTTGCGAATCTCGGGCTGGCTGATAAATTGTGTGATCTGTCGGATGTAGTCCATAGTGCGTTCACCATTGGCTTTGCCCATCAGGCCTTGCAAGAAGTTGACCCATCCAACGCGGCCAGAGTGGTTGTAGGCGTTTTGCGAGCCTGGAACAGCATGCAGATCAAGATTGATGCGAAGACCATACTTGCGTGCCCATTGAATGGCTTTGAGAACATAGTTCCATGCGACGCCTTCAAGGTAGGGCTCGTTTGAGTAGGTCTCCAGCGCCCAGAATCCGATAGGCAGTCGAACCCAGTTGAGACCCGCAGCAGCAATATTGGCAAAGTCCTGCTCGGTGATGAACGTGTCATAGTGCTCGGTCATCTTGGCACGTAGATTGTCAACGCCGCCCTCGGATCGGTACCTTTGAGACAAAGTAAACTCGTCGACGACAGGGTTCGAGGTGTTCTCGTATGGCTCGTAAAGTGCCGGCACGATGAAAGGCTCGGTAACAAGCCAGCCACCGAGATTGACGCCAAGCATCCTGTTACGGGCAAAGTCAAACTCCTGGTCGAGTGGAGGAGTGTAGTTCTGAGCCTGAGCCGAGTTGTTGAGGGGCTGGGAAGCCCATCGACCGCCAAAGTTGTTGACATAGGTAAAACTCTTGCCGTTGCCGAGGTCGATGGTGGAGCCGTTGGTACCCCAGATCGCTACCTGCTTCTCTGGCACGGGAGAAGCACCCGACCCAGAACCATGTCCGTCACTGTTGCCGCTTGAAGAGGAGTTGGAACCGCTCTTTTCGGCCTTGTTGTCCTTGAGCAGAACTTGGGTGATTGGGACCACGATGGCGATGGTGAGGACCGCGATGACGGCAGCGACGGCAAAGAGGATACACCATCTCTTCTTGGCCGACATGCGCTGGTCTTTGCCACGGCCGTATTTGGCAAGACCAACGGCTCGATAGTCTTGAGGACCCTTGGTGCCAGCTTTACCTTCGTGGAGACCCTGGTATGCATTCTGTTCTGGGGAACGAGGCTCGTAGGCGCCCGAACGATACTGTTCAATCTTTTCAAGATCCATGCCACTACTACCACGCCTTGTGTCGTAGTAGCCGCTTGCATTCTCGTCGGCAAAGTCTCTGAAACTGCTAGGTGTACCGCTCTGACGCCAAAGCTGGTAGACGGAGTCATAGTCGCTTTGCGAACGAACAGAGAGCATGTGAGAGCTGGCCATTGAGGTGGGTCGGGAACCCGAACGTGCGAAAGGTGGTGTGAAGGGACGTTCGAGGATGGGTGCCGGATGTCCTGGTGATGAGGATCGATCCATATTGTAGGCTGATGCCGAGGAGGCAAAGGGAGGCTCGATGTATGAGTCACGGTTAAGCTCTTCTGGGCTGTATCGAGAGTTACTACGAGACCATCGTGGGTGAGAGAGCTGCTGAAGAGACGCATCACCGGTGACATCGGGATCGGTAGCAAAAGAATTGTCTGTGTTGAGCAAAGGCTCTTCAACTGCAGCAGCGCGTGGGGACGCAGGGAGCTCATAAGACTCGGCCCCGGCGGAGCTATCTGGTCGTCGACGACCGGGCATCTTGAAGGATCAGCTCGGACAGCTATTCGATCTTGTCTGTTCTTGCTGGGCACTCGTCGAAGTTCCAAGGGGTCGAGAATCGATTTGTCGTTGTGAGCAGTAGATTAAGCAGAGAGCATCGACAGGCGCCAACTTCAATTGGGTTGCTGTTCGGGGATGAGGTGGATTGATATGACCGAGCAAGCAACAATGGTCAAAGAATAATGGCGATGAGGGTCGAGGGGCAACCAGAACGGCTGATAGATGCTGATTGAAAGGAAGGGAAGAGAAGAAGTTCAATAGGGGCAAAGGGGAGAGAGGACGAGACAGGCGGTCTATTCTTGTTCCGACTTTTTGTGTATATGTCTAGTGGAGTGATATGGAGAAGCATCGATGTTCCTGAGACCTCTGTGGTCTCTTGGTCTCTCTGTCTCTCTGTCTCTCTCTTCAGATGCTCAGTGATGATGATCCGACCAGGACGGAAGGGCTGTGTTGGGAAAAGGGGCCGCTACTGTACTGTACTGTACTGTTACTAGAGGCGGACACCGGTTACGCCGATGACGGCTAAGTAAAGACATTTTGCAGCTGTTTGGGGGACAGAGAGCCAAGACGGGAACAAGCGCGCAAAGAGGGATCGTGAACATCGTGAACTCGGTTAGTGTAATACTCAATTGGACTTGTGCGCTCTGGCTGTGTCGTCGGAAGGCCATCGAGGAGTGTGGTAAGCGAAGGCCAAGATTTTTTTCTCATGGCAGGAATAAGACTCACACTCGTTCGATGAACGTGGATCAGGACCCTATCTCTCTCTCTCTCTCTCTCTCTCTCTCTCTTCCTCTCTCTTTGATCAGACGCTACGCCCCGCTCTGGTGCTTACGATCTGATCCTTTTTTTTGCGCCTTTCGCGCTTGTTGCTCCTCTTTCCAAGACACTACCCTTGTCTCCGTGGGATTCGATTCCGCCTTGCTTGAGTTTTAAAAAGTAATATATATATTGTTTTTTTTTTTGTCAAAAACTAAAATTTCGACAGAAGCTGGTCAAATGATGATGATGTTGGAGAATGAGCTGTGACAGTTGCTTGATCTCCAAGCATGATTATCTTGCCAAGAGGCCCTGAGGTCGAAGTTGAGGCCAAAGCAGAGGCAGAGCCTTTACTGTCTCCGGAATTGAGACAGACCCGGAGCCTGTGCCCGAGTCGGCACATTTTGGACTCAAAAGAGGTCACAAGAGGCGAGGGGGAGGCGAATGTGTCTGATCCCTCCTCCATTTCTTGGCAGTTTGAGCGACCCTTTCTCTGGTGTTGCTCTAAGCGGATGGCTTGGATGGCGAAAATGAGGAATCGCCTCCCTCGACATACACATACATACACGAGGCAGCCTTTTGACTGTGGGCGAACAAAGTTGAGCAACACAAGGAGACAAGAAAAGAGGAGACGGCCCACGAACCAGTCAAAACAAGAATCCAAGCACCAAACCAGAGAAGGTGATGACGGTTTGGTGCAGCACCCGTGCAGATGTCACGGCACGCCCGCTCCTGAGAGAAGAGACAAAAAGGGTCAAATCACTCCCACTTTACGCGCCCAGACAAAAGGCGCGTGCGTGTGCTCTTGTGCTGCCAAGACTTGAGAAGAGTCTGAGACCACTTTGTATCCGCCAAAACGCGCCATTCCTCTCTGCCCTCACCCTGCGCCAAGCAGATCCCACCTTTTTCTTGATGCCAAGTCTTCAGGGTTCAACACGCATTCTTCACGCTTTGAAAGACTGCCAATGATCGACCAACTGTGCTTTTGGTCTGGGATCATTAGGTCGATCCTGTTGGATGGTTTGTGCATCCGCATCTGGGGGAATGGCTTAAGTAGGAAACTGTAGCACGAAAGGGTCGAGCGTGACTTCGGGAATCCTGCGACGACAAGCTTCCTTTTCGTCGAGCCCTTCCCCAGACCAGCTCCGCACAACCCAGATTGATTGTATTTTGGACCTGTATCCCATGCCTCTGCCTGCATCGGCTTCGTGCCGCGTGCATTGCTGCCTCGCCACGCCAAAACCATAACACCACTTCGGCTGTGCATCCTGTTTGCGCTAACTTAGACAGAGGCAAAACCGCGAGGACTGTCGCTGCATCGAAAGGAAGAGGACGAGCTGCTTTCACTGTACTCTCGGAAGCACATCGACACGGAACAGACCTCGTTTGGCTCAGAGAACAGTGCTGTACGTACAATAGCTTGCTGCAGGAACAGGCAAGGTTGCCTTTCGCTTCCTATTGCCGATCTTTTCCATTCGTCACGCGCAGCCTCACAACCTTGGCTCTGACACAAATAACAGTAAATACTCAAGACCTTGCTGGCCTTTGTTCACAAGCACACGCACAAACGTTGTTGTAATGATTATGCTTTTTGATTACAGGTGCAAGCACACACTATGATACCAAGCTCGATTGCGCAATTCCAAAGGAGATAAAGAACGTCGGTGATCAAGTTTAATGAGCAAGCACGTCGACAGGCGCACTCTCGATCCGGCGCAAGAGTTTGCTCCTATTCGGCGTATCTGCGAACAGCGCCCTGATCAACCTCGTCAACTCTTTGCGGCTGTAATCCACTAGTGCACCTGCTTCGAACGCAAGAAACTCAATATCGACCAAAGAGCCAGTCAGGATCTCAATCAGGTACGACGTTTTGAACCAGCTAGGCACCCACAGAGGCGCCGAGCTTTGCCCTGCATCGCCCTCTGCCGAGAAGAGACGCTCCAAGCTGCCTAGTGTCTTGACCAAGGAAGCAATCTTTTCCGACTCGCTCTCGCCAATGTCTTCCAAGTCCAGCACATCGTGCAGCACTTTTTGGAAGACCAAGTCGACCAGTCGACCAATCGCAGCCTGGAATCGTGATGCAACCAGTACAGGTTCCCAAGCCTTGGCAAGCTGCTGCAACGTCTGCACCACCTGCTTGATGCATCGTTCGCAGCGCGCAAAGCGGTGCTCATCAAACGTTCGTGCAAATCCATCCGCTTCCATCAGCGTATCCAACAGAATCTTGGTCTGTGCTGCCATTTGTGCTTCGAACCACCGCTGTCCCAATCCTCGTGTCTGGGCCGCTTCCTGCTCCAGCTTGGGCAGCTCCTTGGTCTTCCATTGCTTTGCCCCTTCTGCATCATGTGAGATCCATGCTGTGCTGATCTCTGCACCCTTGTCGGCGATGAGTCGGGTCAGTTCACGGGCAAGATACTCGCAGTCATTGAAGAACTGCATTGCCAACGATGGAACGTCTCGAAGCGCCTCGCCGTGCGCAACTGGCATCAGCGCTCTGTGCAGCTCGAAAATTTTGAAGACCGCTCCCGCGAGTGCTTCCGCATCGTCGGCACTAGAGCCAGAGTGATCCTGACCGCGAAGCAGCGAGATCACCGAGTCCATCGTGGATTCAGCCAGTTTGACCAAGTCCAGGGATCGCTGGCTGATGGTGCATTCTTCTTTGAGTACCGCTGCAGGCTCAGGTGATGGGTCTGGCACTTTGACCGACTCTCTCGTTGGAGTGCCAGAACGTGCTTTCGAGTTGACCGAAACCGACCTCGAAGAAGGCATACTGCGCTCGTTGAGGCGTGCATTGGATGCGACGCTCGACGTGGCCGGATCGCCCGTCGAATCTGAATCCGAAAAGTCCTGACCCCATCCGGTTGGTGACGGCGGACTTGCAATCGATTGAGACTGATGAGCACTGGGAGCGACAATGTCCTTGGGGAGCAACAAAGCACTGTCGGCAGTTCCGACAGGAGCCTTCGCTGTGTCGAGCTTCGTTGATGCGACGTCAGCGGATTGACCATGCACAGCAGCTGCGATCGGCTTATCCAGCCCCTCCTTCTTGGACAGAGGCGTGATGGGAGCAAATTCGGCTCGATCCGCTTCGGATGCACTCGAACCGTCTTCAAAGCCCCAAGCGTCCTCTTCTGGTTCTACTTCCAGATCGTCTTCGGCTAGTTGAGCGGCTTGCTGGGGTACTTTCTCGGTCTGATGCGCTTGTAAGAGTGTCTTGTCCACGAGACTCTTCGATTGATGAGAGGCTTCTTTCTCATGCACAACTCGGTTTGCTTCCTCCGTGTTGTGCACAGGCTGTTGAAGCCCTTCCATCGAATCGTGGGAAGGCTCCTCCTGCGCCATCGTCGGAACCGATTCGGCTTGCGAAAGCGACTCTTCTGTACCTTTGGCAAGCACTGGCGCCGAGATGTGACCTGCAGCATGAGTCAGCTGTGTTGATGATGGAACAGCGTCACGAGCGTGCGATGCCGCGACGGGAGCCTCAGCCTCTCCAGCTTGGTGGTCTCTCCCCCATGCATCTGCAAAGTCCGGATGCGGTGGGCAAATAGCAAGCACTGGTGGCGGCAACTCGGCATCTTCTTGCACCTGCGATGTCACAGAGGGAGCAGGCTCCTCCATGTGCTCATCTGTCTCCCATGGGTCTGAATCGACGATCGTTGTTGGAGCAGTGGAAGATGTGGGTTGTGATGCTTCAGCATTGTTTGCAAGCGTTGTGGTGGGCCGCCCAGAGGCTTTCGAAGCTGACATCGACGAGTGAGGGGCAAGTCGTGGCTGAGATACTGAAGATTGCGCAGCGGCTGGCTCAGCCTGCTCCTCTGTCTCCCAAGGGTCCTCAGGAGCGTTAAGTGTTGGCGCAGATGCGGTATGAGGATGCGATGGCTCTGCCTTGTTTGCAGGGTCTGCTTCTGCCACCGGGGCAGCATTATGAATCGAAGGCGACGCAGATCGAGTGGCAGCAAGATGCTCTTGCGATGCTGCAGGTGAAGGAGCGACTTCTTTGTGCTCTTCTTGTGTCTCCCATGGATCTTCGGAAGCGCCGACATCTTCATCCTCCAAGCCCCACGCGTCAGGAGCCGCCGGAGCAGCGGGCAGTGCGTGAATGTCAGTACGTTCCTTCCATGTTGGCACATGTGCCTTTTCCTTGCTCGGAAATGGGGGCGATGCAGCTGGGGCATCGTCTTCGTCAAGATCCCAAGCATCACCTTCAGCTTCAACTTCGGGCTTGTCATCTTCCTCGCCCAGACCCCATGCATCCACACCTTTGGCTGCAGAGGCGCCCGCGCGAGGCTGTGGTTCTTGAACTGCGAAAGCACTTCGCTGCGATGAGCTCGAGCTCATGCTGCTTTGCATGAGTACAGAGCTACTCGGCGAGCTGTGACGGCTATCACGTGCGAGGGCCGATACACTTGGGTGGGCAGGTTGGCTGGTACCAGAGGATCCATGCGGCCCATAATGAGCCAAATGGCTACTGATCGTGGCTTGAGCTGGTGCTGGCACTGCCGGTTTCTCCTCATCATCGTCGAGTCCCCAGCCATCCTCGTCGAGGGAAGTATCTTCGGCGTTGAAGGGACCGCTGCCTAGCTGGTCCTGCGGACGGATCACACGAGCCCCCAGCTTGGGTTTGTGCCTGTTGCGTGCATTGATGTTGGAGGATGACGAAGAGTTTCGTGTCAAGGATGCTGATTCTGTAGCCAGGTCTTCACGAAGCAGGCGTTCTGGGCGGATGTCGAGAGATGACCTGTTCGAGTCTACGCTTGATTGTACGGTGGCACTTGCAGCGGTGAGCACAGCAGACGGAGGCGGAGCAGGGGTATCGAGTTCGATACGAACTTCCTTCCAGCCTGCTTCCGACCCACGCGCGACGATCAGTGCTCGAGCGGTGTCCAGGACCTTGAGGGCTGGTGACAGGGCCTGTGCTGTATCTGTGCCAGCAGTGTCCTTCTGATCTTTGGCAGTCTCACCCAAGCTAGATCGCCCTGGTGCTTGCTGAGTAGCTTGCACGGTATCGACGCTTCGTGAGGCGGAGTCGGTTTCTTTGCACTTGTTCTCCAGGCGGTCGAAGCGAGCTCGAAGTTCCACTACAGCTGGAAGGATTTGAAGCGCCGATCGGGAACGGAACGGCTGCATTATTTCCGTAGTCTTTGGCAGTTCAGCTCGTAACGCGGAAAGGTCGGACTCATGCTGCAACTTTTCGAGCTTCTCGAGATGGCGGGTTGCAGCGAGAAGGTCGGACAAGACGGAGATGAGCAGGCCCTGCTTGGAGCTCTGCGCGAGTGCGTCATGGTAGTCTGATGCTATCGGAGCTAGCTGAGGGCCAACAGTCACAAGACGGGAGCTGGTCTGGTTGATAGATCGCCAAAGCTGATTCAGATCGTGGTCGACGGAGCGGGTCGAGGCGGTCCTTTCGCGAAGCTGAGCTGCGTGCGATGTAATCGTTTGTTCGATGCGACCTTCCAATGCATCGATCTGAGCGTCGATGAGCGAGACTTTGGCCGAGATGGGCAATGCCGGTGCGGAGGATGCAGCAGTCGCAGCAGGTGCACTCGAGCCAAACGATGTGCTGGTCTCGGCGGAAATGGAGGCTAGGAAACTCGCTGCTGAAAGCGATGCATCCTGCTGAGCGGTGGTGAAGCTCATCTTGCTACGAGAGAGCTTAGTGCAGCAGGAAACAGAGTTGGCGGATAGGATAGGGGTCTGCACCGAATCGCATCGCCGAAGTCAGACGGGGAGCAAGCGCGATTCGAGGAGATCAGTGTCGCCAGACTCTTCCGTGCGGTGAACGACTACGTTCTTGAGAAGCGTTGTCAAGAGCAGCAGAGATGTCTTGGTTTCTGGATGACTAAGAGAAGTGTTCGATTGGCTCGAAGGCCCAGGTCGGAATGGGGTTGCTGCCGATGTGAGCAAGTAAGAAGAAATGGTGAGTGAGATGGAATACGAGAGAGTGGAGGAATCGAGTTCAGTGTCAGCTGAGAAGGAGCGGCAGCCCAAATTTCACACGTCGACAGGCAATTTCCATTTCTTTCACTCTCTGCAACCGTATGGTCTGAGCGCGGCAGAGACCAACACACACACACACGAGATTTTGCCTGGAATTCAATTCAAGCTAAAACTCAAGGTTAAGCTCACCATCATCCATTCAAGCGAGCTTCTCTTCTCCCTCAGCATCCTTTCTTACCACCTCATTCCGATACCGGAAAGGACCACGAATCCTATGTCAACGGTGCTTGAGTTCCGCAAGAGCCGTCTGCGGTAAGGTTAGCACGGCGTCGATGGCGGACAACAACTTGACGGCGGCACGGAATGGATCGGGAACTTGACACATAGGCAAGACTGTGCTGACAATTGTATAGGCAACCCTTTCGCGAGCGAAGACTTAGATGCGGTGTCAATGCGAGTATTCAGGAACGACTTGATCTAGTTGCGACATTGACTGTGAGCAAAAACCATGTTCTTCACCGAGATCATCCCTACTTGTTGCTGTCGTCCACTGCCTGTCAACCTTCAATGATCCCACGACCTCGGGCCACACCTGTCAATGTAACAGCATGCTTCAGAAAATCTCTGAGCTTCCTTTAGCCTAATTTGGTCACTTTTCGACTGGAAGTCACTAAGATGATACTGTCAAGGGAGATGAAACAAGCGGCCAAAGCTAAAATAGATTTTTATACGTTAAGCTTAGGCGTATGCTACGACCCGCATCCTTCATTTGCCACCAAATCGTTTCCGAGCTCCGACCTGCCTCTCCAGCAGCTGGGGTGAAACCCGCTTTCCGGGGGTTTCAAACATCCGTCCAAAGCCGACAGGGCCTCCTTGACGTCGTCAGGGAGCGGAGAACAATGCTAAAACAAACTTCTCGCAGCACAAGAAGCTCGAAATGAACAACACAAGGACCGATAATGCACCGCAGTCTGCCTATTCGTCGCCATGCGTCAAACGCGTGGTGATGATGGGCGTCGGCCGCGACAACACGGAGGAACGCGCAGATCCAAATCCCAATGATTGGTTCCTCGACATCTTGCAACGCCATTGCATGCGTTCCGTCGGCAACATTTAGGTTTTGCTTGGCCGAAGCGGACAGGGCTCGGTCGTTGGCCAGCATACCAAGCATCCAGTCAATGCGGTCGGCGTGTCGCGTGCTTCTGCGAGCGTCGCTGTTGAGCTCGAATGGCAGCCTGATTCTGCACCGTGCTTGCATCGGACGGTATCAAAAGGTGGCGTTTGTGACCTGTCAAGAAGGAGCAAAAGCTTCCGGGCCTCGAACGTCGACATGACCTCGGGAGTTCCGCCAATGAGGACAAAGAATCACATCGCATCGCGTTGCATCCGACGTCAAGCAAGCCCTTTAAGTAGCATGCGTTCTTTGCGCAAGTCCCTTGCACACTCCCAGCATTCTCGCCACTCCTTTTAGTTTTAGCAGCATCGAGCTCGAGCATCCTTCGACATGAATTCCTCAAACGCTTCTACACTCTCTAGTCAGGGTACTTCGCTCCAACAGGAATGGATGCGACAGCGAGGCAGCGAAAAGAAATCCGAACAGAAAGGTGAACAGTCCGGTGATTCAATCGAAGTCTTTGAGGCATGGTTTCGCCAATTGGAGCCGGAAGAAGTCAAGCCACGCATTTCTTTCCAAGCAACCGACCAAGAACGAGGTCTCTCGATGCATTTTCAGCCGTCGTTTCGAGCTCCGGACGCAATTGCTCCATACACAGGCCACTTTGCAGCTCATCCCGCGAGCCAGCCATCGAGTCAGGCGACTTCATCCCACTCATCTTGTTCTCGGTGGTCGGGAGAGTCCGAGGCCTCTCAAGCCGCTCCTATGACGCCGCAAAACGAAGGCAGCAAGAAGCGTCGCCCTCTCGAGGCTCACTGTCCATCCACTGCTGGTGCGCACGACAGTGTGTCGCCTTCTCCACTCGAGGAGCCTCCGGCTGGTCGCTATGAGACAGAGCTCAACGACTCGAATCCGACTAGATCGGGCTTGTACTCGGGTGAGTCCCGTGGGCATTGCACGCCACCCAATGACACAGGATTGCTCAAGGACATCTACGACACGACGCAATGCTTCTGGCTTGTGTCAGAAAATAGAATGGCAGTTATGCAGGAGGAGCTCAAAGTGATCAAGGCTCGTATCGAGGATTCGATCTCGAAGCAAGCACACATTTGTTCGCAGGTGTCGCAGATCCTCCCGCTCCAGGTTGAGATCACGCAGAAGGTCATCGGCGCCGCCGAAGAGAGAAAGATCATTTTTGGCCGTATCAAAGCACTCGAAGAATCGACGGCCTTGTGGCAGCAAGAAGTCAGGGTCATGCTGGAGGCCATGCGAGCCGACTTTCGAGCCGGAGTGGAGACGATGCTCGAAATGGCACCCAAGGCTCGAAAGCAGCAAATTCAAAGGAACCTGAACGAAGCAGCTGCAGCCTCGATAAAGATCAGCAACAAGAGAGCCAGCACCCCAAGCAAGAAGAGCAACGTGCCCAAGGCAAAGAAGGGCAAGACGCAGGCTGGGCAGAGCGACGATTGCGTCCCCAAAACTCCACCCCTTTCCCTCTCCTCGAGCTCTCCGCCCATGAAGACGGATCCTACTCTTCAAGATTGGGTGCAGCGGCCGCGGTCCAGCGACGAAGAGCCGCTGATCAACGATATACGCATGGATACCAACAAGCTGCGTCTTGAACAGACTGTTCTTGCTGAGCACCAGCAAGTTGGCAATGATCGGCATCATCTTCGTAACAGCCAGCTGGAGCTCCGACCTCGTCCTCAGTCTGCCGCATTCGCGGTGCGGGAGCCTGAAACTCAAACTCGGCCTCACTCCAGCGCATCCCAGCACGCAGCTTATGAGCATGTGAAGCCTCATTACCATCCTCAGCCCACCAGACCTCACGTCCACGACATACAGCAGGTTTTCGGCTCCTTGGACTAGGCCCTCCGAGAGTAAGGCGATGCCCTGGTCCAATGAGGGTTCTACTACGATGGACCGCCGTCCCAAACGCCTCTATATAGTCTGGTAAGAAGGTAGCTTTGTTGAAGTATTACAACGTCCTCTTGCTGTCGAATGCCGTAATGTCTGTTCCAACCTGTCCTAATTCACTGTAATCTATCGTTCTTGTATCAAAGTTATACCTAGTTGCTGACCGAGAAGAAAGTTGTATGATAGCTTGCATTGATACCGAGAAATTGGTAGCGTCACAGGTATACAAATAAACGCTGTGTCGGCATCGCTGGTGTCAGCTCGTCAGATCGGGCTGTTCGTCCCATTAGAATGGCTCGTGTGTTTTTCTGTTGGCGAAATCGAATCTGGATCGTCGCAAGAGCCGAAACGTCGTGTGTGCGTCGGCAGCGAGCCCGACGAAGACAAGCAAGCCGATGTTGGCAATCATCAATCAAAAAAAGAGCCTTACTTACTACGCCGAGTTGGCTGAGGATGGGAAGAGGTGCGTGCTCCCCACTCAAACTGAAGCTCGGCGCATTTCCCTCTTTTTTTTTTAAAAAAAAAAAAAAAAAAAAAAAAAAAAAAAAAAAAAAAAACTGAGAACGGATCGCGGCTCCACGCTGCGATGTGTGTGTGAGAGAAGAAATAAGATATCCGGCGCGTGCTTCGAGATGCAGAAACGCTCCGAGAACAAAGAGCTCGTTTAGAACTGATAAACTCTCCCTCTTGGCAGCAGAGGCATTCAGACGAGCAAGGCCAAGAAAGCGAAGAGGCGACAAGAAACGCTCCGAGCTCTGCGGCGCCTTCCCTGCTTTGCACGCCGCTTCGTTTTGAGCATACCGAAGCTGTCAGACAGCTCATCCACAAACTGGCCTGGGTTCCACACTGCTTTAATGTAACCAAATCTGTTCCTCTTTTGCATAGATGGCATCGTGTACCCTCGCTAATACCCACCATCTCATCTTGCTCTATCGTGCTCTGCAGCTATACTTTGCAAGAACATTCTGCCACCTCTAAACGAACCACTTGCTTTGAAGCCTCACCCGCTCATATCGCACACGCCGCTCCAGTCATCATCATCATCATCACCACCACCACAGCCCCACGAGGTCTTCATCATTGACACACGAACTCAGACCCGCTGCTTGGCATTCAATTGACTTCGATTTCGGACCCATTCGTTCTTTTAAAGTTCCCTCTGCACGTCACCCTCTGTACAACCTAGTCCAGCAGCCACTTCCGAGAATCGTTCCGAACGGCATAAATCATCCCCACCAATCGCCTTCCTCCTAAAAGCGCCCGAAGAAAGTCTCCAGCTCTGCCATACGACAAGCATCTCCTTGTCACACTGAGTCGACTCGAAGTGATCCAATCTCCTCGCATTTCTCTACTATCCAACACCTCCTCTTCATCTCTTGCTTCACTGGTCATCATCACGCTGCCCTTCGTACTTAAGCATTGTCCCGCGAAACCACCGAAGCAACGTCGTTCCACCCCAACCTCACAGCACTACACAATGGCTTCTCACGATCACTCTAGCATGTCTGGCATGTCTGGCATGGGTGGCATGGCCTCCAACGCTTGCAGCATGAGCATGCTCGGCAACTGGCAGACCATCAACACCTGTGTGCTTACCGCATCGTGGCACATCAAGACTGAAGCCCAGTTTGCCGGCACTTGCATTGGTGTCTTCCTCATCGTCTTTTTGGTCGAGACTGTGCGACGATACAGCCGCGAGTTTGACCGATGGATCCTCGAACGCGCCATGATCGAGCGGAGAGAGACTCGACGTCGCACCCAACACCTCAAGGCAGATATGGCCACGCGTCTCGCTGGCACCGAATCGATCCAGGATCGCTCAACCGTCAGCCAAAAGCTGGAGCAGCTTGATTCGATCTTCTTTGGCATCCCTACTGGCAAGAAGGGATGCCGCCAAGCTGCTGTGGACTCGATGCGCTTCCGTCCCAAGATGTGGCAGCAGCTCTTGCGCTCGATCTTATATGGCGTGCAGTTTACTGGTGCTGTAAGTTACCGACCAAGCCGAATCCAAAAACTGCTCTTCTGATCCTTGTAATACGAAGCTGACTTTTTTCCTACTTTGCTTTTTCTCCTGTATGCATAGTACCTCGTCATGTTGATTGCCATGACGTTCAACGGCTACATTATCATCGCTATCGTCCTCGGCGGCGTCTTTGGACACTTCTTCTCGACATGGGACACGCTCGGATCTGCTCACCTCGTCGACGCCGACGACGGCATGGGTAACGGCTTTCCTTCGGACGGTGGTATTGTCGCAGCACCCAAGCAGGCTGGCGGCTCGCCTTGCTGTCAGACTGGCACAGGCAAGGACTCGGCGAGCGTTTCGAGTGTTTCCGACGATGAAAGTCACCTCAAGCGCCATGTCGTGACGCTGCCAGACCACGGGTATGGTTCGGGTGCCTGCTGCGTATAGGCTGCTTGCGATCTCGTTGTAGTCAATGTCATCACCGCTCACGAACTTTAATGATAGACCTGCTTGCATTATTTAGAAGCTGAGAGAGTCTGTGATGCGGAAGACTTTTATCGTAGTGTGGCTATCATCATTAGGGTGAGCGACGCGGCCATCGCCTCATGCCAATTTTGAGCTCTTCAAGTTGTCTCGTCCATGTGGACAAGGTCATGTGCGGCGTGCTGGGCCGGTAACAGCAATCATCACGCCGAGAGTGGGATGACCAAAGATGGATATCGTGATTGCAGGTTGAAAGCTGTGTGATCTTTGAGAGAGGCAGAGAGGGGCAGAGAGCCAGACGCGCATGGAACGTGCATTTCTAAATTGCAACACACACACACACGCAACTCAGCCGCGTGCTTTCTCGGGCTGCCAAATGACCAACACTCTTTTTGCATGTGAGCCATTCGGTGTTGCTCTCTCAAACGCTTTCAGCTTTCCACCATACTAAAACCATCGCTCTGCCCAGGTGGTCATATCGCTCGTCTAGAAGTCATGGCGTCATCAAGCGAGCACACCGCAATTCCAGCTTCGGACGAGGTTGTTGGCAGTAAAGAGGTCGCCTCCACAATGGCGACCACAGCCATCACCGACAGTAACAACGCATCGGGAGAGCCGATAGCATCTATGGAGGAGGAGAGGGAGGCGAATTCGGCACCTTCGACCTCAGCAGATATCCTTGCTAGCAATATGGACAAGCTGAGCCTCAATAAGGGCGATGCTGCAGGCGGAAACGCCGAAACTTCGAACCCAGAGGCAGAAGCGAACACAACGCCAGCAGTAGAAGCCCAAAGGGATACAGAGGTGGAGCCAATACATGACCAAGCAGATGAAGCTGGAATGAAGGAGAGGTCCAGCAAGGTACAATTTCAGAGCGACGAAGCCGCTGTGGAGTCATCGGCCGGTGGTAGCGAAGAGTCCAAGCCATCAACGAGCACTACAACCTCGGAGACTCCGATCGTTGCCAAGACAGACGAGCAAAAGGAAGAGCAGGACTCAGCATCTTCCCAGGCACCACCTTTTCAAACCGCATCGAAAACGAAAGCGGCTACGTCGACCGAAAAGCCAGCAACCGCAGCCGCTGGACCCGCCGAGCTTTCAGCAGATGAGAACGATTCTCCTGCTGACGAGAGCATTTCACCTCCCACGCCACCAAGCAAGGACGGTCCCCAACCACCAGCAAAGCAGAGAGCCATTGAGACGAAATCTGGTGCTGCGCAATCCAATCTCCCTTCCACGCCAGTCGCGCAAAGGCTGTCACGAGCGGAGCGAGAAGCTCTTGCAGACCCCGAGAGTGTAGCAGCCGTTGCGCACGCCTTTGGACGAGACTCACCCGCGCTTCGCTCATCCACGGATACACCTCAGCGGATCGCTACTCCCACCGATCATGCCCGACAGACGCTTCCTTCAACGCCTAGTGAGAAGCAGAAGGAAAGGCTCGATTCGAGCTCTGGCGACAATGGCACTGGATCCGGCAAGGATGCATTGTTCGGGCAAATGCAGGCTGCAACATCCTCTGCTGCCACAGAACAAGGTGCTTTCACCGAAGCGGAAAAGTCAAAAGAGGACAGCAAGGATGAGACTGCCTCGCGTGGTGCCATCCGAATCGGTCAAGGACCACCTGCAGCGTCCCAAGCGAGCGAGGAGCAGCCCTTCGACTTCAACCGTTTCCTCGAGCAGATGAAGCACAGGAGCGCACAACCCGTTGGCGAATACGTTCGCAGCTTCATCAAGGGCTTTGCCAAGAAGCCCTATCGCACGCAAGACCAGATCAAGCTCATCTTTGATTTTCTCGACTTTATCGCCGCGCGCATGCGGGAGTGCGATGTCTGGAAGAACCTGAGCGACACCGATTTTGAAAACGCCAAGGAAGCCATGGAGAAGCTCGTCATGAACCGTCTCTATCCGTACACGTTCACCCCTGCCGTCCAAAAGGAAGGAAGATGGGCTGTTCAGACCGACGATCTCGAACGCGACAGGGTGCTCAGGCAGCGCATCGGTCTATTCGGCTGGCTCAGCGAGGAACACCTCGATGTACCCGTGGGTGACCATTCGCGTGGCTTCATCGAGTTTTCAATCCAAGAGCTGCTCAAGATCAACCACTACAAGGCACCTCGTGACAAGCTTATCTGCATCCTCAACTGCTGCAAAGTCATCTTTGGCATGATTCGACACCTTTCGACGCAAGAGAACGCAGACACATTTATTCCTGTGCTCATCTTTGTGGTGCTCAAGGCGAATCCAGAGCACCTCATCTCGAATGTTGAGTACATCAGCCGTTTCCGCAATCCGGATCGTCTGTCGAGCGAGTCGGGCTATTATCTGTCGAGTTTGATGGGAGCCATCTCCTTCATCGAGACAATGGACTACACCTCGCTCAGTAACATCACCCAAGAGGAGTTCGAGGAGCGTGTAGAGGATGCTGTCTCCTCGCTGCCAGAACCTGAACCTTCAGCAGCAGCAACAACAGCAGCAGAAGGGAGTTTGTTGGCTCCGCCCACCACGCCTCCACCAAGAGGCGCGCAGTCCCCGTTCGGATATCCACAGCATCAACGCAGCGTCAGCGCCAACAGCGTATCTGCTCCATCGGGGCCAGGCGAAGAAGCTGCCAAAGCGCTTCCGTTTACGCCCATGGCAGCTTCTCTTGCCGATGACACTCGTGCCTTCTTCCTGCGAACCGGCGAGGCGGCGCGAACCGGTCTGAGTCGACCCATGGGTGCGCTTGGTAGGCTCATCAACGAGGGTATCGAAGGAATTCGCACGCCTAGTGGCAGCAACAACGACAGTGGTGCTTCTACAGAAAGACAGAACTCACCAGCGCCCACTTCAGTGCCTGGCTCTGGTGATATGCCGCAATCCAGCTCCAGGCCGAAACTGTTTGGTGGTCTGTTCGGATCGCTGGATACTGCAGACCGTGTGACGCAGCCACGCACGACAGGCTATCCGGGACAGCAGAGCGGCCGCAGATCCACCATACTGGTCAATGATGAACCACAGACGCCCTCGACTGGCGACCTCGCGCACCAGCCGTATCATGCCATTGCCGCTGGAGTAGCACCCAACGCACCGGCGCGTCTTCTGCAACCAATGGTACCGCAGAGAAATCATTCGAACGATGGCAACATGTTTGATGACGAGTCGGCAGGCCGTCGCAAGCTCATGGCGACATCGCCAGGAGGTGTTCAGGGTCAGCGTGACGCAAACTATCACGACTACGATGAGGACGACGAAACAGATGCGACCCGTCCAGCCATGGCCGAGCAGATGCGCCGTCGTATGCAGATGCAGCAGAGCTTGGGACGTGGCTTCGATGACGGCGACGGCTTTCCTGGCACACCGTCTCGCCGAGCGGCCGGAGGAGAGGAGCAAGGACGACTGCAGCCTGGTCGCAGGGAGGAGATCGCATATGAGAACGCTCAGACAGAGCAGGCGATTCAGCGCTCGCTCATGGACCAAGAACATCTGGACTCAGTCCACGCCGATCAAGCAGCCCAGAATTCCGCCAGCGTAGAGACGCTCAAGTCGATCTTTCCCACCATGGACGACGGAGTGATCCAGATGGTGTTGCAGGGTTGTGAAGGCAACGTGGAGATGGCGATCGATCGTCTTTTGGAGATGCAGTAGCGCATTCAGATCTCAATCTCAGTGTTGTGTCCAACCTCGAACGAAGTGAAGCGCGATGATGCGAATCTGTGTCATAGCTATAACATGATGAGGATGATTGATGTATGCGTGTGATAGACGCTACAGTACAAACAACACAAACAAGCACAGTGAGCGGTGCACAGGATTAGGCGAAAGGGTTCCACGGGAACCCATGCCAAGAAACTCCCCCCCCAAAAAAAAAAAAAAACACAAGCGCACACTTTGACCACGTTTTTCATCTTTCATCTTTCCGGTAGCGCACGGGATGTAAGAGCGCCACATGGAGCAAGTTGTGTGCAACGGTAGCGATCGAATGCTGACCTCAGGGCCTATCGCGATGCTGTACAGACGTAGAGTCAATATGCTCTCTTTTGTGTCTCTCTGTGCCCGTGGCGGAATTGAGGCTTGCATCTCGGATTCTTGCGCCGGCGCCACCACAGACAGACAGAGTGTAGGTGAGAGAGAGGGAGGGAGAGAGAGAGCGAAAATCTCAAGGAAAGAGAAAAAAAAAAAGAACGAGAAAAAAAAGGACAACGCGAGTCGAGACCTCTTGTCAATCACATGGGCCAAGAAAGCAGAGCCAAGCGAGATGTGTGCTTTCCTTGCTGTTGATGTGCTCGTGTGCCTGGTTTCTCTGTGTGACAGAGTGTGACCGGCGAACTCAATCACTAACGTAACCCAGCCTTACACGACACTCTGTCCCGAACAGTACAATAAGGAACGCGTTGTTGGTTCGCATGCTGGATGCTGTGCAAATGTGCGCAACTTGTCAGCCTAATCTGGATTGCATTTCCGCCCATTGTGAGGCTGCCGGTATGACAAATGCAAGCCGAACAGGATACAGATCAGATGGTCGGGAGAAAGAGGAGCACCCAATGATGAAAGAGCGAATGGTTGTGCCTGCAGTGCCATCCAGTAAGAGCAGCAAAGCGTTTCCTTTTTGGTGTGTGGTGGGGTCCTTCCCGCACTCGGCGTCAGCTGAAATTCGCGTCCGAATTTCATGTTGCACGTTGAACTACTGTACAGTACATTACTGCACAGTACAGTACACGCTACAGGGTGTGTCGACGTGTGAGTCAATCAAGCAGCGGCTCAGTTCGACCTCCGACACAGAAAGAGACACACTCTCTCTGCATTACGGTATAGTACAGAGACAGCTTATGCGCAGTTTGGGGCTGGAATGGCGGCTGAGTTTCTCGGTCAGTTCGTTGGTGGGCCGATGATACAAGATGAGCTTCTCACACACACACTCTCTCTCACTCTCCCTCTGGCATTCTCCTTCCCGTGGTGCATTTCATGCAATCTTTGTGTGTGTTCTGCAGCGCACCGGCTTCATTTGGACTCTTCTTTCTCTCTCTCTCTCTCTCTCTCTCTCTCTCTCTCTCTCTCTCTCTCTCTTCTCTCTGTCCGTTCTTGGCCTTTTGTTGCCACAAAGCGATCTCTCTTCTTCTTCTTCTAGAGTCTCTGCTTCCCTCCTTCCGGTTCCTCGCCTGGCTCGCAGCAGAAAGGGTCAGCCGATTCGGCGGAAATCGTTAAAGTCTCGGTCCGTGGTACACTCGAAACCGAACGAACCCTTTCCGCTCTCTTGCTCTCACGCTGCACACCATCTGCACGGTTGCAGCCCAACCATGCATGAATTCTCTCACTAGTTGCTGTAGTTACTGTACATACTCTCTTTGTGTCTCGTTCCCTCCTCGGTCTGTCATGCCGCCGCCGTCTCCTCCCTCTCCTTCAAGCGATGAATCCGTTGGCGGGCAACAAGACGATCTCATCTTTCATCAAGCTCACGTGCTAACCAACTCATAGACAACAAACGTGGCTGCACAGCTTTCTTTCTTTCTTTCTACCATATCATTGTTCTGGACGATGGAGATGTTTCGCTCTAGCGCAAGCGATTTGTAGCTTGCCTTGACTTCACTACCACCCCTCCCACGACTATACTCTACTTCTATTATCCATAGGCCAACGACGACCATCGACCTTCCTTTTTCCCGGCGTATCTTGATAAGCAACTTCCTCGAACACTACGTGCCTAGTGGCCGGCGACGCTGCTAAGGTAGGACCACAACCAACTCGCAGCAGCAGCAAGCTAGCAGATTGCTATTGATCCGGACGCTTTCCGGCATCGCGGATCTGAGTCTCCGAATTCGGCATCGAAAGCAAAGTATTGTATATCTGGTGTGCTCCCACAGCGCGCTGGTTGGTAGCAGCACCACCTTTCACTCCTCCCAGCACGTCTCAGCAATCAGGGTAGCATACACGCAGACTACCCGTCATCGGATCTCCTCCCTTTTGCTCAAACCCAGCAACGATCGCTCAATCCGCTCCATCGCACAGTTCAATCTCGAATGTTGCCCTCCTCTCGACTGCTCTTCTTCTTCTGACCACATATCCGTATCAGCACCGCGCTGTACAAGTCGGACCCAGCATGAATCTGCAACCTCCACCCCACCTTGCCAACCCACAGCGGCGGGAAACGGCCGCAATGTCGTGGGAAGGCGACCAGATGCTCCACATCTACGTGTGCGACTATCTGCGCAAACGTGGATTTTCGCAGGCCGCCTTGGCGTTGCGCTTGGAAGCTGGATTGGAACCGGAGAGGCAGGTGCCAATCGATGCGCCACAGAGTCTACTGTTTGAGTGGTGGGTGGTGTTTTGGGAAGTGTTTGCATCGAGGTCGGCAGAAGTGAACGGGAGTGGCGCAGAGGCGGGACTGGGCGCTGATGCAAGGACATACAGTCTCAGTCAAGCAGGTGGTACGGGGTCGATGATGCCAACAAACGGATCGAGAGGATCGGTGCAGAATGTCGGACCTTCAGCATACCCAACACAGGCACCTGGTCCGAACCCACCACAATCAGCATTAGGCCGACGCCCCTCACAAATCAACCTGACGCCCAACGAGCGGTCAGAAGCATCCACATCCACGCTCACCAAAACAACATCACCCCCCTCATCAACTCAACAACAGCAGCAGCAGCAGCAGCAAAATTCATCAGCAACGCTACCACAACTGGACCTGGAATCCAGTAAAATGCTGGGCCTCACTCGACCAGCCAGCCGAGTCGTTATCGAGCAGTGCATGGACATGCTCAATATGGGCAGTAAGCAGATCGACCACCTCACAATAGAGGAGAGAAACGCGCTTGCCAAGCGTGTCACCCGGTTGCAGACTGCTCAGAATGATGCTCAATTGAGATTGGCGCAATTGCATGGGCTGCAGCCGCCCAAGGCGTTGGTTGGCTCGAGTGCCAATGCGGGAGGAGGGATGCAGCAGAGAGTGTTTCAGCAGGATACAGTGGGCTCAAGTGCGGGGCTCCATACAAATGGTGCTGGAGGAGTGAAGAGGAAAGAGTCTCCGAATCCAGGAGATGGCGCGATGGAGCGCAGCGGTCGAGTGCAGCCTGCTGTGTTGCGTCGGCTTTCGTATCAGGCACAGGTGCAGAACGGGATGTCAAGTGCACCATCCCCACTCACACCGAACGGGGGCAACAATATGCCATTCTCACAAGTCTCTCCGCACCCAATGTTGCAGCACAGCCCAGCGAGCAGTGCACCGACACCGATGATGAATCCTCCCGTTCGCCGACCGTCCGTTTTGGGACCGGAGCCCACCTCACAGGCCAACAGTCCACTATCCAAGACTGGATTCTACGCGAGTGGTTTACCCACAGCTTCACCGAACGCGGGGAGCTCTGTCAGCCCGCTAGGTGAATGGCACGGACAAGAGCTAACGCAACAGCAATTACAGATGCAGCAACCAGTACCACCGTTGCAACAGCAACAGAGACCCGTCGTTTTGCCTAGCAGTCTCGACCACCCGCACCACAATCCTCACCCATATGCTCTGCCCCGATCTCACTTGCAGCCTCTCCACCTGGGCCAACCTCAATCAGCATTCTCACCATCCCCCAATGGAGCAAACCTCGCTCGCCCTCTGGTTAGCAACGGAATTCAGCAGCTCAGCGCGTCCATGATAAAGCCGAGCGTTTTTGCTAGCGCCCCATCAGACAATGGCGCAGGTGGGTTCAACAGAAATACCAGCTTCAACCATAATAGCAGCGAGGGTGCGGCGCCGGTCACACCATTTGCCGATCTGGAGTACGACTTCAATGTACTACTGTCAAACTCAACCCAGCTGAACAGGGAAGAGGCTTCGTCACTCGTCAGACAGTTGGGGGACGTGGGCGGATCGTGAAAGCTCGTTCTGACTCCCCTTCCCTTTGAGAGCAGGTGGAAGAACTTTCTCCAAACCTTCTTTGTCTCATCGGATGAGGAGCTGTGGAAGAGCTCGATTCCCTATCGGCAATGCCAAGAATGCAATAATAGCTTTCCAGAAGGGGATCGCAATTGCACATCATACCAGCATCAAAATGACTCGCACTTGTAACATGTCACCGTATTCAAAAGATCATTGACTGCATTGCATGTTTTGCATCACATCAATCGTTGCGTTGCCAGAGAAGTTACTTGTGAAGCTTTTCAGCGGTTTCCTTCTGAAGCTGTTCGGGCGATTTGTTGTGCTTCTCGGCGTGAACTGCGTCCTCGGAGTTTGTGGGTTGGGCGTTTGGGCTAGCGGACACTCTGCTGCCCAAAGAAGAGGAGGATTTGTTGGCGGCGGCGGCAGTCTCTTGCTGAAGCGTCTTGGGATCCTTGGAGTGCTTGTCGGCTTTTACCGAGGCTCCGGAGTGGGTGTCGTTGTTGAGGACCTGGGGGTCGTCGGTGCGGAGTACCTGAGCGAGCGAAGGCCAAGAGCGAATGGATGGAAGGATTCGATGTCAGCTTGAGTGTTGAAAGTCGGGATTTCCGGATGAGGAAGGGCGGGAAAAGAGAACTTACGGCACTGGTCATGAGCGTACGGCCGGCGCTGACAGCTCGAACGGTCGAGAAGAGCGAAGTCGAAGTGCGAAGGAGCGACATTGTTTGCGAAGCTGTATTTGTTGTGGATGATGGTGGTGGATCGAAGACAAGCCAGCAATTCTTTCTGCCAAACAATCTTGTCCTAGAAAAGTGGACGCAAGCGTCGATCTGACTTATGCAACAACAGCTTCTACCGCACTCGGAGGAGACGGTTCTACGACACAATCTCCTCAATTCTCGCAGGCTCTTGCATCTATTTTAGAGCACACACACACACACACAAAGAAACGTGGAATGCGCCTTGACGCGAAGGTCGTCTCCGGGACATGCATTAGTAATCCGGCCTTGTACCGTCACAAGGTGCGCAGTTCAAGCGGGGCCAGTCGGGGCCACGGGGACAATTGTCTGGCCTGTGCGATGCGTTGCGAGTCCAGGGTCCCGGTTGAGGACAACTTGGCAATCGTTAGGGACAGGTTGGTGATGTCACCCTGCGGCTTGGTCGAGCCTCCACTACTCGATTTTCTATAATTTGTTCATCATCACGCGCTCTAACAAGCTCGCATTTCAGGACAAGGCTTTCCTCCCACGTGGCTTTCGATGCGGAAGGACTTCTACACAACGACATGAAGGCTTCTACTCTTGAAGGAAGATCAAGAACGTTGTTGAACAAGCTTGATGTTCTTCCTTGCCCAATGTGCTGCAAGGGGTGGATAGCGCTTAAGAGGCTCTCTTCGGTCTCTTGGAAGAACAATGGACGCATCGAGGTCCAAGCGGTTGAAAGCACCTTAACGAACGCCCTCGGAGCCTTTCTTTTTCCCGCGTTGCATCTAGAGAACTCAAGTGACTCACGGTCAGTGGCACAGGGAAGCAGATCAATCTTCTTGCATGTGGCAACACCCCAGATCCAGAAAGGATCTCGCCTGCCCATGTCGGCGGATCAAATTGGACCTTCTGCAGAAAGGGGTGTTGCTCACCCTGCCGAAACAGAGAGATGAAGGTGCTAGGTGGGCTCGGAGCGTTTCCTCATTGTCAAAAGTCCGCTCGCTCCTCTCCGGCGGTTGTTTCACTCCTTCCGCCGCATTGTACGAGGGCTCGCCCAAGGATTTTGTCCCACATCGGAGTGGGTGAGGTGAAGGTTGCAGCGAGATAGAGGTGGTGGGTGGTACTGTAGTGATAGGCCATATATACTCGACCTGAACCCGGGTCAGGATGGCTTGTTACTCCCTTTCACCACTCCAAATCACCTAGCCTTTCCCATTCATTCATCCATCCATCGGAATAAGCTCGCTATGAAGCTCGGTATAACCCTCTCCCTCCTCTCCCTGCTCGCCTCGACCTCGTGGGCCCACTTCACTCTCGACTCGCCCAAAACGCGCGGTTTTGACGAGGACAAGGAATCAAACAACTTTTGTGGTGGCTTCCCTGACGTTTCGCTTCCACGTCAGCCTTGGTTCTATCGCAACGGACCCATTTCGATCGATTCGCACCATCCTTCTGCGACAGTCAACATTTACATTGCTTTCGACGTGCCCACCTCGGCCCAGTCTTTCCTGACCACGGCGAACGGTACCACCATCCCACCACTGAGACACGACTTGGCTATCAAGGGTACGGGAGAGTTTTGCTTCCACGCTAATGCAGCCGATCTCAACGTGGCAGGGGTCAAGGTCGAAAGTGGAACAAATGCCACCATCATGGTGGAGTACATCAATGACGTTCATGGTCATCTGTACCAGTGTAGCGATGTCACGTTCACGGATGATGCAAAGGTTGGGGCCAACGTGAGCTGCTCGGATTCGCTCACTGCTGCTTCTGCTAGTGCTAGCGGAAGTGCTGGTGGTAGTGCAAGCGGTAGCGGCAGTGCAAGTGCTGCCACCTCGTCGGCGCCGGCGGCAAACAAGGCGAACGGAGCGATGGCAGTCGGAATTCCCATGCTCTCTCTGGCGCTGCTGCCTGCTCTGGCCGCCGGTGCGCTCCTCTTGGCTTGATGGAGTAGATGAGATGTCATGTCAATATATTTGAAGCTACTTGTTATTGCTCTCGGATTCGCCTGTATGTATGGGATGTCTTACCAGGAGAAAACCAAGCCTTTGCTCTAGAACGAAGTGTTTCCTCGACCGAGCCTCAGATCGACATCGGGAACCTCTCCCCGATAAGGTGCGATGCGCTGTGGAGTAAGAAAATGAAATGTGGCTCGTGCGCATCGGCCATCGACGAAGCTGCATTTCTTCGTGGTTTTTGTCGCTGTTTTTGGCAAGATTTTCTAAAATCAGGTCAATAAAATGTAGCAAAAAAATCTGGCTCTGAAGCACAACACTCTACCAACGAATTGAGATGGTGGTCGGACGAGCGTACTACAGATGTACACAGTGTGAACCGTGAGCTCCACAGCCAGGGCCTTCACGAAGTAGGTGTCCACACTAGGTTGCGCCGTAAACTAAAGGAGGACAGAGCTTCTCGACACCAAAAAAAAGGGAGATGTTTCGAAGGCGTCTCTATGTGAAGCCAATACAGCGGCTTGAGCGAAAAGCGGTGGACAGATCCAATCATCTGAAACGCCAACGCCTGGTCGATCCCCCGACGTATCGGATCGGCAATCGCTTTTTATGTATCCAATCTTGGACGTGTGCTCTCTCAAGAAACGAGTAGGCATTCGAATGTCGAAGGATGATAGAGAGGAGCCATATTGCACTCGAGTTTCGGATGAGAGAGAGAGAGAGAGAGAGTGTGTGTGTGTGTGTGTGTCCTGCAAGTCGATCTTTGACAGCGTCGATTGATTGGAGGTCAGTGCGTCTCCGCTGTTTTTTTTGTTATTGTGTTTTTTTTTTTTTTTTTTTTTTTTTTTTCCCTTCTTCCAATGGCTCACGAACTCAGTTTGTTCGCCCTTGACTGACTCGTGTGGCGCGGTCGATTTTTCAGGGCGTTGATCCGGAGCTCCAAGATTGAAAAAAAGAGTCGAATTTTTGCGCAATTTCACATTTCCACCTCCTTTTTTACCATCTACCCGGCAGCAGATGGCGACATGATCCGGGAAAAGTGGAAAAAAAAATTCCTCAAAAATTGCTCTCTTCTTGTGCAAAGTGGGCAGGCAGCTGCTCCGAAGCAAAGCACGAGCCCAGTTGATTTGGCATTCCTCTCACCTCCCTCGCACACCGATCAAGCAAAAATCCGCTCTAGCCAATCAATTCCATTTGCCCTCCACCAACCAACGGTCCACACCATCTCCATCTCCGACCATCAACATCCTTTTCTTGTTTTCATCGTCAACGTCGCAACGCCACCTCTCACGAACTCAATTGCCGTTGCAAGTGCCTATCTGAGCCAGTCCTCGTTCCGCCGACCTCAACGTTTGGTTCAGCTTCCGATATCTCCGGCTTAGGCTCGTACCAGTTTATAAAAACGCGTCCAGATCCTGCTATCGCGCACGGCGTCTACCTTTCATCCTCGACCATCCGCGATCGGTATCCGCTCTTGGCCTTCATCGACTCAGTATACCGCGCGGCGCTGCTTCTGAACATCGAATCGCTCAGCTTACATCGACTCGACTGCTCATTCGTGACCCCATTCTAAGCACCAAACAATCGCGTACGACCCCAACGTTCCACCCGCTTTTCTAGATCGGTCTCAGCGATACATCTCCACCAGCGTCCACCTCTACTAGCTGTACTGCAAGGCCTCTCAACTGGTCTGTGTGCAACGTTGGACTCACTGGCCCAATCTCAAACTTCGGTCTCTTACACCGATACCGAAAGCACCATACACACAGCTTCGATACACGTATCCGCCATCTTGTCATAATGGAGAAGGAGGGAGATCCGTCCGGAGGATGGCGATTCGCCCAGTGCTTTGGAGACAAGGGTGAAGTTGAGGAAATTACTGAAGGTAAGCTTTCCGCTCTCACAACAGCCACCACACTCGGCTGAAGCAAAAGGCAAGGCTAGCACGGAACGCCCTCTGCAGTTTGGACCGAATCACGGTGCGTCCAGTGTCGATTGCAGATACACTGTATTGCCGCTCTATGGCGACCCCATTCCGACCGCTACGTGCTGGTCCCGACACTTTCAGCTCAGAGATAAGCTCGATCGTCGCACAAGCACATCTGGGCTCTGTATCTCAACAGTAGACTGACAAATTCTCTTTCCTCGCTTTTCATCACCCGTCTGCATTGGTGTGCTGCAGCCGATATCATCTCGACGGTCGAGTTCGATCACACCGGTGACTACCTTGCTACAGGTGATAAGGGTGGTCGTGTCGTCCTTTTCGAGCGCAATGACTCTGTAAGTGTTTCCGCAACCTTGCTCTCCTCCCACACACACGCGGACCGGACGACTGACCAGAGACCTTGTCTTCTTCCTGTCTCTCTTGCCGAACACAGAAAAAGGGCTGCGAATACAAGTTCCACACCGAGTTCCAATCCCACGAGCCCGAGTTCGATTACCTCAAGTCACTCGAAATCGAGGAGAAGATCAACAAGATCAAATGGTGCAGAAGGCAAAATGCCGCTCACTTTTTGCTCAGTACAAATGGTAAGTGGCCTGACCAAACAATGACTTGACATAGGTACGAGCACATTGCTGATCATGCCGTTCTGCTTCTGACACAACAGACAAGACGATCAAGCTGTGGAAAGTGTTTGAAAAGACACTCAAGTTGGTAGCCGAAAACAATCACAACGATATGGGTTATGGTCAGATGCGCGATCCAGATGTCCACCCATCACTACTCCCTGTGCCGACACCGGTGCCCGGAAGCGGGGTGGGTCTGCGCCTGCCCCGTCTCACACCAATCGACACCATCATTGCTGCTGTTCCAAGGAAGATCTACGCCAACGCGCATGCGTACCACATTAACTCGATTTCCGTCAACTCAGATGGTGAAACCTACATCAGTGCCGATGACCTTCGCATCAACCTTTGGAACCTCAACATTAGCGACCAGAGCTTCAACATTGTCGATATCAAGCCCGTAAACATGGAAGAGTTGACAGAAGTCATCACTGCTGCCGAGTTCCACCCTATCCACTGCAACCAGTTTGTCTACTCCAGCTCGAAAGGTACCATCAAGCTTGCCGATATGCGCGATTCCGCGCTGTGCGATGCCCACGCCAAGCAATTTGAAGAGGAAGAGGACCCTTCGACCAAGTCCTTCTTCAGTGAGATCATTAGCAGCATATCCGACGTCAAGTTTTCTCGGGATGGCCGTTACATCCTCTCTCGTGACTACCTCACGCTCAAGATTTGGGATGTCAACATGGAGAACAAGCCTGTCAAGACCATCCCCATTCACGATCACCTTCGCTCCAAACTTTGCGATCTTTACGAGAACGATTGCATCTTTGACAAGTTTGAGGCGCTGTGGGGTCCTGACGGCAAGAAGGTCCTCACAGGTAGTTACAACAACTACTTCCACATCTTTGACAAGGACGACAGCAGCGACGTTGTACTTCAGGCAGACAAGAGCGCCTTCAAGGCCAAGCGTATGGCCGGCGCAGGGAAGAAGGGTAAAAACGGCGGCAATGGCGCCCTGGGCGCACCAGGTCAGGTCAACCTCGACAATCCAGATTTCAACAAGAAGATCCTCCATGCCAGCTACCACCCGCGGGAGAACACCATCGCCATCGCAGCAACCAACAACCTCTTCATCTTTAGCGCTAATAATCCAGCGGGAATTCCCATGGCATGATCAAACTCCCTACCGGCGGCCATAATGGAACTTTTGATTAGCATCAGCGGTCAATCAACTCAGATCTGATCAGATTGCATGCTGCCTTGTTTGTAACCCCCTCCTTGTACTACCTCCTGCTGTCTTTTGTTGTGTCGAATCGAACTTCTTTCTTTTACTCTTTCGGCGTTGTATGAGGGGTTGGTGTGGGTAGGCGGATGAGAGAATTTTCTCTGAAGCGATGTGATGTGACAGTCGGAATCTCACGCTCTCATAAGCACTTGAAGAGAGGAGACGAAAATTTGCATTGAGATGACGTTGGGCGATACAGTACAGTTGCTGTGGATGGTCAAATGGTGAAAAGCAAAGCTTTTACACTTCGCCCTCCTCAGGCTCGCTTTCATCGTTGTCATTGTCCCTCCGAACCCTTTTCACTTCCTTTTCGATCTGCCCTGTCTCATTGACACTTGCACTAGTACTCCTCTTCCTCCCACCACCACCACCACCAGCTCTGCCAATATCATCATCATTAGGATGGTCTTTCCTCTTACGACTCTCGTCGACTTCGAGCTCCTTTTCCCTCTGACGACGGACAAACTTGTCCCAAGCCCATTTGGGAATCCTTTCATCCTCCCCCATCGCTTCTATGTATTCGGCTAAACCTTGTATTCTGCGCTTTGTATCTTCGAAACTGGCACTTAGGTCGAGAGGCGGGTCGATTTTTTTGAAAGCATAACGCAGATCTTCAATTTGATGCCTATGTTTGCGCTCCAACTTGCGTCGCTCATCGGAGAGCTTACGCTCTTCTTCTTCGGCCAAGTAGGATACGAGTTCCGTGTAGATCTGCTTGAGTGTCGCTTCTGGCACTTGACAGCCTGAGGTCCAGGCGAGGAATTCGGTCTCGGTGGTGGTGGGTGACACTGTGTGGCCTGACTTGGAGGCATGTTGGAGGGCGTCTGCGGTTTGCTTTTCTAGATGCTGATCAAGCGCATCTACGTGATCGAAAAACAGATCGAGAGGGGTGGACCCGGGTTGTCCCACAGCACGTAGGAAATCATCATGATCTTTGATGAGTGGGAATACTTCACCCCATGTGGACCGGGCTCGAATCTTGCCTTCGGTCTCAAGTTGTTTCAGGAGCGCCTTGAAGGCATCTCTGTTCTGACGTTCTTTACGACGCTTTGCTTCGGCCTCCTTTCGCTTCGCTGCATCCGCATCGCGCTCGATACCCTTCATCAGGTCCTCAAAGACGAGCAGCATATCCGACAAGTCCATGGTGCTGAGATGCGGATCATCGGTGTATTCGGGACTCTCGAGAATCGTACGATGAGCGTCGCGCCATCGAGTGAAGACGTCGGCCTCAAACGTCTTTAGAAGAGCCATGAGCATGTCCATATTTCTCTTTCTGATCTTTGCCTCGCTCTCCCGCTCCGCCTGTTTCACATCCTTCATCACCGCCTCGTAGATGTCCCTTGCCTCATCGTCGTCCTTGGCCTGCTTCCACGTGGATGTCTCTCCCAAGAATTTCTTGGCGGTAGCAAAACTGGAATAGCTCTTCAACCCCTTCTGGTTGTTGATCAATTGCCTAAAGAGCGGCTTGAGTGTCTCTAGCCGAGCAGCCGATTCCTCGGCGCGCTTACGACGGATAGCGTCAATGTGCTTGTTGAACGCAGCTTTGCGCTCAGCGATTGTCTTGAGCGCTTTGTAGAGCGGGTTGGTGATGATGGTGCGCATAGTGGTCTCCCAGGTCCAGTCGACGTCGACACCGGTATCGGAGAGGAGTTGGAGAAAGGCGGATTCGGCGGCTTCCTTGTCGCCTTTGAAGTTGATCTCGGTGGCACCGGACATGGTTTGGATGGTGGAATGCGGTGCGGTGCGGTCGGATGTGGAAGAAGGTTGGTGGTGGGGTAAGGGGGATGCAGTGGCGGGGAGAGGAGTGTTGGAGCCGGATGCTCGGTGCACCGGGTTTGGCGAGAGGGCGTGGGATGGCCTCGCGCCCGGTGATGCTTGACCCATTGCTTGAGAGGGGCTGGGGATGGCAGCTGCGGGAGAGCGAGCAAAGGCGGCAGGCGATTGGGTGGAGTCAACATTTGGGGTTGAAGAGGCATACGATGCTGGAGTCGCGGCAGGACCATCAACGGGATACGTATCAAGGATGTGCTTGAGCTCAGGAGGAAGCGTCCAAGTAGACTGCTTCGTGACGCTGTGGACGTAATACGAGCGGTCGCCAGACTTGTACTCCTTCCATGGTGTTGCTTCGAGTGCCCGTTCGCGAGCCGTCTTGAGCTCGGAAGGTTTCTCCCACACCGAACGCCTTTCGATTGTGTGGTACCAGTAGGGACGACCTTCCGGCGTTCTGTGCTCTGTCCATGGCACGCCCGTTGTCGACATGGTGAGCTGCTTTTGAGGTCGGTTCTCTTGCAGTTGTGTCGTAGAAGGAGGATGACGTACAAGTAGCAGAGTGTGATGGCAAGCTTTGCCAGCTCCACTTTGGAATTTCTCCCTCTTTCATCTGCGCCAAGCAGCGGACCCTGGCATTTCACATTGCAAATCGGAATTCGGACAAACAAGAGGTGAAGAAAGAGTGGGAATTTTGCCAAGCTGTTGCTGCTTGCCTCCATTTTCAAGCCACATTTCTGGTATTCGGATCCCATCCGCCATCCGCCTTCCGCCTTCACTTCCTCGTCAACAACACTCATCGGCTTCTTCCCGTCAACTTCACATACAAAGCAACGACTATTGCTCCAATCACACCTGCGTGTTGATATCTATCATGGCGGATAGTGCCGACGCCTTCTTGGCCGGCATCGAGGACGAAGTTCGCAACAAGGCTAAAGAGCGCAACAGCTCTTCTTCTGGGCGAGACCGTGATCGCGATCGTGACCGAGATCGTAGAGACAGAAGGTCAGGCAGAGACGCCTACGAGGAGGATCGTAGTGCCTCTTCAAGCTCGCGTAAGAGGAGAGGCGAGGGCGAGGATCGCGATGAACACGATCGATATCCACGAAAGAGTCAGCGCGGTGACAGGGACCGGCGCGATAGGGATGACGATGATCGTCGACGAAGACGCAGGGATGACGACTACTATGGAGGTAGCGGAGGAGGAAGAGCGACTCGTGATGGTAGGGACAGCTACTCGTACCGACGTGATCGAGACGACCGCTACTCTGGCCGCAGGGAGCGTTCGCGGTATGAAGAGGACGACTACTACCATGAACGAGGAAGCCGAAGCCGTGGAGGGGATTGGAGGAGCGCCGAGGGACGTGACAGCAGTCCGTCGGTGCGCCGTAGTCCGACGCCAGAAGGTACCATTCCGATCAGCGAACGAGCTAGGCCCAACTCCAAGTGGGACATTCCTGCACCCGGCTTCGAAGGTACTAGTGCCCTCGCTGCCAAAGCTACGGGTCTCTTCGGCATCCCTGGTCAGACAAGGTTGGTAGGCATGCCACCTGTCAACCTCGGTGTCAATGGTCCTGGTGTTCCGCCCGGCGTTGGCTTGCCGCTACCACCTATTCACATGGGTGGGCAACCCATCCATCCCCACCGCGGCGGTCCTGTGCCTCCTCATCAGCATCCTCGACAGCCCTACCCACCGCATGGGCAACACCCCAACCAGCCCTACCCGCAACCCAACATGCATCAGCAACATTCACATCAGCAACAAGGATATCCACGATCACAACAATCTCCACACGGCCATGGTTCTCCCTACCCACCTCAATCTGGATTCGGTCCCAACAATGGCTCTCAGAGCCAAGGTCCCTCCCCAGAAGAATTAGCTGCACAGAACGCCAGCCGTCAAGCGCGTCGACTGTACGTCGGCAACATCACACACCAAGCCAACGAGGCCAACATGGTGGCCTTCTTCAACGAGCAGATGCTCAAGCTCAAGCTCAGCACCGAGCCAGGCGAACCTGCCGTCTCGGCTCAGGTCAACGTCGACAAGGGCTATGCATTCGTCGAATTCCGTCATCCCGAAGAAGCGACCAATGCCATGTCGTTCGATGGAATCGTATTCCAAGCGCAATCTCTCAAGATTCGACGACCGAAGGATTACACTGGACCGGATGTCCGTCCTCCTTCCACCATCCATGTACCTGGTGTCATTAGCACCAACGTCCCCGATTCGCCTCACAAGATCTTCGTCGGCGGTCTGCCTACCTATCTCAACGACGACCAAGTCATCGAGCTACTTCAGGCGTTTGGTGAGCTGCGAGCCTTCAACCTGGTCAAGGACACCGGCACGGGTGCGTCCAAAGGGTTTGCGTTCTGCGAGTATGTTGATACTGCGCTCACCGACTTGGCCTGCCAGGGTCTGAATGGTATGGAGCTCGGCGATCGTAATTTGGTGGTTCAACGTGCAAGTGTGGGAAGTGAGAAGAAGGCACAGGCCATCGCAGCTACCGGTGCTAACGCGGGTACGCTGGGTAGTGCGGTTCCCTCTTCGCTGCAACAGTTCGCCGGAGAAGGCGGCGACGCGGGCGAGCCAACAAGCTGTATGGTCATGCTCAACATGGTCACGCCTGAAGAGCTGCAGGATGACGAAGAGTACGCCGATATCGTAGAAGACATCAGGGACGAGTGTACAAAGTACGGCGCTGTTACCGACGTGCGTGTGCCGCGACCGGCAAAGGAAAGCAAAGCTGCAGCTGCCCATCAGTGGAAGAGAAGCCAAGATGAGAGCGCTGAAGGTGCAGAAAAGAGCAGCGGAGAACGAGAGGGCGTAGGCAGGGTCTATGTCAGGTATGGCGAGACAGAGCACTGTGCAGAGGCGCTCAAGGCGATCGCTGGCAGACAGTTTGGTGGACGTACCGTCATCTGTGCGTTCCTGAAGGAGGATGACTGGCCCGGTGACGAGGACGGTGGACAGAACGCTGATGACACCGCTGCCCAGGCCAGAGGAGCTGCTTTCGGCACTGATGCCAACTAATACTTTCGCACAATTAGATTCTTCATTATGCAATGTCAGGGAAACATCTCAGTCTCAAGGAAGAGTGATGCTGTGATGAGGAGAGATCGAGAATCGCGACCATGCCGAGGCTCGCTCTTCGATCGGAATTGACCAAATGGCAATCGGGTTAGCGATGGTCGACGATAAGCCATATCTGCGGGCCAAATCGGACAGACAAGCGACCGTGTCAAAATCGGCCCACTTTCTCTTCATTTTTAAAGAATTGCACCTAAAAAAAAAAAAAAGGTTTGGCGTGTGGGCTTGCACAAAAAGAAAGGATCGCCTGACTCTCGCCGTTCCAATGGCTCTACCGCCCTGCTATCAGCTGAAGCACTGATGATGAATCATTTTGCACAGCCTTTTGCAGTGCGGCGCAGCATCAGACGTAAGTGACAAATGTTGAAGAACGGTTGATGCTGTGTCGGCTGTTGTTGGCATGGCTAGAGAGTAGATGGAAGCGGAAAACTCCAAGGGTGAGAAGGTGTTGGCTGTCCATCGATTGCTGATGTTGCTAAAATTCCCCGATGAGTGTAGAGCCAGAGCCAGAACAAGACAACCCGCGGCCAGCCAGCCAGCCAACTACCCAGCCAGCATAAAGCAGCGCTATTCAGTCCGAGCAGCTCCGTTGCAGGGTGCGTGTTTGGCCGAGTGCTGGCGAGAAAAGTGCGGCGGCCAACCCAAAACTGGATTTGGCTCCTCCTCTCAGAGACTCTCTCTCTGTCTCTCTCGCTTCCAACCGAAGTGGCACGATTCTACTCTCTGCTTGATTTTCGCCACCGAGCCCAAAAAGTGACACTTGACCAGCTCAGATTTTTCTTCGCGTCAGGCGACTTTGTGCGCTCTTCTCAACCTTTTTCGGACCTGATCTTCTCAGTGCGCTTTGGCCGCCGCACATCTTCGCAGCAATCAGCCTGGGGAAAAATGCCTCACGTCGCTGTCGCTGTTTGTCCCGCCTGCCCAAAATTCTTTCATTGAAAGGGTTGATTTCTTCTTTTTGCAGATTGGCAGAGAACACGCCCTTTTTTTCTAAATAATGACCGTTTCGCCGTCTGTTGGCTCGCCTAGTCTTCGCATGCTCTTCTGAGACAGCCAACCGTGTGCAAAGTGGGTTCGGCAACTGCAGGATCACACAGGGTTGGCGCTTGCGTGCGTGAGTGTGAACTTTTGTGAGCCAAGTTTCTATAACCATTCATTCATTTGTGCGTGCGTGCGTGTGTGCGTGAGGTTGGAAGGAGTTGGTGTGCGTGTGTGTGTTGCTCGTGCATGGTGCGTTTCCGCGTCCGTGTTCCAATCAGCCTCTACTTGATCTTGCCTCGCCTCGAAAGCAACTCGCCGAGCCTCTTAACTACCACACTAGATCCCATTCTCGCACAACAGGTTCCTTTCTCACACTCGTTTACCATCCTCCCCTCTTCATATACATTTCAACATGTCGACTCGTCCCCAGAACGTCGGAATCAAGGCCATCGAGATCTACTTTCCCCGCAGAGTAAGTCCATGTTCCCGCTCCTGAACGGCGCTATGATGACGACGGCGACGACGAGCAAATCTCTTGTTGAAGACAAATACGTCGTCATTGCGTCTAGTGTTCTACTCGCTGGTTTGGGTGCTCGAACTGACTCTTTAACCACTCTTGCATTTTTTGGATGATGATGACGACGACGACGACGATCAACAGTGCATCTCCGAAGATGAGCTCGAGGACTTTGACGGTGTAGCCAAAGGCAAATACACCATCGGATTCGGTCAAAAGTACATGGCCTGCACCGACGACCGAGAGGACATCAACTCGTTCGCTCTTTCCGGTAAGTTTCCGCCCGTACTTGGCTCTGGTTTCAGCCAGCCACACACGCTGAGAGAGGGACGATCCATTGCTGACCGCTCACGTTTTCGCTGTGCTTTTTGATCTACTCTTTTGACCGCGCGATAGTCGTCTCCGGCCTCCTCGAGAAGAACAACATTGACCCCCGCAGCATCGGTCGTCTCGATGTCGGTACCGAGACCATCATTGACAAGTCCAAGTCGGTCAAGACCGTCCTCATGGACCTCTTTGCCCCCTCTGGCAACAACAACATCGAGGGCATCGACAGCAAGAACGCCTGCTACGGTGGTACCGCCGCACTCTTCAACGCCATCAACTGGGTTGAGAGCAGCTCGTGGGACGGCCGTGACGCCATCGTCGTTGCTGGTGACATTGCCATCTATGCCGAGGGCTCTGCCCGTCCCGTCGGTGGTGCCGGTGCCGTTGCCATGCTCATCGGCCCTGACGCTCCCCTTGTCTTTGAGCCCGCTCACGGTACCCACATGAGCAACTTCTGGGACTTCTACAAGCCCAACCTCTCCTCCGAATACCCCGAGGTTGACGGCCCCGAGACCATCCAGGCCTACCTCGGCTGCCTCGACAAGACCTACGACGCCTACCGTCAGCGTGCTGCCAAGCTCCGCAACGCTGCCGCCAACGGTGCCAACGGCCACTCGGATGCTTCCAATCTCGCCTCGATCAAGGTCGACGACTTTGACTACACTCTGTTCCACAGCCCTTACTCGAAGCTCGTTCAGAAGGGTTTCGGCCGATTGTTGTACAACGACTACGTTGCCGACCCCAAGAACGAGAAGTACGCCTCGATCCCTGCCAACTTTGCCGAGCTTGACCGCAAGTCGACCATCACCAACAAGGACGTCGAGAAGGCTTTCGCTGCTTTCGGCAAGGAGCTCCAGCAGACCAAGCTCGAGCCCGGTATGGACACGGTGCGACGATGTGGTAACATGTACACCGCCTCGCTCTACGGTGGTCTTGTCTCATTGCTCTCCAACATTCCCTCGGCAGAGATCCAGGGCAAGCGCATCCTTCTCTACTCGTTTGGTTCCGGTGCTGCTGCCTCGATGTTCGCTATCCGCGTCAACGGCTCGACCGAGCAGCTCGTCAAAGCTGCTGACCTCAAGAACCGCCTTGCCAGCATGAAGGTTGTTCCTTGCCAGACCTACGTCGAGGCTCTCAAGACCCGTGAGGCCACCCACAACGCTGTCAACCACAAGCCCGTCGGTCAGCTCGAGAACTTGTGGCCCGGAGCTTACTACCTCGAGAACGTCGACCACATGTACCGCAGGACATACGGCCGCATTCCCGCCAACGCCAACTAAGTGTTGAGAGAGTTCCTCAAGCAGCCGCAGCCGCAGCCGCAGCCGCAGCTGCTGCCCAGTGAGAGGATTGGTCAGGCTCGAGACGCTACTTCTATATCGAGGGACTATGCATTGTAAATAACGCCATCTCGGCCTATCGATTCTCTTCTTGGGGTAGAATGCAAGGCTGTTAGGAGAATTGGGCGACGCTTTGCCCCGCAGCTCCTTCACAACTTCACGCACTTTGCTTGGCATGAGAACGCCGCTCTCTCGTGCAAAGCACCTCCAAAATGCCCCATCTTTGTCGTTTGTTCAGCCAGTCATTCACGCTCTGTATCTGGGTCTTTCTGCTTCCTTTTTACCACACGAGAATAATATGAATACGATAGAATCCACCGGGACATTCGCTCCCGTTTGTCTGTCTGACTGTCTGACGGACTTGCCGTCTCCAATTCGTCCGCGGAACTCCAATCGATACCGGCTGGCTGATGGGTCATTCTGGATTCTGGCGAGCCATTCTACAACGCCAACACCTGCATCCGAACGAACACCTACATCCGAACAAAGTGCATCGATTCGGAAGCGTTCCGATGCAAGAAGACAATAAGCTTAAACACGAAGCGTGGCTTTTATGCGGAAAAATTACTGCGCGTCTCTGCCTGGGAAATTCATCGGATCTACCGCCATTTCTCTTGTCACAACGACGCAACACATCTTGCTTCAGTCTCCATCGGCAAGATATTGTCGGATCACCGAAATTGACACCACCACATGCTATCCGAATACGGAGCATCTTCGGACGGACGAGATTTGAGATCGAATCTTCTTAGGCGTCGGGAGATGCCGACGCGACTATAGAAGAGTTCGTTGCCACGCAGAACAGCATGCTGTCGGAAGTGCCGACGCCGCTGCGCTCCGAGTGTTGCAATGCTTCCCACGCTATCCTTCTCGATGGGAGGGAGTAAGTGGCGTGTATCGATCCAGCGGGTAGGTCGTAGTTACCGACGGATGATGGCCTTGACGGCTCTTCCGCCTTGATCCTCTCGCCGGCGCTGCATAGTCGTATCTGACTTGGGACTTAATAGAAGATCGGAGAGTATAAGAAGATGCCATCTCCAGGTGAAGGATGCCCCCGAAAGGTCGAGCATCTTTTCACCTAGAGCCCGTTGAACTTCGTATCCCTCCATAGCAGCACACTCTGTTTGTTCGCCATCTTCACCCCTCCAGACTATTGCGTCCAGAACCTCGTCATAGAATCGACATCACCTTTCCTTGGCCTACCACAAGTGGGCAAGCTCGGCGCGATGCGGGCTACGCGTGCTTCTCCGACGCCTCACCGGCGAGGACGTCGCTGCCTAGCAATCTACCTCATCCTTGTAACGTCTCTCCTCTTCCTCTTTGCAGTTCCCTCCGGATCTATTTCCGCGGCTATTCCTATCCATCAATCCGAACTTGCCAGTGGAAATGAAGGAGCGGCAAAACAAGTTGAGCCTCACTCTGATGGAGAGGAAACAGACCACCGCCAGTTGCTGATCAAGAGGCACGAACAGATCTCTTCGGGTTCCGTCGCAGCCGGCTTCGTCCATCCCACCCACCTCTACCGTCGCGATGCCGCTGCGCTCCCAGCTCCGGACAAGGCTTACAACATGACCGTCACTCAAGGTACCATCAGCCCCGATGGATTCGAGAGACTTGGCTTTCTCATGAACGGAAAGTTCCCTGCGGATCCATTTGTCTGGGACGAGAACGATGATGTTGAGATCACGGTCAACAACCAGAGTCCCGTTCCTTTCGCGATTCACTGGCACGGTATACATCAGATTGGCACCCCAGAGATGGATGGTGTGCCTGGTTTGTCGCAATGGAACATCTACACGGGCCAATCTTACACTTATCGCTTCAAGCTGATCAATCAGTATGGTGGATACTGGTATCACAGTCATGAAAGGGGCTACTATGCCGACGGCTTGCGAGGGACCATTTACATTAGGCCAAAGGCAGGTCGCAAGAAACCCTGGAATTTGATCAGCGCCAATCAGGACGATATCGATCAGATGGAGGCCGCCGAGAAGGATTTCCAAGTCATGCAGTTGTCCGACCACTGGCACATCAACCATACCGACATGATGTTGGTGGTCCACGAGACTGGCGTCCCACCTGCCTGTTTCGACTCGCTTCAGATCAACGGCCGCGGACGACAGTATTGCGTCGACGATTGGAAGACGGTCATCTCACCCGTGCAGGCTAGCTTGCTGCAGAACTTCAGCTCAACCAATCCGGACGGCATCACTTCCAAGGGCTGTATCTCGCTCGTCCCTCCCAAAGCTGGGTACTCGGTCAAGGGCACGCTCGACACCAAGTATGGTGGTGTTTGTAAGAATACCACTGCCCCTCTGACGGTGTTTAGCGCTGCCAAGGCCATCAACGAAGGCAGAAAGTGGCTGAACTTGCAGATTGTGGACACTTCCACCAATTGGTATCTGGGGTGTTCTGTTGATGGACACAAGATGTGGATCGTCGCCGTCGATGGCCATTACGTCGAGCCGATGCAGGTAGACTGGGCCCAGATCACTATTGGTAGTAGGCTCAGTGTGATGGTTGAGTTGGATTCAAGTTTAGATGGCAACGTCTTCCCGATTCGGCTCACAGGTGCTCGTGCGCTACAGCCCATCGAAGGCCACGCTTTCTTATCTTACATCGACGACATCGATGGTACATGGACCCCGGAGTTGGAAGAAGATTTTGGTTACGCAATGCGTACCCTAACTACAGCTCATGTCCCGATGAGTGGCTTCATTACTGATGCTTCGGTGGTCAAATGGCAGCAGAATCTTAGCACACCCTTTGATCCCATCTCTGCGGTTCCCAAGACGTCGAACATGACTTTGCATGCCGTTGCCTCGCAGAACAGTCTCAATGTCTGGCAGCTGGCGACGATGCCGCTCGACACTGCTCATTTGGCTGACGAGCGGCCCATGCTCTTCAACGCGACGGATGGTAATGCGACATCCAACCAGATGGCACCGTACGCCTCGATCCCGCTCGGTACGGTGGTGGACATCATCATGGAGAACAATATTTATTCGATCGTTGGTGGTCCCAACAGTCCGCATCCTTTCCACATGCACTCACGAAGATTCTGGATCATAGGAAGCGGCGCTGGTCCTTTCCCCGCCGACACCGTCGCCGAGGCGCAAGATCTAGGATACACTTTCAACCTCGACACTCCTCCGCTGCGAGACGGCTTCGATATCGACTCCAACTCCTGGGTTGTCATCCGCTACGTCGTCGATCACGCCGCGGCCAACATTCTCCACTGTCACATTGACGACCATTTCATGGAAGGAATGGCAGCGGTCCTCCTGGAAGGTCTCGAAACAATCCCAGCCGGTGGCAACTTTAGCGAGGCTATCAAGACTAAACCTGCCAACTACATCGAAACGCAGAACGACGAGCTTGGGCAGGTGCTTGAACTCGCTTGGGCAACAGGCTCCGCAAATGCCAAGTACGTCGCTCCGCCAGTTACAGAAACAGTCACGCCGTGGGGCGACCCTCGAGCGCTGGCAAACAGTATCCAACTCGTAGCCAGCTCCAACAGCGTTCAAGAGGCCATCACGAGCTCGCTACAGCAGGAGCTGAGCTTGCTCCAAGCTACAGCGACGGAAGAGATTACAGGAATCATCGCGACCGTGCAGTCGGATCACCTGACCACGTTCACAGGCATTCCGGCAAGTAGCGAGGCGGTGACGGCTGCTGCTGCTGCGACGGCGCTTGCAACAGCGACGGCAAGTGTGGCTGCAGAGACGGCAGATGCGACTGATACCGCTCAGTCGACGCTCGTGGCTATAGCGTATACGACGAGAGTTGTGACTCAGAATGCGTCCCCAACTCAAGCTGTCGGGGTTACTACTGTTCGTGCGACTGTGACTGCTGTGGCTCCGGCTAGCGGGCTTGTGACTGCTCTGGCGACCGGACCCGCTGCACTTGCGACTACACCGGTCAGCGCGGCTGCCAGCGCTGTTATCACTGTCTTTGCTACCGTACCTGCTACCGCAGGGGCTGCCGAAGTAGCGACTGCACCTGCCACAGCGCTCGCGACTACACCCATCAGTGCGCTTGCCTCTGTACCCAGCACTGCACCCGCTAGTCTGATTGCCAGTCCGTCTGTAACCGCCGCTGTCCAAGCCACACCATCTGCAGCCGTCAGTCTCGTGAATGCGAATCTTGAGACGGGCGTCGCTGCATCGAATGCGCTGTCACTAGCCAGCTCGATCGCTTTCTCGACATTGTTCCGCACTGCTGCTGGCTCAGCCTCTGTGGTTGCTGTCGCTCCTTCTGCTGTTCAGGCGACGTCGATTGCTGCTCCTACAGGAACACAGGTGGCGACCGCAATCCGGACTGCCGCTTCTCCTCAGTCCTCAGCAGTCGATGATGTGGATGAAAGTGCTGATGATTCCGCGACTGCGTCTGGCACTAACGACGAGGCTGCCGAGGAGACAAGTTTGAGAGTCACATCTGCTTTTGCGGCTTCGGCGCTGAGAAGTACAATCCTGGACACGGCGCTTGCTTCTGCTCGCGATACCAGTGTCGCGGCCACGGCCAGGGCCGCCAGCTCCACACACGTCTACTCGGCCATCAAGACACAGCAAGCAATCTCGAGCGCCGCCGCCGTCGCATCTGCTCTGACACCGCAGGCACATTCCAGCGCTGCCGCATCTCTCAATAGAGCAGCCTCGACAGTCCTCGAGACCACGCAGGTGGTGATTCGTCCCTCTCTGACCAGCGCGCCCGCAGCAGCTGGCACTCAAAGCGCATACACCACGCTCTTTGTCGACGTTTCCCAGAGCCAAATCGCCTCCGCCTACGCCTCCGCTTCTAACTCTGCGACTCAATCTGCAGCTTCCTCACCCGACGCCGCTGCGTACGGCGGACATTCTGCAATCGCGACCTTTTCTGTAGATTCGACGGCTGCGGGGCTGTCCTCTGCCCCACCACCGGTGCCCAGTGCAACTCTGAGTGCGGCAACAGAAAGTGACGAGCCGGCTTATGACAATCCCGTCTTCCCTTCCACCATCGCAGCTGTCAGTACGACGCAGAAGCTGGAGACGACGCTTGACGGTGTAGGCCACGCGACGATCACCGAACCCGCCACCGCGACTGCTGCTGCTGACACAGCTGTTGAAGATAAAGCGGCGCTCGACGATGATCCCTACGAGACTTACATGTCCGAATAAAGCCTCCTCACCGAAACATCGAAAATTTTGGTCGCAGGCGGGAGAATCTGCTTCCTCTTTCACCACCTCTGCTCGAGTCCATGCTGTTGTCATCTCTGTACGTTGTGTCTAGAATGCAGTGCTCTGTTCTTGTCTGTTCGAATGGCTGTCAACGGAAAGGGAAATGCATATCCGTAGTGACCATGTGCTTCCCCGCATTATGTCGCGGCTATGAATCGAGAAAAAAAAATGAGATCCGTGCGCTTCGGAGCGAGAAAGAGGGTCTTGACAGGCTGGGCCGCGGTCCAAGATGGCTTTGTTTCTTTCCACATCGTCTAGGAGCCTGATCCTCTCCCGCTGCGAGTCGCTCATCAAAGACGTTATCTCAGTTCTCTACATCGAGCTCGAATCACAGCTGCCGCCATCTCAAAGCCATTTCGCACAAGATGTCGACGTGGCAAGAAGTCGTCAAAGCCAAGCGTGAGCAGCGCGAGGCGCTTATCCCTGCCTCCTACAAGGTCGCAGCCGAGTCGCTGCCTCTTGTCAACAGTGACTCCGTCATAGACTTTCCTCGATCGACTGGTATCCTCTCCGAGCGAGAGATCGAGATCACAGAGACTGACGATGTCTCTGTCCTTCTCTCCAAGCTGGCCAGTGGTCACTATACCGCCGTGGAGGTGCTCGAAGCTTTCATCAAGAGGGCATGCATCGCTCATCAGCTGGTGAACCCTCTCACCGAGATCCACTTTGAAGATGCTCGAAGGTGGGCAGCAGAGGTGGACGCCGAGCTCAAGTCGACCGGAAAAGTGCGCGGCCCACTTCATGGTCTACCCATCAGCGTCAAGGATCAGTTCCAGATCAAAGGCTCTGATGCCACCATTGGCTACGTCAGCTATTCCAACAGGCCGTCCACTTCGGACTCTGTGCTGGTTGAGCTGCTCAAGAAGGCCGGAGCGGTGCCCTTTGTCAAGACCAACCTGCCGCAAACGATCATGTACTCGGAGTCGTCCAACGAGCTGTGGGGCACTACGGTTAACCCGCATAACCGAACGCTGCACCCTGGTGGTTCCTCGGGTGGTGAAGGTGCGCTGGTTGCCATGAAGGGGTCGCCGCTAGGTGTAGGAACGGATGTGGGCGGGTCCGTCAGGATCCCTGCCACTTTGTGTGGCGTTTTTGGACTGCGCCCATGTTCGCACAGATTCCCGTATGAGGGAGCGGTCAATTCGTTGCTTGGGCAAATCACTATTCCGTCCGTACTGGGCCCGCTCAGTCGCTCTCTGTCAGGCTTGATTGAGTTTAGCAAGGCAGTTCTTGCACAGCAACCTTGGCTTCTGGACCCTCAGACACCCTCTATGCCGTGGAACGAAGACCGATTCCAGCAAGCACGAACCCAACAAAAACTCAACATCGGCGTGATGTGGCACGACGGACATGTCAGACCCTCACCCCCTTACGAGCGAGCCATCAAATCTCTGCTCTCCACGCTTCCCTCTCACTATGATGTGATCGACTTTGAAGCGTACAAAACAGCGGAAGCGCTTAGCATCATGAGTGAGGCCTTCTGTGCCGATGGTGGCAAGGACATCTCTGCCGCCATCGCACCGCTCAAGGAGCCTCTCGGACCGTGTTTCTCCGGTATAGGTCAGAGAGAGTATGGCGCTTTCGAAGTATGGCAGGCCAACAAACGCAAAGCCGAGTTCCAAAAGGCCTATCTCGACCACTGGAATGCCACCGCTAAGCGCACAAAGGACGGCCGTCCGATCGATATGCTCATCGTTCCCGGAATGGCTTATACGGCACTGCCACCCGGTAACGAAATCTATATCACGTACACGGGAATCTTTAACCTCGTCGATTACCCTGCAGTGGTTCTGCCCCTTACAAAGGTGGACCCGGCGGTCGATGGCAAGGCGACCAGAAGCGAATTCTTGTCTGAGGATGACGAGAAATGGTACAAGAAGTGGGACGCGGAGAAGCTGGTCAATGCGCCGGTCGGTATCCAGATTGTGGGGAGGAGATATGAGGAGGAGGCAGTGCTGGGATATGCTGAGCAGCTGTGGAATGCCTTCAGCGCGAGCAAGAAGCTTTGAAGCCATGTCATGTCCGCTATCGCAAGGAAGTACATCTTTCAATTTTCAAAGCTGTATACCGCACGAAATCTCACAAACAATTAGTCCGAAATAAAGATAGGTGTGAAATCACGTGATGAAGAGATACGCGGTTTGGTTCAAAATGGGTTTGCTGAGGGCGCGTGTGTTGATTTTATTCATTTTGAATGTGACGATGCTGCATGAAGCGAAGGAAAGCAAACGAAAGCAAAAAAGCTCGGCAGCTTTGAGTCCGACCATGGGAGAGACAGCAGAATGTATTCGTCTGTTTCATGAGAAGTGTGGGTCAGAAGTGCGAGGGCGGGTTTGTGATTCCAGATGCTGGCCCATGAGGGTCGTAACTGGGGAGAGAGAATATGCGAGGCTTGAAGAGTTTCCACATTGCAGCAGCTCTTCCAGTCGCTCTCACATCTCACTTCACTGGAGCGAAGCAAGCCACAGACCATACACATAGAGGATCTGAAAGTGTCTAAGTTCTTGTCGTTGTCACACTAGTTGCACCATCAACCTTCTCGACTTCGCATCTCGACTCATCTCTGTGCATCACTTCTCACACTTTCTCAACATCGGGTGGAGTCTGCCAACGTCAACCTCGACTAGATCAGAGCGAGAAGAGGTAGAGCGAGCAGGAAACATGCATTCATCTTGATCGCTCTAGAGACACATATACAGCATACGACCTTTGCAAGCATCACACTTCCAGCGATCCTCCCATCTTCACCACCTCCGATCATTCCACAAAAAAACGCATCCACACAACATGACGGCGATATCTAGATATGCCGACCTGCCACCATCCACGCCAGTCTTGCGGCGCTCGCTGCGACATGGTGGCCCCGTACCTGACCAAACACCAAGCGATCGTGTCAATGCTACGATCGGAGATAGCCCTCTCCCACCCGCCCCTGTCAGCCACTTCCTCCGCGAGACAGATTCAGAAGCCGAAGCACCGGAGCCTCTCGTCACTGTACCTTCGACAAGAACACGACCATATCGCGTCTCAGCAGAAGCACATAGGGAAACACATTCGGATCCCTACGATGACTCTCCGGGTACAGGTCGCAAAGCTGTAGTGGCATCGCATCGAGACGAGCTGCAGCATCTGAGGGCTTCGAGCGTCTTCTGCGAGGTCCAGGCGCAGGAGCCATACAGTCGATCGTCGCCGTTTGCGTCGAGTGCTGCGACTTACCATGATGAGTTGCGATCGAAGAGTTCTCCTCCCCTTCGTACGGCTCCCAAGGCGACGCTTCACGCAGGTGCTTCACCATTGTACGATGGAGAATCTCGAAGTAGCACAGTACTACCAACTCGCAGACGCAGCACCGAAAAGGCAGAGGACGAAGAGGAGAAGAAGGTCAGATACGCGCCCATCGAGGAGAGAGCTTCGATCAAGCGTGACGCATCTGATGACATTCGAGCGGCCTCTTCTAGCGTCCCACCCGCTTCAGGATACCGCACGCCCGCTATGGCCGGTCGTGCGTTGAGGTCAAGTGCGACTGCCGCGCCAGCGACAGCTCAACGCAGTGCAGCACGAAGCCTACGCACTCTCACACGCTCCTCGAATCGTCACCCACCAGCAAGAAGGGTGGTGAGGAGGTACTCGGATGACGAAGACGACGACCTCGACGAGGACGGCGGTGGAGGAAATGGAGAGAACAAGAGCAGGGACGATGCTCAGAGCGCCAGTCCGGAGAACGGTCAGCGGCACCGGAACCAGGATGGCAGCTCCAACTCGGGGTCTGGCTCTGGATCAGGATACGGGTCTGGACCAGGAGCAGGGCCGGGATCCGCCGAGGCTGTTGAAAGGCCGGATCGACGATTCCTGCCGTATGGATATGATGCGGAGAAGGAAAAGATCAGGGCAGAGATGATGGAAAGAGCTTCGCTTGTGCGATCCCCCGGTCCAGAGTCGAGACTTTCACGGCACGAGGCGAGTGGAGACGCTGAGGATCAAGACTACGATATGCAGCCGCCACCGCCTCGTAGGAACGAAGCTCATCCTCTTGCAAGGCGGCCCGTCTTGGAACCGGCAGCGTCGACAAGAGCAAACGGTTCTATCCACCCTACCAAGGGACAAGCTGAAGCCATCCACAACTTCCTCGCATCCAGCGTTGCGGCACCCGTCGACCCTATGGCGCACCGTCGACTCGTGGCTCCTTTGGCAAACGATCTCCGAGCTGGCCAACGAGCCCCAGCGGGACCCATGGCGGTGAGCCACGACAGCCTCGTTCGAGCCTCGTCCTCCTTCTCCTCGACCTCTCTAGCCAGCACAGCAGGAGCAGCGCACGAATCCAATGACGAGCCTGCCGAAGAAGAAGCCGGCCGTCTGTACTCGGAGATTCGCAGCGAATCGATCTGGGCAGAAACGACACGACAGATGCGAAAGCCGCTCAGCCAGCAAGACCGCTTCATGAAGGAAATTGCCGGCTCAACACGCTGTGTCAAGCTTCCCGGCTTCAAGTTCCGACGCAAGCAGCTGACCAAGGGTGGATTTTCGACCGTCCACATCTTGCGCGGCCCCGTGAGCGAGAGGATGCGCAATCAGGAAACACAGCTGCTCGAAGAAGTCGCCGTGCCCGAGGAGCAGCAGGCGTTCTTTGCGCTCAAACAGGTCGATCTAAAGCAGATCGAAAGCGAGCAGGATAAGTTGGACCTGATTGCTGAAGCCAATTTGCTGCGCACGCTGTCGGATCTGGAGGGAAGTGAGATGTACCTTTTGCGGTACTTTGGTCACCACGTTTCTGTGGGTAACAACTCTTCCCCAGACAAGCTGCGTATCCTCATTGAGCTGGGAGAGAGCGATTTCGGCACCATCCTCGCCCAACAAGCGCCACTGCCGAGGGAATCCATTGCGCACTTTTTCCGCGAGATGCTGGAAGCGGTGCATTTCATCCACGAGGCCAACCTGGTCCATGCCGACTTGAAACCGGCCAACTTTTTGATGGTCGACAATCGGATCAAACTGATCGACTTTGGCATTTCGAAAAAGATCCCCAAGGGCACAGTCCACATTTCAAGAGACAACATCATTGGTACTCCAAACTATATGGCGCCCGAAGCGATCAAGATTGCACGTGCCAAGGGCAGGCGGGTGTATAAGGCGGGTAAGCCAAGTGATGTTTGGTCGTTGGGATGCATCTTGTATCAAATGATCTGGGGGAGACCGCCATTTGATCGGGTTCCGGCGAACCGGAAACTAGAGGCGATTGTGGATCCGGATCACGAGATCCTTTGGAACCGATTTAGGGATCCAAGGTATCCAGAGAGGCTCGAGGTGGACGATGAGATGCTGGACTGCGTTCAGGCGGCGCTTAGGTATGAAAGCGAGGAGAGGGCAACGATTCCTGAGCTGTTGAAGCATCCATTTTTGCGAAAGTACGCAGGAGGGGAGGAAGAGGACGAAGAGAGGATGGAAGAGGAACAAGTGGATCTCAACGAAGCGATCACGGTTTCAAGAGGGATGCTTCGTAGCCTCGTTGCCAGGCTCAGGACTCTGGCGCTGCAAGAGGAGATTACTGAGGAAAACGTGGTAGAGAGAGCAGATTTGCTCTTCTTAAACCTTCAACAAGCCCAACAAGCCCAACAGCGACAGCAACAAGATCAACATCAGCAGTAGTGACGCCATACTCTACACAAGATATACAGTATACACACGACATACCCACGGACTCGCTCAACGCTTTCTTGGCCAAGAGAGTGACACTCTTGGCTTTACATTTTCGCCTTCGTTCATCGTTCATCGTTTCGGACATTCATCTTGCTACATTTCTTTCACACATTGTTCACGTTTGTCTCATTGGAATGGCACCCTTCTCTCACGTACAGCGCTATTTGAGCGTTGGCAAGGATGGTGAATGCCGATGCTAAAGACACAGTCGAGGCAACGTCAAGAGGGAAAAAAATGGAGGAATGTTGAATCGCAATAGGCAACAAATGGTATTAGTGGAATTTCTGGGGATATTGTTTGTTCGAGGGCAAGCTGGAAGGCGAGAGACGCTCAGCGAAGAAAAAGAGACAGGGCCCTGAGTCTGGACTTGTCAAGGCAAAAGCAAAGGCTACGTCTTGGCCCAACTCCACGTTTGAGCATTTTGTTTGAGCATTTTGAAAGCGAAAGCGGCCCATCTCTGCGTGTGTTGGGGTCCAATCTGCGACTCTGGACTGGCAACGACGCGCACTTGCCACTTTACTCTCCAACACCTTCTTATATCTACCCTGCAACATCCAACTTTACGCAGCCCTTCCCCACCACACCCTTCCTCGAATGGCATCCATCGACTCGGCACGCTTCGTTTAAGTGTAAGTCTCCTCTCTCTCTCTCTCTACAGCCTTCTTCTTCTGGTCGACAGCTACCGAGGTCCATACTCTCCCTTTGACAACCAGGGAGCCCGGGACGCTTGTATGATGATCACAACCTTTTCCACTTTCACAAATACATGTTAGACTACTTAGTTTACTTGTGCAGATACGAAGCATTCTGACCCGTCCTCAGCACTGCATCACCAGAAGAAGCGCCTACTTTGCCACAAGTTGGCACTGAAGCTGACTCTGATATCTTTTCTTGTCTTCTTCTCTCGATCGGATCGATCGATTGGATTCCTCTCATGCAGATCTCAGTCTCTCACATATAACACACCACAACATGTCGTCACAACAGACACCATTGGCATTCGCCGTCGCACAATGGCTCCAGCAGTCCGCATCCTCGTTCCCCGCCGACAAGAAGTCCAAGTTGCAAGATGCCGCCAAGACTGTTTCCGAAGCCTTTGGCGTGGATACTTCTTCATCCGAGCAGCAATCACAGTACGGTTCGGGTCCCGGTCTCCAGGCCATCTTTGACATTTTCCTCAAGACACAGGCCAAGATGGGTGGCGCCACAGCACCAGCCTCTTCGGCTGCTCCTTCCTCTGCATCCGCATCCGCATCCGCATCGACCTCTGCAGCCGCTCCTTCCGATGAGGACCTGGCCAAGGCCGAGCAGCTCAAGGCAGAAGGCAACAAGGCCATGTCGGCCAAGGATTACGGTGCCGCCATCGAGGCTTACGGCAAAGCGATTGAGCTCAACCCCAACTCGCCCGTCTACTTCTCCAACCGTGCTGCTGCATTCAGCCAAATCGGCCAGCACGACCAGGCCATCGACGACGCCAAGCAGGCTAGCAAGATCGACCCCAAGTTTGGCAAGGCCTACTCCCGTCTCGGTCACGCTCTCTTCTCCTCGGGACGCTACGAAGAGGCAGTAGAGGCCTACCAGAAGGGTGTCGAGGTAGACCCTACCAACGAGGTACTCAAGAAGGGTCTCGCTGCATCCAAGGAGCAAGTTTCTTCTTCGTCTTCGTCTTCTTCTGTTGCCGCATCTTCTTCCGCCAACGCATCTGCTTCCCGAGATGCTGTCTCCAGCCCAGCCGCTGATGCAGGCGCCGGTGCCGGTGGATTCCCCAACTTTGGCGGTGGAGCAGGTGGCATGCCCGATCTTGCATCAATGATGAACAACCCCATGATTGCACAGATGGCCCAAAACCTCATGTCGAACCCAGACAGTCTTGCATCCCTTATGAACAATCCCATGCTGCGTCAGGCCGCAGAGAGGTTCGGCAGCGGCGGTGGAATGCCCGACATGAGTGCCATGATGAACGACCCCGCACTCAGGGATATGGCGAGGAACTTTATGGGTGGTGCTGGTGGTGCTGGTGGTGCTGGTGGTGCCCGTGGAAACAACAACAACAACAACAACAACATGTACGGTTAAGTTGTGAAGATGGTTTGATCGTTTTTGGTTAAGCACTGAATATTATATCCCCCTTTTGTGATGGATTTGCTGTTGTGTGATTGATGTGCCATCCGGAGAATGATGTGCGCTGTGAGTCGACGTGAAATTGACCGAGATTTGTGTGTCGTTTTGGCGGAGTGTGTGGCGGATGAGCTCTGTCAGAGATGCCCGACGCAGGAGAGTAAACCCTAAATGGAGGAAGGGAAATGCACGCACCACCGTCCCGCTACCTTCTTCTTGAGCCTCTTCTACCACCAGCACCCCTTCATCATGTCCAGTGAGTCGCAACACCCCCGGCCTCTCGATCCCATATACCAACACTTTGAGGCATTGCTGCTGACCACAACTGTAATGCCGTGCTTTCTACAGGTGGACAACCTCTTGTAAAGGTATACTACTTTGCCTCGGTGCGCACAACCTTGGGCCTATCCTCCGAGACGCTCCCTCTTCCAAAAACGCCGTTCCCACTCACTGCGCTCATCTCGCTGATTGCTAGCAGATATTCCTCCCTCGGCGCTGAGACTGTATTCCAGGGCTGCAGGTGGAGCGTCGATAACACCTTGATCGAGATCGAAGACATTGCAGAGTGGACTCTGACGGGGGGAGAGGAAGTTGCTGCTATCCCACCTGTTTCCGGTGGCTAGATCCCGCTATGTCGTCTTCAACGAAGCCAGTTGAAGTCACAGCGACCCAAGAGCTGGCGCAAAAGCCGCTACTACCAGCACCCCAAGTATTCAGCAAATTCTCAGGACATCACTTTTCTCCGTCGCCCTTAGGAGTCGATTCAAACCTGCTCATTCTCCTCCATGGACTAGGCGATTCTGATATAGGGTTCTTCAACCTTGGAAAGAACCTTCAAAAGACACTTCCACAAACAGCAGTACTGACTCTGCAAGCGCCGCACCTGGTACCCTTCCTAGATGGTCCTCATTGGATGTGGTACCCCTCTTTCGACCAATTCGGCGAGCTTTTTACCAAACCAAATCCGACAGCCACTGTTGCGGGTTTCCAAGCGGTCTTGGAGCATCTGGTAGAAAAATGCGGCTGGGCATCAAGCAGTATACACACCTTTGGCTTTGGACAAGGGGCAACCATCGCCCTCGAAACGCTGGTTTCATGGACCAAATCGCACAAGCAATCGCTCGGCACCATTGTTTCCATCTCTGGCGAGCTCATCTCCCATCCCACACTGGACAAACCTAGTCCTACACCAATCCTTCACATCTACCGTTCCCCCACAGATATTCCTCAAACAGCCTCCAAGTGGGCATCCCATCGCAAAGCCAGCTCCGCCTTGGCACTTGAAAGGCTACCCCTCACCTCCGATGGACAGGAAGAAGCAATGCTAAGGGGAAAAGAGTGGGACGAAGTCATGCGATTCTGGAGTCGGTTTTTGCGCAACAGAAGCACATGGGAGTTGAAAAACGAGGTGGTACAATTGGCAAGTTAAAAGTGGTAGAGGGTACGACCGTGCAGTTTGAGGGCATAGATGACGTCCATTGTTTGCACTGTTTTACGGTTGCAGTGCTCTACACCGTGTCGCCCGGCACCGGAAGAGAGGTAGGAGAGAAGGTGGCACTGTTAGCCTGAGTTGGCAGAGCACATGTTGAAGAAGTACAAAGAGGGAGGCGGGGCAGAAACTCACGGGAGTAGACAACAGCATCCCGTACAGCAACTGTCAAAAACTCTCGCAGAATGAAACGGCTTTCTTCAAAGACCGTTCCAGCGATTCCTGTCCCATGATATCACGATGGCGAAGCGTCACATCGGTTAAACAGAGCGTCAGAAAGTTTCGCAGAGGGAAAAAAAAAGCGCATGAGGTGTGGGAGTGAGGGTTGGGGATGCTGCTCACGTTTTACTCCTCCCCGACGAGCGAGTCTGCGGATAGACCCCTTGGAGATGCGTTCCAAAGCAGATCGTTCAGCGCGGTACCGCTTAGTCGCCCGAGCTGCTCGGCCGTTGCCTTGGCCTGGGAGGCACTTTATGCTCTGCACCAGACAAGTCATTCGGTGTCAGTATTCGAGTCGGAGCTGGAACGATGCGAATGGGATGGAATGCTTACTGTGTAAGTTTCTAGCATTTGATGGAATGATCATTTGAACAGTGGGGAGGTTGTAAATCGGGGCTCAAGCTGTGATGTACGAGGGAAGTGGAGGATAAGAACTTACTTGCGCCCATCGTGACCGATCTGCGACTATGAAGTGTTGATGGTTCGTTGAGAGGGAAGGAAAAGCGTCGACAAGCCACAAACACACACACACACACACACTTCAACACTTGGTGCTACAAACATGATTCCATTCCTTCCATGTGTCCACAAAGCGATGTGTCCTAAAAAGCAATCTTTGTCACCAAAGGCGAAATCATCCATGCAACTGTATCCCGCACAACCGCAAGCCAAGAGGAAAGCATTATGAGTCAAAATGTCAGCGCGAAAACTTGACACGCTTTGTGTGCGTAAGCATATCTATCTGAAGCATAGGATGAAAGGTCTGGGCGATTCAAACTTACCAGCGGCGCAACTACACCATGCCATTCCCCGACGGTTCTAAAGAATGTATCGTCACCTTTGTCTATCGGTCCATCTGGACCCCAGATTGTTAAAGTGGAGTTGATGACGTTGGCTATTGAGCTGATTCTGATCTTTGGTACTCTGTCATCTGAATTTTTGTCTGGCTGCTCTTCTGCAGGTGCAACGGGCTCGGGTTCGGGGGAGACTTCTTCTAGTTCTGGAGAGGCAACGTCATAGTCGGACTTCTCGTCATTTTCGTCGTCGTCACTATCCATGGAAAACTTTTGCTGTCGCGCCGGAGGCTTTGGCGCGGAGATTCTCTGTCGCTTCTTCTCCCTTTCTTGCTCTTGTATTCTACGTTCTGCACTACCGCTTGATTCGGCTGCGGGAATGGGCGCAATCCGAGACAAGGATACAATTTTTGCTACATACCCCTCAGGGAGCGGAAGAGGTGTGGATTGAATTGCTCTCCCCCTGAAAGCAGAGATGGAAGTTTGACTCGCTTCATCCGTCAAGGATGCAGAGGATGATTTGGTGGAGCTAGAGTCGGCGGGGCGCTGGACGAGAAACGAATCGACTGGTGCAGGTCCGTTATAGTCTATGGTGAAGGGCATCAGATTTGCGCTGCATTCGGGTAGGTTGTCAGAAGGAGAGCACAAAGAGAGGTCCATCCGAAGCGGTAATAGTTCCACCTGATTGCTTGCCGTCATTATGTTGTTATGTTGTGAAAATAAGATGGAGGGAAGCGAAACAAGGAGGAGCACGGAAGAAGGGTTCAGAAAGACCAACACTTTGTCTCAACAGGACGCGCTCTTTACGCGTAGTCGTAGCGTGTAAATTGTCTTCTCAGTATGACTTCTCGTGCGGAAGGATGCAAGATTCGGCTCCGCGTGATCGGAAGATTCGACACCACTTTTTAAGAAAAAAAAAAGGTACCAACAGCAGAGGGCGGCGTGAAATGAGAAGAAAGTTTTTCGATATTTGCCAAAAAAAGCGAGTGGGTGTTTGTGTGTGCCATACGGAACCATGATGAGGACAAGGTTCCACACATTGCACCATCCGTGCGCCCTCTTCGTTACCTCCATCATACCCCGTTTCGATCCATATACATACCGTATTTCAACATGACAGAAGCAGCAGGCGCCGTAATCGGCATCAACTTTGGTCACTCTTACAGCTCGATTGCTTGTATCAACCAGCAGTACGTTCAACTCCGCCCTTCCACCTTTCAATTTGCACCTGGCTAGCACTTGATACTGACGATTCCACTTGCTTTATTCGCTTTGCTCCGTAACCAGCGGCCGCGCCGATGTTATCGCCAACGAAGACGGTGAGCGTCAGCTTGCCACCCGTATCGCATTCAACGGTGACCAGGTCTACCTTGCCAACCAGGCCACGCCGCAACTCGTCCGCAACGCTCCCAACGTCATTGACAACTTTGTCAACCTTCTCGGCCGCTCTTTCTCCGACCTCTCTGCTGATGAGAAGAAGCGCGCTTCCGCTGCTGTGATCGACGTCAACGGCGCTCCCGGATTCAAGGTCGAGATCGATGGTGCCGAGACTACGCTCACCGTCCACGATGTTTCGGTCCGTTTCCTCCGCAGCTTGTTCTTGACCGCCAAGGACTTCCTCTCGGGTGTCCCTATCGCAGGTGCAGTTCTCAGCGTGCCCCAGTGGTTCCCCGCTGCTCAGATCACCGCTCTCAAAAAGGCTGCCGAGGAGGCTGGATTGATCGTGCTTCAGATTATTCCTGCTTCTGCTGCTGCTCTTGCCGCTTACGGTCTCACCTCGCCCGCTGGTCATGGCGCACTCCCTGCACACCCCGATGGTGTCGACTCGGCCCCTTACCCCATCGCCAAGGCTCTTGACCGCAACGTCGTCGTCGTAGACATGGGTGGCAGCTCCACCGATGTCACCGTCCTTTCCGCCCGTTCGGGACTCTACACCGTCCTCTCTTACCTCCACGACGCCACCGTTGGCGGTACCACCCTCGACTCGGCCCTCGTAGCATTCTTCGCCAAGGAATTCACCAAGAAGACCAAAATCACCATTGCCGAGACCGACAAGCGCGCCTGGGCCAAGCTTCGCAACGAGGCCGAATTCACCAAGCGTGCCCTCTCTGCATCCAACTCCGCCACTTGCTCGGTCGAGTCGCTTGCCGAGGGCGTCGATTTCACCGGAAGCGTCAACAGGATGCGATTCGACATGCTCGCCGGTGCTGCATATGGCAAGGTTGTCGCAGGGGTGGAAAAGGCACTCAAGGAGGCTGGATTGGAGGCTTGCCAGGTGGACGAGGTTGTTCTTGCCGGTGGAAGCGCAAGGTTGAGCGGATTGGCGGATAGGTTGGCTGGTCTCTTTGGCGATGCTGAGCAGGGCGGTGCGCATATTACTGCCAGCATTGATGCCGACCAGGTTATTGCTAGGGGTTGCGCCATTCAGGCTCAGGTCATCGCTGCTGCTCCAGAGGGAAGCAAAGAGGCCGAGTACATTCACAACGTCCCCGCTGCCCCCGTCACCTCGGTTGCAGAGTTCAAGGTTCAGACCACCTCGGCACCGCTCGGTCTCGTCCTCGCCGACAAGTTTGTCACCTTGATCCCCGCACACACACCTTTCCCCGTTCGCAGGTCATACCGCTTCCCCGTCGCCAAGGGTGCCGACAGCGTCGCCTTCGTCCTCGACGAGGGTGTCGATGAGGTCAAGACTGAGACCATTCAGCCCGAGGAGGAGGACTTGGACGAGGACGAGGAACCTATGGAGCCAGAAGTTGTCAAGACCGCCGTCACCAAAGCTGCCGCAAAGAACATCGCCAGCTTCGCCGTCCCCACCCCAAGCAAAGGTGGCAAGAAGGTCGAGTTGGAACTTCTCATCACCAAGCCTGGTAGCCTCATCGTCGAAGCAAGGGAGGAGGGTGCTGAGGGTGTGAAGCTCGCTCTTTGATTTCGCACGTTCATAGATAGATTAGTTCCGGTTTTTGCAATTTGATATCACCTAGACTCTGATCAAGATCGACCCGAGGTCTGTCAACGATGTTTCGTTCAAAGTGAGTAAGATTGATTTGGATCAGTGGAGATCAAAGACAAATGTACTGTACACAAAGCGGTTCTACAAGAACGAAAGGGGTCGATTTCAGTTGTGCAAGATATGACTCCACCAGCGCGAACTGCCCTTCGCATGCTGTTGCACATCCATTCCCACCGTTGTCGAGCTGGCCGAAGCGGATCTTGCATGTCCTGCTGTTGTTGCTGCTTCGAGTGTATTCGAGGACACATTGGTAGAGTTTGACTTTTTCTTGAGCTTCTTTAACTTGCTCGCCGACATGCTTAGTGCCAAGGCGGGCTCGAAGTTGTCCTCTGGGTCGGAATAGAGGTAAATGGATGCGCAGGGGATGTCAACCCCTTCATAAACCTCGGGTCCTGTTCGGAGGCCTCCTGCGATCAATACTTTGGGCTTGACGCACTCAGCGACATGCTCACTTGGGGGAAGATGAACGGAGGGCTGGGGAGGTGGTGCGGTGACCACGACTGGGTCTCGCATCGGCCGGGGATTCTCCAAGGGAGGAAGGGTGGCGATGGTGCTAGCGGGCGAGGTGGAAGTGGCAGGGGGAAGTGATTGGAGATGTTGAATGCGGGTGCGGTCAAACTTCTTGGCTCCAGTCCGGGGTGCAAGAGGGGTAAAGCAGTCCGAGGCTGAAGAACCCTCGGAGGAGTTGGAAATCTTTCGAGTCCTCTCGATGCTCACCGCTGGAAGAGGTGGAGGGAGATTTCGGAAAGCTGCGGTGTCGGTGGCTTCATGGAGGGAGGCGACGGATCGGACTGCTCGAATCTTTCGTTCTGGTCGCACGGGGGGGTTGCTGCTTGGGGTCGTGGTGGTGGTGGAGGCTTCTGCGGAGTGCCAGCGCTGGCGCTGCGCCCATGCATTGCAAGGGACTGTGGAGGGAGATGGCACAGCGGTGTCGTTCTGTTGGGAGAAAGACGGTTGGCGAGGCGTTTCGAACGATGCTGTATGTCTCAAAGTTCGAGAATTTTGCGAAGTGGAAGAAGGTGTAGGGCTGACAAGGATTTCCATAGCTGCCGAAGAGGGTGGTGTAGTAGCTGTATCGCTCTGCACTCGGATCCTTCTACTGGTCATCGCGGCCACTTGCACTCCTGTCGGTGCAGGCTGAGAAGGAGGGAGCAGATCTCCAAACGTTCCCCTACGAACACCACTAGCTGCATCAAAAGTACTTCCCCCACCAACGATGGTATTGGGGCTGCCCGGATAAGAGCTGCATGTTGGACTAGGCGCGTTGTCGATCTCGATCAAGCCTTGGTGAGCTTTTACCGTAGGAATGTGAAGCGTTGCTGGCTTGTGGTTGTTGCACGTAGGAATTGTAGCGTTTGGAGAGAGATCAAACAGGGGATTGTGGGTGCCAAAGGCTTGATCCAGAGAATCTTGGTCGAGCTTACGGTGACCGAGTGGAAGGCGAGAAATGCGAATGCGAACGTTGTCGCTATGTGCATCTTGGTCCTCCTCTTCGCCGTAGTAGTAGCTGTCACGAGGATTGGACACAACACCATCGCTCTGCCTGCGCTTGAATCCAGGAGACTGGATCCAATCTCGGAACTCTCCTCCTCCTCCATTTTGGGGAAGTTGGTCATCCCACTGTTCGCTTCTTGCGACAAGAGCGCTGTTGCTCCTCTTCCTCCCCCTCCTCTCCTTCACATCCTCCCCATCCGTGCTGCTGCCAGCACTGCCAATTTCGACCTCGCCAAACCTGCCCACCAAGGGGCTTATACCACTGGCCAAGCTTGCCCTTCTCATGGGGCTTGAGGGGCGTAGTGGCGAGCTTAGTGTCATAAAAGTCGCAACACTGCTACGCCTCCTGTCCATAGCCGCCACTTGATCAGCCGGAGAGTTGGGGCTCGTCAGCGAGCCAGTAGCGAGCAAGTGTTGCCACTCATCCTTCTCTATCCAGTCGAAATAGACTTGACCGTCGGACTCGCGTACTCGGAGACGCTGCTCTCGTTTCTGGACGGAGGTGGTGCCGAAAAACCGGTCGAGCTCTTCTTTTGTCTGATAGCGGGCCGGACGAAAGTTGTTGAAGCGAGGATCAGACTGAGTAGCAGTGGAGGAGGAACTGGGAGCAACGGTGGCCGAGGTAGAGGAGGAGGCGGAGGAGTGGGCTGTCATTGAACGGGAACGTGTGGCGACTGACATGGTGTCTCCTGCGATTCACTTTGAGATAGAGGGGGTTAGAGATGCGGGGTTGTGGAGCAATGAGAGATGGAAGCGCTGGTGATAGAAAGACGACGCTTTATACAGGACCTGACAGCAAGCGCACAAACAAGGATTCGAAGCGGACCCTTTGGGTCTGAAGTGTCATCCGTGCATGGTGTGTATGTGTGGTGTGTGTATAGATGTGGGTTTGTGCTCCTATGTCACATGAAAAGGCTGCACCTCACCCTGTTGGCGTACAACCCATCGCTGCTTTCCTTTGTTCTTTCCGCTACCTCATAACGAGAAACACACGGGCAGTGGCGTTAGGTGGGATGTAGGATCAAAGTTTCTGCGAAACTACCTCGAGGGGTTGATGCTCCCTTTTCGCTCCGCGAAAAGGAATCATCATCTATGTCTATGTCTATGCCCTACGCCCACTTTGATCTCGCTCAAATATCACATGTGGGGCGGAGTTGCACACAGCATTGTTGACAATGCTTTGACCGCAAGCAGTTTCATCCCTTTCAATTCGAATCCGGCTAGCTTGCAGCCTTCATTGTGTGTACTATTTTTGTGTGCATCTTGGGTCCACGTATCCTTACCATGGCATGAGAGGCTCATATACAAAGGGAAAGACTAGAAGCTTTGTTGCACAGCACGCCACAAATTTTTGTGCTTTTCCGAGACGTGTCTCTGTTATGCAACACAAAGGGAAGCAACGTCAATTTTTAGCGGTGAAAGCTGTCGGTTAAATATCAAGTCGCACACGCACAAAGGGCAAGCATTCTCAGAGACCAATCTGCATCGCATACAATGGGGAAAAGGTCGAGAACCTGTAATGTACCACTCTCGTCAGTCACTCCGCTTCTATTGCCAAGAAGCATCTGAGTGTTCTTTACGTTTTTGCCATCCCGCCGCTCCTTGTTCTCACACACACATAAAAAGGCTGCTAATCTCTCTCACTCTCTCTGTATTCTCCTGCTGAGTCGTTTTTGCGGAGTTGAGACGAAGAATGCCAGGTCTCATCCCAATGGCAGGGCGGTCCAGGTACCTATTAAAGAGCAAATTAAGCGGTGTTACGTGTGATACGGTGGTACAAAACCAAGCAATTATAATGTATATCCTATCATCCTATCTTCTTTGGTTGAGGTTCTAGAAGCTCGTCTTGTGACACAGAATCAATATACGAGATATCCAATGTTGAGCAGCGGGAAACCTGCCATAAGTCCGATCCAGAAGATCATATTTCCCAAAGTCTCGTTTTGCTTGATGAAGGGGATTTGGCTGATGATGATCAGCGGCAATTGAACCATTTGTGCTGCAAAAAGGTAAAACCTGATCTTGCCGCTCACAATGGCCATCACCAACTCGTGCACGAGCGAGCTAAGCAAGAAGGTCAAAAACATGGCCATGCTCTTGCTCAAGCCCCAAGCAGCGATTGTGCTGGCATAGACGTGCCTCAACAAAAACGAATGGACCGGCTTGTTCCATTTTCTACTAAAGACATCCATGCTGGTCGCGTTCCACCAATCGAGGTAAAACTCGCGGTCCGCAAACCGTGTCAGTTCAGCAAAGCCGTTGCAGATGCACTCAAACATGATGTAAAAGATGAGGAGGTAGTTGATCATCATGGGCACCGCGAGTTGAAGGAAAGTGCGCAGGAAGGGCGTATCGGCGGTGGGGGTGAAGGGCATGATCCAGTGCTCGGTGATGACATAGATCACGAGGAAGGTGCCAAATGTTGCAAGGGTCTTTTCTACGACGTAGAGCGGTCGGATGGTCTTGAGGCGTGGATACGAGAGCTCGTAGACGAGCGTGGGGACCAAGAGATAGTCCCAGAAGTTGGCATAGCTGATGTTGGCGGGCCACATGACGGGGTCCTGGTGGATGAGATCGGGAGATAAGTCGGTAGAAGGGCGGGCTGACAGGAGGTCTTCACGAAGAACTTCAATCTCACGAGCTAGGTCAGAAATGACGGTGTCCGGGTGAGAGGAGAGTGGATGAGGATCGCGAATCTGGTGATGCGATGAGGGATCGCGAGAGGTAGAGTGCTTTCGGCTAAGCTTGGCATCGTCGTTGCTGTCAAGCTTGAGCTTGTCATCTTTGGAAGCTGCATCGGCACTGCGGTCGGCCTTGTCCTTTTCGGATACGTCCTTGTGCAGCTGGATATGTTCTTCCGTGCTGAGTTTCTTCTCGCCATCAGCTTGTTCTTGGGCTTTCTTTTCGCTCTGATCCTCGACCGCCAGGGCAGGCTGTGTGGTCTCCTTGTTGGGTACTGCGTTGAGCAACTGGCCTGCACGAAGCCGACTCGAGTCGCTACCTCTTTGAGTATCCAACGACGACCATTCTGCAAGCACTTGGGCGGTGGATTTGCTTGTAGCCTGATTGTCGAAACCTGCAGCCTGCCTTGCCTGTCGGACGGCTTTGCCCCACGCCGCTCTGAGCTGTTCGTCGCCACGACCAGCTTCGGATCCTTCGACCTCGGCCACCCTCTCCTCGAGCATGCTCTCCACGCGGCGCATGCGGTGATACGTATCGGCCATGTTGCCGTTGACGTTCATATATGAGTGAATCTTCATCATCATGGCCAGCGTGTGCAGCACAAAGAATCCGCTCTGCACCCAAGGCCATTCCCTATACCTCGCCCACTTGATAACCAATCCGAGCAGAGTTGCCTGCCACAAGTGCTGGAATACCACCGCGGTGGGCCAATACCTGACCCAGCCCCTTCTGCAGACATTGGCAAAGGGCACGCACATGAAGAGCGAGCCGATCAACACTCCATCGCTCAGTGCCAACATCCAAGCATCTTTACTGAAGAGCGTTGCGAATGTCAGACTGAGCACCTGTCCCGTGCTGGCAAAGCTGGTGTAGGACGTGTTGAGGACAAAGAGTGCCAGGCAGACCCAGAAGAGAGTGAAGAAGCCGCGGAACTGATCGCGTGAGGATGTCTCGTTGAAGCGGTCAAAATGGCTTCGACGGGGCTTGAAGCTGACGACAGCACGCATCTTTTTGCGCGACCTGGAAGAGGCAGCGACGGGTTTGAGATAGATAGCGCCATCTTTGCCGACTCTATGTGACAGGCCTTTGGCGCCAATGTGCTGAAATTCGAGTGTGGAAGAGCCGCTGCCGCGTGGGTTGGAGATGGTAGTGGTGACGGTGGAAGTGGCGACGATAGGCTCGCCTTCCGAGTCAGGGGTGCTGCGACCATTGAGAGGGGTGGAAGGGATCTCGGAGGACGGCATGATTTCCGAGGCAGGAGTGGTGACAGCAGAGGAGATGACTTCGTCGGGGGTGTCAGAGATGAGTTGAGCTACTTTTGGGTGTTTTGGCAAGAAGTCCTCCTCGATGGGGAGAGGACGTCGCTTGCTAGTCTCTGCGGCGTTGCTCATTGTTGTGATACGTATATATTTGGGACGAGACAAAAGCGGTGGAAGTGCAATAAATGCCCATCCAAGTCGTTGTCGGAGACGACTGGAGCGGATCTGGACCTCGAGTGGGACCAAGCTCCGAGATTGGCGATGGTGGCTCGGAAAGTAGACGCCGAACAGAAAACGACACAGCTGAACACAGAGTCGGGAAGCAGTCTCCGAACGACTATAGTGTTGATCTTGACGACAGCTAGTTGATGGCTTGTACTTCCGAACGTAGCTGATGGGAAGAGAGTGAAGCCTCTACTCCAGTGACGCTCGTGATAGGTCGAAGGACCGGAAGCTTGATTCCAGTGGCAAGCGTGTGCGTGTGTTTGTGCACAGTGACTGCAACACACAGATTCCACACTAAACTGTCACAAAGCCGTGCGCGTTAAAACTCCACACTTGACTTGAAGTACTGTAGAGCGGCGGTTTTGGTTTCGCGGTTTTTCTTCTTCTTCTTCTTTTTTGGGGGCTTTTTGGCCCCTTTTTGCAAAGCACTCCTGACAGAAATCGAGCAAAGTGTCATGCACGTCCACAACGAGCATCTCCGGCCAACAACGTGGCATCATCGTCATCGCCCTGATTTGCCATCTCTGCACCCTTCAACAAGTTTCCCCCGCCCCAAGTTCAAACCATGCCGTTTCAGCTAGTGAGATCCAGCAGCTTCACACACATGCTCCAATTTAAGCCACAGCTCGCTGTGACTTTTCTGTTCAGGCTTGTATGAATTCTAAATAATAACCATGTTTGCAGACGTTCATGGTGTCCCCCCAAACCACAAAAAGAAAAAAAAAAAAGGGAAAAAATGCAAAAAATATTTCCCGGCCAGGGAATCGAACCCTGATCTGAGCAGTGCTGGGCGATCCGCAGATTACCGAGACTTGAGAGTGCCCTATACTAACCATTGTACTAACTGGGATGGTACTTTGTTGTATATCACACAAAAATAAGCATATATATATACACAGACACGTATCTAGTGTCATGACTTGGGCTTTAAAGAGAAGGAAGAGTGGTCTTGTGTTAGGAATCTAGGGTTCTTCAAGATCTTCATAGGGTTGCCTAAACAAAGCAGACATAACAAAGGTGTCTCTTGGATTTGGCAGAAAGGCCTTTGACTCAAAGATGCTTGGATCAGTCTACTTCATGGTCAAGGCAATCAGAACATCAAGTGGGAACACATTGCCAAGTTTGCTCCAGTGGTAGGACTGCACCTTGCAGGCTCCATGGCCAGCTTCTTGTCCCAGACACACCATGAGCACAAGCCCTCCTTGGCAAAGTTGAATTGATCCCATGCTTCAAGTGCCACTTTGGCATGCAGCTTTGCATGCTTGCAGATTGGTGTGGCTCCAAAGAATGAGCAATTGTGTGTAGTGCAGAGTTGCATTGCTGTTGTGTTGATGCAAGGAATCCCATGGACGGTCTCAAAATGAAATAGCACTTCAGTGGAATTGAGGCTGCCTTGCCAAGAGAATGGGCAGTTTTGCCCATCCTCCAGCTGCATTGGGCAAGGGCATGCTTCAATTCCAAGTACAGGCAGACCTGCTGCCAACTTTGTGAGATCCTTTAGGTGTTTTGAAAGGTGCCTATTGAGCGCTTTGGCATCAACTGGCAGGGCCTTGTTGCAACCGCAATGTGGGCACTGCTTGCCTGCAAGTACCGACAAGCAAGCTGCTTGGTATGCAGCAAAAGCTGGTGCTTGCATACAAATGGCCAAGTGTTGGTTTATGTATTGCAGCAAGAGACAAGCTGCATGCTTTGTTCCTTTGGGGCCTCTCTGCTTGATGACATCTTGCAGCGGCTTTTTGCACCAAGGGCACTTATTTTCCATCCATGCAAGTGTCTCTACAGAGACCCCATTCTTGGTCCCTGCCTCCAAAGCCAAAGTGTCAAAGATTGCCGCAATATCCACTGCACTTGAAGGTGTTTTCAAAGCAGCAAAATCCCATGGTGTGAAAGGGATTGATGTGATGAATTTGATCCCCAAAGCAAACAAGGCTGCATGTAGCTCTTGCGATGCTGAGGGGACAAGCTGTGCTGGTGAGGAAGATCAAACAGAGGCGCCAGACTGTGCTGATGAGGCATGCGGTGCCATCAAGGTGGGTGGCACCATTGAGACAAGTGGTGCCATTGAGGCTGGCGCTGAAGGGCCAGGCAGTGTGGGTGAGCACAAGGCCGCAGAGACCTCATCTTCAGAGGGTGGGAACTCTTCAAATGAGGCTGCAATCTCCTCCAAAGCAAGAGGGTCTTCACCAAGCCCAAAGATCCGTTCAATGTTTGGAGAAGAGAGTTGGCTGCAACTGCAACAAGCTCACGAGACGCCACTTCGGACATTGGCAATGTTGACAATGACGCTGCTAGCAACAAAGCCACCACAGACAACAAAAAATCCTACAATCCCAAGACCTCTCGACTGATGACCAACTTCTTCTTCAGCCTCAAGGATTCCGATGGCCAGTGGGTCACTTTCCACTTGTGCGAGATCAAGGCCTATCACGTCGGCAACTTGTGGAAGCTTCAAGAATTCTTCACTCACCATCAGGAGGATTCGTCTCCAACCCCTTCTGGAGGCCATCAGTGGCGAACCATCAATGTACCTGAGCTTGCACGCGACAAGATGCTGGATTGCCAAGCGCTAGCCAGTGTCAGTCAGTGTACAAGCTACATTCCTGCACATGGAGTGTCCTTCAAAGTTCTTACCACCGGGCTTGCCAACGTCTTCTTTTGGATCCACTGATCTGGAAAGTGAATGTTGACCATTTTGCTGCCTGTGGCTCCAAGGTTGAGTGTCTCTTGAGGTGCTGAAAAATTGTCTTGAAGATTGTTGCTGATCTCCCTAGCTGCTGCTGCTGGTCCCTGGCCAAAAAGAGTGTTGTACTCCTGGCGCTCTTCAGCCTCTATGACAAGAGCATCAAGTTCCCTCTCCAGAAGGGTTTGTTGAACAACAGCAAGTTGCTGCAAGCTTGTTGCCTTTTGATGCAGGAGCTGCTGCAGCTGCTGCTTGTCTGCATCACCAATGAGAGGGTGGCTGCATATGCTGCCTTTGCAGCTGCCACTCTTTGGATCTGCTCCTGCACAGCTGGTGAATCTTGCACCTTTCTTGCTTGTGCAGGATTCTGCTGTCAACAATGTATCGATAGGATATTGGCTGATGCAAAAAATGCACTCACTCAAAAATGCGCAGCACATTCAAACAAACACTGCCAAAGTGCCCGTGAGTCTATCCATTACCCAACAATTGGACGCTTTATGTATACATATATATACTTACTCTCTCCCCATTTCCCTCTCTCTCTCTCTCTCACACACACACACACACACACACACACACATTCCATTCAGAATTTACCTTTTCAACATTAATATTTGTCTAATCATCATGGCTTGTAGCACTGCTGGTAGCCCTGTCCCCGCTACAAGCAACACAGCAGAGGGCAGCGACCGCATGCAAAATGGCGAGGCTATGGAGGCCAGCCCTGCTCCCGCACCAAGATGACAACAGCAACCCAGGTGATGAGGGTTTAACAGCAATCAATGTCATGTCACAACCAAAGCAACACTGGTGACCAAGGTGTTGGGTGGCAATGAGGGCACCCAAGGTTGCAATGTTGATGAAGGTGGTGATGGCAGCAACAGCAACCAATGCAATGATGGCGACCAAAATCACAACAATGACCAAAGACAAGGAGGCGATGGCAATCAAGTTCACATTCTGACCAAGGCAACGGCAGCAACCTGGGAGATGTGGAAGGTGTCAGCGGTCGTGTGCCTGAGAATCCTGGAATCGTCAAATGGATGCCTTCTGGCGATTTTCCACTAATTAATCGGCGAGCGACAGCCTTTGGGCGACTCTCGACTAACCGCTGTGGACACTCCATCCAGAGGCAGAGCGGCACTAAACTAGACCTGGCAAGTCGTACGAGAAGTTGTACAAGAGCTTGTGGAATGCTGATTGACGCCTGTTGTTGCGCGAGTGTCCGTAGCGCTCCGACAGTTGTTGGATGGTACTGATGGAGGTGTCAGGACCGCAGTGGAGGTGCTGCCTACGGTTGAGGTGCCATAGCGTCGATGGAGGTGTCGACGGCGTCTATGGATGTGATACTACACACACACAAGAAGGTAGCAATGCCTGGATTGCTACGAAGACGACTGATACGAAAGACAGTGATATGCTGACAGGAATGACTGTGATACGATATAGATAGTTAGTAGAGTGGATGGGGCTCCACCCCATTGCACGCCGGAGCAGTGTGAGGATATATGGCTTCGCCCTCACCAGGAGGGCGGTCGTATGGCTTGGTGTGGCCACATGCTGTATCAGCCTGTGTTCGTCGGCTCTGGGTGGCACCTGTGGGGAGCCACCCACTTCATTCGCCCCTCATCTGCACGGTCTCCCCCTCCTTCATATCTCCCCCCAAGCGTCTTGCTCGCCATCCCTGATGGCGACAAGCTCTTGGCCACCTCTCCTCTGTACGCCATTGGCCGCACTTCTCCCGTTCGTCCCTGACGGCGCCTTTTTGCGCTCAACGCGTGAGGATCGCCGGGTGGATGCCACTTGCCAATTTTCCTTTGGAAAGTTGTCCAGTGAGCTCCACCTGCCGGCCGGGTACTTAGCGCCTGTGCGCCATTCCTGCGCATGGCCGCTGCTGCGCTCCTCCGGCCTCCACTTGTGCCTAACCCTGGTCAGCCCACGTGAGGCCTGTAACAGAAGGCAATAGCAACCAAGACAATGATGGTGGTCCAGGTAGTGACAAATACTGAGGTGATTGTGGCAATTGAAGCAATGGTGGTGACAAAAGTGACCAATGTGACAATGGCAATTGAGTTGATGGTGGCAATCAAAGTCACAACAGTGATCAAGGTGATGGGGGCAATCAACCCATTGTTGGCGCTGTAAAAAAGATCAAGAGTGTTAGTACTAAGCAGAAACAAATGCAAGATGGTGACAAGTGTGTTAGGAAGGCCCTAGGGGTCTGGGTATTGCAGAGCCGTTTTAACGGCCTAGGACCATGATGGAGCTTGCATGAGCGGTGTACACAGCCACTATAGGTTGAAGGGAGGTCTACTAGTATTGAACCACACTCCTGTGTGGTGAGGTGACTCTATAATACATTTGACAATGTCACAGGAGGAGTTGTGATGACAAAGGGTAGAGGTATGGGACCCAGCGCCCTGCCCGGCGTGGGGCAACCTGCGCCCTGCAATATTCTTGGCCAAGTGGCACAGGGCATGCTGGGCCGCTGGGTGTGAATGTTGGGTTGGCCTAACAAAGTGAAGCTGTACTTACTGAAATGCCTTTTGAGAAGACCCAAAGCTTGTTGCAACAGAACTTGTGGCACTGCTCCAGTCTGTGCACTTCATTCCAGACCTTTGCAAGCACTTGCTGCTTTGAAAGTTGCCTGGCATCAAGACCAAATGGCTCTGGAACCCCCTTAACTTGAAGCATGGTGGACCTGTGTTTGCGCTTGAGCTGAGCAACAACAATGTTGAGATCCTTGAGGAGATTCTGTGGCAGCATCACCTTAATACCACAAGCATCAACAAAAGCTTGTTTTTTGTCCAATTTTGTCCAACTTGTCAGAAGTTTACCCTGTGCCTTCATCATTGGGGTTCTTGTCTGTCAGAACATCCTCTTTGGCCTTGCCTTTGCCCTTTGTGCCGCTGTTGATGCAAGGGATTGCATGGGCAGTCTCAAAATGAAGGAGCACTTTGGTGGGATTGAGGCTGCCTTGCCAAGAGAATGGGCAGCTTTGCCTGTCCTCCAGCTGTTTTGGGCAAGGTCATGCTTCAATATCCAAGGAGGGTCAGGCCAGCTGCCAACTTTGTGAGATTTTTTTTTTTTTTGGGTGTGTTGCAAAGTGCTTGTTGAGTGCTTTGGCATCAACTGGTAAAGTCTGTGTCTAAATATGTGTTGGACCCTTGTTTGCGGGGTAATCTCAGGCACAGACCACCATGCCGGCTATCCCGGTCGTCCGACATCGACCATCGCTGACCTCGCTTCGCTACAGTCACACAACAACCTTCTCTCACTCGCAACACCTCCAAGCCAGAGCACTCAAAGAGCAATGACAACACCAAACTACTCGACCGGAAACGACCGTTTCGACACCGAAGCAGCTACATGGGACACCAAACCAGAAGTGGTCCTTTCCTCGAAGCTGTGTCTCGAATCCATCCTCGCTCACACGTCCTCCCATTTTCCCGCACTGTCCTCATCTTCAGTGCTCGAGATCGGATGTGGCACAGGACTACTCACCATCCGGCTTGCGCAACATGTGAGAAACATTCTTGCACTAGACACGGCGCAGGGGATGATCAGCATGCTCAATGCGAAGATCGACGCAAACGGATTGACAGAGAAGGTGCGCGCCAAGGTAAAATTGCTCGAAGATCCCAAAGATGACGTTCTGGAAAGCAAAGAATGGGACGCCGTGGTGAGCCATTTGGTGTTTCATCATGTGCCGGACATGCTAGAGTTGGTCAAAGTTATGTTCGGCACGTTGAAGCAAGGCGGAAGGATTTGGATCAGTGATTTCGAGGACAACGGGGTTCAAGCTGAAGCTTTTCATCCTAAGGATAAGGTACGTTGACCACACTCAACACAACGAGTTCGCAGTCCGTTCTTGAACGTTTGACATGGACGAATGACGAGGTAGAGCGACAGAGAAGAGAGCGCGATGCTAACAAAACCCTTTGAATTGATCTTCTGTGTGGTTGTGGCGAAACAGCATGCGGGGGTAGAGAGGCACGGTCTTAAACGCAGGGACATGGAAGATATTCTCACCAAAGCGGGCTTCAAAAAGGTCGAAGTTCTTACTAGCTTCACGATGGACAAGGAGGTCGAGTCTGGTGGTGTACAAGCATTCCCGTTCCTCGCCATCACCGGAATCAAGCCTTAAGAGCACGCTCTCTCTGCCACGCTCAAGAAATGTGCACGTTGAATGATACTGTTCCGAGTGTGTAGTACGAGTTTGTATTACGAGTGTAGAGTGTTACGCGTGTGAGGGATGCTCGGAGGAGCGTACAGACGATTCGACGAGCCACAGCTCGCGTAAAGCTTCCACTGTTCGACCCTGATTAGCAGTCAGTAAAAGACTTGCGTCCCACCTCTCCCGGTGGTCTTGCTGCAATCCTGCCCGTTGTACCGCCTGCCATCTGCCGAGGAGATCACTATAAAAACGATCGCTTTCTTCACCCTCTTCCTCCTTCTCTGCTAACACAAAATGCCGTACAGCCATGTCGAGATCCAGCGTCCTTAACAGCAAATCATCCCTGATCGCTGCGACCTCTTCCACCATGCTCCCGCCCTCTGAGTGAGAAACGCGGACAAGTGCTCTAATCAGCGCTGTGTATGTAGCCAGGTTGGCCGGGGCGAAGCTTGGTTGTGCTGCCTTCACCATCTCCTCTGCCGGTGACGGTGAAAGGGGCGAACAGGTGTTGATGCCCACGGCTCGAGCAAGGACACTTGTGGTGCCGGTCCAGCGAGCCCTACCTTCACGGGCAAGACATTCGAGGGCAATCGTCCACGAGCTTACACTGGGTCGAACGGAAAATTGCTCCGTCATATCGCGGATAATGTCGAGCATTGCTTGTGAAGATCCGAAGCTTTGCTTCTCGACTTTTGCTTCGGGGGAGGTGGGGTGGGTTTCGACGTTGAGTCGGCCGAAGGCACGTAAAAAGGGATCGAAGGTGTGACTGTCTGGTCTTTGAGAGGGTGGCCATTGATTGAATACTAGCTCTTCTATTTCCTCCACTGTAGAATCTTGCCGAGAAGGCGTTCTGGAAGGACGAGACGACTCCTTCCACAAGTTGTACACTTGCGTCAGACGAGAATAGTCCTTAGCTTCTACGCATACACCGGCGATCGCTTTCAGCACGAGATTGATCGAGTGTGTAGAGGGCCAATGCTTGCCTCTCATCCCCGTGGCTTTGTCGGTCGTTTCTCGCCTGCTTGGGTTGGGCAGAGATTGCTGGTCGAGGGCTAGTTTCACTAGCTCTATAGTTATGCCTCCAGAGGGCATCTTAAATCCTGCTTTGCCTACGTAGAATTGTACAGCCTCTCTGTATTTCCCTTTCTTAACGAAGCCGTAGAGCCGGGCTGTCTCCCAGAGCCCTTTTCCACCGCGCACATGGAGCAGGTTGTCTCGGATGGGACGGAGGAACTCTTCCGCCGTCAAGGTTTCCTGTGATGTTGGGTCGAGAGTATCGGACTCTGGGTGATGCATGTCGGTCTCGGTGAGAGATGAGGTCACGGCGACGGTGCCGAGCTTGTTGGCCATGTCGTTGAGTTCCGATAGCACTCGGGCTGATGGTAGGTGGGCAAAGATCGATGTACTGTCCGCACTTGAAGAGGCGTATGGTAGGAGTAGGTCTGCGTCGTCCCGCCTCACACGTGTCGCAGATCGTAGGACGGAGAGAAGGTGATCTCTCGCAGTGACGACATCGCCTTGCTGCAGATGGGCTAGGATGGTGTTGTCGAGGCTGGAGCCCGGACGCGATGCGTAGTCTGTATCCGTTTCGGTGGACGTGAAAGCAGCTTCTCGCTCGATCCGTTCGATAACGGCATCGACGTTGACCCATTTATGCATCATGGGTCGTGCTGGTGCGCTCGACAGTCGATCAGCGAGAGACCGCGCTTGATCAATCCAGAAAGATCCAGCTCGGACGAGCTCTTCCATCAGCAAATTCTCTGTGAAGCTCTCGAGCCTCAAGATTTGTGCTAGTCCGGCATTGTTGACATCTACGCTCTTGTCCGCCCAGTGAATCGCATCGTCCAATCGTCCCGCCAAAGCCAGTGTGCGAATGCCCAAATTGTACAGTCCGCGCAACTCGACCGTTGCTGACAGAATCGCCTTCTTCCTCCCCTCCTCCTTCAACCCTCTCTGACTCTGATGGACCTGCACAAGCCGGTTGAAGTACTGCCAGGCCAATGCTGGATTTGTTGCCTCCGAATCAGGCATCCTTCCCACGCCAAACCGCAGAATCTGTGCAAGTGTCGACTGGAGAACGCTCCACAACCCCTTTTCTGCCGCGATCATGCTAGCTTTCTGCAACAACCTCATATCGTCGCCGTACGAATCGAGGAGAATCATGAAGCATTTTCGAAAGTTGGTTGCTATCGAGCGAACTTGTTTGGGGTAAGTATTGGTGGAGGCAGTTTCGAGATGCTTGGTGCCGGGTGCGTAGCCTGGGCAGAGACGCATCCATGTAAGCAAGTCTTGCTTCTTGCCATGTCGGATGGCCCACAGTGCTGCAGTGGAGTAGATGGGGAGGGGCTCGTTGAGAGGTACTTGCAGAGTTTGGAGCTCTTGGACGACTGTGGTGGCTGCTTCGAAGTCGGCTGAGTTTATTAGGCGGACGAGCAGTTGGGTCGGTGCAGAGAGAGTAGTGGTCGATTCCTCGGCTGCTGTTGCAGAGGTGTCATCCTGCTGTACTGTGTTTGTTCCATCGACTATGGCTGAAGTGGATGCATACTGCGTGTAGCTTTCATCCTCAGCCTCGAACAGTGAATAATCAACTCCTCGGGGGTCGATGTCGTTGTTGGATCCGGGAAGCGGGTATGCAGGATTCGAGGTTGAGTAAGCGGATGCGAATGCGAACAGCGGCTGTGCCAATTTGGACGTTCTCCTCGACTTGAACGACGATGAGGACGCCGAAGAGGAGGATGAGAGCAACTTTGAGGAAGAACTGGCTGTTGAACTTGAGCTGGAGGCAGGCCAGGGGTAGCCAGGATAGACAGCGGCTGAGCTGAGGATGCGCCGTTGCTGCTGCGGCTGTTGTTGCTGCCACAGGGCCCGACAAGCGTCTCTGGCTGGCAGAGCGCTGCTCGACCTTCGCATCAGGCTCTGTGTGACTGTCCGAGGCCAATAGGTTGCCTCATGGGGAAGAGGAGTAGTGGTGATAAGATATGGGGCTTCGGAGGAAGAAGCTGAAAGGGTTCCACGAGAAGAAATCGGAAACATACTTTCAGAAGGCCGAAATCCGAGTCGAAATTTCGACTGAATTGTTAAATCGCCAAAGGGGGATGAGCTCTAAAATGTCTCGGCAATTCCGAGGCTTCCACGTCAACTTCCGAAGGTCTCGCACCAAAGTCACACAAGAGGCTCGAGCGTGGGGAATCCTCAAGACCCCTCCACACCAACCAACCTCACCTTCTCTCCTTTTTCCCAATCACCACCACCACCGAAACCCTTTCTTGACCGGAGCATACCACCAACCATGATTTCGTCGCCCATCAGGTGGACGTGCAGTCTCGCACTGCTAGCCACCTTGATCCTCAGTACCACCACCGATGCTGCGCTCTTCTCCAAGAACTCCAAAGTGACCATTGTCGACTCGAGCAACTTCAAGCGCGAAGTGCTCGACATTGAGAAACCCACCATGGTCGCCTTCACTGCTCCCTGGTGCGGGCACTGCAAGAATCTCGTCCCCGACTACACAAGGGTCGCAGCACAGCTCGATGGCGTAGTCAAGCTGGCCTCGATCGACTGCGATGACGACAAGAACAAGCCTCTTTGTGGCAAGTATGGCGTTCAGGGTTTCCCCACACTCAAACTCTTCCCACCCACCAAAAAGCGACTGCCAAAGGACTACCAAGGCCCCCGTCAAGCCAAAGACATTGCAGCATTCATGGTCGACGCCTTGCCCATGGGGGCCAAGAAGCTCAAGGCTGAAGAACTGCAGGAGTATACCGAGAAGGACGAGGCCACACCCAAGGTGATTCTGTTCTCCAAGAAGCCCACTAGCTCTCCGCTGTACAAGAGCCTGGCTTTGGATTTCAGGAAGAGTCTAAGTTTTGCATTCCTCAGAGGTGACCAAAGGCCGGTACAGGCAGCGGCAAGGATCCATCTCGGTGTAGAGGTGACTGACGACAAGTTGCCACTGTTGATCGTCGTCCCTTCCCGTGCGGATGGCGAGGAGCTGGATAAGAGCGAGATCAAAGTGTACAAGGGCGCGCTGAAGTATCACGAGCTGAACAAGTGGATCAAGGATACTGTGCCCGAGGCCAAGACTGGCAAGGTCAAGAAGGCTCCCAGCAAGGCTCAACACAAGAAGAAGCCGGTCAAGTTGGACCAAGACATTCAAGATCTGCCCAAGGGAGCCAATCGCGAATGGAGGGTCGAGGAGGATATGACGGAAGATGAAAAGAAAAAGAAGATGGAGGATTTGGCCGAGATGCTCAACACGGCTATCAAGCAGGGCAACGACCTTCGTGAAGGCGGCGCCGCTGCCGAGCCCAAGAAGAAGGCAAAGGTTGCTGCCGAGGCAGACAGTGATGCAGAGTCTTCAGCCTCAAGTGACGGTTCGTCATCGTCCTACTCTTCGTCCAGCTCCTACTCTTCTAGCACCGATGAAGACGGCACGACAACCACTGATCGCAGTGCCTCCTATTCCACCTCTGGTGACACCCCCGACTCTGCTTCCTCCTACAAGCTTTCCTCGCACATCACCTCTTCCGACCCATCATCTGAAGACATTTCTCTGAAAGAAAATTTGCAACGCTGGTTAGAAGGTGAACAGGTCGACTGGTCATCTGACTATGCTACTCAATTCTCTTCCGCCCAAGCCGCCGCTGAGAAGCTCATCGCCCAAGATCCCGAAAAGGCTGAACAGATGGCACTCGAGAGCGAGAAATGGCTCGCCCAGTATCTCGTCAGCGATGTAGAAATGATGAAGTTGGCAAGAGAGAAGGGAAATCAGGATCCCGCCGTGGGCGATGACAAGTTGGAGCGCGTAGAGAGGATGTATCAGGAGATCGTCAAGAGGATCCAGGATAGAGAGGACAAGATCAAGGCCAAGAAGAACGAGGCTGAGGAGGCAAAGAAGAGTCACGATGAGCTGTAACCTAGATTTCTCAAACAATTTGTGCTTCAATTTCAGATTGGAGACGCAGAACACAGCAGTGCACAGTGTATGCGAAAGTGACAGAAAGTCCATATCGTTTCGTGAGAGTAACACAAGGTATCGACCGAAATGGAGAAGGAAACAAAAAAAAAAAAAGGAGTGTGGTCGATGAAAAGAGGTATATAGGTTAGGCCGGGTGATATCGCTTTGATTCTCGGGATGTGCGACTAGATGGGCGAAGCGTTGCCCTTCTTATTCCTATGTCCACCTGGGTTGTGTTCGACATACGGACCGTTGCCGACGGCGCTAGCCTTTCTATACGAGTGGCAGGCGTGGGCATGTTTGAAAAAGGCGGCAAAATTTCGACGTCTCTTTGCTGTACAAATAAGGACCCATTCTTTACACTGGTGACATTTCCCTTCGACCGTTCCTGCTGCATCTGCATAAACCTTCAGATGGGTAGGGGCAGTAAAACGCAATCCAGAGACAGACGAGATACCGTGCTTGTGCACCTGATCATACCAGTACTGCGAATTTTTCAATTGAAGCCAATTGCCACTCTCGCAACGATCGCACCACGCTTCACGTGCGTTACCAGAGCCTCGCACCCATCTTGGAGTGTACAGATCACCAGCGAAACGAAGCTTGTCGGTCTGCAAACGAGGACGATCCTCTTCGTTCTCCACTTCAAAGTCGGACGCGGGTGGGTCGGCCATACCTGTACGCATCTCACAGTGCTGATCGTAGTAAACATCTTCCATCTTGCTGCCTGTGGGCGCGCGGAGGACAATGTCGGTGGTAATGTGAAAGGGAGTGTTGGCGAGCGTGTTGGCTTGCTGAACGGCGGAAGCGGAGGAAGAGGATCGATTTCGCTGTTGACGCTTGTCTCCTGCAGGCATGCCGCTCGGGGAGGGGTAGCCTGCTTCAATGCCGTAGCGCATGACACCGTTGTCGCGCCAGCCGGAGAGGTTGGGAGACGAGCCCGTGGTGCTCATAGTGCCAGGGACGCCACCAGTGTGAGAGGTGGTAGCACTCCATGGGCTCCATTGGGAAGGATTGGAGTAGCCTGCACGCTGAGCTGCCGAGGCCTGCTGGTGTTGCTGTTGCTGAGCTCCATATGGATCCGAAGGAAGCGAAGGTCGGCGAGGATCGCCGCTGTGGGTCGGTCGGTAGCCATTCATCATGCCGCTGATGGGTGCAGATGGTCGCGAGAATGACATGTTTGGGGCAAGAGAATACCTGCGAGCGACGCTGTCGCTAGCATCGGCAACGCCACCATGTGCTGACCCACTCATGGCCTCTTCATCGTACTGTCGCTTACCCAAAGTGGACTGAGGGAACTCGTAGCCGCTGATCTCGAAGCTGCTCGAGTTGGACCAAGCGGGTCGGGAAGCGGAGCGAGTCTCGGGGAGCGGTGGCGGCTGGAGCCTTCGAGCGCCATAGTGACTAGCTGATGATGGGTCCTCGGTAGCTGCGTGAGACTCGGCAGACCACCACTGACCATTGTTGGAAGAGGCATCGGCAGAAGCGTCGGAGGAGCGACCGTGGAGGTAGTTGGGTCTGCGTGCGTAGTGCTGATCAGCCATGGTGCTGGCATCCGAGGCTCCACGAGGCCTTGTGGATTCAAGTGCTGTAGCGCCTGCGAGGCCTGAAGGTGCGGGCATGCTGTTGTACGATGAAGGGTGGCCGAGATGGGATTGCTGGACTTCAGCGCCCGAGTAAGACGACATTTGCTGTTGCTGCTGTTGCCAGACTTGCTGAGAGCGGAACGACTGATCCTCATAGTTGCCCTGGAAACCCATGGTCATGGCGACAGTGTCGCGAGGAATGTCCCAGATGGAGGTAGCTGCCTCAACGTCGGAAGGACGAGCGGGTTCCAAGTGCTCACCCTTTGCGCTTGTTCCAGTGTTAGGAGAGCGAGGTTTTTGGTGAGGAGCTCCGGTGAGGCTGTTCCAAATCCCCTTCATACCGTCTCCCCACAAGTGAGAACCATCCTCGACAGGACGGCCGTTCTGAGAAGAGGTAGAATGGTGGTAAGGATGCGAGTAATGATCGGTGGAAGAGGGATGTGTGTGAGCCATGGTGGGAGAGGTGGAGCGGTGAGCGGGAGAATGCGTGGCGATGGCCATGCTACGTGTTGGTCCAAGCAAAGGCTGACCGTCGATGGGGCTGTGTGGCTCAATGGGGCCGCTCGAGCGAGAAGAATACGAATGGGAGGAGGATGGACTGGACGCAGAGGTGCAAGTAGAAGCCGAAGCGATAGAGGATCGGCTTCGACTGGCGAAGGTTGTGTGGGTAGTGTTTGTGAATGAGGAGATGGGCGGAAGCGTGGTTGTATTGGAAGACGAAATAGGGGACCAAGAGTTGGAAGGATAGTCGTCCTGGTATTGTCGATACGAACGACGAGAGTCTCTTTGCATAGCGAGGCGACGAGGCAAAGGCTATGGGCGGCGGTCAAGGGACGAACGGCTAATGCGAGTGTTGATGATGGTGAAGAAGAACAAGATGGAGGAGCGGAGGAGAGTGTGTGGTGTGAGCTGTCAGCTGTGACGATGCGGCGTAATGAGCTCCGAGTGGTGCCAGCGAGAAGCTGAGCAAAGGGAAGTGATGATATGGTGATGGTGACGGGATGAAAGGGCAAAGAAGAGAACAAAAGGGGGATGGAAAGGGTGAAGCAGAGAAGAGAGGATGTTGACAAGAGACTTTAAGGGCGGGCAGGAAAAATGTGGGATTGGTGGCTGATTGAATGGGTTTCGAGAGAGTATCGACGAGCGTTGGGCGTAATAATAGGAGGAGTGGAAAGAATGATGCCGGAAGCGAGTGTATGGTAGAATACAGTCTGTCGAGTGAATGAAAGCATGAGACTCGAGACGAATTCTCGGTGTGGGCGCCGAGCTCAACGGGCGGAAGCGCAAAGTCGGAGTTGGAGACGAGATAGAAGAGCAGAGAGGATGAGTAAAGCGACAAGGACAGCAGCGGCGACGGTACTAGGAAGCCAACGGCGTTTGGCATCAGACGAGGCGATGATGCACTCGCTGCTCTGGTCGAAGCTGTCGTTCAAAGTTATGCTGCGCCGAAGAGCAAGGACCAAAAAGCGAGGGGAAAAAAAGCCACTCGAGGACAAGCAGGTGAGGAGGAAGCTGCAGTGCGTGTGCATGGCAGCTTCTTTTTGTCCGTATTGTCCATCGGAATTCGACTCTGGATGTCGACAAAGTCAGGCACAGTGTACAATACTGAACTGTACTGTACAGCAGAGTAACCCTACCAAGCACGGGACCAGACTTGGACCCAGACAAGGCGACAAGCGAGACCCAACGAAACATGAGGTGTCGCACTTGACAGAAGCATAGCAAATGAACAGCATGAGGCTTGCTTTCCATCATGGCTGCGCATGACGGAAGCCAAACCAAAGCAAAGCAAAGCAAAGCAAAGCAAAGCAAAGCAAAGCAAAGGACAAGAGTGCTCCGAGGATAGCCAGCTGTGCCTGGCTTTGGCGTAGGCGAACTCGTTTCTTTTTTCTTTGGCACAAGAGCAGGAAAAGTGAGCTCTATCTTGTCCTCCTTTTACAAGAACAATATTGATAATAAAAATTAATATAAGAAAGATAATAAAAAGAGCAAGAGACACACATCGCCAATGCAACATGCTCTGCGGCAAGTCTGCGATGTGTGATTGTGTCGCAGATGTTGATGTTTATAATTTTTTTCTTTAAAAAGAAAGAGCGCTTCTCCCCAGCCGTTCACCTTTTTTTTTTTTTAAAGGAAAGGGTGGGAAAAAGTGCTTTTTTCTTGATTCGCCAACTCATTCCGTCTCCTCCCTCCGAAACAGGCCCCCGAACAAGGAAAAAGCCGTGCAAGTCTGGGTGAGCATGCATAGCAAACGAGTGCATATCTGATCTGGTTATGCTATGCTGTGCTGTATGCTTCCCTGGTCATGTCTTTGATCCGCGGGCTTTCCCATTGTCTGTCAGCAGAGCAAGCAAGAATTACAATACAATGCCCATTTTGACAGCTGCTAAGCATGCTTCCAATCAACAAAACACAAAATCCAAGATCATCTTGCATTGTTCTCGTGATCAAGTTTGACAACTCGAATACGGTTTGCCTTGATGCAAAGCTTTTGTCTGGTTCGTATCAAGTCGAAAGTTGAAATTGACGTTTGTTGAAACAGCACCGAGACCATACCGAACATTGACAAATCCATCATTCCATCTCCTCTTTAAAACAGCATGTTTCTGCCCCAATCCCATACAACACAAGTTTGTCGCTGTTGTTGAGCAGGCGTGCTCATAATAAAATCGCACGACCGTATCGTCGAGCCTGGATGGGATCGGATCGTGACATTTCTGGGTGTACTGTATAGTAGATGCTTCTAGCACAGTGGAAGAGCACAGCTGCACGCGCAAGTGTGGGAAATAGGATTTTGCGCTCTCTCTCTCTCTTAAAGACACGAAATCAAGCGAAGAGGAAGCAGCGCTCTGGGAAAATTTCATAGCACACAGTGGTCGGATAATCCGAATAAGCGACATTTTTTTTTCCCCTCCCTCTCTTGTCTAAAAAAGAAAAAAAGGAAGAAAAAAAAATGAAGGGCGACTATCGGACTCTCAGCGCATATCGGGCAACGGCGATTGTCGCCCCTCTCCCCACTGTGATGTCGCTCGGTAGAATTGCATTCCCTGTCTCACCTTTGGCTTTTGGAGTGCACAAAGCAGACACACTCACTCACATAAGCGCCTCCGCGGCCGAGCCAACCACTAACCAGTCCCGCCTCCTTTCTTGCCTTGTGGGACGCTACCCCCTCTTGCCCTCGATTTCCTGCTCGGTCAACCACCGCATCGTCAACTAATACCACATTACGCTCTCGTGTCGTGTTCGGAAGAGCACGCCGTCTTCCGTCGGCGTGATCCCGGGGATGAGCAGAGTCGGAGTGCTCATCCTGCAGTATCCGCATTACCTTTCAGAGGGTGCAAAGGCAGGTGCTCACGACGGATGGTAAGAGCTACAAGAGGTAAAGCAAGGAGGCGTGCTCTCACGATGGATCTGCCCACATGCGACTCAGTCCATCACCTATTCGAAGCGAGACAAGACAAAACGAGACAGATGGCCACTCGCCGTCCGCCCCGATTGTCTGATATAATCCATTTCCACATCGCAACAATTCCGCGGTCTTTGAGAGAGTACTCGTAGCCCCTACTGTCATCAAACAACCTCGCTTTTTTCAAAGACTTGATTCATCGTCTGTCAACATGATCCTTTGATACCATTAAAGAAGCAATGTGGTCACGATCGAGTGCCACCCCAGATCGTGGTGTTGTCGTTCAGTCGTCTTCTCATTTCAAGGTGGGGACATGGCGAACCCAGATCCTGGTTCGCCTGCCACGCACTCATGACGCGTTCCATCAGGGACTGACGGGACACTTGCATTTCGCATTTCGCATCTCCGAACTCGGCATCATCCTCCCCCCATCCTAAAAGAAATAAAATAAACATAAAAACAAGGCTCATTTGCATACTGTACTGTATCAACAACAGACTTTAAGCACAACACCTATTAAAAAAAGGGGGCAAGATTTTCCACGAGTTGCCAGGGTCTGTATCTACTCTTTGCCCACCGTGCGCTTCCGGTGGAAGCAAACATTTTTCGTCCTCAGCTGCACAAGCTCGCCTTGATTGCCACTGTTTGACTCGCTCTTGTCGCTGTTTCGACACATATGCTACAGTGATCATCGGAGACAGCCGCCTCTACATCGTTCGAGCATTTATGCCTTGTAATCTATAAGCGCTCATATTGTAGCCTTGGCAGTTAAGTTCGCTTCGACGTGGACTAGTCGGTCTGGGATTTCTACTGGAACAAATGAGCCCGGTCTGTCAAACCTAGATCTTTCCCTTTTTTGTTTTCAAGTGTCGATGCATGACAAGTGCCAACGTCAGAGCAAACAAGATTACGACGTCTTCTTTGTTCTCCTTGTCATGCGAGCAGAGAACGATGAGCGTTGTATGGCCGTGGCTTAGCCGTGCTCTCGGAATCTCTTCTCCGGTCAAGGATTCTCTCATGCCAAAATGTCACTTCGGCCCATCCTTTCGCCCCGTCCATTCGAATTCGAACCAAAAAAAAAACAAACTACAGTAAAAAGGGTGTCGGTGCTAAAGATGGGGAAAGTTTTTTAAAAAAAAAAAAAATCAGAAGTCAATCCGATCCAAATCAAACGGCGGCAAAAGCACAGCAGGGCGCACAATCTGCTAGAAACATTGGGCTGCAGACATGTCAGAGACAAGCAAGCAGACAGAACCCCTTTCATGTCCAAGTCGGGATTGCAATACTTCCAAGACTCGATGCAAATCATTCGCACTGCGCTCGCTCATCCCCCCTGCTCCCATGTCTTGCCCGAACAATTCCCTATCAAAGATCAGAGTTTAAGCTTTGGATCCGTCGGATGCTCGTTTCTAGTCTCCGAATCCTTCTTGATTTACAACACAGAGAACCGCGCTTGATTCTCGCTGAAAGCCAGAGAGAAAGAACGAGAGAGAGAGAGAGAAAAAAAAAATCAATTCATCGACTCCAAACAGCTGCCATGCTCTCGGCTCCCATGAAGAAAGAAGCTTTGTTCACCTCGTGCCACGCAGCAGATTTATGCCGACTTTCAATATTGGTTTCATGGCATGTACTTTACTGTATCTTCTCCATGTTCCATCGCACTTATAAAGATGCAGAGCATGCATCATAAATCCGCAGGCCGTCTTGGTCAGCTTCTACTACTGTAGCATCGACAAGGCTAATCTCGCTTGAAGGTTGGCTCGATGAGCCTTGACGTTGACCAACAGACGAGAGAATTATGGCGTCGATCGAGACTAACCTACTGTAAAAGATGAATTCATTTTTTGGGACCTGAATTGCCATCCCGTGTCGGCGAATTTCGAAACAATTCTTCTTTTTACTGTAACCTCCTGGCGAGAGCCAAGGGCTGAGCGTGCCAAGGTATCCATCTGCACGCCACCAATTTGCCTCCCCCACGCTGTTTCGTCGTGTAAAACTCCGTTGGAAGCATGTCAGTTGCTACTCTCATGCCAAGAGGATCAAACCAAACATCAAAAAGTTCGGGACTCGCTAGATGCATCTTGTTACTGTACCTCATTCGCTGAAATCACCGACACAGTTCGGTTGACATTTACTGTACAGAACAGCACAAAGGCACCACCTATGACCATGCAGCCTCAGCCACGTCGGATGTGCTGGTTTCATCTTTCGACGAATGGCCTTCCTTGTCTTGATCAAGCCGCACCGCTTGCCGAATGAGACCCACTTCCGATGTGACCCGACAATGCTGGAAAAATGGGTGGCTTGTCTCCAAACAATGTTCCTTCGATAGGTATGCTGTAAATGGTCGGAGTTGGTTGTGTTATTGACTGCTGGCATGACTAGCTGATTTTCGGGAATCTCTTCGAGTCGGATTCGAAGGCAACTTGTGATTCGGTATGGCCTTTGTCGAACATGCAAAGCGTTTTCAAAGCTGCAGCGAAAATCAATGGGGCGACGGGGCGAGGAAAGAGAGAGAGAGAGAGATTTACTCCTCGACACAAGGATGCGCGAGTTTGGCAGATAATTTGCATGGAATGCATCACAAGGGCCGACGACGATCATATCGTCTGCTTTCCCTTTTCTTTCTTGTCAAAAGCCCAAAGATCATGCGACTCGCCCGAAGACCCAATCTGCCTAATGTACAGCACTGTACTGTACATATTTGTGCTCGTTGTTCGGCGTTCATATGCCGCTTCAAGGTGGTGGGCTTGGACTCAGCTGCGTCTCGGTGAGACTGATGCTTCGAATGATGCACAGGATGCATCCTGCTTTATCTCGCACAATATATCAGCAAGCTTGAAGTTCTCACGGATACTTGCGTGGCTTCAAGCTCCGACCAGATGGAATCCGCGTGATCCTTATGGGCTCTCGTCGAATCAGCTTGTTTAGATTTTCGTAATACAGTAAATCTGCTGCTCGAATTCGCCCGTTTCCGAATCTGCCTGAATCCGATTACCAACTCCGACATTTTGGGTCGTCCTTTTGCACTTGCTCTTCTCCTGCGTCTTTCTCAACGAGTGCAAGACGAGAGAGCCCGTGGGAGAGACCCTTTCTGTCTATGAGCAGAGCTTGGGCAAATCTGGCCTATCCTGCGTCTGGCTTCCAATCCGGTTTTGTTGTGCATGTTTGCTTCCGTCGGGATCAGCTGCAAGCCTTCCACCATTACGTTTCAGCTGTCAAAACCCGCAACGTCGCTCGGTGCTCAGTCAAGCCCCCTAGCATCTCTGATCTCCTGCCCGTCGGCCCTGCCCGAATCCCGTTCCTGGTCGAAGCTCGGCCGTTTTCCGTTTCCACGATGTCGCTTCTGCTTCGAAGATCCGCTCGGCTGCCCTTAACCTGCCGTTGTGCGGCGTTCCTGCTCGGTTCCTGCCTCCTTTCGAGGCGTTTTGATGCTAAGATGCGCTGCTGCCTTGCCCAGCTGAGAGCTACTTGCTCGCTTAGCTCGTCAATACGTCAGCCCTTCAATTCGAACCCCAAGCAAAGGAAACCTTTCTCAGACCGAGTCCCAGAGGCGAGAATCCGGGCTATGCTCCATGCTTACACCAGGACAAACTCGCTTTCTACACAGAGGAAACGAGGGACAACAATCTGGAAAAGGCGATAGGAGCCAAAACAACAGTGAAAGCTAGTCAAATTTTCTCGGGTTTTCGCATGGATCAATGCGCTCCATAGAAGACGCTGTTTCGCCTCGCATCGATGCTGAGACACGTCTCTAATCTGCCTCTATGCATAGATTCTTCAACGTCTTCCGTCTCCGCCTCCGCCTCAGTCTCTGTTTCTTCGTTTTGTTTTAGAGGGTCAGTATCGCGTGAAGCGAATCATTTTGGGTCGAAAGGACACTTTGATGACAACAAGGCAATCCCCGACGTCGCATACTTTCCAGCGCCTTGTTTGATTTTTCTCGCATGATTGTGCCTAGCTGCTACTGCATTGAGATACGGACATAAAACGCCAATTTGATATGCGACGGAGCGGTCTCCACCGAGACCAGTGATACTGTACGTAAAGGTGCCTACAACCGAGTTCTGAGTTGTTCCTAGTGGGGGTGATGTTCAGGGTGATTTGGTCAGCTGCTCTCCAAACAAGACTGCAATCTAGTCTGCGAGACAATCCTTTTGTTGTGTGTGCCATGCCAAGCGCCCGTTTGCATAGTGGGCTGGCCATGTCTCGGCCACATGCGAATTCGCTTAGCTGGCTTTCGTGTGCCTCTCTCCGGTCTCGTGTTCACGTCGTTGTGTCTGTACAAGATGCGGAGGCCTCCTGGTACCTGATTTTTGACCCTTGTCATGGGGATTTCAAGACTGAGAGCGCGGTCATCTTGAAAATCGGCTGTGCTTGTCCCGATGGGTCGTGAGAGGTACAGTGATTGCGTGCGAGGGGCCGCTAATTCTGGATGTCACAAAGACTCATCGAGTCAGCTCTGATGACGCTCGCTTGTCTTCATTTACCTCTGTCGCGAGACCGGCAACCCTCTTGTTGTCGCCCTTAGTTTTCAGTCCAGTGCAATGCTGTGGTAGCCTTGACTTTGAAAGATCACCGTGAAGCGAGACGGCGACGTTGCATAGAAGACGAGGAAGACAGAGGATCCTTGCATCCAAGTGTGAGCAGGTCACGGACTTCACCGGACAAGGCATCAAAGCTTCGCATGACAGCATATTTTCCCAAGAAGGTGCAGTCGTGCCTCTTGTCGAAGTCGCCTGTCTCCGCTTTGCAGACTTGATGGAGAAATCTTTCCTGCTCTAGCTCGTTTGGATCTCGCTTTCCTGCTTTCCCCAGAGAGGGCGGTTGAGTTGAGCTGAGACGAGCTGAGTGCTGTAGAGTGCAGGACGTTTCCACTGTTTCAGGAGAATCTGCCAACCCTTCCAAGGCAGCAGTTTAGCAAAGCCTCATCCGTCGTGCTATTCGGCGGTATGCAGTACCGAGCAGAAGTGTTGATCAGTCAGGGAAGCATCGGCGAGCCTGACACGGCCAAGTGAGTTGCGGTCTTGCAATTGACAACGCGAATGGGACGTGCCCCTTGCTTTCCAGGTAGGGCGGGGAAGCAGGTAAGTTGGAGCGGAGATAAATGCGAGACTGACCGCGCGGTCTTTGTTCGTCGTTTTCGCCGAAGTCTCGGCACGATTTCCTGTATAGTCAATCCAGCCGCGACGCGGCTAGCGTACCAGACTGTGTTCTGATGTCGCCTCACTTGCATGAGCCTACTGTATGTCGAATCGAAAGAATCCTTCAGAACTTGAAATGCAGTGCGGGCTTGACCTAGTGCCGCCTGAGGAAACGATCGTGGAAACATGGAACCAAGAAGGCAATCTGTGGTATTCCGCCGCACCTTGAAATGGCTGCTACAAAACGAATTTTGGATCGAGTGGTATGGAAGCGAGCTCCTTTAAGCATACCTGTGGCTCCGATAGGGATAGCGAGGAAGCACAGGAGAACAGGGCCAGATGAGCCGGATCCGAGACCAAGATGGGATTTTCGACCGCCGGGGTAGGCACGACTGTAGCTGGCCAGCCAGCCACCTTCGCTTAGAGACCAATTTGCTCTTGAGTCTGCCTAGCGGCGGCTTTCTGGGCATATCGCGGCAAGCTGTTAAGAAAGGAGGGAAAGCTGGTGCCGTATCGATGCAGCTTGGCTTCTGCCGTTGCTGATGCGTAACTCGCTCGCTTCCAAAGCACTGTATCTATTGCACAGCGTAGTATTACAACAGGCAGGCTGGCAGACTCTCGTCGCGAATCGTGAGCCTTGGATACCTGAAATTTTGGGTCTCCACGACCCTTGATGCTCGCTTAAGCGCGGAGATGCAAATTGTGTGTACGGATCAGCTAGAGCCTGGGAAATTGTAGAGGAAGCGCAGTGCAAGCGTTTGCAAGCAGAAGCAGGTGCCTGACAACCAACTCGTATTTCCGTTGGCTGCTTCGCTCCTGGTTGCTTCGTTGCATACCGGGCATGTCGACAATGTTAGGATAACGACCGTATCATGGCACCAGCCTCTCCGGCGCTTGCTATATGACCTGTCGATCCATTGCAACAACGTACCATAGCATCGGTCAAAGGACCAAAGCTGGATAGCGTATCTTGTGTCTGTTATGTTTGTCTTGCCTGCCTTTTGTTGCTGACGAGGGAGCCAACGAATCAAGCAAAGCGACAGCTACTGCACAACAACGGCAGCACAATGGGGCTTGGAGGTCGTTCTTACCATGCCGCACTGTATTCTTCTTCTGCCCTTTCCTTTTTCTTTTCAAAGTAACTCCCTCGGAGTTGTTCAGTAGATGCATGCACCTTTTTGTTCGCTTGTCGTCGCCTCCGTCCCGACATTTGACTGTCCTCTCTGTTCTTACAATGGCCGCTTGGCGATTCGAGTCAGTCGGTTCCTATGAGAGAAATGCATTTTGCGCGAGTCGTCTTTGTTTGGTGGCAGCTCCCGGCCGAGTTTCGTTTCCTCACTTCAAGGCAATTGCGACCACACAACAGACGACCAAGTGAGACAGTCTGTAACGATGCAAAGCCTCACGCTAGATTGTTGCTTTGAACGGGCTTTGAACGGCGGTGGCAACCTGGATAGAATGTGCCTGGCTCGCGCCAGCAATAGAACAGGATTCCCGACAACGTTCACAATCAGGGTATTTGCCAAAGTGTCTAGGAGGACCGGCGCGCTTTGATGTTAAGCGTTGGTCAGTCGCGTTACCGCGGCGAAAAAGACCTTGACCTTCGTCTGAAAACCCCAATGATGGCATCTTGAGCCGCAGTTGATCCAAGCTACGTGCCAGATCGGATCAATTTGCTGAAAAACAGTTCACGCTGGCCTGCTGGCACCGGGCGAACCTTTGCGTCTCAAGAAAGGTGCAGATGCCAACCAGATGGATCGGCAAATGGGATTGATGAATGGCATGCGACACTCGACTTGTCGGCTACGGGGCCTGCATTGAAAATGAAGACCTGTCGCATGATGCGGGAAAGGGTAGAAAGCACCTTGTTGGACCGCATGAAGCTCCAACGGAAACACCTTCGAGGTCGGCTTCTTTCATGCCGCGCTTAACCGTGCCTGACTGTGTGCTTTGCCCGCGTTCCCACTTTACAATTGTGCTGCCTTACCTCTGGTTGTCTTGCCAGAAAGTTGACTGCGTCTTGAAACGCTTCTTTGGACTGCCTGCCCTGTTCGTGCTGTCCAAGTCGTGTTTGGTCGACTCAGGAAGCTCTTCTATGGGCCCGAATCTGTCTTTCCTTGAAACCAAGACGCTATCAAGATCAGTCCAGGGGTCTTCGGAGCACACGTCTCCGACAATGATTGCTAAATCAGTTGCGAGACTGAGCTGCAGCGGAAGGTGGCAACATCGAGATGTAGTCGAGGACAGCCGAGCCAGCCACGATTTTGGGTGTTGTACAGCTCACCTCGCGTCTGTTGGACCGGCTTTTTGATTTTTCCGAGGATAGGCCGGCTCCGTGCAATGTTAAAAACAAAGACGGTGTTGCACATCAATGTCGATCAGTGTCAAGCTTGAAGCCGGACATGAGATGTCGCTGAGAACGCGCGCCACGATGCAAGAGTAATATGCGAGTGCAAGTCGCTGCATCTCGAAAAGAGGCGTGGGCAAAAAATTGTGCCCTTACCGAGCAGAGCAGGGTGGCTTTTTGCTGTCGGGCTTGGCTCTGCTTGACCCGATCATTCCAAGTCGCCTCTGGACCGACGAAGCTGCTTGACACGCTGTACACACTAGTGTGGTGTCGGCCAAGGGTATTCCTGTGTCCTTGCCGGAGGTTGCCAGCCTGATCCGAGGAAGAGGAGACACAGCAGGAATCAATGCACTGACTCCGACTCTACCTTTCTTGACCAGAATGACTTTCAATGCGGTGTAGGGATAGGCCCTGATCATGTTGTTCGGCATACGGACCGACTCGATGAAGCGAGATAGCGTTCCTTGTCATAGGAGCCGGACGCTTTAACCGACCGCCCTATCCCATCATCCCTGCAGCGTTCCCATCGCGTGAAGCTTTGAGTTGCGGCGAAGCAGACGAGACAGTAGAGCATGCCACCGATTATCCCAGGCTATGGTGGCAAGCTGATACTGGGCACCGTCGCTTCCGGTGAGCGAGAACAACATACTTGCCAAGGGCGGAAGCATCGTGAAGGTGGAGGCTTCCATGGGCGTGGGCAACCGAATTTTTGGGTCGAAGAATTCAGCGCCTGGCGTGATTTAGCGCATGATATGTGCCGCAGCTAGCGTCTCCGCGTTCCGCTCTTGAAGTGACCCAGATGCTCCTACCGCAAGCATTCTAAGTGACCTTTCATCATCCGTGTTCTTCTAGGAATGGACGGTCGATACTGCGGCGGGTTTCTTCTCGCTGACCATCAGACCCAGGACACCCTCGCGTCAGGCGCTAGTCGCTTAACGAGATAGATGGGATATGGCGGTGCAACGTCGGGAGGGCGCCAACTTTGTCGAACGGCTTTGGCTCGAAACGATCGCGCCATCAGACCGATCATATCAGGTGCACCCTGTAAATCAAAACACCCTGCAATCAAAGCCTCCAAGATCACTTTGGTTTGTTTGCCATGTCTTGGCAGACGGTGCCGCCTTTGCAAAGACGACTGATTTGTCCTGCTGCGTGCGCGCTCATAGGTTTAACGACAGAGCGGTGTCTGATATGCTAGACTTGTTTGCCGGTCGCAGCTTCGCCGGCATGGATCAAAGCAAGTCTCGCTTCAGACTGGATGATCACATCGATTCCGACTACCCGTTCTGCTTGTGCACTGAGCATTATCTGGCTTCTCATTTGTCTTCATGTTGAGCTGAGCACCATTCGTCCGGAAAGGTAGCGAGTAGCGTACGAGAAAGTTGTACTTACTTCCGTGAGTAGCGGTCTCTCCTTGGCTCGGATGTACAGTACAGTACAGGACTTGGATGAAGTCCAAAATACCAGGTCAATAACAAGGGGCGGGATGCAGGGTGGTGCAAGAGGATGCAGCCCAACTTCGAGGATCAGGTCGCTCGACGTGTGCTCGCGCATCTGTGGAATCTGGTCTGAGCTTAGGTTAACAGACCATAGTGCGGCAGGACTTCATGCTGTCGGTCGTCGTGATGCATGGGTCGTGACAGACGCTCCATAATCTATTGCGTATTGTACAGTGGTGATGAGAGGCAAAGTCTATTATCTATGAAAAGCTGCTTATGGTGTTGGTCAAAGATGAGTCGTGGTAAGCAGACTGAATGGAAGGCGATCGCTGGCGCTGCTGACTGACAAAGCATATGATGGCAAAAGCTCACTTCCATGTGTCTACAACCAGAAGGTCTTGCCAAATGGAACAGCCAGCAAACGCTCTGGATCGTCCGACGTCTGCTGAATCTCTTTGTGCAATTGCCAGTAGGGGTCGTCCCAGGTCTCGTCCGACATGGACCATGTGCCCCAGTGCATGGCAAACGCGCGCTTGCTGCCAATGTCGCGTGTCACTTGGACCGACTCAGTGACGTGCATGTGCTGGATCTGCATGTGCCAACGTGGCTCGTACGAGCCTATTGGCAAGCAAGCGACGTCGAATGGACCCAGTGCTCGGCCAATTGCTGTAAAGAGCGAAGGAGAGTAGCCCGTGTCTCCACAAAAGAACAGAGATCGAGCTTCAGGTGCTGTGCTGGGCGAGCGGGAACGGGACCGAGCTGTACAATTGTGGTCAGAGTAGACGCGAACGGCGTACGAGTTCCACAGGGTTGTATTGGTGTCGAGAGGGGTTCTAGCACTCCAGTGACTGGCAGGCACGGCAGTGACATCGAAGCATCTTGTGTGCTCACTTGCGCCATCACCCTTGGATGGCACACGGACGGTCAGAGGCATTCTGCTTTGCTGCCACCAATCGAGCTCCACAATACGCTCCGAATCGATGCCGTACTGGTTCAAAATGCAAGCAAGCCCGATGGGTACGACGAAAAGCGTATGCTCGGGAATGAGTGGGAGGACATCGATGTCGAGATGGTCGAAATGGTTGTGAGTGAGGAGGACGACGTCGATGGCTGCATTGGAAACGAGCTCTTGGATGGTGCAGGGCATGGGACGCATCCTGGTAGGACTGAACAAGCTTGCTACGGGTTGCTCGCCAAAGACAGGGTCTGTGAGGATGGTTACGCCGTCGAGCTGAATCAGACAAGTGGATTGGCCGATCCAGGTGAACGAGGACTGACTTGCATCGCGAACGACTGGTGTCAAGGTCTCTGTCTTTTCGGACAAGCTGGTTGAAGCAGAGGCAAAGAGCTCATTCCACTTGATACGCTCGACCGGAAGCAGCATTTCGATCTTTTGGCGGCCTTCCTGCGTCTTTTGGTCTGCTTTGTAGCCGCCATCCCACCAGATGCGTGGTTTGTAAAAGACGCTGTAGAAGAGCTTCCAGTAGACCCATTCCCATGCACCCTGCTCGCGCCATTCTGGAACAACGTTGGCGTAGCGACCTAGCACCTTGAGCGACGAGAAGCGTTTGTGGATGCGCGTGACTTCAGCGTCAGTCGCGCCGCCATACCAAGATGTCGTGCGTGTTGGCGTGGCAGGCGGAGAGAGGGCATCAACATCCTCGTTGCTGGCATCGAGACCTTGCTGCCTAAGGATCTCTTGTGCCTTGTTTCGTTCTGCGCTGCCGTCTGATCTCGAGTTCTTGGAGTTGGTATGCGCAAGTACACCGACACGTTCTGCAACACGCACGCCTGAAGAGATGGCGTGTGGTGGGAGAAGAGGTGCGCGCAATGGATACCTTCTCTTGCGCGAGGCGAGTTCGCGTCTGCGGATGGTCTCCTGCGCCAGGTAATATAGACCCCACCCTGCGACATAAAGCGAGGAGATAGAGACAAGCGCTGTCTTTATCTGTTGAGGTTTGGTGGGCAGCATGGCGGCTTAGCCGGATGGCAACCGAGCCTCTTGTCGAGGTGCTCGTGCTGAGTCGGCGGCCAGGCACTTTTGCCTCAAGCACACCCTTGATCGTGCTTGATCGTTGTCGGAGGCGACCCGAGGAATGATGCTGTGCTCTGATCACGAGACGATGCTGACTCTTGTTTTCGGAAAGGGGCCGATGCAATGATGTGATGGCATCAAGCAAAGGGTTGGTACGACCTGCTCTTGTTGCGTGTGTGTGTGACAGCTCGGTGGAGGCATGCACACTTTTTGTGGCCCCTCGCCTCGAGCTTTAAATTTTCTGTGTTTCTTTTCTCTCTTTTTTTTTTTTTTTTTTTTTTTTTTTTTGCCTTCTTTTTCTCGCTGTCTTCGGGGTCTTTCCGATGCAAAAAGCCCGGAGAGATTCGGTACCACCGAATCACCCAAATTTCACTGGATGGTGGATGGGATTGAGGATCGGGCTAGAGCCGATCTAGAAGCAAGATTCCTCCACTTTTTGCCTTTGTTGGTTCTGGCTCGCATGCACGTCCTTTCAGCAGACCAACAAAGGGACCCTGAATTCTCTCACGCTGAATACATTTAGCCATCAACTTCACTTCCCTTTGTTCGTCACCCCGGCACATCCGACAATCAGCTTAGGCGCATTGCGACAGACAGGGCCGGCGCGAGTCTAAGCCAGCCAGCTTCAGCGAACTATAAAAGCCTGCCTCGTGACCACTTTCGATTCTACCTACGCCTTCCGTCTTGCCATCACATCGGTAGCATCCGATCTACCCCAACACTTTCAGAGAGGTTTGAGTGAACTATAACACAGCAAAATGCCCGCAATCAGAGCAGCAGCATGGCCTGCGCCTCTTGATAATGTCTTCACTCAGACCTCTGACGACCAGCTCGACACTGAAGAAGCCATCAATGCTCTCTTTTCACGCCTGCGACCATCAAGACTCGACTTTGGCAAGGATGCTGTCACCAACAGGGGACCCGTCATCAATCCATGGCTTTCCGAAGCTGAACAACACCAGCAGCGTGCGAAAGCATCAGCTGATGACAAAGCCGCACCCAAACCAACTCTGCTTCTCGAGAGGCAAGCCCATGTCAACTTTCTCACAAAGCTCCTCGAGCCGCTTTCAGGTGCTTACACCGCTTTCGACACCAATCGATCTTGGCTACTCTACTGGATTTTGCACTCTTACGATCTGCTCTCGGTATCTCTTGATCCGAAAGGCCGCGCTAGGGCTATTGCCACCTTACTATCGTTCCAGAATAGAGCCACTGGCGGATTCGGCGGCGGTCCCGATCAGATCGCTCACCTAATGGCCACCTACGCAGCTGTATCTGCTCTTGCTATCATTGGCGGTCCTGGCCCCACGCCGACTGCACAAGATATTGCAAATGGAATCTCTGTCGAGGTCGGTCGCGGAGGTTGGGACGATATCGACCGCGAAAAGATGCTCGAGTGGATCTCGAGCCTCAAGCAGCCCGATGGCAGCTTCTTGGTGCACGTCAACGGCGAAGTCGATGTTCGCGCCGGATACTGCGTAGTCTGCATCACTACTCTTCTCGGCATCTCCACGCCAGGGCTGATTGATGGCATGGCTCCCTTTATCACCAGCTGCCAGACCTACGAAGGCGGCATTGCTGCAGCCAGCCAGCCCACCTATCAGCAAGGCAGCTCAGCAGAAGACGACATCACTCTTGTCTCTGACGACGTCCCACGACCACCACTGGGGGAGGCGCACGGCGGCTACACATACTGTGCTGCAGCAAGCCATCTTGCCCTCACGCTCCTTGAATTTTCACTTGGGGGCTCCACTTCCTCCTCATCAGCAACTCCCACAGCAGCCAACTTCTCCCTACAGCCAACAGCATCCCTGAATCGCGATGCGCTCATTCGATGGGCTACTGCGCAGCAAGGCATTCCGTTCGAAGGCTGTGGATTCCGTGGGCGCACCAACAAGCTCGTAGACGGCTGCTACGGCTGGTTTTCCGGTGCCGGACTGTTCACAGTCCTCTCGGCCATGATCGAAGCCGAGCTCATTGAAGACGCACATGCACGCCTCTCTTCCTCGAAACCGACCAAATTTACAGGAGCTGAAGATTTCAATGGAATGCTTACCGTCCCACCCACACCTTCCGTCTTTGCCCCTGCCACAGACAGCACCAGCACCAGCGCTGGCTCTTGGAAAACAGAATCCACCCTCGACAACGCCTCCGACTCGGACGACGACACAGACGATCTCTCTCCACTGACGCTCTTCGACCGCGTCGGCTTGCAGGAGTACATCCTCGTCGCAGCCCAACGCACCACCGCAGAAGGTGGCGGTTTGCGCGATAAACCAGGCAAACGACCAGACGCCTACCACACGTGCTACAACCTCTGCGGTCTCAGCCTCTCCCAGCACTCCGTACGTTTAAGCACCGAGACTTCAACATTCCTTTACCAGCATTACAAAGGGGAAGACGAGTGGAATAGGCACGTGTACGCCACCATGCTGGCTTGGTCTCTGTCGGCAAGGGACGAGATCGTGGTCGAGGCGAGATCGGATACGCCAGATGCAAAGAGCAACAGGCTGAACCCTACACATCCCATTTTCAACATCACTTTCCCCAGAGCAAAGACATTTATGGATTGGGCTTATAGACAGGCGTAGACAAGACAACAGCAGCAATTCCTTCATCGTGCGAGATGATTCTCTCAAGTGTTGACGCCTGTGAAAGAGAATGCTGAGCTGAGCGTGTTTGCCACCGCAATCGAGGCGGGCGTGCAAGCGACCCGGTTCATGTTGCACACACTCTAAAAAGTCATTCGCTGGTTCCAACTACATCAAGTTGGTTTATGAAGACAAGAGCGATACACACACGTCCCTCGTGATTGATCTGCTTGCATCTTGATCTCTTCTTCGAAGCATTACACGCTGACCACCTCTGTCCCTCGCTTCGAGTGCAAAGCCACCACCTTAGCTCCGTACTCGAAGGGATTTCCATCATACACCACGAACTCCTCGTCCTCATTCTCCTTGACATCCTGTTCCTGCTGTTGGATGTGCAGCACGTCATCGATACCCGACGAGATCAGCTGAACGATGTGTTCCTTGTCCACGAGTCCGTTGGTCTCCAATGCAGCCCGAGTGGCATCCCAAAGAAGGTTGGATGCCATCCAAGCTTCTTCGATTTTAAGGCCTACTTTGACACCTGCCTTGAGGAGGCTTGAAAGCGTGGTTTCGCGCGTCAAGGGCGGTCCACTGAGGCCTCGGATCTCGTCAAATGTTCGAGGCCAGGTTTGCGGGATGAGCAAAACCCCGACGTTACGTTTGGCCAGTTCGTCTGCGACCAAGTGACCTTCAGCTGCTCCAGAGATGACAAGTTTGACCAAAGGGAAGGCATCGACGAGGCGAAGAACTTGGCTGATGTGATCAGCTCGCAGGGCGGTCACGACCAGAGGGAGGTCGCCGGATGCTACTCGCGCCCAAACGTCTCTGGTCGCGCTGGACTTCTTGACATCCTCGTTGCTAGAAGCTGAGAGAAGCTGTCGCAAAAGCCCGATCTGCTCCGAGACACTAGGTCCTCCACCACCGTTATGCGTCAATGTAATGTGAACTGCCACTTCCTCGACCTCAAGGGCTCCAGGCGAAAGCACCGTCGATGCACCGGTGTCAAATTTGACCGAAATGCCAGAGAAGAAAGTGTCACTCTGGGGGAAAACGATTCCTTTAGTGACACCGCTGGCACGGGCCCGAACGAGGTCGTGTCCTCCCCATTGCAATCCGTCCACTGCTCTGGCTGTGGGCCAGGAGCGCAAGTACTCCGCAGTGGAAAGGGCGGGATTGGCCGAGTTGACGGGGTTCAAGGTGTAGCCGTCAGAAGTTTCTGCTTCGGCGACAATGTCGGTGAGACCGAGGTTCGAGCCGAAACTGGTGAGTCCTGGTAGAACCACACCTCCGTGTGCATCGATGATGTGGACCGAAGAGTCAGAGGGGCATACAGAGGATGGGCAGCTTTCGCCACTGCACAAAACCTTGCCACCAGCAACGACGATTCGACCGTTGCCCGAGGTAAAGGTGGTGGAAGAGATGCGGGACTTGCTGCCGAACTTGCGGAAGAAGCGCTGGCCGACGTTGGTAATTACGGTACAGTTGGGAGTAGGCTCCTTTGCAGAGGGGAAAGCGAGTTTTTCAAAGGCGATGATCTCGGTGTACGATTTCTTGACCTCTTCGATCTCGGTGCTAAAGTTGCCGGCTCGAGGAGCAGATGGCGCAGCTTGGGAAGGCCTCTGCTCGATTTCGGCCTCACCGCGAGGCAGATCCGGGCTGGGTACAGGAGCATGGGGTCCAAGCTGGGGCACACCATCGATCACCACTTCGACGGGCGTTGCTCCCATCCTCAAAGGGTGGGTGTTCCACAGAACCAGATCCGCATCCCATCCTTTTCTGATGTATCCCAGCCTGTGGTCTAGACCAAGTCTTTCAGCCGGGGCGGAAATCACACTGCGCAGAGCCTCCGTCTCTCCCAATCCAAAGTGATGCGCCTGAGCGGCCTGGTTGAGGATCCTTCGCGAGTCAGTGACTGGGTGGTCGGACTTGTAGATGGGAGTGATGTTGTGCGAAGCGAGGATGGGACCGGTGAAAGGGGTACCGAAATAGGCTTCGAGCTTGTAGTTGGCATTGGTGCTGAAAATCGCAATGGCAGGGGTGACGTTTCCGTAGGTCTGCTTGAGAAGGTCAGGAACGAGGTAAGACTCATGAGCATGGTGGAAAGCTGCCACAGGGAATCGGAACTCGTTCGAGTGGCGGACAAAGGCCTCAAAGTCTACTTGGGTGTAGCAATGGGTGTTGAGCTTGACTTTGCCGCGGAGAAGGGCAACAAGAGCCTCGAGCTCAAGGTCGTCAGGGAACTCGGCTTCGGCCAGGGTCGAGGGAGCCGAGTCAGTACCGTGGAGATTGGCAAAGGACTTGGCAGAGTCACAGAAGGCATCCTGCTTGTTCTTGAGATCCCTAGCGGCGTTGAAGGTGCGTCGGAAGTCCCAAGCTTCGTCAAAGCGAGTCATCTTGTAGACTCGACGGGCGTTTTCACCACAAGCCATTTTCATGTACCTCCAGCTCGAGCTGCTATCGTTACGATGGAGACCTGTTTCTACGTCAAACTCCTGCAAAGAATGCTCAGACGAAGCGCCTTTGCCTTGTCCGAGGCGAGCAAGGGAGGTAGGCGGCTCAATAAGTCGATCTTGAGGGAGACGCGAAGAGGGCTGCCTATACTTGATGGGGAAAGCCTGACCACCCATCGAGTTGGCCGAACCGGGAAGGACGAGACCGGTAGTGATACCGCCAGCGAGCGATTTGTGGAACGAGACGTCGTGTTGGTTCATGCCGTCAATGGTACGGAGGTAGGGGTTGGTGTTCTTGCCAATGCTATTGACATCGTCGTGGCCGGGGAGAGCGGGTAGGGCACCGACAGACAGATGGACGTGCATATCGACCAGTCCGGGCGTCACCCATCGACCAGCAGCGTCGACCACCTTGACCTTGGAGTCTGCGAGGAACTCGTTGTCCTTGGTATTGGCGATACGCTTGATGATACCCTGCGATAGCAGAACGTCGCGCTCGTGAAGAACCTCGTTTCCGTCATCGTTACCAGTCCAGAGGGTCGCGTTGCGAATCACTACATCCTGGAGGTTGGCCTCGGCTCTCTCGGAGCGCTTCCTGTCATGGAAGTTGACAGGTGGACCGACGGGCGCAGAGATGGCATCACATTTGGCAAGCGAGGCAGCAAAGACGTTCTGGACGTGCGGGTGAGGCGAGGGCTGGTAGACATGGTGCTCGGTGCCCTCGAAGGTGGTGGTGAGAGCACCAAGGTAGTAGACGAGCGTGACGAGGCCTACAAGGGAGAGAAACGAGGATCGCAAGGTGAGCGGCATGCGGGGCTTGCGAGCAGGCGCAGATGAGTAGCTGGGCAGCGTGGCATCTGCCTGCGACTTGGCGTCAGTGAACGACGACATGGTTACCAAGTTGGAGAACGTGGTAGGGTCTGTCGCTCAGCAGTTGGTGGTGGTGGTCATCAAGAAAGGGAGGAAGCGTGGACACTGTGAGGCTGATCGGATCGCCTCGGGACGAGAGCACGCGAGCACGGCCCTCGGGCACTGTCACGCCATCACGCCGACTGGTCAGTCACACCCTTCACTCTCATATTACTGGCACTTGACCGGTCACGGCTGTCAAACCTGAGGCATACGACACTGTTTTCCAGTGCGCAATATGAGCAAAGGAGCCGGAAGCGGACTTTTTTGAAGAGATCCGGCAATGCAATTGGCTAAAAGGAAGTCAGGATGAGGCTAGCAAAGAGTCGAGGGCGGAGCTGTTCGTTCCGACCGCTGATCGTGTGTGTCGTGCATGATGCGCTCGGCATTTTTCACACTTTTTTTTTCTTCGCATTCCAACAGCAGGACCCTTGCCTCGGCGACAAGCGCGGCCAATTTCAGTATCATATCCGACCTTCATCTTTTTTGCGAGTGGCTTGGTAGCGACGAACGCATCCCACCCATTTCACTCAGTCGTCTTTCTTGTTGTTGCAGTGACGGGATACAATCATCAGTTTTGACTTTAAACAGAGACAGGGTATGTAGTAGTACAAATTTGAACGTGAGCATGTCATGCTACATCAGAGGGAGGAAATGGAAACGTCGGATTGTGATTCCGGTCCAATCCCTTGGGGAGCTAGTCGTTTCAGGCGTGCTTCTCGTTGACGTCGATCGCCGCGATCTCATTGTCAACTGCAGCGATCTCCTCGGCTCGACCGGGAACGGTGACCTCTTGGAGAGGATCGGTGTGCTCCTTGACACGCAGCGCAATGACAGGGATCACAAAGATCATGCCAACGGCACAGAGACCCCAAGTGACTGCGAGGTTGGTCATAAAGGGATGCTTGTCGTTGTCCATAGCAAAAGCACCGGCAGCACCAGCCGACTGGATCGATTTGTAGAAGCCGGCCAGGTAGCCGAGCTTGGAAAGATCGTTGGAGCATGCACCGATGAGCCAGTAAGCAAGGTTCTGCCAGATGGCGTCGAGCAAGCCAGAGAAGATGTAGAGGAAGCAGTATCCGACGTATTTGCTTCGGTCGTTGAAGTCGATGCGTTCGGTCTCGGCTGCCACGGAAGCGCGAGTGTAGGTCTTTTGCACGTCGTACGATCCGCCCCAGACGGCCCACATGACGGCAAAAACGATGGCCCAACCAAGCCAAGCGCGCGACTTTCGCGACATGCGCTTGTTGTCGAGGATCTGCCCAATAGACAGACTTCCGACCATCTGGCTGAGCCAGTAGAGGAGGTTGTTGAGCGAACGTGTGCGGAGGGTAAAGAGGACGCCATTGTAGTCGTTGAACTGCCAAGTGTAGAACCAGTTGGAAGCGAGGAACATGGGGAAAAGGAGAATCACCCAAGGATCGGATCGCAAAAGCACAAAGAGGCCTTTGAGCTCCTTGGCCCATGTAGTCTGACTGGGGACCAGCACTCGTGTGCCGTCATCGCGAACCACCTTGGCCGGGTTCATGAGCGCAGCAGAGACGAAAGCTCCAAGACCAGTGAGGACAACAAAAGCAGCATAGGTACCGTTGGAGACGGTATTTGCCTCAGAGTTGTAGGTGAGGCCCAGTTGGATGGCAGAACCAAGTACAGCGCCGAGGTTAAAGATGACCCAGAAGACACTGATGAAGCGACCCTTCTGAGATTCGGTGGGGTAGGCGAGCATGAGTGCACCTTGAGCTGTCCAGAGGAGCGAGGCGCAGATGCCTAGAATGGCGCCGGCAGCGATGACAAAGCCTTGGTTCTGATTGATGTTGTAAGAAAGGAAAGCGCCGATGTAGAGACAGTATCCAAGCGCACCGATTCCGAGTGTAAGACGGGAGCCAAGCTTGTTATGCACGGTTCCAGCAAAGAAGGAGACGACGGAGAAAGTCGAGTAGAGGGCAACAGCAGCCTTGTTGGAAGCGTCCGAGTTGACCTGGCCTCCTCCACCAATACCGGAAACCGCATTGAACATGCCGGGACATAGGAAGCAGACCATTCCGACGAGGGCGACTTGAACGACAGGCATGCTGTAGATGCGCATGACCGTGTTGGACGAGCGCTCGACGGGCGGGACCTGAGCGAGGGTGGTAGGATGGATGTGGGAGGCGTCTTGACCGGTGGCGACGCCATACTTTGGATCAGAGGAGCTGCTGGAAGCAGCGTCGAAGTGTTTGTCGTCCGCCATGATGGATGTCGGTCAGCGTGGTTGAGTGTATCGAAGAGGTAGAGATGCTGACGAGGCGTGTATCGCTTCTGGGTGATGGCAATGTAGCGAGGTGGATGAAAAGGACAAGAGGGTGGGAAAGATGAAGGGAAGTGTGTTTATAGGGACGTGGGCTGCTTGCCATGTGGATGATGCACTGCAGAAGAGTGTAACGTTGACACGAAGACGGACGCTGTCGGGGCCTGCGGTGAGATAGCGACACACGCACACGATCCAGGTGGCGTGCGGGGTGTGGGGTATGGATATGGGTACGGATATGAGCTCCGGAGGCGTGTGGTCGAGATGAAGGAGGATGATGGTGTTGGCTTGAGAAGGAGATGGCGCAGAGGACGAGACGAAAGCAGCAGCAGCAAAGGGTTCGGTGTTGATCGGCGGTGCTCCGAGCCAGGTGCGATAGGAAGAGGGTTGACCGGGACGGCCTGAGAGCGAAGCGCCGATCAAGTGAAATAGGATTAAGCTCTGCTTGTTGGAGCAAGAGGAGTAAGAGGAGCACAAAGTATCAGCAAGGGACGACCGATAAGCGAACCAAAAGGCGCAAGTCCAACACTTGACTATTTCTGGGGTCAGTCACTCTACCCTTGACTTTCCAGCCAAGAGAAATTCAAAAGAAGAGCATCGCATAACAAGGCGGCGCAGCAAAACCGTGCAACTGCGGAGACTTGTCCCGCGTGAATTGACTGTTTTCTCAACGGGCTCTTTTTGCGCAAGCTCGGCTATCGACACTCAGCTTTTCTATCTCTCTCTCTCTCTCTCTCACACACACATACAGAGCCCAACACTTGCTCCATGTGTGGAGTCTCAAGCTCGAATTGGCTTTCCACTTTCTAAATCACATGAAGGCAGAGTTCAAGCTTGACAAGCTCGCAAATAGTGCACACCGACACCGAGACGAGAGCTGATGCTGAGCCTGTACTGTATGAATTTTGTGCAGCATCTTGTGATCCTTTTCCTACCAGTAAAGCCTCGGCTGGCTGAGATTGTAGGCATTGGCGAGCGTTGTGCCTGATTCGCCTCTTGCATCTCTTGCCATTTCCCCCCTCCTTTCCATCTCACAGAAGCATATCCGTTGTCGCTCACTCAGTCCATCGTATGCTTGTCTGTAACACATTGTCGGTACCCGGTGCAAAGCAGCAACATAACTAGCAACACCGGGGCAGAAGAAAGGAGAAAAAAAAAGGGAAAAAAAAAGAAGAAAAAAAAGGCCGAAAGCAAAGCCGTTGTCGTGTCACGAGGCGAATAGGACTTTGAATTTTGCAGCCGCCGCCGCCGCCAAGCTCGGTGGCTCGTCCGAAGCCGCCGATTTTTTGGTGTTTGCTCTGGCTGGCGGAGTCTGTGCCCGCCAAGAGTCTCCGCTCGCTCTATCTGCACAGTGTCTGCTATCTGCGCGGTGTATGTACTTTGAGCGAGAGCTTTTGAGCCAAGTGTACTGTAATGTAGTATCTCACCCCGCTTATCCCGCTTTTAACAAATTGCAAAGCATCCCACACAGCGGTTTGCCCATCATACCTCGGAAAGTGCAGTGTGGGATGGTGTGCAGCTCCTATCTCGGCGAAACCGCCGACTGGACCTCCTCTTTCGCTCGAGTGTCTTGTTGGCTCTGCCTGTGCGGAGACCCCAGTACTGCACAGTACGCCACTCGAAACACCAGCGCATAGGGTCAAGCTGGGGTAAAAAAGTCATGTTGCGAGGAGCATCCAATCATCGGCCCATTGGCTTGACCGCGTGGTCTACACCGATAAGCCCGTCTCAGTATCGCCACATGCAAACCACATACATTGGCACAATCCGCTACAGCATAGGGACGCTTCTTGGTATGGCTCTCTCTCGTCGGCTGTCATTACATCTCCCAGAGTCTGCAGATACATTTCGAGAGCCAACAGCGCTAAAACTTCGATTTCAGTTAATCGACGAAGAGAAGCCTCATCGAGACGACGCGGTGAAAATCATGCCAAGCGGCCTCACCATTTTGAGCTTGACAATGTATATAGTCTATATGCAATCTTCTTTGCCTTCGGACATCGAAGGGGGTTTAGCTCAGTTGGTAGAGCGTTCGCTTAGCATCTCGTCTAATTTGCGAAAGGTCGCGTGTTCGACTCATGCAGTCTCCACTCTCGATTTCTTTTTGGCTTTTCTTTTCTGGTTCCAATTTCGAGCCAAAATTTTTATTTTCTTTTGACCTGTTACTCTTCTTGCACTCACCCACACCTCTCGCCACATCCCTTGCGCTACAGATCTGTCTTAAGACCTGTCTTACACAACATCCTGCATCCTGCAATGCTATTGATCTTTGTCGTCGAGTCGAGTTGAAACGCAAGGCAGGCGGAGTGAAATAGAAGCTGCAACGAGGCATCTCTACTGTACAAAGGCTCAGTTCGCGCGCGCGTGTGTGTGGAGGGGCTGAAGCGCGGAACTCGGAAATGCGCGTGTCTGTCATTTTGTGATGGTGTCGTTCGAACGACGTTCCATCTTTGACTCTTGGTTCACGACAAACCTCCTTAACCCCGTTCCGGCGTTCTTTTGCTCCTTCCACTCCAACTTTGACTCCAACGACAGATTTTCAGGAGCATTGTCGGATCTCACTTTCGCCGTTTGATACTCATACAACCCACGCAGTCTTGCAAGAGAATCGAGTCGGCCTAGCTGAGAGAACGGCAAGCATGACATCAACGAGCGAGGAGGAACGTCTCAAAGCCGAAATAGCAAAGCTGTCAGGGGCCATTCAGACACACAAGCAGCAACAACATCAGCCATCGCAATATCCATCGTATGGTGGTAGCTATGCAAGTCGCGGGCGTGGCTACTACGCAGGTGCGAATTCGTCTTCCTACCGTGGCGCATATGCAGGCGGTCGAGGTGGATACCATGCGCCTTCAACAGCTGGTAGAGGAAGGGCGCGTGGTACTGCCAGCATCCCACCACGGAACCGTACTTTGATTCTGAACGATTCAAATGCCAAAGCAACACCTGCTGCTACCTCCTCCAGCAGTGCCGATGACAAGGCAGATGCAACTGGCACAGCAACACAAGGCTCAGCAAACGTATCAGCTTCTTCCAGCAGCACTTCATCCATCTCAACCCCAACAGATGGCTGGATCAAGCGTAAATCGACTCACAACATGAGCCTGGTCAGCACTTCAACGTTCCAGCGCACTGAACCGGCCCGCTTGGCGGCAATCGAGGCAACACGAAAGGCAAAAGCCGAAGCCAAGGCTGCAGCATCCTCCTCTTCGTCTGGCAAGAAAGCAATTCGAGCCAAACCCGCCAAACCCTCTTCGTCTGTCCGTCGCGGTGACAATATGGGCGAAGTGGTCATCGATGGTGTCGTCTTTGAATTCGACCCCTCTGGTACCAAGCTCGTCAAGAAAGCCGCACAGCCCTCTTCCGAACACACCACCACACAAGACGACTCGGCGTCCACATCAACCGCAGTGCCGCTCAAAACCAGCATCAATGGTCAAGATTACATCCGTACCAAACGAGGCAACCTCATCTCAGCCTCCCTCCTGGCCAAACGCAAAGCACAACGAGAAACAGCTGCCAAGATGGGCCGCCTCGACAAAATGGTTGGACAAATCTCAGCCATTCAGGCCACTCGCAATGCCTCCTCGCGCTCCAAGCCTGGCTCTTCATCGCGCATACTCGACGTCAAGAAATCCAGAACATTGTGCAGCTTCTTCAACAAGACCGGACAGTGTAAACGCGGTCTTTCCTGTCCATATCTCCACGACTCCTCCAAAATCGCCCTCTGCCCTAAAGTGCTTCGTCCATCAGGATGTACACTTCCCAAAGGCATGTGTCCACTCAGCCACACACCAAGGGCGGAACGCGTGCCGCATTGCGTACACTACCTGCGCACCGGCAATTGTAGGAATGGAGACGAGTGTCTGTATACCCATTCGGACAAGCTTGTGCAAGGGGTCGAGACAAAGATCTGTAGAAACTTTAGTGATTATGGATGGTGCGACAAGGGGAAAGAGTGCGAGGAAAGGCATACGTACGAGTGTCCTGACTTTGTGGAGAAGGGGAGGTGCGATAGGAAAGGGTGTAAGTTGGTGCATGTCATACGTGCTACTGCGGCTAATGACGGGGGTGAGAGAGTAGAGGAACAAGGTGACGAGGGCGAAGGTATGGGCGATGGGATGCTCTTTATGCGGGATGATGCTGCTGCTGCAGATGAGACTTTGGAAGACGAAGAGGAGGAAGAGGAGGCGTCGAGGAAGCGTAAACGAAAGAGACCACTCATGCAGACGGAGCTGGACGACGATCAACAGGTGTTACCTGAAGACGAAGGGGTGAATGAGGAGGAGGAGGATGATGATGATGAGCGGGTCAACTTTGCGAATACAAACGAGACACGGACAGCCAAGCGAAGAAAGGCGAAGGCCTTCACCCAGCAAAAGGATTTTATTTCGTTCGATGATGATGAGAAGGAGGAGGAGGAGGAAGATGAAAGTGATGAGAGAGAAGAAGTTTCGGACGATGATGATGAGGGTGAAGAGGATGCGTCGGAGGTTGGCAGTGTTCACAGTGAGGACTTTGAGCTGAGTGGTGCTGAGGAGGACGAGGGAAAGGAAGAAGATCTGCAAGAGGCGGAAACTCAAGACGAAGAGCAAGAGGAAGAGAATGACGACGATGAAGATGAACAAGGTGCAGAAGAAGCAGAAATCCATGCCCCAGCACAAATCAAACCAGATCATCAGAACCGCATTCCTTCAGCAAACGATGATGAGGACCAAGACGACGATCTTGTTGATCGAGACCTGTAATATGTTGTCTTGGACTTACGAATGCAATTTTCTCTTGCCTCTCTCCAATAGAGCGACTCTCTTTTCATTTGTGCTCTTTTCTTTCAACTTGGCAAATCTGCTTTCTCTACTCGCTCGGGTCTTCAAGTGGATGGACTTTGTAAAGCGAGCGCGTTTGAATCCAAGATATGAGTGGCTTCTGCTGACAGATGTGAGCAACTTGGAAGAGGCTAAGGTGTGACTTGACAGTTTGAACAGTCAGTACCGAGGGCGACGATTTTGCCAGGCTTTGATGAGTGAATGTACAAATAAAGTAAGAATGAGCGTGATTGATTGCCCTTTTTTTATTTTCCTGAGCTACTGCATGCTGTGAGTTATACAAAAGTGTGAAAAGTGTGAATTGATTGATGTCACTGTACTGCACTGTACAGTAGCTTCCAACTTTATATTTTATTTTTTATTTTTCATATGGTAGAAGATCATATCTTCGCAATCAGAGATCATAATCAACCTCCTTACCCGCCCCCGCCCCCGCCGCCGCCGCCGCCGCCGCTGCTGCTGCTGCTGCTTTATCATCCTGATTCACTTTAATCTTCCCTTTCAACTTGTTGCCCTTTTTATCACGTCTACATCTAGAATCATGAATCATACCCGCTGTCAACGCTTGAACTTTTACTTGATCGTTATATCCTGCAACTTTGTCTCCCAATTCCCAAATCCAACTTTGGATCACGGTTTGATTGAGATTCGTTTTTGAAACTAGACCAAGATTGATCAAGTCGGAGATGATTGCGTTGGGGGTTGAGGCTAGGTTGTAGAGGTTTTGCCAGAGGGTGTGTAGATGGGGGTGTTTGATGGGGTCGACTGGGTTTTCGCCGAGTTCTTTGGATGGGATTAGGGGGAATGTTGCTGGTGGTGGGATGGGGATGGTTAAAGCGTTGGTGGGGTTGGTGGTGATAATCGGGTGAGGGTTGTAGGGTTTAGTTGTTGTGGAGGATGTAGGAGAAGCGTCTTCTCCCCATCCATCGAGTGGCTGTTCATCAACATCAACTCCAACATTACCACCACCATGTCCATTACCATTACCATTCGAGTAGATCACACCGTTCTCCTCAGAAACTTCATCCACATCGCCCATCCCACTCTGCATCTCGGCCGCAGCCACAACCGCCTCCCTCACCTTCCCCCTCGCCATCTCGGGAATATTCCATCCACCCGTTACAACCAATGGTGCAGTAGCCGGATTCAATAGTACATCCCCAGCGCTTGGTACAAACGGATAAGGACCCCTCTCCTTCCAATACAGCAACTTTTCCGTCGGCCTCAACCCCCTCTCCCAATCCTGAGCGTCTTTCCACAATTCTTCCAATCCTGCTGCATCGTCTTTGCGCATCTCTGCAAAAGCGGGGTGCGTTTTCGGATCGATCCTTCCACCTCTCACCACAGAAGGGTGGATGGTCTCGTTGGTACGTCCAGTTTTAGCCATGTTGGCCCATACGGTGCGCTTCATCGTTTCGGAATCCCATTGGCGCTGGTGAACGGTGCGAGCGTGTTGGTAGTTGATGGTGGGTCGCGAACGGTGGGGTAGTTGCATGGCCCAATCTCGACGACGATCGAGGATGGTTGCTAGCAGGGGTAGGTCGATGTTGAGGAGAGGACGGAGGGTGGTCGAACCATCAGGGAGAATGTGAGGGTCTACGAGTTGGGAGACCATCCAGATGAGGGTGATGTCGCTCAAACCATGGTACTGGTAACCACCACCGCAGTCGGTGTGGACACCTTGAAACCAGGTCTGTTTGAGCACCTGTTTGGTTCGCATATGTTTGCCCCGTACACCAAACTCTTGTCCTCCTCCAGCAGCTGCAGAAGGAGTAGCCGCTACACTAGGCTGATACCACATGGTTGGCAAAAAATCCTTTCGATCCTCCTCCAACGACAGCGCATGAAATCCGAACTGAACGTTACTCCCCAATCCTGGATCGTAAAAATCAAAGAAATCTATCATGGCATTATCCTGAAACATGCCCGGAAAACCCAACGCTGACACTGTATCCCAAACACCCACAACCTTGATCTGTGGTGGAACGACCAATGTCTTTCTCCTTCTGGAATTGCATTCTTCTCTTCTACCATCTTGTAGAATTTTCCTCTGATTTGGCGAGAGTTTTGAATTGTGCTCCAAATTGTAGAGATACATACTTGTGGCGATCGCTTCGCTTTCCGCTGAAGGATATCGTAATGTAGCATCATACAACACTTGAGCTGCTGCGACTTCTGAAGCGATATCGTCTGGATCTCTGCGCTGATAAGCTGCCCAAATGTCTGCAAAATGGGTCATTTCCACTTTGGATAAAACACCACACCAATTGATCAACCCACTGATGCATCGAGCTGTATAAGCACCTCGGGAAAATCCGAACAGGAAAAGTTCATCACCGGGTTGATAATTGTCGACAATAAATGAGTAGGCTTCTTCTATTTTGCTGCCTAGTGAGAGACCGGTGCCTTGATCGAAAAGGTTTTGAATCTTTCCTGTACCTGTACCTACGCCGGGTTGGTAAAAGACGATTTGAGGCATCACCAAGCTGTTCGCTGCTCCGTTGCTTTTCGATTCTTGGCCGCTGCTACCACCCAACGTAGGAGATGGAGGTGGCGAAGTAGCAGCAACGCCAGAAGAATTGGCTATAACTTTGGCAAGTAGTGCCACGTTTGTAAAGAAATCTCCCGAATCAGCGGCTGGTTCAGGTTCACTCTTACCACCCTTTTGACGCTTTTTATCGCGTCTATCTCCACGATCAGAGGAAGAGGAAGATGCGTGGAAGTGCGAGTTGGGTTTGGAAAGTGAAGTTTTCACCCAGTTGCGTTGTTGAGCGGTACCATCGCAGAGTACGATGATGCGGATTGGTGCACGAGGGATGCGTGGCTGAAGAGGGGGTGGGAGCGGGGTGCCGGTTGTGAGAGAGGGGATTCCGGATGCCTCCGCGTGATTATTGGTGGTGAGGGCGACCATGATGGTTCGAGAGGAAGGTGATGTCAATGAGTGCCGATCGAAGGTGGTGGTGGTGGTGGTAGTAGTAGTAGTGAAGTTGGTGCGAGGTGGAGGAGGAGGAGGAGGAGGAGGAGGAATACGATGGTGAGCAAAGCACCTCTTTTCAACGAAACCTTTCAAGAGGGGATAGCTCCTGTTGTTTCGGTCTATAATCTAAGTGCAGCAACAAAGAATGTCGAAGCAAAATGATAGTAGCTCGCACAAGCATAGACAGGAGCAACATGATCCTCCCTCCACCTCCTAAGGACCACTCACGAAACACTAGCACCTCTCCATGCTTGGCGAACTTTCTAACGGGACATCCCGCCTACCATCTCAGGGTCCACACATTTTTACGCAGGTAGACCCTTTGAACCACTTTCCTCCTTGGGACTCGAGACACAACTGCCGATCCTTAGCCCGTCTAACGTGAAGCGCGCATTATAACACACAAACCGTACAGTGCGCGGATAAACGTCATACGCGGGAAGGGGCGATTTCTTACCGTCAAAAAAAACCCAAAAGAGTTACCCAGCATTTCTCACACACGCACCACTACAACCTGCTGTTTTCACACGTCTCTTTCGTTTCTCGCCAGATGACCATGAATTTTTTTTCATCGCTTAGTGCTATGGAGAGGTTGAGCTGTTTGTGGTGGTAATGGAATCATAGGCGAAAGCATGAATGTGCAAAGCAACGAGATGTGGACAGATTGAAAATGAAAATGAAAATGAAAATTAAAATAAATAAAAATGTCACAACATCGTACAGTGCAACAGCAACGTGATTTCAAGTTTACGTTCCATCTAGACTTGGCCTTATCCCTCGTCTCCCTCTCAAACAACACTTTCTCCCTTATTTGTTGTATCAGATCTATCAACCACATCGCGATCCTTGCCTATCAATCGAGATCACAAACCCACGCACAGAGGTTGCAAACGCAAAAAAAGAGAAAAAAAAAAGTGTCAAATCCAAAGTCAAATTACAGTATACTGTAATTTCCGTATACAGTAGGGACTTGTTTCTCTCAACCATGTGCAGAAGTTGACACTCCGACGTGTCGGACCAACTTCTAACTTTTCTCCCACGCTTGGAAATCGAGTCTACTGTATCATACGGGGAGCTTTCATCTCCTAACTCTATACGCCACACAGCTCTAGAATTGCGCACAGTCACAGCGCAATCAGTGTCGGAAAGCTTTGATTGATTGCAATTTCGAGATTACATTTCGGCGCACGGCAAGATTTGCTTTTGCTTTTTTGCATTTTTTGCTTTTGGAGTTTGGTGTTACGAGTGGTCGAGTTTGCCAGAGGGCGAGGTTGCGCTGTTGGACTACGCAGAGGGGGAAAGTTATTTGGCGGCGTTGGTTTCGTCCAGAGGCTGGCTGAGGATTATAGGAGATGTCGTGGCGCCTTCGACGATCAATTCGTCCAGTGACATTTCGGGAGCACCTGTCGATGCCTGTGACTCGGACTTAATAGCACTGCCGCTGGTGCTGTTCCTGGGGTCGGTGGTCGAGGCTTCGATGCCCTCATGAACTGCCTTATGCGTGTGGTCGAAATTGACCTTTTCGGGCTTCGTATCCACCTCAGTCACATGTTGCTCAGTATCACCGGCTTCTGCTGGAGGTCGAATGGTAGTGTGACCGTCGGATGATTGAGTTGCCTTACCTTCCTGACTCTGCTCGACAGTAATCTGGGTCGACTCCGAGCTGCTTTCCTCGAGCTCGAGAGATGGCTGAGGAAGGTCTTTGCTGGCATCGGTGACGTCCTTGAGGGCTTCGGTTTCTTCCAGAGCTGAAGCAGTCTTGTGGTCATGGAAAAGGGTGTCTGGCTCCTGAGCGCGTTTCTCTCTTGCAGGCATGATCTTCTCCATCGTCTCCACAGTGTGGGCTGTCAGAGTCATGGACACTTCAGTCTTCGGTTGGGACTCGCCTGGCTCAGTCGCGTGCTTCTTGTCTCCTTTTGCGTCCTTGCTGATGGCAGCTCCCGAGATGTTGTCCTTCTTCTCTACCAGGCTCTTGGCCGACGCCTCTTCCGGGATAGAAGCAACCTTCGTCTTCACCTCTGAAGCGTTCGCAATAGGTCCACTCGCCTCAGTGAAAGGTGTCTTGTGCTGGACTGGCTTCGATGCGTCAACCGAGGTCGCTTCCGCTTTGTCGTCTGAAGGCTTAATTTCGGCTTTGAAACTTTCCGTGTCTGGCGTCTTTGAAGTACCAGCTGCCCACGGCTCGACCATGCCTTCGTCCTTTGCGGCATCGCTGTCTGCCATGTGTGCGGTCTTCATGCTATCAACTGCAACCTCACCCTTTGTATCGACAGGAGCTACGGTCTCCTTGACTTCCTTCGCTGACTTCGCACTGCCTTTGACATCGACGCTAGTCTCAGGCCACGCCTCCTTTTCAGCGTTCTCCTTAGCAGTGGCAGCGGCCTTCGACTCGTCGACAACCTTACCCTCCGTCGTCATTGCCTGCGGCTCCAGTCCCATCTTCGTATCTCTCTTCCAAGAAGCGGGATAATCTTCGTTCTTGCCCGATTTCTGGCCCATGATAGTGATGGCTGGTACATGAGCCGGCTTACTTTCGTCAAAGGCAAAAGACGGCTCGATCTGAGTCTGCGACTCGTCCTCCATGCCCAGAGCCACGTCTGGCTTCGGTGCTGTTGGTGTCTTGACAGCAGGGGTCTCGGGCGTGGCAGCGGTATCGGTCGACTTCAGAGTATCTTCGATCTTGTCCTTCTGCACCGTGTGCGGGTGGCACTCCAGAGAGGCAGAATCCATTGGAGAAAGACAAGGGTCTGAAGAAGCCCTGGCAGCTCGACGACGAACGGGTAACATAGGCTCATCCTGCGTCTCTTCCATGTCTGATTGACCTTCTTTGACCGTGCTGGAAGATGCTGGCATTTCGGGTAGACTAGCTTGCAGCTCGTCAGAGGATGGTCCTCCATTGCGAGCTCTTTTGAGTGCTGGCTCGTCTGCTTTTGTTGCGGTGTGGCTTGAAAAAGCTTCCTGTTCGAGCTCTCGCTTGGCCGTTTCTCCCACAGCAGGCTTATCCGGGTTGGTCACGGGAGTAGCAAAAGAGCTGACTACATTAGAATTGTTGGACGGCTCGGCGTCGCCAAAGGAGCTGATCTGAGATTCATCCATGGCATTGTCGCCCGAGAAATGCTTCTCGACCCAGGCCTTGGCATCAGCAGGCGAAGCCATGTGCTTGGAAGTATACAAGGACGAATGAGAGGCCAATCTGTGTCCGCTCCTGATTCCCAAGCGAGAGTAGAGACTCGGCTTGCAGAAAGACGCCATCCTGCCACTTACACCAGCCACAACCTTGAGCACTTCCTTGGCGACGTTCGTGTTCCACACTGGGCGAAAAAAGATATCGATGCCAAGCGGGGCTTCGTGTGCGTGTCGGGCGGATGCGAGGGATTTGGAGCTGCTACTACTCTTTTTGCGTTTGTGACCGTTGCCACTGGTCTGAAAGCTTCCCTCCTCAAAAGGGAGGGTGCGAGCGCGAAGTGCGATGATGGAGCCCTGTTTGCGTAGGTCTCCTGAAGCAAGACTTTTGGCGAGCTCGATGAATACACTGTCGATCTGCTGAGGTCGGATGAGCATGGTCCATCTGCCCTGGCTCCACAAAGCATGATCGAGCGCCATGTGCATGATCTGCTCGTGGAATTGGTCTTGCACTTCAGTTCTGCACTGCTTCTTGCTCTTTCCGGCTTTCTTGCTGCTGGAACGAACAGGGATATCATCATCATTCTGAATGTCAGACACTTTGGCTGCCGACTCGCTTTCCATCTGCTTGGCTTTGACGAAGGTGGTCTCGGTGGAGGCGGTGGGCGAAAGTTCCCCTATCTCGTCGATCGATTTGACACCCAGCACCCAGATAGGCTGAGGAGAAACGCCATTGTTGAAAGCTGCGGGCTTACCGAGTCGGCTAGGCGGATGGCTGGTGAGCCATTCGTCGAGGTTGCCTGCTTCATTGAGGATGTACACCAGATGCTTGGTATCGTCTGCGGTGTCGGTAGCCATCTTGGCGGGAACCGATCAAAGGCGTATGCGCTGCGATGGTGTTGAGGGAATGAGAGGACGCTCAGTTGAAGGGAAGGGGAGGGAAGGCTGATTCGCCACTTTCAGGGAACTTGCTTATATCCATCATGAGCCCAAGTCAACACAACTCTACAGAAGCGCAATCCTCTGGATCGCGCAGCGTTCAGCCTCTCTGCCAATCCGCACAAAGGGAAGATGAAAAGAAGATGGAAAGATCAACAGACATGTAATTTTACACGGCTCATTTCGTTGGCTCTTGGGAGTGGGATGAAGCTTGAAGAAAGGCTCAGTCGAATATCAGAAGAGGATGGAAAACGTCGCGTGATGACAAACGACCTTCTTGCGTACTGTATTTCATAGCATTTCAACGCTTTGTAATCCTGTCAACTGCGCACCTTTCCCGCTCAGCTCAGCTCAGCTTCGGCGAGACCGCCCTATGAATACAAACTTGGATTCCCGCTTGGACCTCTTCCCTCTCAGTCAGTCACTCACACGTTGTATAATGCTGTCAAAGCTTCGTATCAGTAGTCATACACGCACTCTCCCGCTCAGCCGCGCCAAATTCTCAGTCAGATACCATATGGTCAAATCACATCTCTCTTCTGTATCAAAGATCGTAGAAATTCGGCGTTAAAAATGGTTAGGCATATCCAGCAGAGGACTTCGGATGAGCCCATCGAGCACTTGGTCGGTCCAGTCGGCACGCGGGCGCTTGGCCCGAGGGTTGTCATCATCACTGTCAGTGTCCGAATCGAGACCATAGTCTGGCACGTATTTGCCGCCGTGGGATGAGATCGAGGATTGTCTAGAGGCAGGTTGTGCTTTTGGAGGTTTGCGGTGCTCTGAGATGGGCAGCGTGGTTCGTGAGTTGTGCTTGCATCTCCCTGTGTTGTTGTTGTTGTTGTTGTTGTTGTTGTTGAAGGAGGAGGAGGAGCTGCAGAGATGGCCGTTGGTATGGAGGCTTTTGAGAATAATAATCGAGGTGCTGACAAGGGCGAAAAGGATGCTGATGATCACGCTGTACCTTGTCGACGATTCTTGTGATTGTACAGCCGAAGTGATTAGCGCGACGAGCTGGATGATAGCACCAAGACATATGGTCAAGCCGCAGATGCTTGGGAGACTATCCAGCATGCTCGAGGTAAAGCTCTTCTTGTTGTGCCTGCTCGGGCTTGCTGCTGAATAGCCTTCAGAAGGTGAACGGCAAAGCGACGTGCTTCCAAGGATGCCGACCACACCAATCCAGACCGAGTACAGCTCCAAGCAGAGAGCAGCGTTGCTCAACGAGATGCACATCTTACTCTGCTTGCTCTCGTACTTTTCGAGCATCAGCGTTTGAATTCCAGCGAGAAGGATGGCCAGGATCGCCCAGATGACCAAAGTTCCACTGGATGACGGAGAAGCCCTCTGTGTTGCCGTAAGAGGGGAGCAGCGAGCTCGCGATTGACGCCCAGCCTGACGTACACCGTCCATCACATTCACCTGCTCTCCATTCCTCTCCCTGACCAGCGGCCCATCCTGCATGCGATAATGCGGACTCTTTGCGGCGGCCCCAACCTCACCTTGTGACTTCCCACTTCCAGGCGCCCCTTCATTGTCATACACCATACCCAACGATGAGGCCAAGTATCCAGGGGGAGGGATGTAGAACCCTGGTCCATAAGCCACCTTCTTACCCGCAAATTGCCTCAGCGGGTCATCGTACCCCCCTGGACCCTCCTTTATCCCTGAACTACTGGCCGGTGCCCAAGAAGCTCTCCTCGCACCATACTTCGTCGAGATGTTGGGAGAAGGCTGGAAAGCCACCCCAGCGTGTGCGAATGGGTCTGAGAGAGAGCGTGGCGGGGTTGATGAAAGTGCAGCTGTTGATAGTGCAGCCGGAGGGAGGTGACTGCGTAAGGTGTCTTTGGAAGACTCGTACTCGGCTTCAGGATAGGCCCTTGATGATTCTTCAGCTGAACGAGATGCCGAAGCATAGATATGAGTTGCCCTTGTTGCTGCCTTAGATGCGGGCGAAGACCTGGGAGAGCTGTATCGCGCATCTGAAATGACCCTAGACATGCTTTGTGCGTGACAGGCGAACTGCCAGCGCCCGTGTTGCGCTCTATCGTGATATTGTTAATCTGAAGATGAAGATGATGTCCTGCCTGCAGGTCGTCTAGTCGTCTGGTATTCTAGTCGTAAGGAGGTAGATGTGGAAGGGAAGGTGGTGTACTCGGGTCCGCCAAGAACGATGATGGGTCAAGTCGTTGAATGAAGGTCGACGCTCAGACCCGCCTCATCTTTGAATCTCGGGCGTCGGCTAAAGCTATCAAGCCTTTGGGTGCAGGGCCCTCTTGCATCCACCGCCCAGTGTAGAAAGGGGCGTCCCAACGAAGCATAGGCTCTGAATGAAAGCCAAGAGTGACGGGCGGTGGGTCGAGGGTGCGAAGGACCCTTGGCGATCTGCATTCAGCAGTAACACTCTCAACTGTCACACGTCGGATAATTCGCCGATGTCAAATTCTCCGTCCCCCTCTTCCCTAATCTCATGCTTGCTCCACTGCACCCTTCTTCTTTGCTTTTTGTCTTTTTGCCCTTCAAGATCAACCCTGTCTCTCAGATGCATAGGGTAGAATGGGAAGCGAGACACAACTGTACTGTACCGTAGATGCATCTTTGAGGGGAGTGTGTGCGTGACTTCGGCTCAGCACATTTGGAATGTGGGGTTTTAGGGTTTCTCTCTCTCTTTGTGACACTCTTTGTGACACTCTTTGTGACAGGGGTAAAAGAAACGTTTTCAGCCACACCAATCTCGCCTGTCAAAGATCACACCCTTCAACCCACCACAACCTGTCATCACATCATCCTGCAGCTCACACAGTCCACAAGAGGAAAAAGAAAAAAGAAGAAAAAAAAAAGAAAAAAAAGATAAAAAGCGGGTTCCATCCCTCATACAGTATTATTCAAGACCTGGCTTTGTAAGAAGACAGTGTTTGAGTGTGTGCGTTCTAAGAAGTGTTCTGCTCTACAGCTCCTCCACTACCACCACTGCCGTTGGGAGTTCTGTAGAAGCGGTTGTAGGGGTAATCTTGAGACTGGCTCTGCAGTTGGTGCTGCTGGTAATGGTACGATTGCGGGGCGATCGCTTGCCCTTGACCTTGTGCGTTCCTCATCACTTGCTGCTGCTGCTGTTGCTGCCCCTGACCCTGACCCTGGTAGAAACCACCCTGTTGCTGACCGCCGCCGTATCCAGTAGCAGGAGCAGAAGGCGGCATGTTGTAACCCAGTTGCTTACTCGGCGTGTTACCGTGGCTGCTTCCGGGGGCGACTCTATCCGTTGGGCTCACTCCAAAGTGATTGGGAGGGGGTACAGCACCAGCAGACCAAGGACCTTGGTTGCTGTGCGTATCGGGAGAGCGAGAGAACTCGTTGCCCATAGGTGTGGAGGCTCCGTTACTGCTACTGTACTGTCTATGCTGCTGCTGTTGTTGTTGGAAGTGGAGCTGTTCCCGCTGCTGCACCTGACGCATTGTTGTCGGTGGATGCACGTCCGGTCGATGTCTGTTTTGCAGTTCGCCAGAGTGCAAGGGTCCACCAACTCCACCGCCACTACCGTTGCGGCCCATGGAAATTCCTCCGCGTTGCTGGCGCAGACGAGCGTACTTTTCGCACTTTTTGAGAATGTCTCGCGACGTGAGGTCCGCAGAGGCATTCATGAGGTCCTTGTCCTGCAACACCGCTTCGAGCTCCTCGGGAATCTTCCAGATCTCATCCTGGTGCTCGAGCAGATACGAAACGGCCCGGTTGGCGAGGAAGGTCTCGTCCTTGGTAGGGTCGCTTCCTTTGCTGTAAAGGATATTGGGGCAGATGACCGTCGCCAAATTGGGCAGATCCATCTTGCTTCCCGTTTCCTCGTCAATGTGCGAAAAGGATGCGACCCACTTGAGGAAGGCAAAGAGCACCTCCATGGTATCTCTGTGACCCTTGGGCAAGAGGATCGTCACCATGTGCAGAATACGGTGTCGCTCGGCCTCGCTCTCCAGCTTCTGAGACATTACGAAGAGCTTGTGCAGCTTGAACGTCATGAGCGGATCCGGGAGCTCACGAAGGAACTTCTTGAGCAATGCTGCCAGCTGCACTGGGTTGTCATCCAACAGATTCACCGACGAACTGTCTCGGTCGAGCGCCTCAGAGAGCTCCTTGAGTCGACGAATGTTGCCATTCTTCCTAAAGATGCCTTCGACGGACAGATCCATCTGCTTCATGGCCGAGATTACATCATCGATGAACGAAGGCACTCGCAGATGAGCAGCGCTTGCACCCAGCGTCGAGTCGGCACCGTTGCGCTCGACCAAAATTTCGAGTGGAATCCCAAATACGCCCTTCTTCTTGATCTCCTTCTTGTCCTTGCCACCTTTGAAGATCTTGCCCCAGAACGTGTTCTTGCGCGTCTCGATGAACTCGATCAGATCGTCAAGATTCACGTGATCACGCAGCGCCGACTGCTGCAGGTACATGACAGCCATGTGCTTGACGATGAAGAGCTCCAGAGCAGATAACTCCGAGATGCAACGAGTGCCCTCGCTTGGCAGAGGACGATGCTGTTCTCGCGCCTGCTCTGCCTCCAAGATGTGCGGGATGTCGGCGAGCGTGATACCATCTTCACTCCTCGTATCGCGCTGCATCTCATCGCCAGAAGGCTGCCGGATAGGCCCATCTTCGCGAATCTTGACATCGGTGTTGTGACGTGCAAAAGCGGGTCGGATGGGCACAATCGAGCCGGGCTCCAGGTTCGAGGGCGATCCAGAACGACCTGCAGCGCCGATTCCGAGCTGGGGAGGCTGCTGTCCAGGGGGCAGAGCAAAGGGCAAATGCTGTTGAACGGGCTGGAAGACTTGCTGCTGCTTCTGTTGCTGCTGGAAGTTCTGCGGCTGCTGCGCCTGTCTGGGGCGTCTGCTCGGCGAAGGTTCGCGGGATGAGGTGCCATCGCGCTGAAAGGGCGAGCTAGGTTCTCTGGGTGACGAACCAGGGCTGGCTTGGCGGGGCGAATGCCTGCTGTCGCTCTGCAAACCAGAGTCGGAGGGAGACGGTCGCTGTGTATCGGAGGTCTGCGTCTGCCTGCCTGAAGGACTGCCAACAACCGTCGAAATACGTGGCACTTTGGCCTTGGTCGAGAGTTTGCGGTTGAGATTCACCGACTTCATGCGCTTGATATCCTGCGAGTCGCGGTATGCTTCGTGCATTGACACCTCCTCGTCACCTTCAGCTGGTGCGGCAGCGTTGGAAGTCAAAGAATCCGCAGGATCGCCGATCATGCGAGACGCCGAGACGGGCGGCGACGGTGGAACGACACCACGCTTTCGCAGCAATGCAAAGAGACGGTTGAGGGCGACGCGCAAGAGGAAGGCGTACTGCTCGAGCCTCGTAACTGACTCAAAGCCCTTGCGAAGGTTGATGCCACTGGCGCAATTGGGGCAGAAGCAAGCATGCGACCACGAGCCGGAAGACATCACCGCGCGGGAACCATTCTGCGAAACCAACCCAGCATCAGCCTGTCTCCGCTTCGACTCCAATCCAAACTGCGAAGCAGGCAACGCTTCGGGTGCACCGGGAACTGGATCGGGCTGCTTGCGCGTCGACGCGCCTTCACGAAGAGCGGGTCGCTGGCAAGTGGAACACTTGAGACAGTTCGAATGCCATCGCAGGTTGACGCCCATGCGCAAGCACTCTTCCTCGACGGTAGAGCCGCAAGCAACGCAAAGGTCCGTGGCTGCCTCGCCGTTCTCGCTCGACCCAGAGCTGGTCGATCTTGGCAATGAGCGGTAGCCATACCATCGTCCGTCAGGGCCCACAGTGTTGGTGTTGGGAGGCTGGGTGCCCTGCTTGTCATCTGCGGTGATGCTGCCGAGTTTAGCGGAGAAGGCGAGCTGGCTCAAGAACCAGTGCAGCGCCTCTTCGTTGGCGTACTCCCTGTCCAGCTTCAAAGCACCGGTAAGCGCAATGCGGATCAAGATCTTGAGATAGTGCGCGAGACCCGTGACAAGCGAAAGGAGCTCTTGCGTGATGCCCATCCTTCGAGCGCCCGTCTCCTGTGTGTGCGAGAGCAGCGAGAAGAAGTTGACAATCTTTTTGCACAGCATCCTTGCTTCGCGAATGTGTGAGATGCCTTTGGCTTCCTCCTTGCGGAAGTTGGATTCTAGATCGTCAATCGCCGAAAAGAGAATTTCGACGTGCAAGATGAACTTTTCAGCCATCCTGACACCACCGAGGTAGCGACCGCTGCTGACGTGACGAAGCATCTCGGAGATGCAGGCTGCCGAGCTCTCTTCAAACGCCGAAAGAACAGTCCAGATGCGGTAGACTCGCTCCTCCATCTGCTTCTGCTTCTGCTTCAAGCTGGATGGCGTTTCGGTCGCCTCGATCTCGGTGGCATCCGGAGATGGCTCGGAGCGCGATGGGGCTGCCTGACCTGGTGAAGACTCGACGGCCTCGCCCTGGCTGGACTGATTCTGCGCCGGGCCGTCTGTGGAAGTATCGGCAGCGACTTCTGCCAGAGCGGCAGCGCCATCCTTGGGCGTGGATCCTGTTGGACAGAGCTTGATGTTCCAAAACTTGTGAATCATGTAGCACTCTGGATGCCAGTGCTCGTCGGTGTTGTTGCGGTTGATCTCGACAAATTGCTTGAGAATGGCCGTCTTGCAGCCCGTGCACTTGATGGCGAAGCGAGTGCTATAGTGGAAGTGACAAAAGACATTGCCGTCGTGCTCGTAGTAGCTATCCTGCGGGCCGAATACGGTGGGGCAGACCGAGCAGGTAAAGTGTTCGACGTGGAACTTTCTGCCGAGAGCAGTGATGTAGCTGCCTCTGAGCGCACCGCTGCATTTTGCACAGATGAGATCAAGACGACGGAAGTAGTCGGTCTCGCAAAGAGGGAAGAGACGACCAGTACCCGAAGAGTCGACCATGTCATCGGTGGCGGGGAAGAATTTGGCGGCCACGACCTTGTTGCAGTCGTTGCAGCGGAAGCAGTCGAGATGGTAGACACTTCCGAGCGCTCGAACGAATTGGCCTGTCATGACTTTGCCGCATGCTTGACAGGTCTGATCGCGCCGTCTTGACGAGGTGCCAGAGGAGGACGCTGGCTGGACAGGTTTCTGCACTTGGCTGGAAGCGGATGACGAGCTGTTTTGAGTTGGCGCTGAAGCCACAGCAGCGGCAGCGGTTGTAGGTGCAGCAGCAGCAGCAGCAGCAGATGTGTCGGTAAGCGTACTGGATGGCGCGATAGTCGGTACTGGCGCTGTACGCTCGTGCATATTACCAGAGATAGGGTTGGACGGCGCTTGGAGATTTTGGGGGGAAGCAACGTTGGAGTTGGTGCCGTAGCGGGTGGCAGTAGAAGATACCGGCTCGTTGCCATCATCGCCTCTTTGGACACTGCTCGTATCAAGGCGAGGCGTAGGCCGCGAGGACCCTCGCGAAGGCAGACTGGGTCTAGATTCGATGCTGTTGGAGCGAACGGAACCGCCAGCTTCGTACTTGTCCCTCTCCTTCTCCCAACTCCAGCCTGGATCGACAGCACGGCTCTTGATGCGATCCATGTCGGCACGGTTGCGCGAAGTGCTGCTGTCACCAGCGACGCCGTTGGCGAAGGAAGTGGATGGCCGTAACGCTGGTTGCTGGGCGCTTTCATTGGATGTGGACGGGGCGGCAGTTGCGTGCGACTGTGCGGCAGGATCGTGCGAACGCGACTGCGCCATGGGTGCGGCAGTAGTAGAAGAGCCAGGTGGATTGTAGAGGCGCTGCTGTGAGGTGGAAGCGGTGGAAGCTTGTTGAGAAAGATTCATGTCTGCTGTGGCGCGGTTGAGATCGTTGGTGTCTTCGGAGCCATTCGAGTAGTACGAACTGCTGCCTTCGGACTGGCCTGTGTTGGATCGCTGTGTATGGTAGGGGTCGTGCTGCTGCTGCTGCTGTGGTGCAGTACGATTTGCAGAGCTAGATGCACCAGCGTCGGAGCCGTTGGTAAAGTGTGTGTCGGACATGTCGGAATGCAATCAAGGTGAAAGCAGTGTGTCGGTAGGATCACGGATGGCACGGGGTAGGAAAGCTGGTGGCTCGAGGGAGTGCTTGAGAATCTAGGAATTGGTGTGATGGCGTGTAGAGGGACGAGGAGAAGAGATGTGCTGTGTACGAGTGGCTGGGCACATATAGGACGCTACGCTGACAACAAGGATAGCACTGGCTTTATGGATGAAGTTTGGTTCAGATCGATGCCGATATTGTGAGAGAATGCGACGGCACAGCACAGAGACGAATTAGTCGGCGCACGCGGTTGAAGGTCGCCTTTGTGCTGCTAGGCACGCAAATTGAATCGGCGAGCAATGTACAATGTACGATGGAAGGTCGAGATGCGAACTGCGTATGATGGTACTTGCGGACTGGTGACCAATCGAAGCTAGCTAAAAAGTAGCATTCCCAAGCTGAACGGTAATACGGGAGTTGAGCACTGCGGTGGCAGTCTCGGATGAAGTTGAAGCTGTTTCGTAATGGAAGCGGAATTATGATCCCAAGAAGTGGTAAAGCCAGAGGAATGTCGTACGATCGGATCGAGTAGGATGAAATCCTTTGAGACGTCCTGTAAGATTGATTAGCGAAGACGAATGGTAGACGGAGCGTGAAGCATGTACAGAGGAGTAGTCGATGATAGTGGAATGGTGATGTGGCGATGATGATGATGACGACGAAGGAGATCAAAGCCCAAATGATCGAGTCGAGTGAGAGGTTGAAACGACAACGACGAGAGGTGAACGGCCCAAACCAAGATTGTGGCGGGCGGAATGGCGTCTGTGTGTGGTGAGGTGAGAGTGTGAGTGTGCGAATGTGCGCGGAGGGAGACTGAGAAAGAGAGAGAGAAAGAAAGGGAAAGGGCGTTTACTGTACTGTACACCGAGCACACACACACTCACACACTCTCTGAATCGACGCAAACTAAAGAGCAGAGCAAAAAAAGGAGCTTTGGCCAGCTGTGCACTCGCAGAGCCAATTGATAGGAAAATCGACATTGCAGAGCGATGCAGCACACTGCAGCAGAAGCCAAAAAAAAAAAAAAAAAAAAACAAGGGGGAAAGACACTCATTTTGAGCGTGTCTCGTTTCGCGGGGTCAAACACAAAGTCAAAAACAAAAACAAAAACAAAAAAGGCTCCATAAATACAATTTTCTGTTGGCCCCTAATTCATCTCAGTGGTTCACACGCAGTACAACAGCCACGTCAGGCACCGTTTTTTTTTTTTCTTTTCTTTTTTCGTTTTTTTCTGCTCTTTGTTGATTTGTGCTCGTTAGCTTGCTTGCTGTTCTCAAATATCAAAATACACTTTGCACTTTTCTTTTAGGTGCAGCCAATACAAATTGAAAATGCAAGATGAGGGTTCACTTGGTTCGATTCAAAGTCTACCACGCTTAGAGTGTCGTTCTTTCCTGCTGCAGTCTGTTTTCTTCTTGTTTTTCTTCTTTGTTTCTGCTTGATGTGAGGGCGATCTTTTGCTCACTCAACTCTAATACAATGCACCTGCATCGTTGGATCTCTCTCCCCTTCTCTCTCGTCTTGTCATCCCAAAAAGTGCTTGGGATGTGGAGCCGCATTCGTAGAGAAGCATAGGATTGAGCTCAAAAAGAAAGCGAGCGAGAGAGAGGTTTGGCGGTGTTTGAGATCGTCGATCCCTTGGTTGGTGTGTATGTGCGTGTGAGTGTGTTGCAAGAGTTGCGCCAACCCAGGAGTCCGACCGACCGATTTCCAGAAACACTCTACCATGCAAAATCTGCATCCCCAACCAATTAATTAGTCGGCGAATGAAGACTGCACACTGCACAAAGTATCCTCGTATCCAATAACTGTGCTACTACTGACTTTGCTTCCGATGACACAGATGAGCATTGCACTTTAACGGTGTGAGCTCTTTGATGGCAAAGAAACAAGCCAAAAAGAAAAAGGTGGCGTCGAGATCTCACGACGATGCCGCCGTCTCAAGACGAGTGTGGGTAAAGTTGCCGGCGTTGCGGCGCAGTGCGGAGCGGTTAGCGGTTTGCGGTTTGCGGTTTGCGATTTGCGGAGGCGAGCGAGCTAATAAAAGGGGCAAAGAGGATTGCTTTGTCAAATGGCAAAATACAGCACAGTACCAAAATCGTCACTTGTTTTGGATTGAATTCCAGTAACTTGTTGTTCCTGGCTACAACTTGTACTATACTTGACTGTGAAGAGCAACTTTTCTCGCCAGCGCCAGCGCCAGATTATTGAATAAAGCATTCTCCGCTGTAAGGAGAGCTCTGGTCCCTGAATCTTTACCTTGCACCTAGTTCGCCGTCTTCATCACCTTCTCAGCCTCTATCCACACTGACACAGGTAGAAGACGTGAACCGCTGCTGCTGCTGCTACTACTACTAAATGTGGTACATCTCGGACCCCGCTTGCACTCTGCTTCTGAGGAGAGCGATTGAGCAATGCACTGTGTTGTATGTTTGGGCGCACAGTCCTCTTTTTCCCCACACTTTTTTTTTTTTTTTTTTTTTTTTTTTTTTTTTTTTTTTTTTTTGCATTTCCCAGATCTCGGCTACAGGTCCGCAAAATGCAAACTGCGCATCCGACACTCCATCTCCCGATCCCATCGCATTCAATCATCACTCTGCCTCCATTGCATCCTCACACCACGTCACATCACACCGACGCAAAGCAGCAGGCGGTACAAGTCAACAGCTCAACCGGTATTTACACCAGATCACACACACACACACACACAAAATACACCTCGAAAAACAAAACAGTTACATTTGCGCCCAGATCATTCATGCGCTATGTGCGCTCTACGTAGTTTCCCGGGAACAATCCCTGAGCTCCCGTCCTTTCATTGATACCGCTCCACCAATCCTCGCTGATCTGGTCGTCGACGTGGATAATGGTGTCACCCTCGGCAAACGAGAGTTCGTTGTCTTCGGACGCTTCAAAATCGTACATTGCCGTGCAGACTAGGCCGCGGTCTGATGCTGCAGCGGCAGCGGGCGGGGCAGGAGGTGCGGGAGGAGGAGGTGGAGGAGCGGGAACCTCTTCCTCCTCTTCGTGCACTGGGTCTGCTGGTGCTGCGGGGGGCGCCGGAGGCGGAGGTGGAGGAGGTGGGATGTCGGCTTCTTCTTCCTTCTCTTCCACAGCAGCAGGGGGTGCGGGAGGTGCTGGAGGGGCGGGAGGTGCAGCTGGAGCTTCTTGTTCTTCTTCGCCTTCGATCAGCTCGACGTAGGAAGCGGGGAACAAGCCCTCATGACCATGCTCATCCACACCAGACCACCATCCTTCGTCGATCTGCTCAATGTTGGAGATGATCGCACCTTCGACCAAGGTAAGTTCGTTATCTTCCGCCGCTTCATACGCCCATGCAACACGTCCTCGCAGTCCCCCAGCGGTAACTCCAGAACCAGAGATGGAGGTCGACTCGAGCTGTTTGGTCGCCTCTTGCACCTGCTTCTCTTCGGTGGAGGGTGCGGGTGGCGCAGGAGGGGCAGGAGGGGCAGGAGGGGCAGGCGGTTCTTCTTCTTCCTCTTCTTCTTCTTGAGCTGGTGCAGGAGGGGCGGGAGGCGCAGGAGGAGTAGCAGGAGCCTTGGACGTAGCCCCAGCACCACCCGTACCAAAGCTAGCAGTCCTCATACCAGAAGAAAGCTGCTTGACTCTCGCCTCCTCTTCCTCTCTCTCCTTCTTGGCTGCCTCCTGACGCTGGCTCCAAGTGAGCTTACCCGGTGCACCTGCTCCACCGGAAGCGACACGTGGTGTGGGTGCGGGAGTCGACGAGGACTCGTTCTGCTGCTGTCCAAAGGGGAAACGGTTGGCCATGTTGAGCTTGCCTGGCTTGCCAAGATTGACGGGCTGGTATGCTGTGCCGACAGGTTGGATGCGATCGTCTTCGGCGGGTTTGGAAGGGGCAGAGGTTGCTTCTGGGCGAGGAGCGGCAGGGATGGATGGTGATGGGGCTGGCTTTGGAGTTGGCGCTGCTGGTGCGGCGGGTGCGGCGGGAGCAGCAGGAGCATCCGGAGAAGAAGTAGGAGCAGAGTCAAACGCAGGCGCGTTGACTCTAGGGGCGCTAGGAACCTGCGATGCGGAGGTAGCACCCGATCGAATCTGCTGTAGCTCGTCTCTCTTGGAAGCATAGTTGGTGCCCACAGGTGCGATGGTATCCTTTGGAGCCGCTTTCTGCAGTCCCTTGATATCAGGTGTTCCGATAGGCTTGTAGCTAGTCCCGACACTTGAGATGGGTCCGCCCGAATGCGTGTTGGCCGCTTTACCTGCGGCCGAGTAATTGGCACCACTGCTTTCCGCGATCCTCTTGATGATAATCTTGGGATCCACATCGCCTTCCGACCTTGCGTTAATGCTGACATGATATGCCTTGAGATACTGGGCAACCGCACTTGAATGCGTGGCAAACAGACCCTTTCTGTTCTCCGGCACACCTTCACCGCACCAGTTGATCAGGGCAAACTTGGGCAGCTGTGTGTTGGGATCCTTGACGCGAGCAAAAGCATACTGGATTCGACCGTCGGAGAACTCCTCGTTGAGATCGTCGAGGTCTCCATTTTCGACCACTTGGACACGAAGATCGTTGGATGCTTTTTCGTAGGTTAGCACGAGATAGTCTTTGGCACCGTCGAGGACTTTTTCGTATGCGTCGCGGATGGCGCTGGATGATAGGTTGACGTTGAGCGACATTTTGATTTGTTTCAGAGGTCGCTCGTGGGAGGATGGATGGATGAATGGATGGATGGATGAATGGATGGATGGATGGAGTGAAAATTCAAAGAGTGGATGAGAAGGACAAGTCTTTTGCGTTCGGGTCAAGGTATCCGCGAAAAAGAAAAAGGGGTCATGGCGCAGCAAAGAGCGGAGCTGTGCTCGAATTCCGTCATCGTTCAAAGCACTTGTGGAGTAAAGAAGCTCTCTCTCTCTCTCTCTCTTCACAGTGGCGCGTGGCTGTGAAGCAACACACACAGCGCACGGTGCACCGCCAAATTGACCGCTCGAATTCCCGATACAGTACATGTGCTATCTGCCGGCGTAACACTTGGCAGCTTCCAGACCCTCCTCATACGACGCTGTTGCGGGCTTAAAAAACATCGTCTCAGTTTCGATCAACTCAATGTAAACATTGTCAAGGTCTGAATCTGTCTTGTAATGACGCCAAACGGCAGATCAAGAGCAGAATTCGATGTAGATACACTCATTCTGAGCGCACGCAAGGTTGAGCGCTGCACAACTGTCTGACTGGCCATCGAAACCTTTGCACCATCTTCTGTTGGACTGTCGGGGAGCATGAATGCAAAGTGCTACGAAGTGTAAGACCGAAAGCACAGCAACCCAAATCGTCGTTGGCAAACCCAAGCTACAATGAAGCAAAGCCGCCGACATCCGACCTTTTACCCTAATCGGGTCAGTCCGGAAGCTTTCCAATTCTTAGACGAGCAACATACTGTACACAATCGGTTGAGCGGATCTTGCCGCGTGGATCGTCAAACTCCCCCCGCACTTGTAAGTGCTTGCCGTGTTCGAGAATGATGCGGTTGTGCAGATCGCATTCGCGCCTTGATACAGTGGGCAATACAAGCTGATATGATGGTCACAACGATGAGCCCCTCCAGGAGGAGCTAAGTAGAGGAAGAATGTTGTTAGCTCTAACACACCAATGCAATACTGGCCCCTGTGCTTTGTAAACACGGCCGATTGGGAAACAAAGGGTAGCCTTATTTTGGGGCGATTGTATTGTACTGTGTACAGATACAGTCCGACTGTGTGCTGTTAGTGAGATTTTTTTATTTTTATTTTTCACGCTTTATCGATCGGCAACAGCAAGACGGAGAGATTGCGCTGCATTATCACAAGACGCACGCCATTGCTCTCTCTCTCTCTCTCTCTCTCTCTCAAGCAACACACACAAACACGTTTGCAGTGTCTGTCTGCGTTGGGGCCATCCTCGCCAATTTGATTTTTCCACTTGGTTGCTTGCTGTTGGATCATTCTTAGATCTTCTACTCCTCCCGCATCTTGCCCTTCTTTTCTCTTCTTCAACCACTCCCACCCTCTACACACATCCTTGTTTCTTTCGTAGAACAAAAATATTCAAAATGGTCGGCACCCTCGTCCTCACCCGTCACGGTCAATCCGAATGGAACAAGCTTAACCTTTTCACCGGTTGGAAGGATCCCGCTCTCACCGAGCTTGGTCGCGAGGAAGCTCTTACCGGTGCCAAGCGCGTTGCTGCTACCGGTATCAAGTTCGACATTGCCTTTACTTCCGCCCTTCAGCGTGCCCAGACCACGCTCGGTATCCAGCTCAAGGAACTCAACCAGGAGGATATCCCCATCAAAAAGGATCAGGCTTTGAACGAGCGCGATTACGGAGAGCTTAGCGGTCTCAACAAGGACGACGCTCGTAAAAAGTGGGGCGAAGAACAGGTTCACATTTGGAGGAGGAGCTACGACATTCCTCCTCCCGGTGGTGAGAGCTTGAAGTTGACCGCCGAACGCGTTTGGCCTTACTACCACAAGGAAATCCTTCCTCTCGTCAAGGAGGGTAAGAACGTTATTGTTGCTGCTCACGGTAACTCGCTCAGGGCAATGATCAAGGATATCGAGGGCATTAGCGATGATGACATTGGTAAGTTCCACTCATCCCGTTTCTCTCCACTCTCATATACAGCGTCGCAACGCACTCCGTTGTGTAGCAAAATCTTCTCCCCTCCCCAACAAAGACAGGAAGAAATCACTTTAAAACTCACACCTTCTCCAAACCTCTATTTTTCTTTCTTAATTTCACCCATCAGTCGGCCTCGAACTCGCCACCGGCGTCCCCATCCTCTACAAGCTCGACTCCGAAGGCAACGTCGTCTCCAAGGAGATCCTTAAGGACTAAACATGTCCCCCCCTTACCATCCTTGTTTTCCTCTTTTCGTTCTACTCTAGAAAATCCTAGAGTTGCAGTCTCGTCTTTCTCCCCCACCCCCCCCACTCTTCAATCAAAAGACAGATTGTGCATACATCAAACCAACAATCACGAACAAGAAGCAGTGTGGAAGTGTGCTTCACGAGTTCAAGTCAAAGTCACAGTTCCAAAAGGGGGGTTTTTTTTTTTTTCTGTCCCTGCAGAGCAAAAGAGTGAGGGATCTGATTCTGTTAATATAAGGTACAGCAATGAGTCGTAACACAAAATCAAGGATAAGGCACCATAAGCGAGACAAGTGATGAAGAACAGGAAAGGGAAGATGAAAGGTATAAAGAGGATCCAGAAAAGATTATTACATGCAACTTTAAACGCTGGTCGCAGTATCACCATTCAACCCTCCTGCTACCTCTGCCACCGCACCTCCCTTTTCAACCTTCTGCATGAACCCAGCAACCCTGGCCAAGTCTACATCGGGACCATCGCTCTCCATTGCGGTGAGAAGCTCTTCAAGCATCCCTTCCACTTTATCCTGGGGAATGTTGGCGCAAATGGCAACGACCTGTTTGCACTGGGCTTCCTTGCGGTTGCTGTTTTCTTGGATCTCGGCAATGATGCTCGAGAGAGAGGTACAACTGTCGGTGTAGAACGAGAGCAGGAAGCGGAGTCGGACCAGTTCTTCGGTTTCGATTGCTGAAGGGTTGGATGAGGAGCCGGAGGAGAGATCGGTCGCCATCGTGGTTGGTGACAAGATGTCAGCGATCAAGGGCTCGGTGGATGTAAGGGAGGGTTTGATGTCTTCGCTGTCAACATCCATCGCATTCGCATCGGTTTGCTTGGTAGCGGCAGCCTCTGCTTCGAGCGCATCCACTCTAGCGTCCGCCTCAGCATCCTCCAACCCGAGCTGGGCAACAATAGATCGTCTCAAGTTCTGCACTCGTTGCCTTGCCTCGTCCTTCTCGGCCAACTTTGCCTGTGCAGCGCTGACCGTCTTGCGACGGGCAGCAAGATCCCGCGTCGCAGCTTGCAGATGGCTCTGCACTGTCGAGATGGCATCTTGCTTCTCCTTGAGTTCGCGCTCAAAGGTGGATTGCAGATCGTCGAGGGTGGAGCTGAGCTGATCCCGGACGTCGGAGCTCTTCATCACGGGGACTTGAGTGGGACGGGTCAGAGCTGAGATAATGTCGGATGGGTTTTGCGATGCAAGGTCGGCTGCGGTGAGTGAGGGCAGGGAAGAGATGGTGCTTGCTCCTGCTACCGATGCGCCGTCGTGCTGTGATTGGCTCTGCGAGAAAGTGTCACCGCTGCCAGACTCGATGCCCCAATCGGATGGTCGGATGCCAAGCGCATTGGCCAAGTCTTTACGAGCGCCGACATCGAGCAGCATTCGCACCATGCTAGCATTGCCCAGACGTGCAACAATGCCCAGCGCTGTCTCGCCGTCCTCATCCTGCGCGTCAATGAGACCCTTGTACTTGGAGCTTTTCTCGGCAGAAATGTGTTCGAGCACACATGCAAGATAGTATCTCGCCGAGGCAGCACGACCCTTCAAGGCGGCAACGAGGGCAATGTGATGCAACACGGTGCGCTTCTTAAAGTCGCGAGTGTTGAGCGAAGGTGCGAGCAAGTTGAGCAGAACCGGGAAGGAGGAAGCGTCGTACGAGTTGGTGACCAGGACGGAACGGTGGAGTGCCGTCTCTCCAGCATGGTTACCAGCGTGGACGTTGGCTCCACCTTGCCAAGGAGGACGTGCTACGAGCGTACGGACGAGCTTGAGACGGCAGAGAGCCGAGGCCCAGTGAAGAGCCGTGTGGCCGTGGTCATCCGTGACAAGGTCGACTGTAGCCTTGGGTCCGTCTGAACCACTCGCTGCACCAAGCCCACCCAAACTGGCCTTCTCTCTCAAGTCCGACAGCAAGCTGTCGAGCTTAGCCACGTATGCTGCCTCATCCTCGCTGTCAGCTGCCGCCGAAGCTGCCGACTTGGACGCAGCCGCGCTTGGCGATGCGTTGGTAGCTGCTGAAGTTTCGGCTACACCCTGAAGAAGGCTGTCGTCTGCAAAGAGACTGACGAGGTGGTCGCGCATGCGCTTCTCACCCTCATCATAGGGTTTGGGTGGCAGAGCACGGTCCGCGTAGCGAGGCACGGTACCGTCGCGACCTGCCGCATCGGGAGGCCCAACAGCCATACGATGACCACGCGGTGCTGAAGCAGCGCGCAAAGAGCCACCAGCGGGACCGAGAGCGTTGAGATCCTTGACGGGCGATGGGCCCAACAAGAGACCCGAGTCTCGTTGTGGGCTCGTCAAACGCGAACGCTTGGCGGCAGAGGCGCCTTCCTGCTCGGTCTCACCTGCAGCTCTCTTGTCGCCAGCCGCAGCGGCAGCAGCGGCACCGTCTGCAACGGTCGAAGATGGAAGCGGTACACCCTGCGGTGTGTATCCGTAGACGTTGTAATTGCGCAGTGCCTCTTGTTCTGCTTGACTCGATCCGGGGGGGATAGCCTGAGTAGCCGGTGCGGCAGCACCATCGGCAGCAAAGCCACCCAGAAGACCGCTTGCGCCTGGTGGCATGAAGAGCGCAGGGGACAATTCTCGCTGTTGCGTATCCTTGGGAGGACGCAAGGACAAGAAACGAGGCTGCTGACTAGGACCTCCAACGCTGGACGGAGCGGGCGAGTAGTTCTTGCTCGGTGTTGCACTCCTGCCATCGTTGATAGCGGAGGCGGACGAGTTGCGCGCCGAGGATGCGGGCTTCTTGCGTTGGTATAGCTTGGGGATCTGATCGGCGGTGGAAGGATCGAACTCGAGAATAGGCTGGAGGAGATGAGATACGTTGTACTCGGCAGCAACCTCCTGTGCACGCTGAAGCGGGATCCAGGTGCCCTGAAACTTGCCGTATCCGCCCTGAATCTTTTCATGCTCTCCTGTCAGGATGCTCTTTTCGAGGATCTTGGTTCGACGTGTCTTTTCGATACCGGCAATCTTGAGGATCTGGGTAGCGTTGAGCCAGCCGTCACCGCGTCGTCGCATGACGGCGATGCCGCGTACGGTGATCTCATAGACAGGAACGTTGGAGTACGTGGCGAGGTAGACGGTGGGAACATTGCCGACGGGGTTTTGCAAGGCAGCGTTGGCCTGTGCAGGCGTCATGTTTTTGAGCTGGGCAGGGGTGAGCGGTCCAGCTTGGACCGGGGTGGAAGCGCCGTTGGTAGCAGCAGCGGAAGCAGCGCCGTGAGCCATGACCCTTTGGAGCGTCTCTGAGGCGGCAGAAGCGCCGGAAGCGGCAGTGGTAGACATGTTGGAGGTCAAGTCGACAGGAAGCAGACCAGCACGCTGAAGAGCCGAGGTGGTGAAGCTGAGGCTCGAGTTGGAGGGCTGGGAGGAGCGCTTGAGAGAGTCGGCTTGGGAGGTGTGAGGAGATGACACGCTATCGACGAGCGAACTCGCAGCAACCTCCTGCACAGGCTGGAGAGGATGAATGGAATGTGCACTCGTGTTGGAGATGGCAGGAAAAGAGCTAGCTTCGCTTGCGTGTTTGTTGGAAGCTGTCGGGTTGGAGGCGGCGGTAGGGTTCAGAGGCATGTGTGGAAATGCTTCGGCAAGGAGGGTGCGGGCAGATGGTAGCGAAGCAGTCCGACGATGGGAGAGAGAGAGAGAGAGTCGACTTGGACAGAGGCTCAGAGACTAGGTGTCCATGGATCTGATTGACACTTGTCGAACGCAGAATCTTCCTTGGCGTCGATGGAGCTGGCGTACGGTGAAGTCCAAGAGGAAGCACAAAGGAGGTACCGGCGAAAAACAGCTTTGTAGCAAAGCAAGGGTAGTGTTGGTGGTAATGGTGATGATGGATTCTCGGTTGTAACACCTGATGAATACGAAGAGCAAAAGACAAGGAGAGGCAAACGAGCGTTGGCGTGGTTGTACTGTAGTGTTGGGTTCTCGCCAAAAGGTGCACTGCACTCTTTCTCTCTGTGCTCTCTCTCTCTGGCTGTGTGACGACGCGATGTGCCGTGTGCTGTGTAGCCGTGTGCGGTGTGTGCCTTTTTTTCTGGCTCTCGAATTCCACATCTCTTGTTGGCTGTGAGCCGCGTTCTTCCACAAATCACTCGACGCCTCGACCTTGGCGCTATTCTCTTTCCGTGCTTCTTTTCTTGTTTTCTACGCCACAGACGGCCGCTCATCCTATATCCTCATCAGACCGACGACAGCTTCATATTGTATAATGGGCAGAGCAGTGTGAAGAATGAGTGGCCAGCTTGTGCCAATGGGTTTGCCAAGATGGCAATTTTGTGTTACTCGTCCTCGCCTCTTTCCTCTTGTGTAAAGTCACACTCAGAGACGAGAGAGAGAGAGAGAGAGACGCGAGCGCGCGCGCGCTTCCCTTTCTCTGTGGTTGGGTGCATGTGTGAATTTGTGTACTGTACAGTAGTATGTTGACTTTTGTCAAAATTCGTAAAGTGGAATCGCGCCAGTGTAGCGCGTCGCGCTTTTTTCTCTCGACGGCTCAGCCAAATCAAATTTGCTCTCTGTCTCTCCGGCTGGGCTCGATCGATGCCCGCAAACGCTCCTCCTCTTCGTTGGTCTGGAACTCTGTCCGCTTGCCGCACACGGAAGAGAGAAAGAGAGAGACAGAAGACTGCATTCTACGCGCGTCGCGTCTATTGCACTTTCCCCGATTCAATCGTTCAACCAGCTCCGGATGTGACAAGGTGCTCTGTCCTAGCGCTTGGTTCCCGATGCTCATACACGAGCCAGCAAAAGACAGCTTACCAGAAGCCCGCGTTCACAGTTGCGCCACCTCATCTGATCATCATATGTAATCATTTCAATTGAGACAATGCGATACAAACATTCTGTAATTCCAAACAAGCACCAGCCAAGTGTGCTACGCAGCAAATTCTCTCTGACCACTTAGTATCCGCCAAACCCGCCGTACCCATTACCCGGATACTGCTGCTGCTGCTGGGGCTGCTGGCCATATCCCATCCCCGTAAACTGAGGCATGACACCACCCGGCTGGAACCCGGTCGGCTGCGGCCTCAACGCATCATACTTGTCACTCGACTGAGGCGCAGCGTTGGGATCCTTGGCAAAGTTGCCCGTCTTCATCTGCTGGAAAATGTTGGACGCGTTAAACTTGTCCTTTTCATCCTGCGCCGCTTGCTGCTGTTGCACCTGCTGCTGCGAGCCCAATCCGAAGCCCGTCTGTTGCGCCATCATCTGCTGCTGAGAGTTCTGGCCAAAGTTGTTGCTGTTGTTGTTGTACCCCGTCTGCTGCGGTTGCATACCTGGGAATCCGGTCTGCTGTGTGTTAATGCCACCGGAGAAGGGCGAGCCGTTGATACCACCAAATCCGCCGCCGTTGCCATAACCCGTAGCTTGCGGTTGCATACCCATGCCGCCCATCTGACCCATGCCTCCCATCTGACCCATGCCTCCCATACCATTGTTGAAACCCGTCATCTGGGGCTGCATACCTTGCATACCCTGCATGCCTTGCATCCCCCATCCAGTCTGTTGAGGCTGCATGCCCGTCATCTGCATTCCCATCATTCCCGTCTTGGTAGGAACAAACTGACCAGTTCCCTGCGTGGGCACCAGTGGCTGCAACAGGCCCTGGTTGGCGGGTACGGGCGCAAAGGGTCCACGAGGTGCGTTCGGGTTGTATGCCTGCGACTGTCCCAAGAACGAAGAGCCAGGCGAAGGGCTTGCACCGGGACGAGGGCTGGCACTCGCGGAGGGGGGCTTCATTGCAGCCAGCTTTTCGAAGAGTGCCGAGTTGGGATCCGCGGGCGCAGGTGAGGCCGCTGGTGGCGCAGGCGAAGCAGCAGCTGCAGCCGGAGCGGCAGGAGGCGTAGGAGCAGGTGGAGCTACTGTCGCAGAAGGCGCTGGAGAGGCCACCGTGGGCCTGGCAGGAGTGGCAGGCTTGGTGCTGGGAGGTCGTGGCGTCCATGCATCATCATCAAATCCGTTCGCCAACGAAGATCCGGTGCGCTTGGGAAGAGCAGGGCTCACCGTATCGGCACGTACGGGCGGAGAAGTGGTGCGAGCCAGCGACTCGGAAGCAGCGGCCAACGAAGCAGCATCCACATTGCTTCCACCCGTGTTCTTGGGCGTGGGCCTGCCTCGACGTGTGTTGTTCTTGAGCGTACCATCGGGACCCGAGAAGAGCTGAGGTGGCGCGGGGCTAACCGAGTCGCCTCGGCGCGCTGAGCTCTCCTGCTCTTGAAGCTTGCGTGCCAGCTCTTCGTCGGCCTTGATCTGCCTCTCGAGGTCTGCGGCTGTGTTGGCATTGGCTTTGCCCGACTGGCGGGAAGACGACGAGGTGTGCGACTTGTCTCTGCGGTACTTGCGGTCGATGAACTTGGTGACTCGGATAATGTCTCCCTCACGCAGACCAATGCTGCGCAGTGTGGCGGGATCGAGGTCGCCAAGAACGGTCTCGTCGATCTTGTCTCGTTCGAACGAGCTCGCGTAGCGGGTGCAGTCATCCACATCGACACCGGCAGCAAGGAAGAACTCGAACCAGTCGACGTTGCGCTTGGGGCCCGATCGCGACTGTTCACGACGGCGTTGCTCGCGTTCCTTTTCCTTGCGACGTTCACGCTCTCGCTCGCGATCCTCCCGCGACATGGACGCTGCACCTGAAGGCTGCGATCGGTTCGATTGGCGCATCTGCTCTCGCTCTCGTCGACGCGAAGCAGAGGCGGCGATCTCCTCGTCGGTAGGGTTGAGCTTCTTGCCCGTGATGTCCTCCAGGAAAGCAATGTCGCCATTCGACATCTTTTCGACGGCGACTTCGATGACGACGCCGTTCATCTTATGCAGACGGATTTTGCCCTGGTTGAAGCCAAGGAACTCGGCTTCGACCTTGAAGGCACCGGTGCGGTCGGTCCACATACGAGTATTGTTGGGCGAAGGCTTGGAACGGCCGCCACCGTCTTTGGGTCGCTCAGGTGCACTGCGACCTTGAGGGATCGAAACATTCTTTGCGGCACGACTGACCTCGGTGGTGCTAGGTCGCTGGGTGAGCTTGGGAGGTGCAGGTGCTGGCTGTGCTTTGAGTGCTTCTCTTCGCGTCTTCTCCTTCTCTTCTCGTTCCCTGCGTTCTTCGGCATCGCGCTGTCGACGAGCTGCCAATTCAGCCGCTTCACGCTGACGTTCGGCCTCAGCGACAGCCGCGGCTTCCTCTTCTTCCTGACGTCGCCGCTCCTCCTCCTCTTCTTGCTGTGCAGCGAAAGCAGCTGCATTGGAAGAGTTGGCACCTGCTGCTGCTGCTGCTGCTGCTGCATCGGAAGCCTCAACGTAGCTTGCGGGAACGACACCCTCCTGTCCGGCGTCGTTCCTGACCTTCCACCAGTCGTCGTTTTCTTTTTCGAGAATGATGAGGTGCTCGTTCTCGGTCACTGTGAGCTCATCATCGCCCTGAGCTTCAAAGTCGTACATGGCGACACCGTGCTCGACGGCCTCTTCTGGCTCTGGTGCGGCTGTGGCAGCGGTTTCTTGCTGCGACTGGAACGAGACGGTCTTGCGGACGGGTGGTGGCAGGACAGCGCCGGTGGTGCGAGTAGGCGGTGGTAGGGCAGTAGCCGCAGCACCCCCAGGTGGTGCAGGCGGAGGAGGAGGAGGCAATGGGATGCCGGCTGTGGCAGGGGGTGCAGCCGCAGTTGCGGGGGCTGCTGGAGGTGCGGCAGGCGAGGGAGGTGCAGCGGCGGCAGTAAGCGCATTAGCCTTGCTGGCCTCGATCTTGCTGACAATGTCGCTAGCGGCATCCTTGGAGCCGCAGTGGAAGTCCAAGGTGGATTCGGAGAGACCGGCTTCGTGCGAGAGTTCGAGGTGGAGGGTCTTGCCCTTTTCGAGCGAGTGGCTGGCGATGTGAAGGACGCTGATCTTTTGAACAGGAGTCTTGTCGCTTTCGGATGCAAAGAAGAGCGAGGCGTTGCCGATACCGAGGGTGCCCTTCTTTTTCTTTTTCTTGTTGTCTAGGGCGGAGACGGGCCACATCTTGATCTCGTCTCCCTTGCCAAGCTGTGCCGTCTGTGGAAGCTGGATCTGTGGGATGGCGGCACCGGTAGCGGTGTTGTCGCCATCATCGTCATCCTCCTCGTCTTCCTCGGCGTACTCGTCTTGGACGACAGGGGCAGCACCTGTGTCGACTGCTTCTGCTTCATCTACATAGTTGGCGGGAACGTATCCGAGCCTTCCTTCACCACCGCTGAGTGGGTCGTTGCCCTGCTTCTTGACGAGCAGCCACACACCGTCCGACTCGTAGACACGAAGCAGCTCATCTTCGGCCATGGAGAGCTCGTCCTCGGTCTGTGCTTCATAGTCGTACAGCGCACGACTAAGGCGGATGGGCTCGGCCTCTTCAACGTAGTTGGCGGGCACAAGACCGACGGTGCCCTCATCGGGGTCATCCTGGATGGGAGTACCATGCTCGTCGAGTCGACGAAGCTTGGCCTTCCACCATTCGGGATCGTCGGACTCGAGAATGTAGAGGTAGTCATCCTCGGTGAGGTTGAGCTCGTCCTCGGCCTGTGCGACATAGTCGTAGAGCGCCTTGCAAAGCGCTACGTAAGCCATGGCGGGCGACTGACGGAGCTTGCAGCCCGCTCGCTAGTCACGAGGGTTGTTGTGTACGTGTGCACGTGTGTGTGTATGTGGGACTGGTCGAAAAGGAACTGAAGTGTTGGCACCTGATACGGAAGGTGCTCGGTCTGGTTTTGAGTGGGATCTAGAGTGGATCCTTGACCGCTACTCGAATGGGATCGTTTTGTTTTGGATGGATCTTGAGGGAGAAGGAGTGAAAGGTGGAGATGATGGTCACCCAGGGAAAGGAAGCACGAATCGGCAAGCCTTGGACAAAGCTCGGCTGTGGAACAGGGGAAAGAGGCAAGTCAAATCAAAGTGGGGAGCGGGAGCAAGAGGAGGCGACACACACACACACACTCTCTCTCTGGCTCTCTGGCTCTCTGGCTCTCTGGCTCTCTGCTGCTCAGATGCTGCTTACTCGGCAGTGCACACGCAGTCAATCTACTGTATCTCTGCCAGTCGATGCTTTTGCTGTGTGGAGAAATTACAGTGCAGTAGAGTACAGTTCAGTAAACTCTGAAATTCCACCCCGAGCAATCAGTTGTGCGTGTTGGTGCAGAGAGGCCGTGCGAGCCAACGATTGCAAAGCGACAGGTGCGGAGCGTGTCTTGCGATCTCAGCGGATCCATTCAAGATGGCCTCTCTTGGAACACACAGCTCTTCTAAACGCATGATGACCCCATCGCGACCCTTGATCAGCCTCCCAACCTCACCACGCTTTGCTTTCTTCGCTTTCTTCTCGCTCTGTAGCTCACCTCCTCTTCTTCCACTCTCATCGACCATACTCTCTCAACGTGAAATGTCGCCCTCTCATATCTCCAGAGTATATCTGTTTGGATCTTTCATCCTTCCTTCCTTTCCATGTTGGTTGGATTGTGAGGCTGCGTCTGTGCCAAAGCTCTTGTCGGCTTGCTTCGTCATTTTCTCACGGCCGACAGCACTGGTGTATCAGTTGTTAGATCTCGAGTCTGGCGGGTGGAAGCGGAAAATCATTGAATCTAATTCAGCCTGTTCGCCAAATGCAATTCAAAACTTGCTCTCATCCGCCGCTGCTTTGAAATCATCAAGGTGTAAGGGAGAGAGTGTGTGAGCGTCTGCTGCTGCTGCTGCTGCTGCCATCTTTTTCAAATCGGGCCCAAGTCTGCTTTTTGGTCGCGCTTCTTCGGGTCCGTTTGCTCAAGTTTCAGGCCGAGAAGAGTTGAGAGAGCACACAGTCACTGAATCACACTCTCTAAGAAGAGCTCGTCGCGATCATCAAGCTATTCGTTCTCCTTCTCCACACCATCACATTCTTGAACTTTTCCCTACTTTCGAGAGCTCATCATCACAGTGAGTGCCACTGCATTCGTCACGATACACCAAACAGATCTGGCATCGACAAGGTGCCAGCTACAGCAATCAGCATTATTGACCCTTTGACCCTTTGATACGACTTTGTTATCTTGATACTACAATCGCAGATGCCCGTCGGATCCATCCCCGCTATCACCGGAAAGTTGCGCAAGCGACTCATCCTTGACCTCACCGTTGCTCTCGGCGGTGGCACTGCCCTCGGTTACGGCTACTGGTGCGTCCCTTCCCTTTTGAACTCGTTGACACTTTCTTTTCGTAGCAATGTGTGCTGACCAAATCATCATCTTTCTTTACCTCCATTCGCAAACGTCGTTCTGGCCCAAAGGTACGGTGTCCACATGCCCTCCGTCTCCCGCCGTGACGCTTTCTACGCCAAGCTCCAGTCCGAGCGATCCGAGTAAATTTCTCCTCCGCCAACCATGCATCTGATATCAGACGACTCTCTGGATTTAGGATCCACATCATGATCCCTAGTATCATTCCGCTATCGATGCAATTCGCATAAGACTCTTGAAAACAACACACACTCGTATCTCGGCTCGTCGTTTGACCGTGCTATCGGCTTCCGTTCCATTTTGACGTACATTGGGCATTCTTGGAGGAGATGATATTTGGGCGAGTTGAAAGGGCTCAGCATTAGGCTTTGCCAACCAAGTAGGACACAGAAGCGTTGCAATTCTGCAATTAGGGAACAAGGTACCTTTTTACTTGGTGAGGTTAACATCCATGTCCTACGGACCATCGAAGAATGCATTCAACTACAAATGGGTATCTTGAAGGACAGGAAAACGTGATACAAATACAAAGAGGGCTTAAGCTCAATAGAGGCGCGGAACATAGAGTCATAAAAGCTGTCGATTTGTGAGCAGATCAGATTGCAACAAGCTGAACTTTGTCCGCAGTGAGAAGCTGCCATCCTCTTGAGCTTGTCAACATTACTGTTCGGCAGCAACTTCTGCCATAAGAGCCGCAATCTTTGCACTGTCTTCAGCTTTTCTTTCCGCCTTTCTTCTCTTCTTCTTCTCCTTTTCTTCATCCACGCCATCCTTTCCACTTGCTTCATCAGCTGTTCTTGCCTTGTCCTTCTTCTTCTTCTGCTTCTGCCTACTAGCTTCTTGGGTCCTCGTCTTTTCCAACGCCTCTCTCATCTGTATCTCCTCTTCTGTGCTTGGGTTGATCGTTACCACGCTCCTGGCTGACGTTGCTGTTTCTGCTGCTTTGCCCTTGGCCACAAGGTTTGTAGCATTGAACGGCTTGGCGCAGACGGGACAGGGTGTTTCTTCTGGCTCTTCAGGGGTGGCGCCAATGGTAGTTTTGAGACCGGTAGCGCTCATCGCGCATCCGCAGGTTGAGATGTAGACGAATCGCTGTTTCCCGTCCATCTGCTTGTCGCTGAGTGGACAAGCGAAAGGATATACGCTGGCTCCGTCGTTACTTGATCCTGGTGCTGGGGGCTGGTAGAGCGCGTTTGGGGTCAGCTTGAGCTCGGTGATATCTTTCAAGCCTCGAATATGCGGGACGGGGTCCACAGAGTTGGTAGAGGATGACGATGCGGATGCTTCGTGACGGGACAGAAGATGTGAAAGCAATGCATCTTTGTTATAGAGCTTCCCCAAAGGGTCCGATGCCACGGGTGGAGAAAGCGGTTGTCGCGAGAGAGAGCATACCGTCCATAGGGATTGACGGAGCAGCTCAGGGTCAATCTTTTCGAAGGATGCTTTGGTGCGCACCAGTTCATCACGTTTTGCAATGCTGCCGCCGTCGTTACCCTGATGGTGTGTGTGAAAGAGAGGGTGGTAGAGGGTGTCAGTGATGCAAAACTTGGCGAGAAGGTGTCGCGTGGGGAGGGAGTGTTCGGCTTACCATGACTACAGGTTGCCTTGTTCTAAATCTTATTCTCGCTCAACTAGTCCAAGCCGAAGGTGTGCTCCTATATCAGTGTGCAGAGTCGTAGCTGCAGCCAGTGTTATGTATGACAAGGAGAGGAGGATGTCGAGCAAGGTATCGTAAGAAGAAAGACAGTATTCAGGGTTCAAGAGAGCCAATATGTTGAAAATGGTGAAGGAAAGTAGCAACACGTGACCCAGCGCACTGCTATTTCGCGCTGTTGAGAGAGAGAGTGGAGAAGATTGCGTTCACATCATCTCTGCACATTTGCGCATCAATCACTCCTCCGTCTTTCCTTCTTACTCTCTTTGTTCTCGTTCACCAACCACCCACCCATCACTGTCTCTGGCATCATTCTCGAAAGTCCAACGATAGAAGGTGTTACCTGTCGACCTACGCTGTCTCTCAACCTGTGGAGGGCGTTTTGGACTCCGAGTAGCGATTGATAGGAGGCCTTTTCTTCGTGTGCCATCCACCAGAGCAGATACGACATCGATCGCAAGCGGCCTGTACCAACGTTTCACGGCACGATTGATATCTACGTACACACGTGGGATTGCCGACAGCGCCAGCTGGCAACGCCGAACCGTGCGGCCGTCAGGTGAAGGCTCGATACATCGGACCGATCCGTTGTCCTGTATCTTGACCATATCAGCAACGAGAATCGTCGCTCCTCGTTTCTGCTGTAGCGCTCTTCACTGAGTCGCTCGATTCCTCCCTAGGAGACAGCAGCCTTACACACCGGGCTCGACACTCCCTCAGCACCCATCCGATACCCATTCCGTCCCCCCTCTACTGCTCGCCCAACATGTTCTTCCTCAAGTACTTGACGCATAAAACCGAGCTCCATCCATCCTATTTCGGACCCTCTATGGTAGAATTCCTCAACCAAAAGCTCCGCGATGACGTCGAAGGCACATGCACCGGTAAGCACGGCTACATCATCAAGGTAGTCGGAATGATTGATGTTGGACAAGGCAAAGTGATCCCTGGTTCCGGACTGGCCGAATTCAACTCTACCTATCAAGCCGTAGTCTTGAAACCTTTCAAGGGTGAAGTGATGGATGCCAAAATCACAAACGTCAACAAGATGGGATTCTTTGCCGAAGTCGGACCCTTGAACATTTTCGTCTCGAGCCATTTGATACCCATCGAATACAAGTTTCAACCAGAAAGTAACCCTCCAGAATTCGTAAGCCCAAGTGATAGATTGGTCAAGGCAAGAAAGGTGAGGATCAAGATCGTAGGTACAAGAGTGGATGCAAATGAAATTTTTGCTATCGGTACTATGAAGGAGGATTACCTCGGTCCTTTCGATTAGACTGTTGGAAAGCGATTGGAAGAAGTGGTCGTTGACCCTATAAGGATTGCCATAAGAAAATGTATCATGCTGCGCCACCTTCAACATTGTAAAAACGTTTGCCAAAGATGTTCAATTCACTTCATCCAAGTACTCCCCCTTTGAATCTGCAATGAAACTTTTAGTAACAACGGCTGCACGGTCGCCTTGTCGAGGTCGCTCTGAGAGTAAATGTGAAGTGCAAAGCGCTTATGACCGGGTATCGGTGCCAACTAGCTCGACAAGCACCCATCTAGATGGCCTTTCTCCAACCCTTTTCGGCGGCGCTGGGCTGCCGAGACAGAATGACACCCAGCCAGTTTCACCTGTGCTTGGAGTGAATGTGTGTTCGGTTTGATTTTTGCCAATGTTGCGTTTAGAGCGCTTCTTTGTTTTTCGCTTGCGAATGTCGCCCATGTCCAGTGATGAGTCGCTCTCATCGTCGTCGTCTGATGAGGCTGAGGAGGAGGCATCGGTCATGTGTACATCTTGAGAGGCTTTCTTTTGCGACTGAGGTTTGGTGCTAGGTAGCTCTTTGGCGCCGTACACAGAGCTAAAGGGTACCTTTGCTCGCCATGTGAGAGGGGCGTGCGGGAAGCCGGAGCATGACAGCGTCGCCCATTGCGCCTTCTCGCTGGACTTCTTTGACGGGATCTGATTCGACTCTGCCACGAATCGATCCACCTCTGCAGCGATGTGTGAGATGAAAAGAGGGCTGAGCAGGAGCGGCTTTCCAGCGGATCCCGCCCATTTCAATTTGACTGTTCGGCCAGGCTTTGAGGGAGAGGGAGGACTGTAGACACATGTTGCATCGGGTCTAGCGTAAGTACGAACCGAGTTTGCACCGAGCGAGGCCAGACCCGCCCACTCTATTGCTTCCTGAAGTCCATCTTGAAAGGTTGACCAGGTCAAGGTGGTGGAGTCTTTGACTGGCTCAAGCTCGGTAAAGTGACGCCGGTTCTCGCTCCACGTGTTGGCCAAAGGATGCTGTGCGGGATCGTTGAGTGTTGGAATCCAGATGGAATCGGTAACGACAGGATCGATTGTGTGTAATGCGAGAGTCTCTACGTCTTGAGGACGCACGAGATGCTCTGGGAATTGAATCTCGTTGACAAAGCTGGAGGAAAAGCCTGAAGCCGCGATAGCTTCTGCGTTGGCTCTATTTGGTGACCAGACGAAGAGCATATCCCAAGTAGCGTGCTCGTACGTCAGGGGAAGATGAGCTTGAGAAGAAGCCCAAATCTTTGACGACGCATGTGTTTGAGCAATTGTGTGCTCGGTTTCGAATGCTGCAGCTCGCGAACGGTCCCATGCTCGGAGTCGGTCAAGTGCTTGTTGGTAGCCTTTCTTGCCGGGGATGAAAGAAGGCGAAAGCAAGGGCAGCTCGACAATGAAGCGCGAATCAGGGCCGCTGGTTCGATCGGCAGCACGACCTGATGCGAGGCGGGAGAAGTGACTGGCTCTTCCGGTCAAACCCAATGTTTGGTATGTGTCCTTGCAGAGCGAAAGAACGAGTGTGCCTTGTCCGTCGATGCAGACGGTATCTTGCAGATCCGGCGAGAGTCCTGGTGCACCACCGGATGGGTGACTGAGCGCTACCAAGGATCCAGTCTTGAGATATGCAGTGACAAAGATGGGATCCAAGAGCAAGCTGAGCGGGATACGGGCTCTGTATGATTTGTGTGAAGAGGCGAGGTTCCGTAGTTTCTGGATAAGAGATTGCACCGAGGTTGGGAGTGGTGTTGAGCTGTCGGATGTCGCATCGCTTCCAGTCAAGGAGAGCGGAAGAATGAGCTCAAGCGAGCTATTGAAGGGATGAGCATCAACGAGCTTGTGCAGCCGTGATGGACCAGCGACATTGTAAGGTGCTGAAATGCTATTCGAGGTCGAGCTGGAGCTGGATGGGATAAGATTGACGATCCATCGAGCGGGTCCGAGCTTGCGCGCCTTGTCGGTGCGAGTCGAGCTGCGTTTGCGCTTGTGTGTGCTCTTTGGAGCGAGCATCACCGAATGAATTGGCGACCGATTCGTCTGATGGTGATGTCTTCAAGAAGGATCCGTCGAACGAGTGTTTTCTGTGTGGAGGCACTTTTTCAACAAGCTTTCTTTCCTTTGAATTTTTAGCCGACGCAACTTTTCGCTGAAAACGCACATGCTGATCCTGCTCTTTACAGGCTACGCTTCGCGGTACGCGTCGCGGACGCAAGCCAAAAAGCCAAAAAGCCAAAAAGCCAAAAAGCCAAAAAGCCAAAAATCAGCGCAACCAACACTCACACTCGGACCCTCTTTTTGGCCATTTGCCAGGCATCCATGAACCTGTCAAAACCCTCATCATCAACATCGTCATCATTAAGAGCTTCCTTTCTTACCATTGGCGGCCACCCACACGAATGCCTCAGCTTCAAATTTAACTCCATCTCAGAAATCCACCCAGCCAAAGACGTGTGGAATTTCATTTCATCACTCGAAGAACAAGCTGCTGCTGTTTCTTGACTCTATGTAAACAGCTTCTTCACGAACCTTTCTGCACTTGGATTCTGACGACCATCATCACCGCACAAGTCGTCGTCCAGCTGGTCCGGTATAGACTCAGACAACGACCTAGACACAATTGGTCTGCCCTCTGACAGAGCCGTTCTCATTGCAGCGAGATTGTCGGCGAGCCTTCACACCGTCTAGATTATCTCCTTCTTGTCGACTCCGCCTAGTGACTTAAAAGTGAGCCGACACACTTTGAGCACATTTGTGCTCAGCTCGGCGAGGCAGTCATGGGCTGCGCCATCTGTCTCGACGACTTTAATCAGGCCGACGGTGATGCCAAACGAGCAACCGCCCTCCCCTGCGGCCATATCTTTCACTATGACTGTCTGCAGACATGGTTCTATGGCTCCACTGCCACCGATACCAACAGACCCAACCAAAAACGATGCCCGTTGTGCTCCGTTACCACCAACCCCACGTCCATGGTGCGCCTCTTCCCTTCCGACGGCGACGACCTTGACACGTACCTCTCCGGTCAGCAATTGTGGGACCTCGAACTCAAATCACTCCACGGCCCTGTGCCTCCGGGCCAGGACAATCTTCGAGGTCACAAAGAGCTTCTCAACGACCTCATGGACTTTAACAAGGCAGTCCAGTCCTACGTCATGGCCACCCACTATGCTCACGTCGACAAAATGCTCAAGTCTGGCGTCAAGGTTCGTAAGCTCGTCGTCGACTTGACCAAGCACCGAACTCCCGATTTGGATGAATCCCTCATGAGCGCCATGGACGCTCTCGAAAACGCCGCCAGCAGTTTCTCGACGCTTTTCAACGACCTTTCGCGCAGGGTGAGGGACAACCGCAAGCGCGAGGTCGAGCTAGAAAAGCAAAAACACAAGCTGGAAACCGAATTACGACAGGCAGAGGACAAAACAAGGGCAGCCAACGTTCAGCTGGACCAAGCTCGGCAGGCGCGCAAGCAAGCCGAAGAGCTTGTCAAAGAGGTCAACGACCGTGATCGACGCGTCACTGGGCTTATCATCGAGATATCCGGAAAAGAAGAAGATCTCAAAGCAAGAGAGCGAGACGTCGAGAGTCAAAGGAGGGCCATGGCGCTCGAAACCAGCATCAAGCTCTCCAACATGAAGAGCACCACCGACGCTCAGTTGGCAGACATGCGCGCAAAGCTCGATGCCGCTGAGAAGAAGAGGGACGAGGCAGAAAAAGAAAAAGATGCCAGTCACAACAAAAGCTGTCACCTCGCCAAACAGCTGAAAAAGATGCAAGAGCAACTCCAATCTCGTAAAACACCGCCGCATCCCGCTGCCTCGGACTCCAGGTCGTCCGACATGGCCCTCTTGGAACGCAAGAACAAGGCGCTCCAGGCCTTGCTCAGTGCCAGAGACGCTCAGTTGAAGGAATTGGGCATGGTTACCCCGGACCGTTGCATCTCCCGCTCGTCGAATCGTCTTTCTTCGCAATCCTTTGTCGATCTAACTCGCTCAAGCAGCCCATTCGGCAACGAAAACGTCGATTCGCCAGCAACCCCACGCGATGGATTCGAGATCACATCTCAAACTTCGACTATCGGCGGTGCTGCACCGGCTCGATCGCCCACGCCTCAGCGCAGAGCCAAGAAGCGAGCTCGTTCCAGTCTGTCCATCGAACCTGAACGACTCGATGACGAGATGGATGAAGCCTTGTTCCCAATGCCTGGCTTTGCTGTCGCGCTGCCGCCGAGACGAACTGCCGCTGTGCATGTTCGCTTCCAGTCGGACGATGCAGCCAGTCCTGTTGCTGCTAAACAGCCGGCTGCATCAACCAACCCCACCACCTCTGGTGCTGCTGCCCCCACATCTGGTGTGGCTCCAGGATTTGCAGGTTCGTCCGTTGCTGGAAGCAAGGGCCCTTTGCGAAAAAACCTGAACAAGCGCAAGGCGAGAAGCTCGGATCCCACAGCCAGCACCAGCACCAGCACCAGCACCAGCAATCCAAACTATGACTGGCTAAACAAGTCCAACGGCATCGCCTTTGGCCCTAAGCGCCGCTCCAAAGCAATGTAAGATTCATCGCAATTAGATCTCCCTGTTGTTTCTTCTCCTAGCATTCTCCCCCTTGATAACAGCCCATCCCGCACTCGCATCTTTTGTTGCCTGGTCTTGAGCGAGCACGGGTGATTTCGAGCTTGCAGATGCTGACCATGTTTATTGAGCTGAACGATATTGTCCTTACCTCTTCTATGCGGAGCGTGTGCGCATTTTAATCCAAGCCTTGAACGGATTAGCGCAATTATGATGCGGAAGGAAGACTTCTTTCGAATGGGCCATTTTGCAGCCGATGCAGTAAATCAGACAAGGGAGATATGGATGAGGGCTTAAGAGTCGAACTCGATTGATGTACTTGGTCGCTCGTGTTAGCCGCGCACATGAGATTACGCACCGAAAGTAGATCATGTTTTCAATCGATTAATGATGATACTGTATCGAGCTTTGAACAAGTGTGAAAGTTTTTTTCTGAAGTGTATGTTGCTCCCTGGATGGTGTAGAACCATACTGTGTGGACGAGTCGATTGGTTCATTGTGATGTTGTAGTAGATACATGATCTTATCAGATACAATAGGATTATGGTGGTGAGGAACTTTTGATGCATACTGAATTGTGACAAAAAAAAAAAAAAAAAAAAAAAAAAAAACATAGTAGAATTACCATAGGGAAAGGTACTGTATGTTACAGTGGACGCAATTCGATTCTTTCTTCCTCCTCATCTCCCGCATCAAAAACAACTTCTCTCTTCACCTTTCCCCCCCCTTGTCTCCCTACCACCATCGATGATTCCACATCATAATCCCCATTACCAACCAAATTATACCCAACACTTCTTCCAAGCTCCCTTTTAATCGCCAACTGTTCGCTCCAAACCACCATAATTCCAACATGAAACATCATTGTCAACCACCATTTCAAACCTTTAGGTAATTCTCCCGTATACCAAGTTGTAAGAATAAGGTTGAAGAGGTGAAAAGTCAGGGCATGATCGAGGATGTGAGTAGGACGTCGGACTAGGTAGACGAGTAAAAGGATGTCTAAGGGGATGGTGAGAAGCCATGTTACAATGAGAACAAACGGTCGATGGCTGTCGGTTGCTTGGGTGTATTCCCAGTGTTCGAGGGCTTCTTCTACGCTTATTGTTCCTTTGGACATTTCTGCGCTGCCGATGGGGGTGGAAGAAGAAGAAGAAGAAGAAGAAGAAGAAGAAGTGTTGGTCCCGTTAGGTTGATGTTTAAAGCGCAAGATCTGTTCATGATCCAACACTTTATTCTGAGCATCGTTGCCTGCTGCTGAGTTATCAAGAGGCAAATCCAACCAGACATTGTCCAAATTCCACCTCACCAAAATTGCAGGATCCACCATCACCTCCTTCCCTTTCTTTCCTTCTTGATCATCTTCAAGTCCAGTTTCCAACCACTCTTTGACACCACCATTTTTCGAAAAAGGAGTCCAATCATACGTTGGTCTACCAGCGATCTGTCTCCAATCAAAAACCATCCCCACCTGCGTAGGTCCTCCTTCGAACATTAGACTCGATGTCTCTGCAAATATCGCCAAGAATGGTGGAAGGAGAGTGGCAAGTATGAGATAGTGCAGCGCTTGAAACGAGAATATCTGAGTGAGGATTCGCAAGGTGTCGGTTCCTTGAATCGGGGTTGAGAATGCTTCTTTCATGGTTGTAGGACAAAAGGCGATGCTACCGACCTATCGTGGGGAGCGTGTGAGATGTGTGGAGGGACTAGGATAGTGTTGAGGAGGGCCTTTTGAGGCAACAAGCTCCTACGATTGAGCTGTCCGGCGGTATTATCCAGTCGAGCGGGTGGTGCCCTACGCAAAGAAGCGAAAGATGCAAAGACCTGACGCTCTGGTGCGAATTCCAAACCTCGTTTCCAGACACCAAACACACAGCTATACCCCCTTCCAAAAAAAAAAGCACCCAAAAGGAGCCAGAGACACTACTCCAACGTGTACAACAGCTGCGTCAATCGAGCCAATGAAGAAATATCGATCTCGATTCCAAGCAGACCTTGGTTGCAAAAAAAAAAGCCTAAACAGATCGATGCTTTCAGCAAAGCAAGTGTGATTCGAAATAAAGAAAGAATGGTAGGATTCGAAAGACCAATCGTTGTCGTTGTTGTGAGCCGGGTATCAAGATGAAAAAGAGAAAGAAGTGCGATGATCTTGTCAAAGATAATGGTGATAATGGTGAAGGTCAAAGTCAAAGTGTCAAATCCTAATGTTGGTATCGCAATAAATTCCTCCACACCCTCACATATTTTGCGACTTCCGAGAAATCCTCCAAAAAAAAAAACCTCCCAAAATCTCCCGGTCTCAAAACTAACCCTAATCTCCCTCCCTTCCCTTCGAACTACAACTTCAACACCTCACGCAATCCTAACCCCGGCCAAAACCACAAGCCATCACAGATCAGGCCCAGAAAAAGATTGGATAAAAATGCGAGAGAAAAGAGTTCAATTGGAACGCAATGTTGTACAAATAATACAAGAGGGAGGGAAAGACTAGCGAGCGAAGGGTGAGATATGGAAGAAGGGAGAAGAAATGATATATGGGATAATGATGTCGAGTCCGCGTGACAATGGCGATGACGGTGACTAAGTCTCGACTCCATCGTCTTCGTCATGCATCGGTGGTGCGGATGGAGCAGAAGGCGCAGATGGGGCTACAGAAGCAGTCGGAGCTTGAGGAGCACTTGCCATTGGCGCTGTGGTCAATCCGAGCCGTGCGGTGGCGGCAGCAGTAGCAGCAGCAGAACTTCTCCGTCTCTGCTCATACGCAGGAAGATGTTCCGTGCTTCTCGGCGCCTCTACCCCACCTTCAGTCTCAGCCAGTGGCGGTGCAGAGGGACCATTCCTCTCGTATCGCGGTACAGCCATCGTCTCCGGTCTCGATGCTACGAGATGCGCCAATTGCTCCTCCTCCGCTTCTTTCTGCTTTTCGCTCTTGCGCGGCGTCATTGTAGCCGTTGGAGAAACTCGGCCAGGTGTCGATAGTGGGACGGTGGAACCTGGCGGGGACGTGGCGCGGTAAGGCTGATCAAAGGGCGAGAATGCGGTCTCGACTGCTGTGGGTGGGGCGGGGAGTAAGCTTGGTGTTTGAGGTTGCTTGCCTTTGCCTTTATTTGCACGGTGGTCATCCTTGTCCATCGACCGACGCGGTGTTGAGCCACTGGCAGCGGTGTCGGCGTCGGCGGGGGCCACTTCGAATCCTTCACCATCGACTTCCAAGGCAGGTGCAGAGGGGCCAGAAGCAGCACTTGCTGTTGCCTGTACATCGCTGTTGGATGATTCGCCTGCAGCAGAATCTTCCGGCGCACCGTATGCGGGGGCGGAGGTGTCTGTGTCGACAGCAGGGGCGGAAGGCATGCTGGCAGCTGCGGAAAGGGCTCCGAGCAGCGCCTTGTCATCGGTAGCAATGTGCGCTGCTGTAGGCCCACTCGGTTCGTCGTACGTATTCCTCGAAGCTGCAGGTGCCGCTGCTAGCACAGCACCAATGACTTCAGGCGACACGGTCGAGTCGCGTTCCTGTGGCGGTGGAATGCCATGCTTTGCATCTCCCCTGGAAATGGCTGCAGCGAGTGCAGCGCCATCGTAGCTCGATCCCGACATTCCACCAGAGCCTCCCGACGGAATATAAGCAGGAGGCATGTGTCGCATGTCGTCGTGATGTCCCTCGGCCGCATCTGCTGCTTGAAAGTCGCTATCGTCGAGTAAGACGCGTCTGGGCGAGCGGAGGCTGGCATCAGGGTCAACGGTACTGCTGCCATGGGTATCAGGGTTGGAGGAGGATCTGCCTTCGGATGACGAGGTATCGGCGAGTCTCTCTGCGCTGTCCGGATGCGGTGGTGGTGGGGAGCGAGGCCGTCTGTTGGCGCGAACATCGTCGTCGATGACCGTGGTCGAGCCAGCGGCACTGCCGGTGCTACCGTCTCGCTGCATAACATCATCTGTCTCGACATTGTTGCGGAGAACTTCGGCACCTTCGCTGTCGTAAGTAATCTCGACCGACTCTTGCGCGCGTGGATCACCAAGCACAGCACGACGAGTGGATCGACCCGATCGGATCGAGGCAGTATCGCTATTGCCGCGCATGGTGTCGTTGCTGTCGCGCAGATTGGTACGTGTCCACCGCGAGACGAGGTGGCGCTTACGCTTGACGGCGCTCGACGAGCCTGTAGAAGGATCGAGGGAGTCGCTGCCGTCCTTTTCGGATGGCTTGCGACCCAAGCCGAGACGACGCTTGATCTTTGCACTTGGACTTTCGGTTTCCTTTTCGGAAGGGTCGCTGAATCGGCCCATGGTCATGCGCTCCTCGATACGAGCAAGTGCCTCTTCGTCGTCCAAACCTGACAGCTCGTCGTCGAATTTCCTCTCGCGAAGGAAGACGGCAGCGCCGATGAAAAGAACGATAAAGATCGCGAGGAAGATCGAAGTGATGATGATGGCTTTTTGCTGGAACCAGACGCTGCGTTCTGGCCTACTCCATGAGGATGCTATGCTGGACGGGTAGGTGGATGGAAGCGAGTAGCGATGGGCGCTTACGGTGGCGTGGCTGTAAGCTGCAGAGGGATCTGTGTCGAGCTGAAGCTGATGTGTCTCCATAGAGACATCGCGTTCGCCAAAGAGAGCGGACTCGTCATCATACTGGCGGGTATACTGGCGATGTAGTGTTGGTTCATCCAGATGCTGTGGAAGATGATCGTCGACGTCGTCTATTGATGATGCGCTGTGATCGCGGGATGAAGATATCGCTGGATGTTGTGATGCTGACTGTGCTGAGTACGACGGATGCGAGCCATTGTTCGACGTTGTTGATTTTGAACCAGAGGCAAGGCCAGAGTATGCCAAAGATGGCTGCTTTGGTTCTTGATCAGCAGCGAAAGAGGGTTGGTAGACGGAAGCGGGAGAGGTGGTGGTGGTGTCGGTAGGAATGTATGATGCGCCGACGGGTGCGATCATGGCAGGAGACGAGACGAGAACAGAAGAGACGAGGATGGCAGCGGTGGCAGCAAAGGCAGATACAGAGGTGTGGCGACGTCGTCTGCGAGCGACGCTACGTTTGCATGGGATCTGCGATGCTGCTGCAATGTGATGATGCGGGGATCTGGGTGAGGATGCTAAGCGGTTGTTGGCGCCGTGGCCTGCGCCAGGCCGGATTGGATTCCGGCGCATGGTGTAGACGGGCAATATGAGAGCCGCGTGGCGTGACAAGGCAGTCTGGGGTTGTGAGCGAATGTCAGGAACGCATACGGGACAATGAATCGCCAGGCGATGGTGTAGATGCGGAGAGTGAGGATGCAGTGTCGAAAAGGGACGAGGGGGAAGATGAGCCGAGGCTGATTGCTGCTGAGCACGTCTCCGGGGAGGGAGACAGGTTTCGGGTGCGAGCAATGTCGACGAACGAGAGGAGGAGGTTGTGACAAGATGAAGTGGCTGAAATGAAAGGAACAGCGGTGGTGGGACGAGTTTCAAGCTGGCGGCTACCTGTTGCGTCTGTGCGTGTGTGTATGTGTGAGTAAGTGTGAATGCGTGCGATTGTACGCTGAGAGGACCGGAAGAGAATGATCCGTGACTCCGGTCGAGTTGTGTGGGAGTTGGACAAGCACGTTCGGACCGATGGCGGGAATCAGAACGTGTCAAAAGAAGGGGGCTGCAGAAAGGCGAGGGAGCTGCGAGAAGGGGCGCGCAGTGTTGCAAAGAAGTCGAGGTTGCGTGGTTGTTGATGAAGTCGATGAAAGTGAAAGCGAGACTGACTGAGCGAGACTGGATGAGATCAGAGATAGAGAGAGAGAGAGAGATGTGTGTGGAGCTGTGTGTATGGTGTGCGTGGCGATGTGCGGTAGTTTCTGCGACGCTGTTGGTGCTAGCTACGAATGCGATTGGGATGCTAGTGATGGACGGAATGACGAAGAAGCGAACAAAGATGATTTAGATGGTAGCGAGGATGATGACGATGAGGAGAGTCGATGATGATGGTGATGGTGATGGTGATGGTGATGGAGTTGCCGGTCAGTGTGAGAGTGTGCGGTTCGGGCGACAACGACCAACAACGACGATTGTGACAGACTACTTACTGTACGCGGCTGCTGCTGCCTCCTTCACTCAACTATGTGTAGAGACAGTTGCAAAACGGCCTCAGCTCGCGGAGCACAATCGCCGAACAAAAAGAGCGACGGGCGGACAGACAGCAGACCAGACAGGGAAATGCATCCAAAAAGGCAGCGGCGGCAGGCAACAGCAACAGCAACGGCAACAGCAGCATCAGGTCACAGTCACAGAGTGTGCGTGGCGTGCGGTGCAGCGGAGGAGACACGGCAGCACAAAGAGAAATCACAAAGAGAGAGAGAGAGAGAGAGAGAAAGAGAGCGATTCGCTTTGCTGTGGTGTCCACGCTTTCCCATCACGTTGCAATTCAAAATTGGGACACACACACACACGGCTCGAACCGCCCCCTTTTAGAATCTCGGGCAGCAGCGCGGTAGTAGCTCAGCAAAAAAAAGAAGAAAAAAAAAACAAAGAGAGCAACTTCATGAACACGCTTTCTCTTCTGTATTTCGCCTCGGATTGCATCAGCCGCCGCCGCCGCCGCCTTTTTCTCGAGACGGCCTGGAACACTTTGCTTTGCTTGCCAATTCAAATTTATGTGGCCTTTCTTGTTAGAAATTCAAATCGCAACCCGTTTTGTATACTTTTCTTTTTTGTATATCTCATGTGTGAGGCCCCCGCACACACTCCTCGCACTTTGCACCAGGGTTCGCAATCGGCCAACTCTAATCCGACTCTCTGTGTCAACTGTATTCGAGTCGAACTTCGAATTTGTAGCAACAGCAACCCAACCGTTGCCGAAATCTCGGGGCGCAGCTTGCGCTTTGTGTGCCTTTTCCGTGTCACTTTGTCCACACCCAACAGACAAACCCACAGAATTGGGCTCAAATGCTAACTACTGGACACATGAACTTATGGCCCTTTTGGCACGCTAGCAAGCAAGCAAATCGAGGACCCTTTCTGTCGCTCAAAGCTCTTTGCAAGAAAAGCAGAACAATGGTCCAGATCTTTTTTGAGCTTGCACCGAAACAAATAGATGTAGAGTATTCCGATTAGCAACGCCATCCCACACCACAGCATACAGTACAGTACAGTACAGAGACAATGGTCTAGTTGCGGTAGAGCGACCACCGATGCAGTAGTGTCACAGAGTTGCCACACTGTCATGTCACAATGCTCTGTCCCACGTTCAGCTTGTCTGGCACAGTCTGAGCGCGAATCTTTGCCGTCGGATCAACCGACCCTCGCCGCCTGGTCCGACTCGTTCCTCGACTCTTCCGTCTTTGTGATCCGACCTTCGAGCTTCGACCCCATTGGAGCCGAGTAGGCTTAGCTTCAAGTGGTCTTGGAAACACAGTAATGTACACCACCAATTTGCTATGTAGCATGTTGAATGTGAGAGAGAGCATGTGCCAACCGCGAGACCCATCACAGTAACAGCCTGAATGCTCCCAACACCTCGCCGACTGTAAAGCATCCATTGTAGGCCAAGTCATGCAAAGAAGCGCGAGCTAGCATCTCGCCATAACTTCCGTTCCATCACAAACCCAGACTCGATCAATGCGGAAAATTGCTGTCAATGGTGATACAGTGACCCACGACTCATCTTTGGATGTCAGATAGGCTCAAGCTTGCGCAACTACTGCCGCGGCAAGCCAAAGTTGCTCGTTGCTCGTTCCACTTTTCAACCGTTCAACAAGGTTTCTGATGCTTTCCGCCGGCATGCAATGCCGATTCCAACTCCGCACCGATCTAGAGAGACGCTTCGCATACAGTACACTTTTCTTACTTGCTTTGTGAAGTTCATGAAACTCGGACGAGTGCTTCATAACCTTCCTTACCGTCTACTGTATCTCGCTCCCATATCATCTATCTTTTGCGGTCGTTACTGAGCACAGTCAAGACCCACATGCAGCCACCAGATATTCACACGGTGATAAGCATTGCGTTGCATGTCTTTCACAACCCTCTTGCAGGCAAATGCCGAACGTGGTGCTTCTGACTTGCGTGGCCGGTTGTACACGTTCTTGCGCAGATGGGCGAGGACAGTGTTTTCAGGTCGATCCGGTTTTTTATCACGGTTGTGTTTGGTGTGTTGTGCGGTCGAATCAGGCTCAGGACCATCGTCTCCTCAGATTGTGTGGGAACGACATCAAATCCGTTGGTATATGTTTTACTATCTATTCCGACATTGTATCTGCGGCCATAGAACCTTGAAAGCACCGCATCCCGTCCGATCTGCGAAGTTAAGCAAGGTATCGCCTAGTCAGTACTGCGGTGGGGGACCACGCGGGAATCCTAGGTGCTGCAGTTCCTTTTTTTTTCTTTTTCTTTTCTTCTTTACTCTTTTTACACGCTGCGCTAAGATGTGGGATGTTAAGCTGCATTGAAAGTTGAGACCCTGGCTTAGTCAATCGGGCGCGCGCGCGCGAGCTCTCCTTTGCTGCCGTCAGCTGTTGTGTGGCTCTGGGCTCTGCTGCACGCACGGATCGCACAGTGTTGGACCCTGTACAGTACAGTACAGTACGCAGCTCATCATCCTCTTCGCTGTCGTTTCAGCTCTTGTGTCACTCAACTGCCATCTCAGGACCATTCTCCGTAAGCTCACTCGAGATCACCGGCTGATTCTCATCTCTCGCAAATATGAAGGTGGCCATCATCGGTGCGGGTCCCAGCGCCCTCGTCACAGCCAAAACCCTCCTCGAAGCCGCCGATGCTGATCCCAACTTTAAGCCTAGCATCACCATCTTTGAAGCAGAGTCAGACATTGGCGGCACATTTCGCTATCGCTCCTATTCAAACGCCACGCTAGTATCATCTAAACAGCTCACTTCGTACTCCGACTTTCGTCTTCCACTCGAGCACAAGGACCATCTTACGCTCAACGAATATGTCCAGTACCTCGAAGACTATACCACCCACTTTAAGCTCAGAGAACGATGCGAGTTTCGCATGACGACCAAGGTGGTCAAATCGGTCAAGGTCGAAGGTGGCCATCTGCTGCGCTACCGCTCGTTGGAGGCAGATCACAAGGATGCACCCGACCGTTCCGAGCTCTTTACCCATCTTTGCGTCTGCTCGGGTCTCCATGTCACACCGGCGCTGCCAAACATCCCAGGCCTACCTCCTACGATCGAGGGTGACCAGGTGGTAACAGAGCCAATGGGATCGGCTGAAACGGTAGCTTCGCGCATCTTGGAACCTATCGAGCACGCCAGCAACGCATCAGAAATCATGACTCTTCACTCGTCCCAATTCAAGGATCGCTCCTTGTATCGTGGTAAGCGCGTTATGGTCCTAGGTACAGGCGAGACGGGAATGGATATGGCATACGAGGCGGTCAAGGCAGGTGCAAAAGAAGTCATCCTCTGCACACGATCTGGCTTCCTCCTCTTCCCCGCTGTGCTTGCCGATTTCGTCGTCTTTGGCAACGTCTTTGACGGCAACCTGCCCATCGATGGTCTTATCACCAACTTGTTCGAGACGGCCTATGTCCATCCTTGGGTCGCAGGCGCGCATCTGCGATGGTTCGTATCCGACTTTGTCATCAAGCGTCTCCTCTGGTGTCTAACAGGCACACAGGCTGGCTGCAACCAATGGGTTGGCGAGCTAGAACCACACCGACTCGGCCGAGCCTACACCTTCCTCAACAAGAGCAGCAAAGCCATGCCCTACATCAACCGCGGCTGGAAGAGACGTTCGCGCTTCTTGGAACGCATCACGAGCTATCTGGACCCACCCACCGTCAAACCGGAAGAGGTATCGGTCGACCTCGCTCCCTTCCCTGCGCGTGTTCGCGAGGATGGCACAGTCGAATTCGTCCGCAATGGCAGGAAAGAAGATCTTCGCATGCGCAACCGTACGGTCAAGCCTGATGTTGTGGTCTATGCCACCGGATACACTCAGCAGTTTGACTTTTTGTCCAAAGAGTATCCTGTCCCCGCCACGGTTCGATGCAGGGACGTATTCGATCCCGACGATCCGACGGTGGCGTTCATCGGCTTTGTCCGACCCGGTGTAGGCGCAATCCCACCCATTGCCGAAATGCAGGCTCAGCTATGGACCCTCATTCTGCGCAACAAGATCCCCGCCCCGCTCTCTACACCTCACTACTACCTGCTCGTAAAGGAAAATGCGAGGATCAAGTACGGCGTTGATTATTCTTCCTACGTCGCGACGCTGGCTCGTGATATGGGCACTGCGCCACCCCTTGGACAGCTTTTGTGGACATACGGTCTCAAGGTGACCCTCATTTACTGCTTTGGTGCTGCCTTCCCCACCTTTTACCGCTTGTTGGGTCCTTACCGCCACCCAGACGCGAAACGCATCGTCGAAACCGAAATCTACGATACTATCCGACGCCGCGGCGTAGTCGGAAACATAATGATGGGTCTCATCCCCATGATCTTTTACGCCTGGGTCAACCTTACCGCACTCATCCTTGAAAAAGTCTACCACTTTATCACTGCCATCACCCGCCCCTTCTCCCCGAAGACGTCCAAATCGAGACTCTCCGATCAGCACCCAGAATGGCCCAAAGCTCGTCGCTTCCAAAGCGATTTCGAACCCGTATCTGCGACAACCACCATCAAACCCGCCGGCATTAGACATCAGCAGCAGCAGCAACAACAACAACAACCACAAAAGCCAAAGGGAAGAATGCTTCGACTTTTTGCCTTGTTTGCTGCAATGCTGGCAGTGACTGGATCGGGAGTCGAGGCAAATACAGAGATCAAAAACTTTGGCCCCGTGCTGTGTCGCGCAGATGAGTACGGACATTTGGCTGGCAAGGCTGCTGATCAGCTCTCGACGAATTGGTGAGTTGTGGCCTGGATCTTGTAATATAGCTCGCACTCAAAGGCGCTGTTGCTGCAATTTCATTGCTTTGTGGAAACCTCGGCTGCCTGTTGTCATAGCGTCCCTTAGAAGCTAAATGAACACCATTCGCTAACTCAAACAGATTCCACCCTTCTTCCTCTCTCAGGCCAATCCTCACCCCTTCAATCCAACCGGCAACGTTTACCATCTACCCTCTCCGCCGTCTTATGCAGCACAATACCGCCGAACCTCATGACTCGAAACTAGGCAACTGGCTCACACTCGATCTCTCGTCCAATGGCACCTTCACTCTTCCCACACCTCGGCAGGCGGCCCTCTACTCTGATCTGAGTCCACGAGACCGCTTTGTCCGACAAACGATTGATAAAGTTGCCTGGTTTTTGACCAAACGGTATAGCATTCGTACTTCGATTGGGGCGCACTTGGCGTTGGATGTGGATCTGGAGCTTGTGGGGCCTGAGGAGGTGTTAAGTAGAGGTGGGGTTGAGTGGAAGGCTGAGTTGGTCGAAGCTAAAGCGGTGCAGAATGAGGAGGTGGGGAAGGTGGTTAGAACACAGGAGGGGGTGCCGAATCATGCGGTGATAAGTAGCGTTGTACCTAGGCAAACGGCAACACCTTCTCAAGAAAAGGAGCAAGGAATGGTTGGAAACACGATGGTATTCTCACAATCATCATCGGCAACTGTCCCAGCAGAGATCCTGGCAAGCGACACGATAAATCTAAACAAAGACCCGACCGGCGCACCTCTCTTCCCTTGTCCCAAAATATACTTGCACGTGGTGGCGCGAAAGACGGGCGTACCTATTCCTCCATCAGCGACATCGCATCTATCACAGGTGGAAGGGATACGGCGTACACTGTTCAGGTTGGTAGAGCGGGTGTTTGGTCCCCTGGCAACAGCGAAGGTGGAAGACGAGGAGGGCGAAACGAGGGAGAGTGCGCCTATTCATATCACCTTGGAGAAGCTCTCTGTCGGGAGTGTGCCTGCAACGGCGCTCAGTTTGGCACTTCCAATGACTGGCTTGCTCCTGCTGGCTTGGTTTGGGATCAGACCTCTATTGGACGGCCTGCTTCCTCAAACTCAAAAGCTTGGAAAAGACGACTAAAAGGTTGGTCTTCAACTCAGCTGTTGTATCTTTGCAAAGATCTCTCTCTCTCCTCTCGCTCTCAGAAATGAAAAGCCTGTGCCTCGAGAAAAACGGGGATCGGAGTGAATGGTATAAAAACAAGTTTGATTGCAAGAGTATGCACATATCGAAACCAGGGTATGCATGTACAGTACTGTACTGTATTTCACTTCTATACGTCAACTAGACCGAAATTTCCACCTCGTTTTTGTTGCTTGCTTCAGCCCTTGAGCGCCTTTTTCGCATTCTTCCAACTCAAATGAGCAAGCGCATTGTATAAATTGAACAACCTCGCACATTCCTTATCCTCCTCGAACGGATATTTTGCACCAATCGCTACCGCTGCCGCATATCCACTAACAATGGCAATCTCTTGCATATTGACCAAAGTCCAACCTCCACAATAGTTGGTATGATTGGCACCATTGATGGTCCATAACCAGGGTACAACGTAAGCGTAATGTGTCCAACGATGAGATTGTTGTTTCCACCATTTCTCGAGGATGATTTTGTCCTTTGAAATTTCGTCTTTTGTCCATTTATCGCTAATGTCTTTATTGAGAAAGATGGTTTGGAAAACGTGATCTTGCACTGGTGGATCTTTCAATTCGTCGGGATTGCAAGATGGAAGTTGAGAAAGATGCTTTTCTTGACTATCTCCCTGTTTTCCATATGGACCTTGACGTTCTCTAGGAGGTGCAGATTCAGGAGATCTGGCACCACGTTGTTGCGGACCCGTAGGACCAGCACCGCTGAATTGGGGCTGATAATTGGTAAGATCAAAACTCATCTCGATGAGCGCAGGATCGTCTTGGTACATCTTGATGAGGTAGAGGGGTTTCCAATTTTTCTCGGCATATTGGAAGGATTCTTGGGTTTTTTTGTCGTTCCTCTTCTTGGCATTGTACTGCGAATCGTAGGTCATCTGGTAATGTTTCGACATGTAGTCATAGTCGTTATGGGTGGTGGTAATGTCCCAACGATAGACGATGGATCCCAGGATCTTGCGTTCTTTCCAGCTGGCATTTGACTTGAGGATTTTCAGACTGGTATCGGCATCACAGGCCAAGATGAGCTCGTCGAAGACTTCGACTCGTTCTTCTTGGTCTCCGATGGTGAGAGGTTTTCCATCCTTGTCGACTCGGCGAGAGGTGACGAGAATGTTGCCGCCGCGTTTGCGAGCCTGGCGAGTGTTGCGTTGAATCTCGGTAACCTCGCGACTGGTTTCAATATGAATGTTGCCATTCTTGGAAATTTCGTCCTGCCAAGCAGCATACACTCTAGCCAACTCTGGGAACGCCATCATTGTAGGAACACTTGCCAATAGACTATCCTCTGAAAACTCGAATAGCCTCATACTAGGATCCAAAAACACCCTCTCCAAAATTGCACTCGAGATATGCTTGGTATCGTTTCCCGTACCAAAAAACAGAGCCACCAATGGATACACCATTCTCTCGCCAAATTCGTCGGAGAAGCCAAACATCTTCAACATTCTATGCACCGGAATGACGGCAAAGAAGACCTCGAACCTCTTGATCGTCTTGAGGGTGGTGCCAAACTTTTTAATGTCGGCCGAGTACTTTTCGACGAGTTGCGAGGGGAAAACGTTGGACCAGAAGGTATCTTTGCCTTTACCAAACGAGATTTGCATTCCGACTTGTTGGGCTTTGAATCCAAGCACGGATTCAAACACTTTAAAAGTGTTGTAGAAGACGGGAGAGGCTCCTTGGACGCCATCGTTGATGTATTGGGATCGGTACTTGGCAGGGTCAGGGAGTTGGTAGGAGGTGGCAGAACCTCCGAGAGTGCATTGCTTGTCGTAGAGGGTGACTTGGAATTCGGAGGGAGAGAGGGAAAAGGCGTGACAGGCCGACATACCTGAGGCGCCGGCGCCGACGACGATGACGCGCTTCTTGGTGGAAGGTTTGCCGCTGCCGTGGGTGGACGACATGGCTGAATGCTATACTTGAGGGTTGTGGCTGTTGTCGCTTATGGTTTCTGTATGCTGTCTTGTGAAGGTATAAAGACAAATTGCGATTCGAAAGAAGCAGTGGTGGTGATGGGAGGAAAAAGTCGGTGCGAGCAAAGGAGCGGCTCATATGAGGAAACTCGACCAGCCAACCGTTAGTCATCCTGCTCTGCGAAACGAACAACATACCACAATCATCATCATTCTCCTCTATCTCTCTCTCTCTCTCTCTCTCTCTCTCTCTCTCCATCGGTGAAAGCCAGAGGGGAGGAGGACCCTGACCCAGGGATTTGTGTCGGATTTTTGTGCAACAAGGCCTGACGGGATTAGCAAAGCGGCATCTGCAGGGACGTCATCGCTTTGTCTGACAGCTGCAGCCCTTTTGGAATTGCATCAACTCCACTTTCGATCCAGATTTGAAAATCAGCAAAGCCAAATCGGCGATGGAGAAGAAACGCGTCTCTTTTTTCTTGCGGTGAAGTGCGCCTCAGCTTGAGCTTGTTGCCTTTGACTTGATTGTTGAACCCTGAGCGCAAAGGCCAACCAACACTTTCTACCTTGAAAGCTTTACTTCTTTATCCGCCCACAACTCTTATCCCGCCGCAAGCGCAATTCGCTCTCACATGACCAGTCGGCTCTACAGTACGGCCAGCCTACTGCGCACTCGAAGAGATTCAACCCAAGCAAGCATCTTCATCAAGCCGCTCAAGAGCTTCTTTCGGCTTCTCTTTCATCAGTCACACGCTTAATATCGCGTTGCAAGAGGTCACAGCGTCAAGCTCAGCTTGTTCTTCAACCTCCGCCTGCTTTCAACCACCGTATTCCCATCTCAACCGCCTCAATCGCCCTCTGTCTACGCAGTCTCCTTAGCTCAGTTGCCAAGCCATCTCGCTTGCTGCTCCACAAACATGTCTTTCTTCACGTCTCTTGGCCTGCCAGAGGCTTCCACTTCTCGTCTTGGCATCAGCATTCCCACCCTCACCGACGAGGATCTCACCCAGAATCATCAACAAGGCGACGACGACGACGACGACGACGACTCGGAAAAGGTGACCTTTGCCAGCAAGCAGATCAAGCAGCTCTCCGCACTTCGTTCCGACCCCGCCAACCTCGTCATGACCCGTCCAGCCGACATGGGTCAAAAGTTTCAGCTCAGGCTCGCCAAGCATCCACCAAAGATCTTTCCTGAACACGACATGGAACGTTTGTACAACTATTTCCAGTGTTGGGTAAATGAATGGGAGCTCGGCCATCAGGGACTCGCGATTGACAATCCTAATGCGGCCAATCTGGGCGACGTTGTTCCTCCCTGGGACTTTTGCTGGACGGACGACTATCTCCTGGATCCTTCGGTCCCTTCCCTCAAAGACATCAAACCTCGACCAAAAACAACCAAGGACGAGCTCACCGATGAGCTCTGTGTGAACCGAGGTTGCGATTGCGAGGATGACGAGTGCGATCCTCGTACGTGTTCGTGTGTAAAAAGAGCAGCCGAGTGCTATCCTTACAAAGGTTCCTACTATCAGAGCATGTTTGATCCACTCGAGCCCACAAACCGCAACTTTGCCTATGACGCCAACGGATGCCTCGCCTCTGACATTCCTGTCGGAACACCCATCTTTGAGTGTAACGACTTTTGCCCCTGTGCCGACTCGTGCAGGAACAGGGTCGTGCAAAAGGGTAAAAAGGCTCCTCTGGCGTTTTGGAAGACCGAGAGCAAAGGTTGGGGTATCAAGGCCGTTGCTGCCATCCCAGCGGGGACCTTTGTTGGAGCGTATGGGGGCGAGCTGCTCAACGATCAGGAAGCGGAACGACGAGCCATTGTCTACGACCAGAAGCTGGGTACAACCTACCTGCAGAGCGTCGATTCGCACATCCTCAAAGTTCATCTGACCCAGCAAATCATCGAAAAGGATCTAGCCGACAACAAAAAGCTACAAGACTACCGCGGTAGCCCGGCCAACGAGCGTCGCATGGTGGAGCTGATCACCAAAACCGCCGACCATATTGAACTGTACGACGAGTACTTTCAATATCTCGAGGAGAAAGACCCTGTTTTGTACGATGCCGAATTGCGCAAACGTGCCGGTGATCTTTCTGAACACGACTCTGAGCGTCTGTTTGCTTGCGCCAAAAGAGAAGCCCGTCAACGAGCTGAACAAGCAGCTCTACGAAGACGCGAGAGACGTCAACGTCAAGCAGCTTTGAATCCTTCTCCTCTACTGCCTCGGCCTGCTCCGATTCCGTTGGAACAAGATCTCAATGATCCCGTGTACAACTTTCTCTCTCTCGATTCAGACCAACAAGATTATGCACGAAACATGCAAATCATTCGATCCGACATGGAAGATGAAAGATTTGTCACGGTCGATTCGGCACTTTGGGGCAACCATACACGATTTTTCAACCATTCTTGCGAACCTAACATCTATCACGTTCCGGTTTATACCAACAATGCTTCGATCATGAGGCCTTTATTGGCGTTTTTTACATTACGCCAAGTGAAGGCTGGGGAAGAATTGTGTTTTAGTTATGCAGGTAAGATGGGTTTTGATGAGCAGATGGTTGATGAATTTTTGCCTTCGCCATGTCAAAGTCCGACCAGATCGAGGAATAAACCAACCACGATTCATGCGCCTTCGGCCAAGCCTGGGGTGGAGACGGTTGCTGCGATTGTTGCGACCGAGGCGGATAAAGGTGCGAAGGCGTCGATTGCAATGTCGAGGTTGATGGTTACGTGTAAATGTGGTGCGAAGAACTGTACTGGTCGTGTCTTTGCCTAGCGCGCCCGGGGGGGGGGGGGGGGGGGGGGGGGGGGGGGGGGGGGGGGGGGTCACTTTGTTAGCAATATAGTCGAACAATGTCTATCCCCCTGTTATCGATACACTCACCCAATCGTCTACGTCTCATAAAGCCGTTTGGATGCCATCCAAGTGCGCCATAGTCAAACGTCAATCCGCTCATCTCAAAAACACAGTCGCTCAAGAACCCCATCCCTCTCCATCCAACCTCGTCCACATCCTTTTGCAAACTTCTCTCCAACACACACACACACACACAAATGAAGAGAAACCCCCATCTTAAAACCATGACAAAATTGTTGTTCCATTCTGAATAGTAAACGAAAGCATGGAAAAGAAAACCACCCCGAGTCTGTGAATCTTGCCCACAACTGAATTTATGACGGATTGGATTGCTGCTGAGAAAATTGCTACTACTGTTGGTGACGCTGTTGGTGCACCTGCGCCTGGGCCTGGGCCTGATGAAACCCAACCACGCTTACAAGCAACGAGTTTAGCCGAGCCACATTGACAATTTGGGTACCTAGCATTACTTTATTCTGTGCTTGCGTTTGCGTCTGCGTCTGACCTACACCCAATCCATTTGCTGCTGCTTCTGCTGTTGTTGTTGTTCCTGCCATTGTTCCTGCAACTACATGTCCCGAGGCGGCATCAGCTCTATCTGCGACTGTTGGCAGCCCCATGTGACCCGAAAGCGGAGACGAAGCGGACCTCGCACTATTGCTCCGAGCCACACTGGTCGCTGGACTGATCGCGCCCAACCGGGCAACACTCGTCGAGGGAGGATAGAGCGATAGGGAGGCGGATCCTTTCGTATGCGCTTGATGCGGCATCCTGCCTTCTTCACGAGTCGAAGCCAAGCTAGAGCAAGTGGACGACGAAGGAGGAATGAGCAATTCTCGTTCGTGTCGACCCACCCCTGAAGCTGCGTAGTAGTGACGACTGGTTGATGTGGTTCGATCCAAGACGGGTGCGCGGAGTCCTGCGACTCCAAGACCGGTGGACGGCGCCGGTCGAGGATGCGAGCCCAGTTCACCATCCATCCCAACCTTGGCACGAGCACTAGTAGTAGAAGTGGGTCCACTCACTGTAGCAGCCCGATTCAAACCACCCTGAGCAACCACCTTATCTCCGACTTCGTCGTCCGGTGCAATCAGCGTCTCCCTCAACACCTGCAATGCTGCCGTCTCTGTCGCACGCAGCGTCGTAGGATCTCCAGAAGCTCCTATAGCAGTGCGAACGGCTTTTGCCTTGATCGAAGCCTCGGCTTGCTCCCTGATCTTCTTGGTCCATCGTTCGACTTTTTCGGCATCTTCAAAACTAAACATGAACCTCTTGGCGTTTGCACCGCCAGGAGCGATTGAGGTTAGGGTAAAGCTGTGCTTCATGAACGCCCGTTCCACCGTCACGTTGAAGCTTCTCGGCAGGGGAGAGTCTTCCACTCCCTCCGATGGATTGGTGGCATTCGTGCTGGGTGTGACATCCACTTCCGTTCCGCCATAGAAACGGGCATTGCGACCTGCACGAACAAACACAACCTGCTTGGGACCGAGAGACTTGGTCCACATGGTGAAAGAGGCCTCGTTCGAGGTGCTAAAGGTCAAGACGGGGGGTTCGAAGGTGGTATCTTGGGCATAGAGACGGATGGCTAGATCGGGATCCGGGGCGGGGATGACAAGTGTCACTGGCTCCGCTGGCTGGGCGTACGTCAGCCGAGTGGGAAGCTTGCCGCCTTTGACACGGATGGTGAAGCGCGGTTCAAACCTGTCCAGCGCCTGTACGAGCGGTTCCGATCGGATCGAAAGATAGATCCGGCCAAGTGTACGATCAGACAACACCTCTTCTGGATCATGCTGCCTGAAGACGCTGACAAAGTCAGTCTTGGACAATTCTCTGCACGGCGCACTGAACAGGGCAGGGGTGACCACGGTGACCGGTCTCGGGAAGTTTGGCGATGTCGCGGACGACGGAACCGCCTGCGAACCTGTATGCAGCGCATCGTTCAGTGCCATGATCGCAAACACAAGATCCGACGCGATCTGCGCCGTAAAAGTAGGCTTGATCATCGACGCATTGTGCTGCGTCCAACTCTGGGCAAAGTGCACCAGCAGCGCCTCGAACGCATCCAGATCCGTCGGGAAGCGTAGATCCAGCAAAAGACTGCGCAACGCCGACTCGATGGATACACCCACATGACGGTGCTGCGAGACATATGCCTTGAGAAGCTCTCGCCTAGACGCATGGCCAAGGTACTGGGTGAGATCGTCACGATCCAACTCGGGAGTTTGGTAGAGAAGCTGTGCGATGGAAGCAGGGGTGGGCTCGAGGCCGGTTTTGGCGACTAGTGCCCGTACCGCTGCGTCCGGGTCTTTGCTAAAGTGCGAGACAAAGCCCCAGAGCACTGGGTTCTGAGCTCGCGTCTTGGCAGAGGCAGTACGCGTGTTGGTCGTCACGCTCACTTTGAGGCGATGCAGCTCCAAAATGTTTTTGACGGCAAACTTCCACGAGAGTGATGGAAGGATGGCTGATTGCTTCATCTTGCCCAGCGTCTGCCCTGCCTCGGCACCGGGAGCAGCGACAGGTTTGGCAATGACGAGAATGTCGCTGAATAGGAACAGGTATCGATCCTTGATGGTGGTCGCGCTGATGACTTGGAACACGGGATCGGTGGCAAGTACTTTACGTGGCGGGTCTTGCATGTCTTCCAGCGATGCGCCCGGGACAGCCTGTGTCGGGCCAGCGGTGGAAAGCATGCGACTGTAACGGTGGATCATGGCTGCGGTGTTGGGCGCCAACGAGCTTGCCGCAGCTCCGTGGTGGTCAGACGACGAGGAGCCATCTGCATCCGCGGTTCCATCCTGCAGATCTGTACGGATACGAGCACTGACGACCGAAGAGATGGAGGCGTTGCGCTTCAGGTCAGCGGTTCGCTTGTCTGCCAACTGTCCGTCAAAGAGTCGATGTTCGAAAGTTGCGTCATTGTCACGTTCCCGCGCCCCACTGCCATTGCCATTGCCGTCTTCGCCATGGGGCTTTTCGATAGTGACAGTTGGCTGTGTAGGCGTGGGGGTGGAACCTGGCGTGGCAGTCGTTAGGATAGGCGCCGAAATGAAGGTGGCTTCGGTTGGCAACTTTGGCGATTCATCTTTCTTGCCTCGCCGGGCCCAGAAGCTTCCTCCTTCCTTGGCCGCAGAAGGCGCCCTCCTCAAGCTGGATGCTTTGCGTCTCAGCGAAGAAAAAAGTCCGATCTGTTTGCCGTTGGAATCTTGCTCTCCTGCAGCAGCCGGTGGCGAGTCGGTGATGCTTGGTTGCGCGCTTCTGGACTGCACAGGAGCTGGCAGTGAAGAAGGAGGTGCTGCTGAGACCGCCATGTGGCTGAAGCCTTCCTGGCTCTGCACCGGGCTGGCTTGCGACAGGCCAGGGAACGGATGCAGCTTCTCGTTCCCAACCAATGCCGATAGATCCGCAGAGGGTCGTTGAGAGTGGCTCAGCGGTGGCGGGCCTGTCACATGCTCTGTAAATCTGCTCCCCGTCGACGTGTTGCTGCGCTGGAGCTTCGGGCGAACAGCTGGAGTCACCCCATTCGCCGAAGTCGACCCACTATTGGCAAGATTGACCTTGTTCGAACGAGCAATCTTGCCGAGCTTGTCTGCCATGCGATCAACTTTGCGTAGATATGCATCGTCCACCTCACCGTCCACGTCGCTCAGGTCATTGATCGAGACGTTGCTGGTATTGTTCGACAGAGACGAAGATCCATGTGCTCCTGTGGTGGGGACCTTGAGGTTGTGCTCGTCGTCTCCACCGATGGACGAACGGGACCGAGAGTCAGCCTCCAGATCAACGCCGTACTCGGCAACAAAGCTGGATCCTAGCATGGCCTGCACGCGTTCGGAAGGCTTGGTGCGCGCAGAGGGAACGGATAGCAGCTCAAAGTCGGAGTCTGAAGAAGAGACGTTGGCTGGTGTAGCAGTCGGCTGTCGGCTATCATGCTCAACCTCCTTCATCACCTCGTCTTCCGGCAACTCGATGAGAGGCGAGCCGATAGCTGGAGCACCGCTATAGACACCGCCTTCTTCCGATGATCGGATCCGAGCCTCGGCCTCACTTCGACTCTCTAGACTCTCCCTGCTTTGGTGGAGGGTGCCACTGCTAGCCACGGACATGGGCCAGTCGCCTCGTGCTTTGCGAGACGGGCCTGGACCTCGCATGACAGGGCTTGGGTCGGTTGCTGGAGAGTCAGATATGATCGCATGCGCTGTTGACATGAGAGAGTTGTCGAGACGGAGCGGCAAGTTGAAACCGCCCGGGCTGGAACCCAACCATGGTGTTCTGCGAGCTTCGCCGAACTCGGTCTCGGTGCTAGGTGAAGGGTCGCAGGGTACGGACGCAATACCACGATAAAATAGGCGCTGAGGTGGAGTGGTCGGAGGCTCCGCGCCTTGCGTCTGTTGGGAGTGATTCGGAGTGCCACCAGATTGGATGAGTCCGAGGCCTTGCACCACCGCAGTAGCTGGCTGAGATTCACTGCCGCGTTGCGAGGTGGTTTGATGCGTCTGTTCCGGCACAGAAGTGAATTGCTTGGATCGAACATGCGCTTCCTCGTCATTCTCATCCTCATCTGTCTCATCATCGTCATCCAATCCACCAGTGGCAGGCGAGTAAAGCTGATAGAAAGCATCGTCTTCCAAGGCTTCCTCATCTGTGTACGATCCAGGGCTGGACAGCAGATCTTGTGTCGTCGGCTGCACACGAAGACGAGTCAGAGATTGCCGAGTCTGTGAGACTCGCTTTGACGAGCCAACATCACTCTTTCCCGGCGACAGACCGGCAGGATCCTTGGTTTGCAGTTGCTGTGCCCTTGGCTCTTGTCTATCTGCTTCCACCTCAGCAGCAGCTTGCGGTGGGACCGAATCCAAACCCAAGCCGACGAGACCAGCACGACGCTTCTTACGAGCAGTTCCAAGGTCGAGATTGAGACCTTCGTTGTCGGATGCGTGACCATTCTGCGAGATGGCCGCTTGCAGAGTAGCATCGTCGTCTTGGTCGTCGTTTTGCGTAGGGTGTGCTATGATACGTGTCCGAAGCGTCCCGACGTCCATAGAGGTAGAAGGCATGGATGGCGAGGCTTCGTAACCGAAACTGTCCTCGTTGTTGAGGAGCGCCATGGCACTCTCGCGATTGCGTTCGTAGAGGTGATGAGCGGTTGCGTTGCTAGGCGCGTAATGCGATGACAGAGAAGCAGCGGATGACGAGGCTTTCAAGCGCGGTGATGACACAGCGAGCTGATCCTCTTGTGATGGAGCAGCTGCATGTGCGTGTGCATCTGACGGGCTGAGAGCCTGTCGAGAGGCTGGAGCGGGTGAAGAAGAGGCGGATGTGTTCAGGTGCGGGATGTGCGGTGGAACGGGAGAGGATGGTGGCCGAATGACAACACCTACGGGACTGATGGTCTCGTCCACAGCGGGAGAATTGGTGATCACGCGAGGTAGTCTTGGGGGCTGAGCGATTGCCGACGCATTGACGGATGGATGAGCATTTTGAACATGATCCGAGGCGGGCTGTGGGGCGGCGGCTGCGTTTTCTCTTCCCCTTGTGCTGAGCTTGCGCATCATCTCTGTCCTAGCGATCTGACGCTGCGACTGTTGGCGCGAAAGAGTCGGCGCAGATTCCGGAAGGGACGCAAGTGGGGATACGGGATCTTGAATGGTCTCTTGGGGCACAGAAGCTTGGGATGGAGCTGTCTTGGCAACATTGAGCATGCTCTGACGCTCAACGCGACGTTGGTGGATGCGCGAGATGCGATTGGATGCGGGACCTGGAACGGCGAGAAAGACACCTTGGACAAACTCTGCCTTGTTCTGAGCTTCGGCCATTGCAGTGAGGCCATTGATGGTGCGACTTCTGCGAAGTGAAGGGCGATTCTTGATGGATTGGCGCTTCAACCTGGTCTCGTGAGCAGATTCGTCGTCGGATGCCATGTCAGCAAGATCGTTGTCTCGTCCAGACATGGGGGTGGGCGATGGTGTTGCAGCTCCTCGACCGATGGGAGTTCCATCGGGGGTGTGATCGTAAAAGACGTCGGTGCCGCTGTTGCCAAGAAGCTTTTCGAGCGCATAGGCACGTGCGGCTTGACTCGCAGCACTGGTGCTGGCGCTTGGTTGCGGCGCAGCCGATTCACGCTCGAGGAGGATGCGTGCACGCAGCTGCTCGAGGGATGGCAGAGGTGATCTGTTGAAAGGTCTCTGATTTGACCTATCCTGGAACATGGGCGAGCGAGAGCGGTCGCTAGAGTCATTTGAAGACGGTGGTGCGAGCATGGCGCTTGGTGTAGGCGCATATGATGTCGAAGCCAAAGCATTGTCGGCGCTGTATTGACCTAGATGCTGATTGTGGCTGGGATGCAAAGTAAGCGGATCGGATGAGCGGTTGGTGTGGGTGAAAGTCTGGTTGGCAAAAGATGTTGCGTCTCGAGCAGCCTTTGGGTCGAAAGCTGAATCCATCGTGGTGAGCGGCAGCGAGGATTGGTCGGGATCGGATGCAGTTGCTGCGCTATTTGAAGCTGCAAAAGGCACGGGCGACTCTGAGGGGAAAGCACCAGGAAGAGCTGGTGGGTCTGCCTTTGCTTTCATTTCTCTCTGTGATGCTGCGCGCTTGAGCATGGCAATAGCGTTGGTACGAGCGACTGATCCCTGTCGAGTCAGACCCGATCGAGTGTCTGGCATGTTGGAAGGACCAGCAGCGGCGGCTGCCAGGTCAGATGATGGAGATGTTTGCATCATGATTGTGCGGGAATAAGGGAGCAGACCGCCGGACGCTCGGCTTCATGTGGACGTTTGGCCGCTTTGTGGGAGGGGTTTAGAGCATCGACTGCATGGTGGGAAGCATCCAATGGTGGATATGTGCTGAGATGATGGAGTGAGCGCCTGATCAGTGGGGCGCGAGAGTGATCTGCTTTCGGCGGCAACTGATCCAGGCTGAGTGTGTCTTGCACGAGATTCGAGCGTGTGTGTGATGGTCGGCAGGTTTCGAGGACGGCTGGAGAGCGTGATTCTCGGTTGCTTGGGTATCTTGCTTGCAGGAGCGTGCGCCTGATCCGTGTATGCGGTGGTGAAGAATGGAGGATTTGAAAGAGGTGTAGAAGTGGTGATATGACGAACGAGGAGAAAGAAAGAAGAAGACGAGAAAAGAAGAAGCAAGGATAGAGAATGGGTGTGAATGTACACGATTCTGATAGCGAAAAGCGTTGGGTGTGCGTGCGCAACAGCAAAAGAAGGGTCGAGGTGTTGCGCTGTGTTGCTTTGGTTTGCAATGCGTTGCACTGTGCTGTGCTGTGCTGTGCTGTGCTGTGCTGTGCTGTGCTGTGCTGTGCTGTGGGTGTGTGTCTCGGGACTGAAGCTGAAATTCTGGTTTTGTTTTTTGGTTTTCTTTTTCAATTCGGGCCCTTTCAAGATGCAGGGCAGCACGGCAACAGCAACGCGCTTAGGCGGCAAAGCCTCGCAGCCACTCGAGCAGTCGAGACCTTTGCCACATCCGTGTCTCTTCTGCTTACCTCCATATCAGCAGCATACTCTGTTAGAAGCAAGCAAGTATGAGCAACTCACGGACCAGAAGATATAGTCATGTCACAGGTTCCGAAAGCAAATCACCTTTCAATGCAACAGAAACTCGTCTTCCGAATCTAGGGTTCCACCCCGCAAATTTTCACACTTTTCTAAGCCCCCCTTTTTGTTCCCTTTTTCCTTTCTTTTTCTTTCCGAAATCAACTGAGTTCCTCAGTGCACGACGAGGAGTGTGACACACCATCTTGTCATGTTGAGTGCGCCTTTTCGATACACATCCTTGTCACACCTCACAACAGTCCTCATTTCCCACAGTCCAGTCTTGGAATGAGGCAGAATCAATTTGGCATTAACAAGACGAGCATACTGAAGAGAGCAACGCCAACTAGCGAGAATGAATTCGCAAGGCGACAGTGTTTGGCCTCGTGACTAGAGGGGCAAACCACTGCCTTCCGAAAACTTCCCACCAAGCCAGCTCCTCTCCGTCGAGATTGTGTTGGATCATTCTTGAGCAACGGTGAAAAGAGCGTGATCTACGAGCAGAGCGCCGGACCGAGGGAAAGAGACACGGGGAAATACTTCCATTAGCAAGTGCAGTGAGCAGTAAGACCACGCTTTTTGCGACGTTGGGGACGAGTTGCCTTTCTGCTGCACCATTGCTACTCGCGCCATCCATCACTCTACCACAAATGATGACGGTCAAGCAACAAAGAATGCAGCAGCAGATACAGCCACAAGCGCAAATCACTGGCGGATCGAAGCGAGTGGGGGTCGGGCAAGGGTATATACTATCGCACATCGGTATCAAGTTTTCAAGACTCGATCCTCATGTTTTCCGCTGGGAGAACAAGAGGCTTGCTTTCATGGCAAACGCAAAAGCGTTTAACCAATGCGACCCTGCTCGTAAGCGGGGTTGACAGGCTGCGCTGGCTCGGCAGACGTGTGTGCCGCACCGTTGATGGCGGGCGCCGCCTTGCTGAGCAGCGACTGATCGTGCGAGGCAGCGTGACCGTTGGTGTGCGAGATGGCGGTAGCACCAGTTCCGGCAACGATGGCGCCAGGGGCGTGGGTGCCGTTGGCGGTCGAGTAGGCAGTGGCGGTCTCACCGGGCTGGCCGACACCCCGGGCGGCGGCATCAGAGACAGCAGGAGCGACGTTGTGCTGGTGGGCACCCGAAGCAGCGGCAGCACCGACACCGGCAGCACCGACACCGGCAGCACCGGCGGCGACACCAGCGGCCGAGTTGCCCGAGTTGTTGGCACGCTCACCAGGGTTGTTGGGTGAGGGACCGAGGTTCTGCGTCTTGGACGAGGCAGTGTTGCGAGGATCCTTCTGGCCGGGCTGGACGATGGTGAAGGCGGGCGAGTACCAGTCCTTGCTGGCGTGAGCGGGAGTGGCCTTGGCAGCAGCGTCGCGCTCGTCGACCTTCTGGATCCAGCCATCGGGATGACCAAGGTTGGGGAGGATCGAGTTGCGCTTCGAGGTGGCCAGCTTGAAGGTGCCGTCGCTCTTCTTCGAGTCGTCGTCCGAGTTCTTGGCGAAGGTCTCCTTGAAGGCATCGCCGACGCCCTTGCCCTCGATCTGCTTGTTGCGCTCGATGCGGTCACGGAGCTCAACGAGCTGGCGGTCGAGATCCTCAAGACCATCACGGATGCCCTGCTCGGCAGCCTTGGAGATCTGCTTCTTGATGATGCCGGTAGCAAGGGGGCGAAGGATCTTGATGAGGGTGTCGTGCTTGCTGTCACGGATGGCAAACTTGAGCTTGTCCACCTTGGCGACGACCTGCTTGACAGTGAAGATGTGGCGGCTCTTCTTGCCTCGAGGAGCGTTCTCGGCCTCGAGGTGGACGGTCACAGTGAGACCCTTGCCACCGAGGAAGACGTCGGCGGTACCGCGCTCGTTGAGCTTGGGGAAGCCCATCTTCTTGTTGAAGAAAAAGTGCACGTCTCGCATGTCGGTCTGGATCTGGTGAAGGGTGAGCTTGAACGAGTGCTGGTGCCTGTCACCGAGCTTGTCAAACTGCGAGAGCTTAAAGTGGTTGCGAATGTCCATCTCGGTCTGCGAGGGCAGCATGTTGAGAAGGTCGATGGCCAGGTTTTCAATGACCAAGTCGACCTGCTTGTCGGTGTACTCGATACGGGGGAGGGGAACAAGACCGACGTGGCTGAGGAGCTCGGGAAGGATAGGGTCACGGATGTCGCTCCAGAGGTGGGGCTTGAAGGTGAGACCACCCTCCGAGTTGAGGAAGAGATCCTTGGTGATCTGCTGAATGTTGTCACCGAGCTTGCGGTTGAGAGGGTCGCTGTTGATCGACTTGGCAAAGTAGGTGATCTCACGGAAGAGAGCATCCTTGTGGGGGACGTACTTGCCCTGCTCGCGGCCGTCGGCAGCAACAAAGAATTTCTTGCCAGACTCGGTGAGCTGGCTGGCCTGAGTGTTGGCCTCGTCCTTCATGATGAAGCCAGGCTCCTGGAGGCACTTGCGGATGTAAGTGCTGAGGCGGTTGAACCATTGCTTGAGCTCAGGGTCGTTGTTGGCATCGGTGTAGAGCTGGTCGACAGCGTCAATGATGGGCTGAGTCGGAGCACCGTTGGCGAAGCGCTCGATGAGACGACGGAAGGTGGTCTCGGCAGTGGCAACGTTGCCCTCGGAGCGGACGTTCTGGGCGCTCTGAGCGGTCTGGTTGGCGACGTGCGAGGCGTGACCCTTGTACTGCTCAAAGAAGTTGAGGAAATATTCCATGGCGTCTTGATAGTCCTTGTGGCGCTGGCACTCGACCACGACCTTCTTGAGACGGTAGTAGAACTGGTCGCGACGTTCCTTGGGGAACTTCTCCTTGAGGTAGTCGTTGGCCTTGTCCTTGTGCTCCTTGGCAAGGTCCTTGTGCTTCTGGGGAATCTTGTCAGAGAGGAGCTGAGCCTTCTGCTTGGCAACCTCGGCGACGGCAGCCTGGTTCTGCTCTCGGCTGGCGTTGGGATCGACAGCGTTGGAGACGTCCTGGGCGTGAGAAGCACCCTCGTGCTTGGCCTGCTCGGCCTTGTCCTGGGCATCAGCCTTGGCTTGCTCCTTCTTCCTGAGCATGTCAGGGATGTCGTCGTGGAACTCGTTGTCGGGAGCGGGGTGGTCGACGGCGTTGAGACGCTCCTCGTCGGGGCGAGCGACCTCGGCAGCCTTGGCGGCGCCGTCAGCGAACATGTCGCGTCCAATGTAGCCAAAGTCCTGGATGATCTTGCGGAGCTCACCGTTGCGAAGGAAGAGGGTAAGGAGGGTGCGGAAAGCCTCACCGGCCGTCTCACCGTCCTTCTTGGCATCGGCCGACGAGATGGGGGCCTTGATGTTGACGTTGCCGGCAACATCGGCCTTGCGAGTAGCGTAGAGGAAGTTCTGGAACTCCTCTTGGCCGTTCTTGTTGACGACGACCTGACGAGCGGTCTCAATCAGTTCGCGAACGTCCTGAATGAGCTTCTTGCCATCTGGCGAGAGCTTGTTGGTGTCGACAGGGCTGTTGGCGAGGGTGTACTTGAGAGTGTCGTCAATCTGCTGATTGTCAGGATATCGGCCCTCACGGAAAGCCTGGATGACACCGAAGAAGCGCATCTTGCGGTCAACATCGGCAGCCTTCTGATGGGAGCCAACAGCTGAGGTGACGGCGTTGGCCGAGGGCTTCTCAGAAACCTGAGAAACGGCAGCGGGAACAGTCGACATGATTGCGTGTAAACTGATTGGTGGCTATTGGCTAGAAAAGTGGGGTTTGAGCTGTGAAATGAGACGTGAACAGAATCGGATCAATAGACGATTGATCGAGATTTGTGCAAGAGTCTTTGCTGAATACGAACGACGAGGAGTTCGGGTGATGGAATATCGCAGTGGACCAAGACAGGTGTTGCGATCAAAGCGGTAGAAGATGTGGTAGTTGGACAGATAAGTGAAAGGGTATCTGTGACTGGTATCAAAGGATCCTGGTATGTGGTAGTTGCAGAAGAAAAAAGGAGAAGCGACAGTGACAGTCTCGGATCTATATACTTTGAGGAGAAGTTGAGTCGGCTCAGCTGGATCGGTTCAAGCGACGAGGCCAAGTGCACTGAGTCTGTCAAGCGATGAGGAAGAAAGATCAGATGCCCAAAAACGGTAACTCGACATGGTGCGCACAGCCGCCGTCTGAATGAATGAATGTGCACGATGGCGCTGGATCAGTTGAAACAGAGAGAGAGAGACAGAGAGAGAGAGACAGAGAGAGAGAAGATGGACAGTTTGGACAGGGATGCACGAGGCGCATCAGCAGCCAAGAACAAGACTCGCCCAGAGACAGATGGAGCGGAAAAGCAGAGAGAGCAGCGTTGAAATGCACGGATGCATCATTTGGCCAACTGGGAAAGGGCCAAGAGGAAAGAGAGCGCGTCATTTTGAATCGATGGCTCTCACAGTTGCTTCCCTGTCACACAAGAGCACCGACAGGTGGCGTCGATGGCGTGGGTCAAAGTGCATACAAAGCAGTACGACCAACAGCCGATGCTGAGAAAGCATCGCATGCCAGTCTTTGAGCATTGTGCTTTGCTATGCGTCTGAAAGCTGCCGCCGAAATCGGAAGAACCTCCACTTTTTTTTTCCATGAGCGGGGCGTGGATCACATGCATATTGTCTCTCCATCATGTTGAAAGCGGCGATCCGTCAATGAAAATAGACAAATTAAAAGGCCGTTCGTGCATTTTGGTCGCAAAAGAGCCGATCCCAGACGAAAGACGTCGACGGGATCGTCCAACACCATCGACGACCCTTGTTTTGCCTTGCTTCCCTACTGCAGTTCGTTTCTTTGCAATCGGTTGTCGTGATGGATTCAGCAGATTCTCTCATTTTTTTGACCTCTCGCCGCCGCCGGGCTTAGTCGAAAGGTGGGAGAGAGACGTAATGTGACATCGTTGGATACAGTGCCATGGTGTGTACTGTAGTCTAGGCTTGCTTTTGTTTTGATTCATTAACAATCTATTTTTAATCGTTCAATTCCGCTGCAGCTCTGCTTGTCGCCTGTCTTCCATTCCAACCTTGATTCGCCGCTGCATGACGTGGTCAATGACGACCATACCGTAGCTCGCTCCACCCTGTCGCTGCCCTTCTACTGCTGCCCTATGTCGACACCGCTCTCTCTTCCCACACACTTCATGCCGAGCTACAGTATTCATCATGAAAACCTCACGACCCTGACAGATTAGTTCGTCACAACGCAGTTTCCAAGCACCACTAGTCTCGTGTCCAACCATGCGACTTGCCCCAGCTTTACCTGAGCTCTAACCGCCCTCGCTTTCAGAAATGCATGCAACCTATGACTCAAGCGAACAGATATGATCGACCTTGAAACTGCAACACAACACACGCCGGTCTCGAGCCATACTTTACAGAGACTGCTCGGCTTTCCGACCTGAACTCGTTTTTCGGAAAAAGTGATCGACGTTTCTCTGCGTATCAGTCGCTTCGGTCAATTTGTTTGCGCCGCCAGTCGCGAGTTCCTTGCTGTCGGTACATCGTTTACCTACAACACCGCTACCACAATGCTCAGCGTCATCTGTGCCACAAATTTGATTCGCCGCTCCAACCTTCGGCGGCTGATTCATGTCGATGTCGATACCATTTCTACCTCGCCCATTACTTGCTCCATACCCTGATACAGCTGTCTCTATCGACGGGCCATCATCCGATGATTGAGCTGAAATGCGACACTGTCTGCTCTATACCATCAGGCGACGGCATAAAAAGATCCTTTTTTGGCATCATCCTGCAAACCAGCGGTGAACGTCTTGCAGCGCATTGCAGCTTCGCCAAAAGACTGACAGTCTCACTCGTTCCCATCGATTCTTCACCCTGGGGTTTGGGGTTTCGGCCTCGACCCTAGGGCAACATTTCTCGCAAGGCCTTCCATGGAGCCGATGCGTCGGAATCATCCAAAAACGGCAATTCCGCTCGGTGCACTCACAAAGAGGCACCGTAACGAGATTGCCCACAGCGACGCATTGTGACGACATCGTGCAGCTAGCGTGGCATTTGAAAAAAAAAAAAAGCGTCGCCCATTTTCCTTCAGCTTTGCACTTTCGGCTGTCGCCAGAACAGCTATTTGCAGAGGTCTTGCACAACTGATGCTGTTGTGATTGACCGACGGGGCAGCAAATCTGGGCAACTTGCTCGCTCTTGGGATCAATCAGAAGTGCTTTGACTCAAACTAGGCTTTCCGATGGCATCGCCGATTCGAGCCAGTTTGGTTTAGTGGCTCTTTTCATCCCGGCACCGTGATTTCGATAGCTTGCAAGGCCGACGTTGGCCAGGTCAAGGCTTGCAAGGCTTTGCAAGGGATGATTGAAATCCGAGCCAGCCCTTGTTTCTGCAGCACTGATGCCTATGCGATGAGTCAAAGCCTGCACCAAACGCTGTTCCAAGCTGGTAGATCCTTGAATTTTCCACGCATCTGCAAAACGAGCTTTGTTCGAGGACCTGATGCTAGCGTTCCGACGGCTTGGACCCACCTAAAGAGAGCCCTTTCTTAGATCAAGAGATTTCATCCATGTTGCACCTTCCATCCGAGGGAGAGGATATTTTTAGTACCCCATCGAGGCAGTTTTGTTTATTTCTTCTTCTTCTTCTTCTCGCCATCCGGAAATGCAAAAGGACCCTTCTCAATGGGTCCGGTCCCAAAAATAGTCACCGCTCCCAAACCTGCCGTTGACAGCCGCATCTATGATGAAGCTTCCGACAAGTTGACAGGGGCGTTTAGGATACAGTGAATTGAATCGCGCGTGAATACAGTGTGTACAGTACGGTACGGTACGGTACGGTAGCTTTTGCCACTGGCGTCGATTCAGGGTTCATCAGAGTCCTGTTAAAACTCGACTTGAACGTGCTTACTGTACCGTTCAAGATCTAGGATCTACACCTCATGGCAGCTGACTCTCACATTGACGCCACACTAAGATCAACTGTACTGCTTTTTTTTTTTTTTTTTTTTTTTTTTTTTTTTTTTTTTTTTTTTTTTTTTTTTTTTTTCTTTTTTTTCTTTTTTTTCTTTCTGAATTGTTCGGATAGCAAAGGATTCAACAGCACAACATGGAACAGTGTCATACAAGTGGTTGGTGAGATCTAGACGAGTCCTCCTCGACTGGGCGATGGGCGCGCATCAACGCTCCAACTCTTCATCATCGTAATCGGGCAGCATGGCCGCATCTTCGTCTGTCGATAAATGTCTATATCCACCATAGGCTCCACGTGACCTCCTTCCCAATCTGGCTCGCAGGAAAGGAACCTTGTCCGAAACTATCTCCTTCACCCTGGCCAGAGCTGCACTTGCTGCGCCCAGCACAAAGCGCGGCACTGAGGCCAAGTTTTGGGCAAGCTCCGAATCTGCGCCGTATAACCGATTCGAGCTGTCTGGAAGGCGAATGCGACCACCGCCCAATGTACCACGTTGAGACTGCTTTTTCGCCCACCAGTAGCCCACGAGACCCGCAAGCCCAAATGGACAGAGAATCACCGTCAACCACCAAAACACCCCATGTCCTGCCAGATTGTTACTGCATACGTGTCTCGCTCCTCTGTCCGGTCTCGTCCCACCGGTGCACGACGAATACGGAATCTTGCGAACGTTTGTCCTCTCGTACCAGTATCCATCGCTGTCACTGGCCCAACACTGAGCTTCCTCATCCGTCGAGAGCATCTGCGAACCCGGATACAGCACGCACTTGCCACTGGCATCTCGATAGTGGTTAAACTCGCACTCGAAATCCGCCTCTGTGCAAGAGCAGTTGCGACTGACCGAGTGAGGTTGTACGATCTTTTCACCTACGTAGCAGTCGGCCCTCCTCTTGCGTCGGTAGTAGTACGTCTGTCGTCCGAAAAGACACTGTTCGGCACGTTCTTCGCTCGGCGACCAGAGTTCAAAGTCGTCCACTTCGGGTTTGGCCACGTTGAGAACGCATTTACGTGATTCGAGCGCGGAGAAGTCGAGATAGATCGAAACCGTCTTGGTGGTCGCAGATCCCGAAGGGGTGCCGAGAAGGATGAAGCGTCGATGGGTGTCCTCGGGAACGGTGAGAATCTGAGAGATACGGATCTTCTCACCAAAGGCGTAGGATTCCCATGTCAGGCCTTCGTTGAGAGAGTAGAGGACCGTGTCGGTCGCTTGCTCGTCGTTGACAAGGACAATGATGGAGCCTTGATCGCCAAACTCCCACTTGTGAGCGTCTTTGTGCACTTCTTCCCATGTAAAGCCTCCGTCTCTGGTCAGGAAAGTGTCGGAATCGCGGTACGCTGCCAGCTTACGACCAACGTTACCGACGCCCATCATCAGACCGACGGCCGAGGGAGAGCTGTAGGTATCTCTCGGGTCGTCCCTCTCGGTGAATCCGTGGAGATGCAAGTCGCATCCAACTTGGTTGCATTCGTAGGGTTGACCGTACACGTCCCGACTGGGAGGTACGAGGGACTTCCATCTCCCTCCGTCGTTGTGCGTGATCCTGGTGACCAAATCCTTCTGCCTTGAGACGGACGCATCGTCGGGATTGCTCACGACATTGACGACGGCTACGCCGTCGAGTCCGAGCATCTTTTCAAAATCGACAAATCCCTTATCGTTGCGATTGACAAAGTCGAGACTCTGCGCGTAGAACGTGCCGTTCGAGTTGCTCTTGAGCAGAGTTCCCCATTCGGAACCGGTTTCGGAGTGCGTGGTAAAGTGCAAGAAGATGGCATCCGTCACCGAGTCCAAGACGGTGTATGCCCTCGTACCGAGCTCCATTCCCGGTGGGAAGTGGATTTCGGCAAAGTCGCGACCATTCAGCGAAACATGGAGCTTCAAACTTGGCGTCGAGGAAGTCAAGACGTACTCTGCCACGACCAGATACTGCTCAAAGACGGCAAATCCGACAATGGCGTCAAACACCTTGCTACGTTTGCGGTAGAAATCATCTCCACGGATGAGCTGCAGTCGATTGGCGGCGGTGAAATCGCGCTGATTGCCCTGTTTATCCTGGTAGCTCTCGCAGAAGATGGAACGGGCGTCCATCTTGAGCTTCTTATCGCGGGCCCAGGAGCAAGTGCGAACGTAGGTTTCAATCTTCTCCCAGTTGTTTCCGTTGTCGATCGAGTACCAGGCTTCGGCATGGCAATTTTTGCCGATGCTGAAAGTGCAATCGCGACTCCCGGTCCAGATGAGCCAGTCGGATTTGTCGGGGTGGAAGTCGAGGATGCCGATCCCCAATCCGTTGGCTGGAAGGGGAGCGGTGAACCAGTTCCAACTTGCGCCTTGATTGATGGTATAGTAGACTCGTTGACCTGCTGTGACGAGGTATCCACGCTTCTTGTCGTACGCATGCAAAGCCATGGTGAGGAATCTATCTTCTGAAGAAGCAGGTGGACCGTCGGCAACCAGCTGCTTCCACGAATACCCATCGTTGAGCGATTGGAAGACCGTCCCATCCGCCAACTGGACCAGGACACTGGAGGACTCGGGGAAGTACATCTTGTCAACGACGAGCGAAGGGAAGGTGAACGATTTGTGCAACACTTTTCCTTCTTGAGGCAGATTCTTGCCGTTACACGACTTTTGGGTCTTTTCGTCCTTGCGAATGCCTCTGCCGGCATCGCAGGTGTTGCCGGGTACTTTGCGGTATCCCGATGAACCCAAGTAGGTGTCGTCTGGTTTGGCGCAGGCTCCTTCGGGGATGTGTTCGTTACCCGTCGCCACACAATCGCCCTTTGTATCTCGTGTGAAACCAAAGTCGCACTCGTAATCGGCATCCGTGCAGGGGCAAGGATCCTCCTTACCCTCTGGATCGTGGAATTTGTCCTGGACAAAGCAGTCCGCGTCCGCCTTTCTGCGCTTATACCACTGCTTGTGACCCATCAGGCAACTTCCTTCCTCCCGAGCCTGGACGTACCATTTCTCCATATCTCCTTCGCCACATTTTCGCTTCTTCATCTCGGCGAAATCCAAAAAGATGACCACGTTGCGATCCTGATTGCCCGCCTGGCTTCTCGTCTGGCTTCCCACGAGCAGGAATTTGAGCGACGTGCTGTCGGGGATCGTTGTCAGAACCTTGGCGCGTATCTTGACGCCGAGGTTCAACTTTTTCCAATCCTTGCCAAAGTTGGTCGAATAAGAAACGTGGTCGGTGACGTCCTCGTCGTCGACCATGACGAGGACGGAACCCTGGTCGCCGAATTCGTACTTGTGCGCGTCACGGGTGACCATCTTCCACGTACGACCAGCATCGACACTGAGGAATGTATCGCACTCATCGTAGTCCTTGAGACCCTTTCCGATGGTTCCTACGCCCATGACGAATCCAGGTGCGATGGAAGAAAACATCTTGCCGACGTTTGTTTTGCCAGATACAGACCAAAGGTGGAGGGCACAATTCTTGGTATCGGCGGGGTCGCAGTCGATGCGCTTGCCTTTGTCGTCTTCGGTAGGAGGTTTGAGGGTGTGCCAGCTGCTACCGTCGTCAAAGGTGATCATGGATCGAACGTCGCCCTCGCCGTCACTTTGGACGTTGGCAATGCCGACGCCGTCGATTTTGACGAGATGCTCGAAATCAACGAGGCCTTGGGTGGTGCGTCGGGTGCCACGGAGGGACTCGACGAATTGAGTGCCCGTGCTATCGCTGGTGAAAAGTACACCGGTGTTGTCGTACACAGAGTCGACAACGTCGATCATGATCGAGTGGGATGTACTGTCGACCACTGTATAAGCGTTTTCTCTGAGCTCTGAGCCATGTGGGAACTTGGCCTTGTCCCACTTCACTCCATCTCGCGTGACAAACATGGCCATTTCCGTACCCGCCTTTGATGAACCTCCCTGAGAGTCCCGCAACGCAGTCACCAGAAACCGCTTGCTCGGTCCCAAGCCGGCAAACTGCTTTGCATTCCTACCCATATCCAGCTCAACCATCTTCTTGCTCTTGAAAAAATCGTCGCTCTGAAACAGTCTCGTGGCGCCACTAGCTGCTGCCCTCCTCCGGTCTTCCTTTGCGTCCTCCCATGCGATACAAAAGATGCGCTTCATCGCATCCTGACTCGTCTCCATTTCTGGCGTCGCTTTTGCCCAATAGCAGTGCATCACGAACTCGAGTAGCTTGGCAGGATTGGTCGCAAATGCATTTGTTGTATAGTACGCTTCATCATGACAGATTCGACCACCCCAGGGTGTCCACATGGAGCATTTTTTGCCGGTGAAAATGATCCAGTCCCAATGCTTTTCGTCGGCATGAAACTCCATTGGTGGACCGGCGCGGGTTGCGGGTGGTTCGGGGGTGAGAAACTCCTGCCATGTTTTACCACGATCGACGGATCGCCAGTGCGTAGTTTCACGCGAGAGGATGAAGGCTTGCTTTTTATCGTAGGGATGAGGGACGAGCATGGATGCTTTGCCAGAAGAGGTGCCGGAGACGGGAGACCAGGATTTTCCTTCATCTTCGGAGCGGTAGACGATGCCTGAGGTGGCATCATGATAGAGGGCGACGGTGGAGTCGTCGAAATAGCTGATTTTGGAGGGGAGATGGGCGAAGCGAGTGACTTTTACTCCTGGGTCCGAGGAAGCGATGGTGAGGGTGGGAAGAAGAAAGAGGGCGGAGAGGAAAGAGCCGAGAGTGAGCAAGAGAAGCCGCCGACTCATACTATGCTGAAGTAAGGGTGCCATGGTGGGCCGCAGGAGAACGGTGTGATGTGATTCAGCTCAGCCCCGAAACCGTTATCGAAAGAAGACGGCCGCAGATGGGTCCGAGGGTGGTGATACAGGCTGCGGCACTCAAGTCTTGCCGGTGAATCGTGCTGAGCTGTCGAGTCGAAACGAGTCAAGTCGCGAGCGGATGTGCGTAAAGACAGTGCTGGTCGGAAGAGAGCCGCTGCAATCGGTCAGGCCGCGGTCGAGTCGGGAGCTCCGCTGATGTACCGTTTGGAGCTCTTCTGTATCTGTCTGAATCAGACTCCAAGGTTCCCCGGTTTCGAAAACGACCAAAGTTTGAGGAAGGAGAAAGAATGATGATGATGACGAGGGATGATAATCATAAGAACGGAAGGAGAGGCAATGTCGAGAAATAGTGTCAACGGGCTGAGCTGGATCCTCGGTAACGGAGAAGGGCTCGTGCACGGTCTTCGAAGGAAATCCCCAATTCCATGCCTCAGCAGCCTCATGCACGGAGTCAACTGCAGACCGAGCAGACTGCAACGTATTATAATTTTCGAGTCGCGCCTGCTATTAGTGTGTCTTCTGAATTTGCCCAACGGCAACTCCACATGCTTTGCTTTGTCCTTGCTTTCTTCCAAGCCGCCGCTCCCTCCCACTCGATGCCCACCAATGCCACGTATCCACAACTGCGCCCCTTTCAGAAGGAGAGTCAAAAGAGGTGATGCGATCTACTATTTATTATAGCAACAGAGCAATCCAGATCCTAATAGTACAAAAGTAGAGGTAAATCCCATATGGTAGGAGCCAATTTCAACATGATGAATGACAGAGCCAAGTTTGAAATATGTTTATGAGTGTGGCGAGACCATCCTCATCGACTAGATCGAGAAGTCGAGCGGGTCTAATCTCACCTTTTCCTGGAACAGCTGCCACATGGCGTGAATGGTGTGACGCCGTTCCTGAATGCCGTGACAGAAGCCTATGATTGGCCCTGTTTTTCTTCCAACGAGAACGTGATGCGCAGATGCTGATGTTCTAGAAATACAGTTGGGGTGGTGGTCTGGTCGGGTGACAGTGGTGATCGATACGAAATTAAAGCCGATCCGAGACCAAAAAAAATCATCAGACGTCCTGGATCGGATTACTGAGTGGGCTGAGCTGGAAAGCTGAGGTCGAAGGGAACAGAGCCAAGCGTCTGCGTCGGGTTGATGGGCACCGGTTGTACAAGGTTGGCTTGGCTCGACATGGCCTGTGTTGGTTTCTGGTCCATACCCTGTCCCAAGCTCAGCCAGCTCGCGTCCAGCTTGCTGTTGTCAGAGATCATAGTGTTGAGAGCATTTCCATTGCCAGGAGGCGTCTCTTCATCGGTCGACATGGACGACCTGGAAGCGCTAGCCGCGAGGCCAACTCCGGGCGCTGCCGTATTTGGGGGTCGAACCAATTCCGGCGTCGCAGAACTCGCCTGTGAGCCGAGTGGCGTAGCCGAAGGCTTGAGGTCGGCACCGATAAATGCACTGGCGTTAAACGTGTTAGGAACCCCTGGATGAGGAGCTGGCGAAGCAGTGTTGGCATGGAATCCTTGAGGGCCGATCGAACCTTGCAAGCCTGCGACTGGTGGCACAAGATGCGTCGACGTGCTGGGCGCCTCCAGATGACCGCTGGCCGTAAAGGGCCGAACAATGTGTGCCGGGGAAGCCAGGTTGTCAACATCCGCGACCGCAGCTCCTGTTGTCGGTGCATACGTCACTTCGCCATACGTCGGCGCTATAGACCGCTGTACGCCTGTCGAGGCCGGTCGCGACATGAGATGCGCGCTAGATCGAAGATCGGGGAACGGCGTCGATGATGCTTCCATAGCACCGACACCAGGTCGGAGCCGGGCGGCATCACGATCCATAGCGCCCTTGACCGCGAAGGCCGCTGCGGCGGTTGCAGCCGACAACGAGGGATCCTGAGGTGGCTGAGGCGACATGCTCGGCGAGATGGAATTAAATGCAGGCTGGGGCGATGCAGATAAGCTGAAAGCTTCGTTCTGGAAGAATGTGGGACCTAAGAGCGAGCTGGTCGTGACGGGTCGCTGCATCATCGAACCGCTTGAGCCACGCGTCAGGACATCCGAAAAACTGAATCGTCGACCTCCAGGTGTAGTCACCGTGCCGCCCGGAGTCAAGCCAAAACCGGGGGTGGCTGGCGAGACAAAGATGGGCACACGGTCGTTGGTCGGCATGGGAATCGACATGCTGGCGATGGCCTCTGCCCTCGTCGGATTCGTGGAAGAAGCACCTTGGCCCATCATGCTATTGGTGCCAACCATGGCGGCCATGTTGCCAATGGGGGCATTGACCATACTGTGTGGGGGCATGCCTGCGGCAGACATGAAGGGCTGACCGAACGAAAGCGGATCGAAGACGCCTTGGCCCGGCGTTTGACCAGGAAGAGCCATGTTTGCTGCGGTTCGGTTCTGACTCTTCTGACGAATGGCTGCATTGATGGTCTGCTTTGCCATCGAAGAAGAGGCGCCTGCGCCCATCAATCCGCTCGTCACGCCAAAAGCTCCCAGAGCCTGAGCGTTGGAGCCATTCAGCTGATTGTTGCGTGGTGGGGAAGAAGGCTCAGCTTTGCGCTTGATGCCACTGACCCGTCCCCCAGATCTGCCGTTGCTTCCGCTTCTCCCGCCGCCATTGGAACCGCTGTGGCCGACAAAGTCGTCATCAGGTCCATCGCCGCTGGCATTGTCGTTGTCGTCGTTGTCATTGTCTCCGTCATCGTTGTCGTCCGAGTCCTTGTCAAGGTTGAGATAGTTTTGAGGGCCCTTTCGTTCGGCTGCACCTTCATACTCGGTGTAGCGCAAGAGCAACAGATCAATGTCAGTAGAGCAGAACTCGGCGAGCTTGCCGTTGTGGCCAAAGACGATGACAGCGACCTGGGAGTCGGTCAATACAGCCAGCTCGTGTGCCTTCTTGAAAAGACCGGCTTTACGCTTGAGGTAGGTGACGGATCGATTGCGATCCTCCTTGATGGGCTGGATCTTGATTTTCTTTCGTCCCATTTTATAGTCCTGAAATTTCTAGGGAAAGAGCGATCCGTGTATGAGAGCCCGTATAGCTAGAAAATGCTTCGAGATGTAGGAACAGGATGTATCGTTGACTGAGAGCTACGGCTGTGGCGAAGCGAAAGATTGCAAGAGCCAAGCACGTAGAGCAAGTTGAAAGAAAATAAACTCGGATCAATAGACAGCAAGCTGTGTTTCAACCATGAATCTTGCGTGTGATGGTCCTAGTGATGCCGATGGGTGGATGCGCTCCTTTTCTAATTGCGCTGCGCACAATCTAAGGCGGTTTTCAGCTCTTGGCAAAGAGATGTGACAGACTCCTCCAACTGCGGCAAAGGGTACGTCGAAAGCGCTCAGAAGCTGTCTGGTCAAATCAGATACAGCCTGATCGTAAATGCGCGCAAATATGAAGAGGTGGACGATCAGGGTGGCCCCGGCAAGTTTGTGGCACCGTCGCTTATCGAGGTGGAGAGATGGTAGTGGTAGGAAAAAAAAAAGATGGAAGAGTTCCAACTGAACCGTGGTGATGTGAGGAAGGAGGACGATCGTCGAAGTCAAGTGTGATGGTATGATGATCGAAACAGTGAAGTCGGTGAGAGAGGTGTATGGGTGGATGAGGGATCGAGAATGAATGAAAGAGTAGAGGGCGGAGGGAAATAGACCGGCAGTGGACCAAAAGGCGGAGAAAGAAAGTCGCCAGGGAAGGGAGAGGAGGGGAGCGTGCCCTCCTATAGTACTGTACAGTACATAGAGAGCTGCTCTGCTGTGGGATGGCAATGAAAGGCCGTCCTGCAAAGTGGCAGAGGCAAACACAACAGAAAGGTACGGCGAATCAATCGCATCGATTGCCATCGCACTGTGCAACAGCAATTTTTTATTTTTATTTTTATTTTTTAAAAAAAAAAAGAAAGCTCAGCTTGTCGGATGTGCCGTTAGAGAGGAGGCTGAAAGAGAGAGGGCGAGCGGTGAATGAAATTCGAGCGGGACAGCAACAAATTGAAGAAATAAATCAAAAGAAAAAGTAAAGACGTTTCGAAAAAAAAAAACGAAAACATGGGCGGCAGGGTTTTGCTTGAAGGCCAAGAGACCGAGACGAAGTTGTGCTGCTGTTGCTGCTGCTTTTGTGTGCCGTACCTTTTGATAAGGATGCGCTGTCGACGTGGGAGGGTAGCACGAACCTGAGCCAAGATCAAGGTCATCCTTCGGGTCACGCCGAGTTTCTTGGAGCCTTTCCGTGTGTTGGGACAGGCTTGCCGCTCTTTCATCCTCTCACCACATCGGACCGCACTTGAGGCCCTCGTTGCAAGCTACACACCATTGCAAGAACGAAGAAATGTTTCAAAGTGAAGAGAACTGGAAGGGAAAGGATGTTGAGGAAACAAATGCTGGCGGGCTTGCCGGCAAAGCTCAAAACCGGATCGGAGCGACCACTGGCGGAACATTAAACGTCGCCAGGTTCGAACCTCTCTGCTCGTCCAATATCGAGTATGTCAATCTGCTGTACTGCTATCAAAAGGAGGAGAATTTGACATGTATGTGGAGCAGATGAATGCTCGTTGGTCAGGACGAAAAGAGGCAGCTTCGGGCTCCGTGATGGGACCTTACGCCCACACCCTTTCCTTCTGCAAAATGATATCCGCTGCATGCAAGTGCGTGGTTGTTGCGAAAAGGTCTGCATCATCGCGTCTTCGGTGGTTGCTTCTCGATCTCGCCGGGCTCTGCTTCAGAATGTCAGTCGTCTCTCTCCTTCGCTGACCACGGAGACTCGCGGCAATTTCGAATTGCATCTTGTTTGAGCTCGGCTAGAACCCAAATCTACAGTGCGTACTGTAGTATAGCCGCAGTAAAAAAGGGGCGACGAAAGGGCCAGAGACAAATCAGTACTCCGTCTTTTTTGGTCTGCTGAACTGACTTGTACTGTGCAGCCCCTCACTAACCAGAGAACCGAAAGCCAATGATCAGGATTCTGAGATCGTGTTTCGCAAGACCTTTTCCCGACGATGCCGGCTTGCCTCCAACGCACTGGTCCGTCGGGACGTCGGAAAGTATCAAAAGATGAGAGCATTGTCATCGCTTTTCAGTCTCTTAACCAAACTCGTTCACTACTGTACCTTTGGCATTACATTGTGCCTCCTGCAGGCCCTGTGCCACAGGCTCATGAACTTCAACTTTACAGCAAACAATGGAAAGGGGGTACTGAAAAAAAATAAAATAAAAAAAAATAAAAGCAAAAAAAGAGAGTGAGGCGTCAATTGCGGAGGGAAACCAAGAAGCAAAAAGATTGCAAAATGAGGCACAAGAGCAGAGACCAAAGATTGACGTAGCGCTCTGCTTGTATTCATCTGTTGCTGGACTGCGCTCTTCTTGCAGCTTCCGAAGATCAAAAAATTGGTGAGGATTTTACCAGGGGCGTCACAGTCGGCTCTGGAACCGCCGCTCGGCGGTTGTATACGATTTCCCATCTCTAGATCTTGTGCTTGGCACATGCTGTCGGTCATGCTCGCCCCTGTTGGTTCTCTACCACGCTGGTGATACCAAATCTGTCTAGTAGCAGACTCGTTATGACAAAATTCATATCAATAAAAGCAGATATCCTTGTTGGCGCACGCAGTGACTGGACAAACGATATGACAATGGTCGGATCAAGTACTGTACAGTATTCGGTCTTCGACGGACATGTTTGGATGCTGCTCGTCTAAGCAAAGCTGAACAAAGTTGTTGCCAATTCCTGGCCACCAAGCTGATCCAAAGTAAGACATACATGGGGTTCGACACAATATGTGGCGATGACCCGGCTCAGGAACGATCAATTTATTTTCGGGATCACCCCATAGATGGCGTCAGCGAATTCGGTGCAGTACACTTTCTGCTTGCCGGCACCATGTTCTGGTTCGGCAAGCCTCTCTCTCTCTCTTTTTTTCTTCTTCTTTCATGGGCCAAGCTTCCGAACCCGTATCCCGTCTTTGCTTCATGAGTCGGGAAGGTCAACCCGAATACACTGTGCAGATACGGTTGGCCGACTGAACTTTTATGTGAATTGTCACGACGTCATGCCGTCGACGGTCCCCCCCACGTTGATCTCTTCCTATCTCTTCATCGCAATCCTCTTTCGGTTGATCTTTCCAAAAGGTCCCGCCGAGAACGCCGAATGTTATGGCGACAAAAGTCTTAGCACTACGAACAAGAAAAGCTTCGACAGGGGTCTTCAGAAGAGAGCATTTTGACGATTTCCTTCTAGCATGACACCACTGGCTTACAATGCACCATTGTACGACCATCTATAACCACAGCTGGCTACGGCTAGCGTGTACGATGCTGGTACACCATGTTCGAACATCGACGATGTTGAATTCAGCCACGATCGATGAGCGGAGCCATCTATTGACGGCCAACTCGAGGGTGAGCTCGCATTCACGGCAAATGGTTGCATATGCAAACACATGTCCTCATGTGCTACGTCATCGCGCATTTATGCGGACGGGCCTTGCAGCGCCTATCAATGTTAGAGCGCGACAAGCATTCAAAGTTGTCCTGATCGTTACATTTTCGGCCGGCTCCCCGTGTCGGTGATTTTCATTAAAGCGTGGCGCGTGTGGCTTCGAGCTGCAGCGCTTGATGCCCGACAGACGAGAAGGAAAGACGCCGAATTCTCTTTTGCCAGCACAGCACAGCACAGCACAGCACACCACATTCGCTTTGCTACTGCAGGAACTTTCATGCTGGTCATCTGGCAATCGCTGCGGTCAGTTGGTCGTAACAACACGCGAGAGGCAGGCTTCCGCAGAATGTATGCTAGCTGGTTCCTAGATCTTGCCAACTTGCCGCAAACAGTATAGGATCTAGATTCTCGTCAGATCGTTGATAATGTGGTATCAACCATTCAGCTCAAAGCAAATTTGATGCTACTCTGTGGAAGGAAGGGAAAGTTGATTCGAGGTGAGCTGTGTCCAGAAACCCGGGCTGCCACTTTGTCCGAGGCAGGACAGGGACCGACCCTTGAAATTTTCCTCGCCGCTCCCCCTGAACATGCACGCACGTACTGTAGCCCACACCATACGCCTTGTCTTGTCACAACTATTAGGTTAGGCGCCGCCATGCAGTCTAGCCCTTGACTGACCCCTTTCCACACGTTGGCGTTGCACTCTTCGCACAGCTTCTTGGACAACCAGTGCATGTGAAGCGAGTGAAGCAATGCTTCGCCGCCGCTCCTCTCCCATCTTGAGTGGCGACATCGACATGGCCAGACCAAGAGGGCTCAGAAGAAAGAAAGGACACTGCTTATGCTTTGCGACTGCTGCGCTAGGTGTGAGGGGGTCAGATCAAAAGGCCATTTCGGCGCGGGCTGTGCCTGAATGAGTTTCCAGGTGGGTGGCACACATACAGTACAAGGTGAATGTGTTTGTGTGTGCGAGCCTGGATAGAGGATCTGGCACAACTGCCTCCAACCTCTTGACATTTGCCGAACCTCTCTTTCTGTGATTCTCGAAGATTACCGCTCTGTCTCTTCCTCTTAGCTGGTACCGAGGACGACAATCTCATCGCACGAGACTGAACGACTGGTACCCCGCTAAAGTCACAATTTTCTCTTCTTTTCTTTTCTTTTGATTTTGATTTTGATTTTGATTTTCAGCGATGCGGTCACCCTCTGCGTGTGTTCTTGTGTTTTTTCTCTGAAGTGTGACGTTGCGGTTAAAGTTTTTTTTGGTGTGCCTTCTTTCCGCCGCCAGCTCGGGAACTCAGTCACTCACACATGTGATCTTTGCGAATGGGGGGCGGGCGCATTCGACGTTTTAGGTGAAATGGGACTTGGCAGCAGCAGCTCGCATCCGACGCCAAACCAAGGCAAACGCACACGCCGCTCTTTGTCTCCCTCTTTTGTTCGTACTCTTCTGACCTCGAAACACCAACACCGACCAGCGAAAGAGAGGCTCCTGACAACAAGCAACGGAAACGCTTCGCGGAAAGGAGTCGGATACATTTCCTGTCAACCCACCATCATCAACCACAACACCGGCCTTTCTAGACTTCGAGTGTGTCGTTTTCATCATTTTCATCGAAAGCACTCGTTCCAGCCTGCCCTAGCGCTCATCGGACTCTTGCCGAAGCAGCGCCTTGTTAAGTGCAAGGAATCTGCTGGATTGCTCGCCCAAGTCGCATCAAGACCGGCTCATCCGATCATCGACTAGATCCGATCCACCTTCAATCCAGAGAGCATCTCTCAGAAAGACGTCCTAGCCGGTCTAGAGCGTCATTCACTCCCACAGTCACACATCGCATTGTCCGACACTGTTCAGTCGATTACCATCATGACTTCGCTCCCTTACAAGTCGGGTGATCATATGGACGTCGCCGACATCCCATTGGGAGCCATTCAAACCCCTTCTCGTCAACAGAAGGCTGCTGAAAGGACATCCGATGACTCGGTTGGCGGTCCTCCTCCAGCTCATTTCATTCACCACCATCGAATGGATGACCCCAGCTACTTTGACGGTATGGACATGGGCAACCAAGGTGGCTACGACCAGCTGCGAAACACTCACTACCAGCACGTCCAGAACGACAATGCCAGTGCCAGTGGCAGTGGCAGTGGTAGCAACGGTGACTCCTCCAATGCCACCAAGAATGGCTGGAATGGCAATCAAGACACCCTTGTCGAACGTCAGCAACGCCCTACCAAGATCGGACTCCCAGCACAACACGATGCCTTTGAGCCACCTCATGCTCCGTTTGCTAGCCAGGATGCTCTCAACGGCCGCACGAGTCGTGCCAGCTCCATCGCCAGTTCAGCAGATGAATCAGAAGACTTTGACTGGGACACCTCGAGCGAGAACGACGACGACGACGATGAAGGCCGTAATCGCAAAGGTGCCAAGGTCACTCGCGCTCGACGTGGTCGAAAGATCTACCTCGCCTGTCTTCGTCTCGCTCGTCCCGTTCGTATCTTCCTCGCTGCCTTGATCGGCACTGCCATCTGTCTGGTTCCTTTCATTGTCGTCACTGCCACCAACAACAAGACGCCCGCTCGTGGTCAGGTCGTCGTTTGGAGCATCTGGATCGCCATTATTTGGGCAACGAGCTGCGGTACTTTCCTCATTGTCGAATGGTTGCCGCCAGTTGCACTTCGTCTTGTCATTGCTGTCTACGGCAAAGCACCCGAGATTGTCAAAACCTACATCGAAGCGTTCATGGCCACCACTCTCTACGTCAAGCTCGTCCTCTGCATCACCTGGGCATGGATCAGTCTCGGTGGTGTGCTTGCCATTCAGTACTCTTCCTCTTCTCGACCCGACTACTGGCGTACCATCTTCATGGTCATTCGTGCGCTCTTCGCCACTAGCATCATCTTGCTGGTCGAAAAGGTAGCTCTCCAGTTCGTTGCTATCAATTTCCACAAGACTGCAGTCAAGGATCGTCTCGAACAGAATCAGAAGGCTCTCAAGGCGCTTGACAAGCTGTACGAGTCCAAGTACCTCATGCAGCGTCGTCGATTCAACCCCATGCGTAGTCGTCCTGTCTCGCCCGGCTTCAAGCAGGCCTATGGTCAGCACTCCGCTAAGCAGTCTCGAGACGGTCTCGGAGGCTACTTCCCTCCCTCGCAGCAGGCAGATGCCAATGTCGGCGAGAAGCAAGCTGCCGCCGGTCACCACTCGCATAACCCCTTCCACCGCAACAAGACCGATGGCACCCGCACCCCGAACGAGCAAGATGCGCGCAAAGGCGATCGAAAGACCAACATTGCCTCGCAGATCAGTGAAGCGATTGCCATGGCTACCATGAAGGATAGCAAGCTCTACAAGGGCAACCAGATTGGCTCGCAGCGTTCCGCGCGCAAGCTCGCCAAGCTTCTCTTCAACAACCTCTCGGATCACAAATCGACGCTGGTGGCGGAAGACTTTGTCCCTTACTTCAAGAGCGAGGAAGAGGCTCGCGAGGCGTTCAATCTGTTTGATACGGATCGCAACGGCGATATCAGCAAAGAGGAGATGCGTGAAGCCGTGCAGCGCATCTACCGCGAAAGGCGTGCGCTCTCCACTTCGCTCAAGGACATGTCGTCGGCCATCTCGAAGCTCGATGGTGTGCTCATGTTTATCGGCCTCATCATCGTCGTCTTCATTTGGCTGCTAATCTTCAACGGCAACTCGACCGTCTCCAACATTGTGCCGCTCTCGACGTTTGTCGTCGGTTTCTCATTCATCTTTGGTAACTCGGCCAAGAACATCTTTGAGAGCATGATCTTCATCTTTGCAACTCACCCTTACGATGTTGGAGATTTGGTCTGCATCGATGAAGAATGGATGTTTGTCAAAGAGTTCGGTCTGCTTTCCACCACCTTCCGCACCACGGTCAATCAAGAAGTCGTGGCGCCCAATGCCATGTTGGCCACCAAGAAGTATATCTATAATTCGCGCCGTAGTGGCGCCCAATGGGAGTTCACCATGATCCAAGTTTCGTTCGATACATCGTTGGAGACGCTGGAGCAGCTTCGTGCCAAGCTGCGCGCCTGGACCAAGGAGAACGATCGCGAGTTTGGTGGACCCTTAGATGTCAATTTCAACTCGATCACGCAGCAGAATGCCGTCGAGTTGATTGTGGCGTTTGAGCACAAGAGCAACTGGCAGGATTGGGGCGCTCGATGGGAACGCAGGACCAAGTTGATGCGAAGGATCAAGACGGCGTGCGAGGAATTGGGCATTGTTTACTCGATGCCGCCTCAGCCGATTTCATTCCATCCCAAATCTGGGCCTGCGCCATTTAGGTTGGGCCAGTCTCAGCAGCCACAGCAGCAGCCTTCATTCTAAAGCGAAGACGTTGTTCTCATAGATCACTTGATCATACAGTTCGATTATTCCCCAAGATCTGGATATTCTTATCACCTTCTCATCCCCATCTTTCCTTTGCATTGTCTTCATTATCATTTCTCAGTCTCGACATCAATCGCATTCGAAGAACATTTACTACAGTCGCCCTTTGTGTCAATTGCATGCTTCCCGTTTGAAGCCTTTGCGTACCCTTTACATTGCTCAGTGTGAGCTCGAAGGACGATACTAGCCTGACTTCGGATTCCATTTCATCCGTCATGAAGCACAGACAAAGGTAACGAGAGGAAATTTTCTTGGAGGCATTACATACAAACCGGAATCAAGGTGGATTGGGGCGAAGACGAACGGGGGTGGGGGGATCATTTTTGATTGGGAGAGGTGGCGGGAGGGTTATTGTTCATCAGCGTACTGAACCGAGTCATCTGCGTAATGCTGTTCCTCGCCCTCCTGAGCATAAGCCTCTTCCTGGTATTCTCCTTCGTACAATTCCTCTTCGATGCCTTCTTCATCGATACCTGCGCTTTCGTACTGCTGGTATTCGGCGATGAGATCCATCAAGTTGGATTCGGCCTCTGTGAATTCCATCTCGTCCATTCCCTCTCCGGTATACCAGTGCAAGAAGGCTTTTCTTCGGAACATGAGACTGAACTGATCGTGAGTTCGCTTGAACAATTCCTGGATGCTGGTGGTGTTGGCGATGAAGGTGGCCGACATCTTGAGTTGTGGAGGTGCAATATCACACAGAGAGGTGAGGACGTTGTTGGGGATCCACTCTACGAAACCGGAAGGGTTCTTTTCGCGAAGGTTGTACATTTCGTTCTCGACATCGCGCGCGTTGACTTTGCCACGGAAGATAGCAGCCACGGTAAGGTACTTGCCGTGACGAGGGTCGATGGCAGCCATGATGTTTTTTGGGTCGTATCCTTGGGCGATGAGTTCCGATGTCTTGAGCGATTGGTAGGCTTTGGAACCGGGAGCGACGAGGGGAGCGAATCCGGTGGTGAAAAAGTGGAGACGGGGGAAGGGAACAAGGTTGACACCCATCTTGCGCAAATCCGAGTTGAGCTGTCCGGGGAATCGGAGTGTTGTCGAACATCCAGACATGGCAAACGAGATGATCGAGTTCAAATCGGCGTAGGTGGGGTTCTTGGTACGGAGGGTGCGCTGGCAAATGTCGTAGAGTGCCTCATTGTCCAAGCAGAAGGTCATGTCGGAGTTCTCGACGAGTTGGTGGAACGAGAGGGTGGCATTGTAGGGCTCAACGACGGTATCGGACACCTTGGGCGAAGGGAGGACGGACCAGGTTGCAAGCATGCGATCGGGGAACTCCTCGCGCAGCTTGGTGAGAAGGTTGGTACCCAAACCGGAACCAGTACCACCACCGAGAGAGTGTAGAAGTTGGAATCCCTGAAGCATGTCGGCTTTCTCGGCTTCTTTGCGGGCTACGTCGAGGACCTGGTCGAGAAGCTCGGCACCTTCGGTGTAGTAACCCTTGGAGAAGTTGTTGCCAGCACCGGATTCACCGTTGATGTAGTTGTCGGGTCGGAAGAGCTTGCCCAAAGGTCCGGAGCGGATGGTATCCATTGTGCCTGGTTCCAAGTCGACTTGGATCGAACTGTGCATCCAATCCAATCAACATACATCTGGTGTCAGTTTCGGGACTATATCGCATTGTGTACAGTCAGAGTGATGGAAGGAAGAAGCTGCACTTACCGAGGGACATACTTGCCCTCCTGACCGGAGGGCTCGAAGAAGACGCCTACTTTGGAGAGCTGCTCGGCTTCATTGTCGCCAATGTATCGCTGTTCGTTTCGTCCCGGTGCAGAGGAATATCAGTACATTTGCTCCCCTTCAAAAGCTATGTTTTGGCCAGCGTACTTACACCATCGCCATTGAGTCCGTGCTCATTGAGGATGCACTGCCAGAATGCAGACGAGATCTGGTTACCTGCCTGACCACAGGCGAATCTGTTCCACCATCGCATCAAGAAACAGCATACTGATCAGTTCGCATGAACTCTTTCGCAGTCATAAGAAATTTGGACCGTACTTACGTGATGAGCTCACGCATTATGGATAAGTATGGTGAGGCGGAAGAAGAAGAAGAAGAAGAAGAAGAAGAAGAAGAAGAAGGTGATGGTAGTCGGAGGTGATCCTAGCGTTGATTTCAGAATAATCGTACCTCGTCCTCCCTGGCCTCCAACACTAACGAGATACAGTACACACATGCAGTACAGTATACCCTCACTCTGTGCTAGTCTTTCTGTGCTCAAGTCTCTCCCGATCCGATTCGAAGCGGTGCGTGGGACGTGACTGCTCATTCGCACCCGATTTTGAATTTTAACTCAAACCAACACACAAACACACACGCGCTTGAAGAAAGCTTCTGGTCTCGCCCGACAGAAGCCATATGTTGTGTTGCTCGCTCTCCCCCTCTCGCTTCAAACGCGTCTCTTTCTGTGGGCGCACGGACGCAATTCAGAAGGGAAAATAAACAACATCACTCTCTGATAGAGCAAAGTGCGGCATAACATTGGCAGACCAAGGCAAAAATCTAACTTTGCTTAGTTCGACACAAGGCTAAAACTGTCTCGTGTCAAACATTGCTTGCAACCCTGACACGTTGATGTGGGGCATCACCGTGCCCTCAGCATGCAACAATCTTGAGATTGGACAGAGCAGACTGACTTCATGTCGATCTATCCAATCGCAGCCACTTTCTGATGAGCAACCCTACCGAAGACCTACTGCCCAGGGCGGAGGGGGAAAGTCAAATCTTAGCGGACCCCACTTGTTCACCAAACTCTCTTTACTTTCAACGGCGAAATGATTGACCCAATCCCAGAATCGCTGTGAACTCCCCTCTGGCAGATGAACCAAGCCCGCAGGTCTGACCTCCTCAAAGTATTTCGCCACCAGCATCATGATCACTCTTTCTCTGCTCAAGCGGCCCCATCGATCCCACCGTTCGCGAACGTAAGGAGAGATGAAGAGGCATTCTTCCGGGTTGTCTGACGGGTGGCAGCTCAGCATGAATCGGGCATTTGGCTCATGGATGTGTAGCCTGAACCGGTCGTATATGTCTTGATCCGTTGGCTCAATCGAGGCAACATCGTGTTCGGAAAGATGGAAGTGGCGATAGAGCTGAAGTGCGTGGCGTTGGGAGAAGGCGGTCTCGATGATTGAGTTGCGGATGTCGGGCGGTCTGGGAGGCTCGTCGACCTGCCGAGCGCAGAGGATCAGAGGGCAAAGGGTGAAGAGGAGCAAGAGAACTACGGTGAGCAGAGATTTGAGTCTCGCAAACATCATGACGAGGAAAGGTAAGGTCAACATCGAAGATGGTGTGCACTAAGCATTTGCAAGAACAGAACCCGAAGAGAAAACTTATATATCTGAGCCATTGCCCGCATGGGCTGGTTACGAGGTCGATCTTTTGTGCCACGATTTAGCCAAGCATGAAGATTAACTTTCATGTCGCTACCATATGCGCTGGTCCTCACAATGCCCGTATCCAGTGGTACCATGCATCGTCTCACAGGGCTTCAATCGCGACTATCGACGAGCAACAGCGTGATATTTTCGTCCTTCATCACCAAGCCCACTTGTTGCCACTGCTCCACCGGACCGGGACATGTACCAGCCTTGTGCCAGTCCGCTCCCTTTCAAGCCGGCGGCAAATGAACTCAATGCTCGACTGCAGCTTGTACAAGGTGGGTGCCATACACGTCCCGCTCCTGTGGCAGCCCGCTAAAAATCTTGCCAACAACCTGGTTTTTTATTACTCGTGCGGTCTCGAACTCCTATGCCTGGCTCAATCAACATTTCAGTGATACTCGGCTGTTGCGCTGACTGAGGCTGGCTTGCATGCTCCACTTGCCCTCAGGGGAAGAGGCTTGCGTCGATCCACGTACCAGACCTGACACCAGCCGCCAGGGAGAGATGGTTTGCACTCTGTCAACAGCTCCTACTACCATCACCACCATCAACACTAGCACCTCGTCTAGAATCGAAGTGCATAGTATCCATAATGATTCATCAAACTCGCTTTGTTCCATGGGGCGCTTCTGTTGATATTGAGCAGCATCCTGGCCACGCTGGCTTGATCCATTGTCTCCGGAAAATGTGCCTCTCCCAAAATCTCCGACCGCATGCGGGGAGTTATACTGAACATGACCACTGCCGCTCTCCGCCGTCCCGTGATCGGATGTTGAAATTCGAAGGGGGAGAATGCCAAAGCGCCGCGCGGATTCCCATGCTGATGAAGCAGTATAAAACGTGCATTGGGGGTATCGACGTGCGAGCGCGCGCGTTCTGCGACATCCTCGCTGTAACCGATGACGGGGGAGAAAAAGTTCTTTGGCAGCCTGAGTTGACGTTCGATCGCGTCGGCAGATATCTGGGCCAAATTCGTATCGTACAGCTGGTCGTCAATGTGAGGGTTCTCGTTATAGTCTGCGAGGCGACCGTGGAATTCCGCTCCGCCGACCTCAGAAGTGAGGAAGAGGAGGAGTAAAGGCTGGATGATGGTGATTGCGAGGTTGGTGACTATCATGCTGGGTTCAGAAAGAAAGCTCGTGGATGTTGCCGTCTGCCCTTGACCAGACAGGTCGGCTTACGAGAACCATTCTATATACCCCGGCCAAGCCACCTCGAGAGCAACAACGCTTGTTGCGCAGCAGCCAGGGCGCTTTCAGTCGCTCGTGCACCTTACCGCTAGCAGGACTGGAGGCGGCTTGGAAAGCGGCACAGCCGGATGTAATTTTACACACGCCGTTGCCAATGTGCTATGATGTGCAGCCTTTGGCGTGGGAAAATCGGAACAGAAGCGATGGGATGCTGTGAAGGTTGGACTAGGACGTTGCAACGGCGTGGAATGATTTCCGCGCAACCTCTCCATGAACCTGAGCGTGTCTGCGAAGCGTAATTGCAGTGGGTTGACGAGTCGAGACTTTGTGACGTCTTCAACATGGATTGTTGTTGCTGTTGAGGAAATGGAGTCGCTGATGAGAACTTGCAGTGGAGCGCGAAAACTCAGGACGGCAGCGTTGGCAGGCAGGACATCATTTCACTCTGATTTTGTAACCTTTATTTCTATTCCGCAAGACATGATTGAATACACAAAAGTTGATCCTAGAGGGACCTTGTTCAGGCCGAAACAGCGCTGACCTTGGCCATGGCTGTCTCGATAAGCGCCTTGGCCTGCAGCTCTGCCTTTTGGAACACCTCTACGGCGTCCTTGATCCTCCTGCTTGTCTCGGCGTCTTCCTTAATTGCCTTCTCGAGCTCCTCAGCTGCGTTCGCCAGGTAGTCTACACCAAGGTCAAACGTCTGTGCCTTGCCATCTGCGCGCAAAGGATCCACCTTCAGCAATGGCAGAGTCTCCTCTGGCAGCTCGGTGCTGTACGTCTTGCTGGGCCTGTACACTTTACCAGTGATCTCGGGTGCTTGAAGCGCACACATGTCCACAAGGAGGGGTGCGAGGATGGTTGCCTGCTGCGAGCCAAGAGTTGGCATGGCGAGGACTTCGTTGAGGGCGATGAAGCTTGCGGATTTGATGACTGGAGGCTGTTCCTTGCCGGCGAGGACCAGTTCTCGGTAGGCCCGGTAGATGTGAGCCATGCGGGGCGACATAGGGTGCTGCTTCTCTGGGTTCTCGTACACGAGCCGGTCAGCAGGAGTGGTGAAGTGAGCAAGGATCTCGTTGAAGTAAGGCGAGATGTAGAGGCATCCGGCCTGTGCAGCGGCAAGCGCCTGGGGCACGGAGAAGAGACCAGTTCCCAGAGTTCGGATGCCGTGCTCTTTCTCAAGGATGCTAGCGGCCAGCATACCAGGTCCGGTGGTGAGGATCTTGATGCAGTATCGGTCGCGGGAGATGCCAGCGGCGGCAAACTCGCGGTCGTAAGCAAGGGCGTGGGCCACGATAGCTTCTGCGTTGTAGGCGTGTGCGGGGGAGGCTTGGAGGAGTGCGCGGCCGGCAATGTTGGGCATGTTCTGGGCGCAAAGCTTTACACTCTGTACACGCAAAGCGCAAAAAGAGCAAAGTGCCAAAGCGAAAAATTCATCCGGTTAGTCGTGCGCTCTTGAAGCCAAAGAAAAGTAGGCGAGGTACTTACGACGCGGTCAAGAACAGCGAGCCAGTCAGCACCGGGGTTCTCGCGAATCACCTGCTCAAGCAGAGCCTGGTTCGACTCGAGGGCCAGCGCGTCGGCAACGATGAACTGGTTCGAGGTCATGTCGTTGGGCTGAACGCCAAGCGACTTGAGCTGCTGCGTAAGGGCAATGTCGAGCGTGTCGACATCGATATCGAGCTGCTGAGCGGCGTTGACGATGACTGGGACGGTGGTTGCTGTCATTTTGGAGTGATGAAGGAGGGTTGGAGATACAAGGGAGCGGCAAGACATCCAGAGAAGACTGACGCGTTCTGTATTTAAACCAGAATGAGGCGATGTCAGGGTCCTCTCTTGCTCTCCACCCTCCAAGTTGGACGGCTGTGGGCCGCAAGAATAATAAGTGGCAGCAGGCAGAAGCGTCGGTCGGGAAATTGAGTGCCGACCGGCAACGTGGGGAAGTTCGGTGAATTTCAAACCCCGGCCACCGACGATATTTTCTTTTTTGGTCTGGTTAATACGTTCACCGGTCATGTTGCATTAACAAGACACCGACAGCCTTGGCTCCAAATATACAGTACAGCACTGTGAGCTTCTCGAACGGTGGATTCTGGAGAACGAGCGAAGCGTGACCCGGCCCGCCGCTTCAAGTGGATCTGTCAAACATGTGTTCCTCAATAGTCCGACTTTTCGCGTCATGTACGGACAGTTCTTCTCCTTGACCTTCGACCGTATAACAACCTCGAGACCCTACTTCCAGCTTGAAGCCCCCTCCATTTCAGCCTCAGCTACCACAGTCGCATCCGGACCCTCTAGCCTTACGATAGATTCTCATAATGGCGGGCTCATCTCACGAAGTCGTCCCAACCCCAACCGGTCCCAAGCTATCCGGCCCCATCATCCTCCCCTCTCACCAACTTCCCGAACGATTCTACCTCGGTGGGCCGCGTATCGCATCCTTTCGCGGAGAGCCATCCCGCAGCAGTCGCGAGCCGGAAGACTGGGTGGCCTCCACGACGTGCTGTGCTGGGCACGACACGCTCGGCCTCACCCGCCTACCCACCACGAACACGTTGCTGCTCGAAGAGATCCACCGAGACCCCATCTCCTGGCTTGGCGCCACTCACGTTGACAAGTTTGGCCAAGATACAAAGCTCCTCATCAAGCTACTGGACGCCGGACAGCGGCTCCCCATCCATGCACACCCACACCTTGATTGGGCCCGAGTGCATGTCAAGAGGAATCATGGCAAGGCGGAGGCTTGGCATATTCTTTCTTCGGGCGAAGTGTACTTGGGGTTGAAGGAGGGTGTATCTGAAGAGAGACTTTTGGAGCTCGTGGATAAGCAAGAGGTGGAAACAATGCTTGCCATGATGCACAAAGTCAACGTCAGCGAGGGCGATACGGTCTATGTCCCACCTGGCTTGCTGCATGCTATTGGCGAAGGAATTCTGCTTGTCGAGGTACAGGAGCCTGAAGATCTTTCGATTTTGTTGGAATGGCGAGACTTTCAGCTGGATGGACGGGCAGACGGTCATCTTGGTCTTGGCTTTGAAAAGGCAATCACCGCTGTCACTACTTCAACTCTCACCGAGCAACACCTCGAAACGCTCGTCACAAGGGCAAGTGCGGTTGCGTCAACGAGTAACGTACTACCTCAAGAAGCCCTGGAATTTTTCAGAATGGATAGATTCGAACAGGATGCCAGCCTCGAAGCTAGCTTTCAGATCGTCGTCGTGCTCAAAGGAGATGTGCAAATCAAGCTCGATAATGGGGAAGAGGGAACACCGGTCAAGATGGGTAGTACGACACTGTTGAGACATGTCGATGGTCCGGTCACTTTCAAAGCGGGCGAGGATGCCGCATTTGTTGTGATCCGGCCTCCTTTGTAGACCACCATTCATCCTCCATTCCATGAAACCCCTTTGAATACTTCAATTTACATGACATAGCTAGTGTCGGCCATTTCTACGGTCAAGCTCGGAAACGGGAAAGCCAAAGCCTGCCACCAAACCTGCTCTCCAGATCGCCCCTCGCATTTGTAGCCTGATTTGTAACATAATCCCAAAGATCTTCAGTACGAATTCCCGAAAGAAGAATCGGCGTCACCGTCCCCGACCGCTCAAACTGAAGGAACAACAACCCTCTGGTGGGCACATCGGACCTCGGTGTAGTCACGAACCATGGTGAAGCATAGATCGAGCTTCTTCTCTCCGGGTCAACCCAAAGCTCCATATATCGGGACTGGTATGAATCGAGATGCTCTGCGATGGCGCGATACTGATAGTTAGGGTCGTACATGTATATGGGTCTAAGACCACCGCGAGGAATATTGAGGAGACTCTCCATGAAAAGGGCTCGAGGGTGGGCGGCTTGGGCGTTGGCCCATGTTCGTTCGGGGAGTCGGTTAGCAAGCCAGTCTGCGCCTTCGTCTGGGTCTGGTGTTGCCGACTGGCGGACTCGCATGAAGAGAAGCAGCGAAAAGAGTAGAGGCAACGGGCGGATCATGAGCATGGTCGGTCTATTGTGAGTGCTGGGAACAGAAGGGGGCGGTCTTTTTGGCGAAGAAAGATGATTATAAGGGGGCACAAGATTCTGAATGGACTTGTTGTTGGAAGCTTCACTTTCGTTTCTGTCAAGCTTTCTATGACACAGGATCTCACAGGCTGCTTCGCTCGGCGTGGGAAAGGGAATGCAAACAGTACACGAAAATGGTGGGGCGGTAATAACATGGACGCAAAATCAATTTTAGCGCGCCTAGACCTCAGGGAAGTCTGAGGGTAGAGCCTCATCTCTGGAGCCGCGTGCGACGACGATGACACTAGGGTGCATGAAGTAGCCAATGCACGAGGATTGCAGAGGAGCCACTTCACCTTGTCCGTGACACCCACCTGGTCCTTTCCCAGCAACCGTCTGACACCTTAAATCACATGCCCAAAGCTCTAAGCCCAGGAAAAGCTCTGACCAGTTCTTCTTTCCTCATGGTCGCATGCTGGTTGAGATATTGCCAGAAGTTGCCTTGCCTACCGGGTAAGATTGCCTCTCTGATCCCTGAGTGGAACATCGGTACCACGATACCTCGCTGATGAACGCGGAAGAACAGCACTCTTCGCTCACGAGCACCCGTGCCAGGCCTCTCAGCCGTATATGGAGACGCGAAAGTAGACGCTCGCTGACCTTGGACTCCGGCGACCCACATGTATCTCGAATCCTGGCTCTGCAGATGTCGGGCGATCGCATCGGCATCGTTAGGGCTAATTGCGTGTATGGGCTGCAAGTGTCCCACCGGAATGCCGAGGAGACGTTCCATCTCGGAAGCCTCTTGCTGCGCTGCTGCTTGGCTGCTCAGCGTGCCGGCTCGATAGGGTCGGTGCTGGTTCACAGCAACGTCCAGGCTATCTATTGCCGCAAAGCATGTTTGTGCGGTGAGGAAAAGAATAGAAAGCAGGAATGGTGGCAGAAGGATGAGCATGGTGAGTTTTCGAAAGCGAGGCAGTGTGAAAAACACTGATATGTGCGGTATTCCTATGGCCTTATATATTCCCCCCGTGAGGAAGAGAGCCTCACTGTCCCCTGGATCGGAGGCATCAACCCTCAACGACAGGTCAGCAAACTTGCGGCACGTATACAGATGTGAACAGCTCGCATTGTCAAACGCACAAGTGGCGCCGTGTCACAGTCTGCATCCAGTCCCCACTCACTGCACTCGAGTCGCTGTCAACGCCACTCAAGGAGGCATCAGAGACCGATGCATCTGAGCTGCTGCATGTCTCGTGACTATTCACAATCTCGCTCGTTGCTTGCGAGATGGCACCCCTTCATTTGAGCCCCACCAACCTTGCCTCAACATGGCAGTGGTTGTTGAAAACGGTGATCCAGTTTTATCGTTGTTGCCATACTCATGCAGCTCTTCTGCCGAGCGTCATGCCGTCGAGCACTGCGTAAGGAGCCTTGTCAACAGCTTCGTAGTGGGTGGTAAGCTCGGCACAAGCGGCGAGGCTTCAGACAACATGAATTTGGAACGATCTTTCAGATAGTGGAATGGCCGGCATATCGGAAATGATCAGGTGCTTGGGAGGTGACGTACAAGTGTGTCTGCACCGCAAGCAGTGCATTTTCATTGTCTCGTCTCTAAAACTACCCGGCAAATTGCGCCATAGTGGGATACTCTCTAGCCAGCTCTTGCTTCCCCATAGTCGCCCGATTTGTCAAGTATTCTGCAACGCCAACGTTACTTCCTGGCAGAATGCCCTCCCGAAAGCCGGCATGCACAATTGGTCGAGGATGTCCAGCGGGCGAAAGGAGGAAAAAGAGCGCCCCTCGCTCCCTTCGCCCCGTTCCTGCACGCTCGATCTCCCACGGGGTGGCGAATATCGAAATTGACCGTGTGAATGGGTAAGCGCAAATCGCGAGTCGCGATTTCGGAAGTGGTCCATGATTAGGGCATCGTCAGTCACAGGATTGTAGAGATGAGCCGGTTGAAGATGATCGGGAGGCACACGGAGATACGTCGCCAAGTTTTCCACATAGGTATTCGCTCGATCCGTAGAAGCCCAGTCGAGTGGCGCTTGATTCCCTAGGAATCTCCCTATATCCGGCGTTCGATCAACTGCATGGCACGTGGTGTGCAGGAGGGAAGAGATGAAGAGAACGAGCGCCAGGCTGAGACTGATCATGTTGATGCGGTGGCCTGGTAGAGGTCTGGGTGAAGTGACTTTTTGGTAGAAATGAGCCAGCTTTAAAGCTCCTTTTTGTACTTTTCAGAAGGCTGGTGAGGCTGAAAGCCCTGGTTGGGCTAGCTGAGCGCTACACTACCGTACTGCCCTCTAACCGTTACCACAAAGTACCCACATACGTACTGCATCACTCAATCGACTTGTAGACGAAACAAACGCAATTCCCACAACGTGTATGCGACCTGCACATCAAGGAAATCTTCATGTACTTCACTACGGTGCAGTATGTTTACACTTGATTTCCTAGCACTTCTGGCCAATCAACCCAACTTCTTTCCCAGCGGTTCGTCGGATCCATTTCCATGGCCAATCGCAAAGCACGGCTTTTCCTTCTTTCAGCTCCCTTCTGTATATTCTGACATCGTTCCTGCCGCCCCATCGGCCAGCGCCGCGAGGCTTCTTCCAGCCTTTACTGTTTGTTTACAAACCATGTTAGGGTCGTAGGTGTAGCCATACATTCTAGTCCAGCGCACGCAGGCAGCCGCTCTCATCGCCATCCTTGAAACTCTTTCGCACGTTCCTCGCTTTGCCTCCTGATTCGATATCGTTAGACCTCATGCCAGGTTTGCGTGTAGCGGGCCAAGCCGGAAAGCCAAGTCACGCAGCGTAAGTGTCGCACGCTCCTCCAAATACTGCAAGGGGTACTTGGCGTGAACAGCAAGGTAGTCTGGCCTCACTCCTGTGAGGAATGTGGGTGTGATCACCCTCTCACTTCCCATCCTTTCAATCTTGAAGAACATAAGCCCCAAAGCAGGCCTCTGTCCTCGTCCCGTGGCATAGACAGGAGAGGCGTAGACTGGCACTTGCCCTCTTTCGCCTTCATTAACCTCGAAAAAACGAGTGGTTGGACTCGCGAGATGTCCATCGACGATTTGAAAATGTCCTTGCGGACTGTAAAGATACGCTGGTCCAAGTTGCCCATGAGGAAAATTGAGCTTCCTCTCCATCTCTGTTGCCAGCGGATGTACGTCGTGTGCGTTGGCAAAAGAGTCTGGTAATTCTGGGCCGAACCATCTAGGGTCTGCGTCAGAATCTGCAGCGTGGTTTGTGACTGCGACAAGCAAGAAGATCGATAGAAGCCAGATTTTGATCCCGACTGAGCATCGCTTGCCCAAGACTATGAGTGAATGAATTGATTGCGGCAAGACCTGTGAGGCCTGAAGCTCGATGAGGCTCCCGGCCTGCCGTGAGGGAGGCCGGTCGAGCGCTAAGGCGAGCGGCAAGGACAAAGGGAGGGCATACAGGGTGGGAAGAAACAAAGCTTGTCCGCTAGGCGAGGCCTAGCGAAGGTTAAGAGATGATGGTACTAAGGAAGAGTGACAAAGGACGAAAACATAGAGGCATAATGAAGTGGGTGACGTGGCAAGCTCTGCTTGCCCAGACGCTCTCGCCCTGTCGCACGAGTTGCAGCATCGGAGCAAGAGTAAGGGAAGGTGACATTACGTGGATGTTGTCGTCTTTCTGTCTTTTGTAGGGCCACAAGGAGCTTTTGTACTTTCGGAGCGGCCTCGCAAGCTTCGTGCAACGAAAAGGGGTCGCCACCTGAAGGCAACCTTCGTGGAGCGCATCCACATGCCTCTCAAGGACTCTGTCAAAGTATGTCAGCAATGACGTGGAATCATAAAACTCATGCACAAACAGTGGGAGGTGTCTGAGGTCCCCACCATATGGTGTTATCGAGAAAGAGATCTCTGGCGCAATGGTGAATGGTAGCATCGTGCATTTGCTAAGCTCTGTTGCCATCTTCCTTCAGGTGGGGAAGCTGAAGCAGGAAGCCCCTCGAGCCACACTACCCACATCACTTGCTTCCGCCACGTCCCGACTGTGCATCACTATCTTTGAGCATAGAGAAAGTATTTTGATTGCGGATATACTGGTGAGACTTGAAGCTAAGTGAGGCTTCCGTCCGACCTTAGAGTGGACCTGACCCAGCGCAAGGTGAGCGACAGCAACAGAGGTACAACGCAGGGTAGAAAATTGATTCGCTAGGCCAAGCCTAGCCGGGGATCAACGGTGGTAGTGAAAGAAGCACAGAGCTGCGCTCAGGTTTATTAACAGTGAGTGGAAGAGGTGACGTGCCATGCTCTGCTTGGGCAGGCGCCGCAACCCTTTTGCATAAGCTGTATGCTTGGGCTGGTTGAGCTCCACTCATGTCGTTACTCCCTCATCGAGCTCATTCACCTTGAATTGAGGTAAAGCGGGCCAAAAATGTGAGTCAAGTCATCGATTGTTTGCGTCGCATGTGTTCCCAGGTATTGCCAGGGCCGCATCTGGTGGATAGGGAGATCACTTTGCCTGACCTTTGTGATTAAGGTGGGAGTGAGGACCATTTTATCCTCCTTTGGTTCGATCTTGAAGAATAATAAATAGATTTGAGGCTCGTATCCACGCGCGCTTGGGCTGTAGATAGGGGAAGCGTAGATGGGCACCTGGCTTCTTCCGCCGTTATAAACCTGGAAAAATCGAGCGTTGGGGCTATGGAGATGCCTCTCAAACATTACACTATGCCTCTGTGGGTTGTATAGATGCGCATTTCGAAGATGACCATGGGGAAAGCGGAGGTATGTCTCCATTTGTGTTGCGATTGGGTCCACCTGATGTGCTTCCGCAAACGAGTCTGGCAAGGCTGGGCCAAACCCTGCCAGAGCTGGGCCCCGCGCTGCATAGCATGAGAACGCCCAGAGGAGGAGGAAGCTGAAAAAAGGGATCGAGAGCTTGCACATGGAAACTTTTGAGAACGAGAGGCAAGAGGAGAAAATGTGGTGTGTGGTTGTCAACGTCTTCCACCAGGCCATGGCTTTTGTACCTTTCGAACAACTGTGCAAGCCTCATGAAGAGAGATACAGTCATGAGGCAAACTGAGAAACCGACATGTCGTGGCTGTACTGCAAAAGTCTTTCAATTGACGTGTAATCATGACGTTCAGGCAGGAACAGTGGGGCAGACGAATTACTCCCACCCAGCTGGTGTGGACGGATGAAAAGAACTTTGCAAGCCCGCTGGCAAGGTCTGATGGCATGCTGCTGCAAACTTCCCGAACTACTTGAAGTTAGGCAGGATCCGACACAAATCCTCTTAAGCCAAGTGCATCCCGTCGCTTGATAAAACCGAGCACTGAGCCTGATTAGGCCCCACTTCTGTCCAATCCCTCGCTTTCACCTGGGCCGGACCAGCATGTTGAGCAATTCTTCCTGCGTTATGGTCGCACGTCGACTGAGGTACTGCCGGAGGTTCTCACCATACTCGTTGATAGTACCATCCCGGAGACCTGCATAAATCATGGGTACCAGTTCTCCCTGTCGGACATGGAAAAAGAGAATGCTGTCTCTGGACACCCCATCTGGATGCCTGACACGCCATGGAGTGGCCATCACAGTAACTCCTCCATTGGCCGCACTGTGATAGATTCTAGCGAATCTAGAGCTTGGATTATCAAAATGTTGATATAAAGCCGTCTCTTGTTCAGGTCCGATTCTATATGCGGGATTAAGATGGCCGGCAGGAACTCTGATGAGATCTTCCATCGATGATACGTCTTCTTCCTGTGTAGCAACCCTCTGAGGGGTCGCGATCGAGATTCCTGTCTCTCCCAGGGTCCGATATGTCCTCCGGGTTAGGCACGTGGCCGCCAATGAGAGAAAGATGCAAAGCAGAAGAGGAAGGCGAAGACGAAGGTTGAGCATGGTGAGGTTTTGCACCAGTGTCGATGCGTAAACGATGAGAGGTCTGCTGGTGCATGAGAACTTCGTAGCGAATCTATGTTCCTTTTATGCCTGTGGGCCGACCGAAAAGTCAGTACTTTTCACACGCTGTTGCAAGTCTTCTGCTCGCTACATGAAGTCACATGCAGCGTCGTTGTCAAACGAGAACCTCATTCAGTGAATTGCCCGCCAACATCCTTTACAGAAACGGGACATGCAGTGTCGTTGTCAAAGTTCGACCTCATTTACCGAAGTGCCCGCCAACGTGCATAGCGAAAGCATAACGATTGACATCCAACGATGTGTCCCACTAGCTGCAGTGAGTCAAGACAGAAGGCTTTCATAACAGCAACGCAACGAATTAGATGTGCACAGTGGTGTCTGACATTTTGTGACAATGTTGCATTGACTGATTGTTTGCGGCCTTTGGCCTTTGTTCTGGCCTCTCTTCTGGTGGGTGGACTGATGCGTAAGATTCCTGAAAGCCAGCTCTCTAATCGCTCGATCTGACCAAGTGCTTCGTATGAACTAAATTTGCCTCCGAACTTCGCCACAAAGCCCATTGAGTCCCCCACTCACAGCCGTCTTACGATCGGCGGCCCGGTTGCGCTAACAAGCTCTGGCTGAGTGAGGGTCGCAAGACTATTGATGAAATGCCAGAGCCTCTGGGTAGTGTCGGCTCCGGCGTCTCCTCCGAGGCGTGCGTGGAATGCGGGCTCCACCGTGCCGCCGGGGTAGATGGTGAAAGCGAGAACACCACGTCTGGACTCGAGCTCACCAGGAATTGTCGCTTTCCATGGAGAGATGACGAACGAGGGATGTTGATGGCCATTACTGTAGTGGAGCACTGCAAATCGAGAGCTTGGATCTTGAAGGTGTTGCGTAATAGCTTGGTGTTGGTCGTTGTTAAAACGGAAAGCTGGTTGAAGGAGCCCACGAGGAAGTCTGAGCTTGTCTTCCACCAAGCGTACTCCCTCATCGAGAAGCTCTTGTTCTGATTGAGATCGGGCAGGGCGAGAGCCTGGTCCAGGGTGCATTTGGGCTAGGCACGCGGCCGCCACCAGGAGCAAAGTGTATAGGAAGGGAAGAAGGCGAAGACCCTGCATGGTGAGCTATAGAAACAAGGTTGCAACGAAAGCTCTGCTCATCTGGGCAAAGCTTGTCCTCACGAGCAGATTTCGCTCCTTTTATGCCTTCGCTCGGGTCTGACTCCGAACAAATTGTCGTAGCCGGCCTAGGGTTTCCGATCGCTGCTCACAAGTAGTGACGCCAAAAAGCCATCTCACAGCCAGTTTTTGTCCGGAATGCCCACGATCCACGATACATGGGTGGTGTTCCCACCAGCTGCAGTAAATCACAGAAGTCAGTGCACACTTTGCAACGCTGTCTATTGTCTGGAGTCTTTTTCCGCAACCCACCAACTCTTGCGGGCATGGTTCTTGAACATTAGGGATCAGATGAAATTCCCAAATCGAAGCTCGACTGTTGTCGATTCCCGCTGCAGCACAGTTTTGACGTAACTGTGTAAATTTTCCCACATCGACGTGACTTCCACATCTATATGAAGTACTGTACAGTACGTTAGCCGAACAATCGTCAAGGGTTTGAAGAAAAGAGAAACGCGAGCAGTTCCGCGCTCTACCTACACCGCAGAAAGGCGACACTCGGCATCCTGCTCTGACAATTTAGCCGGCACCACGTGCCCTTTCCTCTGATACATCTGAACCGTACACTGATACCTTTATATATGCAATGAATGTCCATTTGATCATCTGCATTGATAGTGTAGGGGTATCATGAGTCGTTGCCACTCATCGCTTCACAAGAAGCGTGACTACCGATTCGACTCGACTGGGGTTCGAGTCCCCGTCAATGCATTTGTTTTTTCTTTTTCCTACTTTTTCTATGAATTTTTTTCTTGGGCATTCCGGTTTCTATTTTTTGATTTCTGACTCAGAGCAACTTCGTGAGCATGTGTAATAGGCAGCGATCCAAGAAGGACGTCTCGCCCAGTCACAAACGGAACATCAGACAAGAAGCATTTCTTTTGAGAAGCTTCGGACAATAAATGAATTACTGGACCAGGATACAAAATGTGAAAGGAACGAGAAAAGTGGAGGAGTTGAAGGCAGGACAGGAATGGGGCCAATGCGACGAGTAGGGGCTTTTCTCACCACGAGGCTGTCGTTTTCATTCTGAAGCGCTACACGAGGTTCGCCGAACCAAACTGGATGAAGAGGCATTCGGCTGGCTGCGTCTTGTCTATGCGCCTATCAGTCTGAGTTCATCTAGACCTTGCGCCACTTCGGGCTGAAGAAGGTCGGCTTTTTTCTGGATGAAATGCCAGAAATCCTCTCCGTTTCCAAGTTGTTTCTCAAAGCCGGAATGTCCCCCCGGTGTAACGACTCCATCCTTGGAAATGTGCACGAATAGCAGACCCCTCTGCTCTGTCTCCTCTCCTGGGGCCTGATACTGCCAGGGACTCACGTATGAAGATCCGTCGTCCGACCGATACAGTAGGAAGAACCGAGACTTGGAATTGCGAACGTGATTCATTACCGCCTGAGCTTGATACGATTTATAGTTCCACGCAGGGTGAAGATGCCCTTGTGGAATGTTGAGATAGTGTTCAGCCAGGAATGTTGTGTGACCCATCAATTGAACATCGTACAGATGCTTGTCGACGTTGTAAACTGAGTAAATATTTTCGTGTGGGTTTTCAGCTCCCCCAGCTGCAAAGACCCTTGCGGTTAGAGCAAAGAGCAAGAACACCACGAGGGGAATGTGAGGCCTGATCATGGTTCTTGGTGGTGTTTTGAACTTCGATGTGATGGAAGAAGATGACGTGAAGGCGGTCTAGGCTGAGTTGAGAAAAAAAAAGAAGCGAGCGCTTTCTCCCCTTTTTGGGATCTTATATCATGGTTGCAGAACGAAGTGGTGAGATCTTCCTGCTGCGTCTGCACTCAGGGAAGTGGTACCTCAACGCTGCAAAGCGTTTCCTCTGATTGAGTTTGTTGGCCACCAAATTTGCTTCAGGAGACTTTTGGTGGGTGGAACGTGACCCACCAATGACGGAGCAAGCTTGGGACCGGGTCTTCGTGGCATCTCAAATTCTCCCAGCCACCGCCTTAGTCCAACCACTGCGTTTGGTAACCGGCTTTGAATGGGCAGCTTTCTTTTGTATGTATGTCATTCGATAAAAAAAACATTGTCTCAATCCCGGGAATATTATCACTTGGCCGTGAAATGCGCTGCTTTCATTAGCCGCGACAGGGGTGAGCCATTCGCTCGAAGTGAGATGATGAGGATGATGATGCCTGCGTATGTATCGCTCTGTTTCGGATCTACTAGAGCTCACACAACCGGAAGGACAATATGTCTAGACTGTCTCAACCAATCTCGTTGACTGAGCTCCGCTGCACGCTGAAGACGCTCATACTCGCTCTCGGGACTAATCAGGACGTGGCCGATAGGCTGGACGTCTCTATCGGGTCTTTGTTTGAGCAGAAGCGCACTTGGTGCTCTTTCTGTCCGGCCGGGGGCTGCGATCATCCACGGAGAAGCGAAGTAGGTTGTGCCTCCATGTTCATACATGACAAAGCGGGAAGTCTTGCTGGCCTGGTGCCTTAAAAAGGGCGCTTCTATCTGTCGATCGTAAAGATAAATGGGACGAAGCTGACCTTGAGGTATTCGAAGATGGTTCTCGAGTCCCGTGACGGCATGCTTGGGAATGATCATCCTTTCATTAAATTGGTTGAGTAGCATCGCTTCGTCTGAAAGCTCTCCTTGCCAACGTAATACCGCAGTACAGGTCGCAGTCATCATCAGAAAGATGCAGAGTATTTCCACGAGGCGGAGCTTGGACATGTCGGGAGATGTCAGAGTGGTGACGGAGAGTTGCCTATTTGTCGGTATAGTGTGATAAACCGCTAAGGCTATGGATGAGGTCTAGGCTTTGCTCCTTATACAGAGTCTCTACTTGCTACATAATCTTTTTTTTTTTTTTTCGCAATGCTGTCAGCTAATCACAGCTTCTAGTTGTCATCAAAGTCGGACTGGTGCATATTTTAACGGTGGGTCATGATACCATCTACAATTAGCCTGTCGACGGAAATGTACTCAAGCGTGAGAAGTAGTCGTTGTTGTGCCCACAATGAGGCTGCCCACCAAATGTATGCCGGGTTGCCAGGGAAAGCTCAACAATGCACTGCAACGCTCCTGACGTGCAGACTGCTCGTAGACGAAAGCGTGCGAGTTTCCCCCTGTCTGGGAGACGAGCTGGGCTGCAAACTGGAAGTCACATCGTTTCGAGCCGTGCTGTAACCTGCTGTCAGCACTAGATTGGCTGCATCGGAGAATGCAGTTATAGTACAGAAGAGGGGATAAGCCAACAAAAGGACACAATCAAGTAGGTGAACGTGGTATGCTCTGCTTGCCAAAACACGGTCTCGCAGGCTTGCACGAGCACCACCCTTAAAGCGGTCGAAATCGTAGCGGAGTGTCAGAGCTGCTCGAAAGCAATTCCCATGTAAGGTCTGAAGGAAACCGCACTAACGATTCCCAAAAATTTCTTCGACCACCTGACATCCTAACTCCCTCAGCGCCCGTGTAACCAATAGGCTCCACTTCGCCATTGTCAAAGACTTTCAACAGGACCAGGTTTGGCGCTCTGTTGTGTAAAAGCGGCGAATGCATATAGACGGGCGAGCCGAATAAGGTCCAGCCTTGGCCAATTGGTCCCCTACGAAACAAAAGATGAATTTGCGAACCTGGCCTTCGAAGATACTCTTCAATTGCCCCTTGCTGGCTGGGTTGGTAGGCATACGTTGGGTATAGATGGCCTCGCGGAAGCATGTTGCTGTCTTCAATTTGGATAGTTGCCTCGCGTGCTAGGTTAGCTGCGCGGTCGTTGTATGTGGCTGGCTCGTGGGCCTCCCGAATCCCGTGATTGAAGTGGACGACGAGCTGAGGGACATTGTGGGGTGGAACAGGCTCGCGAACATTAGGATTGAGGATCGCAGGTAGTACGGGCAAGTTTTCATGGCCCGCGACGAGTCTTGCCAATGTGAATGCGAAAAAGAAAAAGTGGCACAGCATCTTGCTGAGCTGTTTCTTCCGAATGAGAGATTGAGATGGAGAGATAGAGACAATATTGTTGTTGTCCTTGATGCATTTATAGGCCAAGTTTCTCCCGTCCCCACACCACCGAGGCCCCTAGGGTTCTCTATGTCTGCGAGAAAGTCCAATCGCTCAGCACGCCCCACCACCTCATTCGAGGGCTTGCAGATTTTGAATAAGCACACTGCACCGTCCCACTAGGGCTAGCATTGTGTGCGTAACCAGAAAGGGGGAGACACATCAGAAAAGTTTGCCACCGACTCACGCAGCAGACTTGCATGTTGAGCCCAGAAATTCAAAAACCACTGCTTGCCTCATGCGTAAATGTGTAATCCCTTTATCATCTTAAAGTCAACGGAAAGGTGCAGATAGGGGACCACGGGCTGCTATTCAATAAGCTGGCTCAACCAGCCTGGTAAAGGTCGTCTTTATTCTGACTTCTCACCGCTCCGCCGCTCTTCTCTTTCTACTTGGACTTATCCTGCGACAAAGAAAACCGAGCACTGAAAATCACGGATGAATGACATGCACCCCACCATACATTTCTCGAAGCGTGTTCCAAGTAGTCCTTGCTGCGTTGTCAACGGCAGTGAAGAGATTCACCTCATGGCCTTCCGGAATACCTGGTGCTACCCTGGCGAATCCGATAGGCTGGATTTGACCATTGTGATAAGCCCGGAAGATCAGCAGGGAGTTGTACCTCTCGGGGCTGTTCATCTCAAAGGTCGCAACGGGTGAGGCATAGACCGTGTAATCACGGCTCATCTCGTCTGACACGGGCTGGAATCGCGTATGGAGGCTTTGAAGATGTTCAGACACAGCATCCCGCTGGTCAGGATTATAAGCCCAGGCTGGCCAGAGGGTTCTACGTGGAAGATCCAAGTGATCTTCAAGATGGACAAGCGTCTGATCAAGATGAATTTGGGCAAAGCGAACAGCTCTGGCAGCGCGTATAGTAGCCCTTGCGGCTGCGTTTGGTGGGCGAAAGCGTCGAGCCTCCTCCTGCCGGGCAATGCAATGATTCACGATCAGCAGGAAAGAAGCGAGTGGAAGTAGAAAGTAAAGATGCATCTGAAGCGCGGACACCATGTTGTGGGATGCTTGCTAAGCAGAGCTGAAGGAGGGGTCGAGGAGGCGAGGCGAGCTTTACTACTGTGGCTGAAATTCGCTTGGCCTTTTATCCCTCAAGGGCAGTGGCTTGCGAGGCTCCCGTCAACAGAGCCAGTCCATGTCAGGGTTTGGACCTGATCGCAGCCTGGGGCAGATTCATTGTTTAGTCCAAAGGCGAGCTTTATCGCTGGCTGATATGTCACGCAAAATGGCTTGCGCCGGGCTAAGATGAAGAGTAGATGTCGTACACAGTTATGGCGGAACGAAAGACGGAAATATCATGGGAATTTGCAACGAGATCAGCTTGCTCTGGATCAGCGACATGAGTAGACTGCTTAGCCCTATGCATAGCTGCAGCAAGGAGGTAATCGATTTTTCTCATCGCTATTGGGCTGTATATCCTTACACACGTCAGTCGATTTTCCACGCTTGGTGGTACCTCGACCAGCGCCCTCAAGGTGGGCTGGGACATCGAGCTCAAGACCTCACAGTTCTAGCCGCAAATGATGTCTATGCAATCGTGGCGTGCTATGCTAAGTCGGGATTCTCTTCATATGTGATCTTTTGTGATTCTTCTACCGCACTGAGGGCATGCAGTGCTGGTCCTCTCAACAGGAAGGAGGGGTGGTCGCTCTGGCGGGTCAGCTTGGCAGAGATTAGCCAGCAGAGATGCGAGAAGGACGATATACAAATAACGAAGCTTAGCCATTTCATGGACAGCAAAGCTTATGTAAGGCTAAGGAATAGTATCGACTTGATACCCGTCGGTGATGAGAGACAAGTGGAAATAAGGCTGGCTTAGCTCTGATGGTCACGTTAACAAAGGTTCTTGATCCGACAAGAATGGACATGCCGTCGGTCATGGTGAAATACCAGCTCGTCTTGGTGGGAGGCTCCCAGGAAAGTGCGCGGGAGAGTTGCGAACATCGCTCGATTAAGATCCCCACTCATTTGCATGGTCTGTCTCGTGCATGTGAGCTGCGAGACAGCGTCTGTTGAGCGAGTGGGGGTAGCAGCAAAACCTCACTTGCTCCCTCCTTCCTTCATCTCTCCTCACTGCGCTGGTTTTGCTGCGCTCACCCCAAGCTCGTTCATTGGTTTCCCTCTCTGTGTTCCCTCCCTTCTCTGTATATTTCTGTCCCGCTGCGCTCGACCGAACGCCCCTCACGGCGGGTCTGGGAGCCTTGGGATCTAGGAGTACGCTCTCACTTTTGCCGCAATCCTATGCTTTATGGTCTCACTGTTGTTGTCTTTGTCTGCACCTGCTCGCGACAGATGCTGAAGTCGGTGCCAGATTGTTGAGATATCGAAGGCTAGAAATGTCTGGTTCAGTACTGTACTGTGCTATCGAAGTCTCGCCCCTCTGCTCATCGGTTGTCAAAATCAGGCGGGGACAAATTCGCAGAGGTAAATCTGTCTTCAGAACAGCCTCGCCGATTTCTGAAGCTACTTCGACACCCCACCCTCCATCTCGGCCGAATACGCGGAACCTACGGATTCACAAGCCGCAGATTCCTATGAAGCCTCTGTAGATCTCTCCACCTGATCCTAGTACGCCTCGAGACGAGCTCAAAGAAGCTCAAGCCATGCTGTGGGAGTATCTCTTCGATTGCTCCAGAGCAGCCCACAGGCTTGACCTCGCCGTTGTGCGTGACTAAGAGTAGTAAGAGTGACTTGTACGGGGGTTCTCCTACCCCTCTGTACGCCCAGAACGGAGAGACGAAGATGGAGCCAGTGGGATGTTCGAGCAAACGAGTGAACTGAGCCCTAGAATCGCGAGTATGCTGAACAACGCGGCCGTACTGACCGGGGTGGTACGGGTAAACATGTTCGAAGTAGCCATCAGGTATACCATAAGCCTGTTGGAGAGCCTGGAGGACGGCTTGAGTGTTCCGGGCGGCAACAGTCCTTTGTATGTCGGAAGAGATATCGAATATGAGTCCATGCACTCCTGGGGGTGGATAAGGCGGCGACGTCGATCGGCACGAGTCGATAAATACGATAGCTAGAACAAGCAGCGAAAGGAAACGGAGAGAGAACATGCTGAACGCTGTTGCTAACCTGATCTCGGAACACTACTCGGTTCAAATAAATGCTTGACTGAAATGTAGCATGTGGTGGAGTCACCCAAATAGAATGATATACCACCGCCCAAAGGGCACCCCATCGGCTCACGTTTCTTCAATGGAACGATCCTCTGTGTGCCGGAACTACCCGCACATGAGCCTACTTGGAGGTCTTCTGTGATGAAAGGGGCAGCATCCATCCCGAAGCCTAGATGGCCTAATGCATGGATGCAAAGATCGTGCGAGGCTGGCAAGCCACTTCTGAACAGCAGCTGCATCAGTGATTAGATTCTTTTTGGAATTTGAAAGGCGACAATCGATCATCGAGACACAGGTGTCTCATCGTTTTATGCTTCACTTTACCTGCACCTCAAGCCACGGAAGATCCATATCTCTGTTGGAGGCCGCTTGGGCCTTGCATTGGCTCAGGGCTGGTACAATGATGCCGATTACGCCAGGCATGATCGATTGCAAGATCTTGAAGAGCTCGGGCCTCCGAAGCCTTTGTGTGCGCTCGTTGTTTTCTTACTTTCACGTCCTGTTTTTTTGTATCTTAGCTTGCTACCACCACACGATCGACGAAACCTAGGACAGGTTGCTCCGCTACATCCACTGACAGTAACAGCGAGCGACGACCATCCCAAGGAACCGCAAAGAAAAGAGAGGCTTTGAAATCGCTTCCTAAAATGAGGTACAGTAATTGAGTGGCTTAACTCATTGGCGATCCATTTAAGACTTTCGCTGCAGTCGTGCGTGCAAGCGGGAGAGGACGCTTGGTCGAGCCAGTCGGATCTCAATGCACTCTGTCAAGTATCGAAGTTTGTGCTAGAGTGGCCGTCAAATTTCATTAACATGCCTTCGCTGCGCATTCAGTGCCGTGAATACGACGTTGCGTCCGGAATGTTCACGAACAGAAAAAATGTTTCTGGTCAGAAACCGGCACTCGATGACGAAGATCTGGCTTGGTTCTGTGCGTGACACGCTACAGGGAGCTTTCGATGGCTTGCCAGCACTCCGATATTGTCAGATCGTGGGAACGAGGAGGTGGGCCGTTTCGATCCTCTTTACCGTGAGAACGAAAAAAAATAAAATGAAGCACTCGTTGATATTGCTACTGCTCCTTAATACGCCGAGGGTCGCAAACAGTGGACTTCGCGGAAGTCCCGTCTCCGGCGGCCGAGTTCACGATTCTTTTAGCACACACGGCAACATCTAGCTGGCTTCATAAATGCGAACCCCATCTGTTCGTAATGCATCATTACTTGTGACTCTCGGCGGACAGACTTGATTCTCTCTGCTTCACCTGGAGGTACCGTGCAGCACGGAGACCGCTCATATTCAGATGCCAAAGGGGCATACATGGATGCCGAAGTGGCGCGTTGAACAGCTCCAAGGCTCGTTGACATCTGAGAGATTCGTCTCATATTGCTATGTCAGACACGTTGCGCCCTCGTAGCTAGCGAATCACGGGTGTGACAATACGTTGAATCTCAAATCTCCTCATCAGCTCCTCCTGCGTCGTTCGCGCCGCTCTTCCGAGGGTCTCCCAAAACTCGCGTGAGTGACCTTCTGGAATACCGTCCTTCACAACCGCATATCCAATTGGTGTCACAACTCCACCACTCCATACTTGCAAAAAGAGCAAGCTCCTGTCCCAAACCTGTGAACCTGGTCGTCGAACGGTCCAAGGTGATAGCACGAAAGTCCATGGGCTCCTGCTTTGCCTCAGAACTATGTAACGAGAGCTATGGGAGCGAATATGGTCAGTCAAAGCTTGGAACTGGTCATCCGCATAGCCATAGACTGGAGAGAGATGATACGGTGGAAGAGAAAAGGTGCGCTCGGTGAGATCGGCAGCGCTATGCGCTTGACTCGTAGCTGCCATGTCCAAGTGCAGATCCGTGCCTCGGAACCAAGTGCCACGCACGAGTCCAGGGCGGGCTGCACTGGTCAGGGAGGTTGAGACGGCCAGCGACAGTAGAACAAGTGAAACGAAGTATTTCACCATGCTGAATCCGGAGTGCCACGGGATGGAGGGTATTGTGGGGTGACAGCGACAACGTTGGGTCCTTGCGAGCTTCTTTTTGAAGAGTTCTGTCAGGTGCCGACTCTGGAACGTACGGCTCCCAGAAAGCTGAGCAAAAATCTCCGCGCCTCTGCTATTCTGTACGATATTGATTCCCTTCTTTCCGTCAAAAGCGAAAGCTCGAACTGCAGTACTCGATCGTCGATCTGACTGGCCCTGTATAGGAGCTTGAGCTTATAGATGTGATGCTTGTCCCAGCGTTTTACTTCTCGACCTTCGATGTAGGATCGTACTGGAGGACTCGAACATTCACGGAGCCTAACATCAAGTCACTGTGTCTGCACGTTGGGCCTTCGATGGTGAACGAACGACAAAGCGGCCCGGCAAGACACAACCTCTGAGAAAAGGAACGTAGTTTCGCATAGGCTTTGTGAATTAAGAAGTCGCCATTGATGACTACACGGAAGAAAAGCTTTTCCTCTCAAAGAGAGGAGAACCTTCAGAAAACTGTGAAAGGTGCAGCTGCTCAAATCGGAAGATGATGAATAACTCGTTGGACATCCTTCAAACCAATTCTTTCGTCGTTTTCCAGATTCACCAGATTATTACGATCAATATGCTCCTTCAACTTCTTTGCAGTCCGCATGTCTTTGAACCAGAGGACCCCTACAAATTCTGGCTCGTCGTGTGAGACCATCTTGATCGCAAGCACACCCTTCCTCTTTGCGTACTGGCTGATGTGGCTGAACTGCGGTCGGATTCGATGCATCAAATCTCGGTCGGGCTCGAAATACGCCACCGCCAGATGTTTCGTCGAGCTTTCAGGATCCTTCCCGAGGTAAAGCAGACTTGGGTTAAAGTTTTGACCGTTTTCGAAGAGGTACCTTGAAAAACGCTGATGAACGTGGTAGGATTGGAGGTCGATGGCCGAGTGATATTTTGCGATACCGAGGCCATCGAATCCTGCGAGTCGATCGACGAAAATGCGGAGAGACGAAGGAAGGGTGCCATCGATTGCTGGCGAGAGGAAAGCCGTTCTACCTGCAAAGCTCAGCTGCACGAGGCACGACAAAAAGATGAAGGTGACCGCCTTGAACGATGCTGACTGGACTCTCATGTTTCGAAGAAAGCTCGACGAAGTTAGTGAGGAGACGATGGCGATCCCTTTGAGCTTGGCTCAGAAGCGGAAAGTGCGCGGATCGGTCGGCTTGAATGTTGCTTTCTTCAAGGAGAGATTACGAGATGAATCGAGGGTGCTCGGGAGAACAAAGAGTGGCGTGAGGACCTTCATCAAACGAGTCGAATTTGTACTGTCCATGCCGTATGAGGGGCGGAAAGCGTGCAGGCCGTGGAAGAGGGCATCTGCTTGAGCCCCGAATGAAAAAAAAGGGGTACCGCACAGTCGAACTCGAATGAGATTCACAAGTCGCCCAACAGCATGTGTGCGACCCACAGCGAGATGCATGGACTGTTGTGGGAATCAGCGGCTATTTGAAAACACTTGGGTTCGACTTTATCTCCGACAGCTTCGTCACGTTGGCACCAACTTTGACGACATTTTTATCTCTTCGGGAGAAGTCAACTCCAAGCACCTTGTGTGCTTGGTCGGGTGGAACGGAATCACCGAAAGATGCGTATGACTAGGACAGTGAATTCGGACAGGAATTGTGAAATCGGGCTTAGATATATCTCGATGTCGCCTCACAGACGAGATGAATATTAAGAATATGAACAAGAAGAGTGCATTACGAGTCATCGACAAAAGCTAAGCTGATGTTTGTGGCTGGTGTGGGTATGTTATAGGAAAGGATTGGGACCCGAAGTGCGGACAAACTACGTTGGCAGCCTTGGTCGTAAGGGGCAACGACTATAGACGTTTTTACGGTTGATGCTCGAGGATCTTGACGATGTTCTGCAAGCCATGAGCTTGCTCAAACTCTTCAAGCGAAACGAACTTGCCCGAGTCCCTGAGTTTTTTTGCCGTCGTGTTGATCTTGAACTTGATTAGTCCCACGACTTTTGGCTTTTCGTTGGACCTGAATTCCATCAAGGTCAGACCGCTTCGTGTTTTCCATCCACGGGGTAAGCGTTTCCGCCACGAAGCAGCGAGGAAGTTATTTAGAGCAGTATCTGATTCCAGCACTGAGGCAGCCAGTTGACCCTCTCCAGTCAAGCTACGGCCCAGCGGCAGCACATTGGGCCGATGCCGTCTTGCTTTTTCGAAGAAATGGCTTAAGAGACGTTCATTGTGCTCAGTGGAATCTGACGTATCCATCCAAGACTTGATGAGGGTGTCAGTGACTTGATGCTGCTCGCTAAGTCGTTGAAGATATGGCCGAAGTGCATCGGCCTCGCGAGACGCAAGACCGTCCTTGAAGCCAGTTTGAGGTCCCGACTTGCGCCGACTGGCCCTGGGAGCGGAACTGCCCAAAACAAACAGAAGCACGATGCAGAAGTAGCGTAGCAAGTATGTGGCGAGCATGTTTGTCTGGAAGCGCGGGGGGCTAAGAGTAAGGGAAGTTTGTCGAAGAAACGTCCCCAATATTTAAGAATGTGGGAGCGGTATGTTCGTCAGAGATTTGCTGATGAATTTCGGGCACCACTCTGTGACCACCGAAGTCTAATTGATCGTTGCTTTATAAACGTCGAATTGGACGTGCAACTCGTGCGACAGGGCGGGAGCGTCTGGGCAAGCAGAGCTCGCCACGTCACCCACTCAATTACGTCTCTATGTTATTTGTCCTACGTTATTCTTCTTCAGTACCATCATCTTCTACCTTTCGCTAGGCCTTGCCCAGCGAGCTCAGTTATTCCTTTCCCACCCTGTACTCCCTCCCGTGTTCTTGTTGCTCACCCTTTGCGCTCGACCGGCCCCCTTACGGCGGGCTGGGAGCCTCATCAAGCCTCAGGCCTCACAGGCCCAGCTGCAATCACAATCAGTTTCCAATATGCTCAAGGCAGCGATGCTCAGCCGGGATTGAAAGCTTCACATAGTACACTCAAGGCTTAAGGAGCCAATATCTCATCTGCGGCAAAGTCAAGGAGTAGTTGCAAGGAGATCGAGATTCGCTCTAGATATGCAAGGAAAAGCTCATTCCGGCTAAGCACCGCTTTATCTGAGCATGTTGGATATATGATGCGTTCGTTGCTTCTGGTCAGACACATGATAGATGCGCGTTTCGATACCAACAAAGCAGGAGCAGCTTTCAGCTTATAGTTCTTGTAGATGCATGAACAAGTCGAGTGTCTCACAGCGTCAAGGGGTGCTTGAATCTGTATGCTACAGCCTCGGCCTCGACCGGCTCTTGTGCAGCGACACAAATTCGCCCGGATGGAAGTGGATTGACGAACGAAATAGAGCACTTTGATCTTAGGTGGGGTCAATGCATACCTAGTGTCGCTGCAAAGATGTGGCGTAGAAGGATGTCCTTGTCACAAACTTGCGTAAATACAGTATTAAAAACGGGCACTTCAGACCAAGTGCGGAGGCAATTGCACAGACATTCTCGTGGAATTTTACAACCGATAGGCTTAATGAACATCAATGGCAAGACTGAGGCGAAGTCGTTGGACCTGTCGATTGAACGGCAACCGCAACAATGCACAAAGGGCTGGCGGGAGGCCTTACGTTCTCGGAATCAGATGACCCGCATGTGCTAAGCCGCGGATCTCTTCAAAGCTCTTGACCCCAGCACTTCTCCACCATCGCTGTAGAAATCCCCATGCATTTTCGTGATGATCGACAATCCCCACACCCACCAATTTGACGTACTCTATTCTGGAGTTTGCGCGTGTGTAGTACTCGTAGAATAGCAAAGGCTGCTGTGCCAATGTCTGTGGCGTGTAAGGAATGTCCATCCATCTAAACCATTCCGAATTGACAGGAGCCGGAGTCATTAGAATGTGAGTTCGCCATGGATTAGCGGTGGTAGACGCAGAAGTCGGGTGGTGCATGATGGTATACTGTGCGAGTTTCGTGTCGGGCTGCTGCAGCAGGGACAGAGCCGGTGTCTCCAAATGCGGAGCCAAATGAATGGGTACAGAGTGTATCTGGATTGGCCCAATTGCAAAACCACTGGCTTGGCGCTGTCTCACCATTTCATCCAGAATCCATTGAGAGTTGAGTATCAGAGCATCGGGTTCCTGGAGCATCGGCTGAGATTGGAATGCGTGGCCCGCTTCGGAGTCGATGGTGTCTCTGATGCGTCCAGGATCCCCGCCTACCGAGATCGTGGGTGAGGAGGGGTGTGTCCGAGAACTTTGTCCAGCCTTGCTGCCATAAGACACGGGGGACGCCATTGCACGTGTCTCCCAAAGAACCAAGTCAGCATTGCAGAAGAGCAAGACCGCTCCATAGAAGCACTTTGAAAAGAGGATCATTCTGAGCTGCGGGGGTGTAGACGCTGTGTTCGGCGCTTACCGTGCGCTCTTTCTTGACAAGGGTATTGTCCTTATATGCTCGACGCAACTTGTATCAGCGCCTTACCTACGATGATTGCTCACAGAACTGATGCGGTGAGTTCACTGATGAGTCACATGAGCCGGGGACAAGTACCACACCGCCACTTCAGCGAGTATCGCTCCAAGGTTCAGCCTTGTACGGAAATACATGAATGTGTCTGAAGAAATGTGCGGCTCATGAGGTGACACTTGGTGTGGGAGAATGGCTCTGAATGTGAGGGAGTGGGGATTCGAAAATTTGGAAGGTCGTGGGAATTCGAAGCCATTCTTCCTCTTCCTTCCGGACATCTTACAATGATCGATGTCGACATAGACAGAGATCAGCGACTCAATGCGTTTCGTGTGAAGAAATGGAGAGATCATATTTGCGGGGCGATGCAAATTTTCATGGCGTATAACCGCCTCACATCTGGTAGTTCTGAGAAATTGTGCCGAAGAGGCAGGAAGCCATAGTCGTACAGGCTGGAACAAACATTGACCAGTTTGAGCAGATCAACGACCCTATGTGGAGCGGTGTTGACGATGCAGAGATGCAAGTCTGAAGAACAGAGTAACCGGCAGCGTCAGACACCGCGATCGACCTTGGACAGTAGCTCTGCGAAGTTCATGACGTCTTTGTTCTTCGTAAACACTTCCTTAAACGACTCCTTGTCTTCTTGCGCTGTTGTCGTCCTGACCGACAACAGCTCGAATCTCTGAGCAGGTTCGCTCCTTCCACCCGTTGCGTCTGGGTGTAAGACTCTAGAGATGAAAAGTGGCTGAATTGCGTTGCCATCTACTCCTGCGGGGCGTCGAAAGATCTGATCCCACCTAGGGTATCCTGGGTCGGGTAAATCGTAGCCTGGCATCAAGAAGTACGATGTACCATCGTATGTAATCCTCGAGACTGGTGAGGGTAGGGTGATCAAGTTATATCTCAATTTTCCCTCGAGGAGATCCTCTTTGCCGCTCTTGACATGAAGCGGCAGATGGAATTGGACTCTATGCCGCTGGCTGATAAGGAAATCCATCACAGAGCGGGGAACAGAGGTTCCAGGATAAATCTCGCGAGGTAAGGCGCTGCTAGCGTCGTCTTCGAGAGCTGCTGCACGATGGAACGCTTGTTCTCCGGCGCGAGATGCCAGTGAGTCGGTTCGACCTTCCGAGGATGAAAGCTGAGGGAGATTCGTGTGGCTTGAGCCAGTAGCGCCCAGGCCGCCCGGAGGCTGTGCTAATAGTAGAAGAAGCGACAGTTTCAGCCAGCCACGCATCCTTTTCACGGATGTTGCGTCGTTATATTCGCGAAGATGGATGCTTGTTCTTTGAGAAACTTTGCAGAAGAAAGTGAATTTTCTATACTGTACAGTACAAAGAAGCTGATGTTGGTAAAAACAAATGGAAGTCATTCAAAGAAAGTCGCCCAGCCGGCTCTTTAATAGATTGCGTTCTTAAGGCTGTGGCAAGACTGGATCGTGGGCTACTTTGATGAGCTGATGGGTGGCCGCGTAACTGTTGGAGGCTCGAGCGCCATATCGGCTCGCCCAGGCCGATCGATCCAGATTAACACCGGTACATTGGTTGTGCCGGTACGCGAGAAGAAGGAAGGGGCCCAAGCCCTACCCGCGTGTGCCAAGTGTTGTTTCACAAGGGTAGGTTGCATATATTCCTTTCGGCGCATCAGATCGTGACGGTCCTTGATCACATCATGACCTCTGCTGATGTTATCGTGATCAAGGATGAAGACGCTGCACTTTGATTCGTGATGCTTGCAAATGTTATCGAATGCTCTCAATTGATGTCATCGTGACCACACTTCGTGACTCTGCCCGTGACTCTGCCTGTGATGCTGATACCATGGCAGAAAGATGACATTGCAAGTGCAACTAGGTACAAGAACTAGACGATGGCCGGGTCAAGAACATTGGTATTGATATTGGGCATGAGATTGTGACGAGAGAGAGCAGCAGCGGCATCATGATGAGATGGTCTTCGCCGACCTTGCTTCCACAGAAAGCACCACCTTTCTTCCTCTGCGCCGACGTCTCACCAGTCTGCTCATACTTCCGGACAATGCTGTCCACGGTGCTGTATGCATAGTCGTAGCGCTTGGATACCTCTGCCTTTGTCTGGCCCTTGTGGAGCACGAAGTCCACAATCTTTGCTCGGATCGGGTCTGGGACAACGTTCTTCTTCTTCTTCGGTGGCATGGTGTTGGTGGCGGTGTTGGTGGCGGTGTTGGTGGCGGTGTTGGTGGCGGTTGTGGTGGTGGTTGTGGTTGTGGTTGTGGTAGTGGTTGTGGTAGTGAAGAAAGGAGCAAATGACAAGCAGCTGATGCTGACGGCTGATGAGGAGGAGGAGGAGGAGGAGGAGGAGGAGGAGGAGGACCGTGCATTGGCTGAGTCACGATCACTGCTTACGAAAACTAGGAGTGTCACAATGACATCTCCTATGGCCTTACGATAACATTTGCAAGCATCACGAATCAAAGTGCAGCGTCTTCATCCTTGATCACGATAACATCAGCAGAGGTCATGATGTGATCAAGGACCGTCACGATCTGATGCGCCGAAAGGAATAAAGAACAGTGTACTGTAGCTAGCTGCTTTTCGTCCCTTTGCAACCATGACCTTTGTCCTTATTTACCTTGTAGATACTGGGATCTTGTACTGCGTTCTGCCAACGTCCTTGTGTGCGCATGGCCGACCACTGACACCATCAGTCCAACATTTTCTTCCGATTCTTTTCCCTTTTCCTCAATCTCTTGTGTCATCACCGCCTCAGCTACTCGCAAACATTTGCACTCACTTGCCTCCCTGTAGCGTTCTTGCTGCTTTCATTGTCTCGCGATGATTTCCAGTTGTGTTCTACTGCCGCTTGAACAGCGTTGGCCTCCTCATACCTCAATTCGGAGCTCGAAAGCATCTACTCTAAGCTAGCATGGTATCTCCAGAGGCATTCTGGCAATGATGGGCTTCGTTCAACCACGTCAAAAGGAAACACGACATGAAAACCTTTCTTCTCGGACAGATTATCTTTTAGGACATTTGCTGAGAGCCTCGGCATCGACGGAAAGCGATGGTCAAATGAACAAGAACAGACACTTTTCAGCATTTCTAACGAGCTTGCTCACGGATGGGACACGGCCATTTTAAACTGTCGGCCGATCATTTCCAGTGTATCGGGCGAGTCCCAGCTCCGTAGCACTCTCTGGATCTCGTCCATGTCCTTGACAACTTCGATTCCGGCCAGCTTAAAGTGATTTTCCCGAGTCGAATCTAGATCCGCTTTGTAGAACACTATGGGCAGCCACTGTGCTGTTTCTTCAGACTTTGGCATTCCAACTACCTTCTGCCAATCGTAGTTTGCTATGGGTGCGGCAACGTAGAGCTGCCTCTTGTAAGTGAGGTCAAATTTAGGCTCGTCGACGACGGAATGAAACCAAGTCGCGCCCTGATGAGCGAGATGTTTTTGACCCATCTCAAAGAGCGCCTTTCGCTCGGATGGTGCCAGAACGAGCTGAAGAGGTTCGTTTGAGTGGATGCCCAGGCGCAACGTTAGGAACGACTTTACAATGTCATTTCTCACGATGGGCAACGGCGTAAAGATGGGGTCAAAGCCTGCAGTTCCGGGGTTGAGCGACGGAGGTGTCTGGAGAGGCACAATGAGGTCAAATGCTGATGCCCTTGCTTCGCCTGTGACAGGCAGTTGTTGCTGGCTAGAATCGCTCACACCGTTCATGCGAAGATGGATGTTGGAATCGGAGCTGCCCTCCGGCTCTTGAGGAAAGACGGGAGTAGGTCTAGGAAAGACAACACTTGCCAGATTAGCGGCTAGAAGTATCAGAGCGATCAAAGAAGCTCGCATATCGGTGGAATGGGCTTCAACACACCCCGGGGAAAGGTGAGGTAGATAGTTTTGTGGCGAAAAGAGCTGTCGGCTCAGTAATGAGGATTTGTCCTCCTTGTTGATGTAATCATCGACTATATGTAGACATTGCAGCTGCTGGAGCAACGTAAACATTGTGCTTGTGTGTCTAAGACCCTAGAACGCAGCTCGGTCCAGAGGAATGCAGCGTTCATGCCCCGTTTGCCACCTTGGCAGAACGACAGCTCGATGCTGCTTTCTGGAGCGACTGCTCTCCCTCTGCGAATTCTATACATTCTACAACAGGTACGGAGCCATTGAAGGGATATCACGGCGAACTCTGCCTCGAACAAAACCTAGAGCTTCTTTGTCGCCGGGCTTAAAGTTTCATTTGTAAGAAGATTGACCCTCTGCACAAAGTGTTGAGCAGCCGAAATGCGATACGTTCCCACCGAATTTGACATGTGCGAAACTGCAAAACCGTACGGCAAAAGCAGTAGGTAGTTCGAGTCCTGCGGATGAAGCTGAGACAGGAGCAGCGGCTCGTTGAATTGAGAGCGGCTTCTGCTCGCTTTTACCTCGGCTTTATTCCGGTGCGGATGGTGAACTGATAGTTCAAGTCAATATCGTAGCGACGATCGATCTATATGCGGAGTCGGAGCTTACACGGACCTATCCTTGGCGATAAAATTAAGAGTTTGAGCTGACCTTGTTCCGAAGGCTCGCCTCACGGATAAGACGGACACGATCTGAGATTTCACGCTGCAAAGTACTGCACAGTACGCGCTGTACAGACGTCAGATTCATACGATATGGCAATGGAAAGAGATTAGCTATGATCAGGATAAGAACGAAGATGTGCGCACATTCTTGCTATCTAACGGGTGTAGGTTCTAGTTACGACCTACACGCCAAGACGGAGAGGTCTTCATCAGCTGCACGATTCGGGCTGCAGATGAAAGCATCACTCTTCTACGACTTTGTATCACCATCGGCCTTGCTCTGCGTAGTGGTAGATGTTGCCAAGCTCGTAAGTGGGAACACTTGGGTGTGGAAGCCACGCCGGATCTGCGGTGTCAACAAGCTCGACGCCTGCGATCTGTGTTTTGCCTGCTGCCGGAGCTGTACCACTCGAAGTGCGAGTCCTGTATACAATAAGCGGACGATAATGTGTCTTTTTGAGTGCCAGACCTGGAAAGAGTTCTTGATTGGCCATCTCCCAAGGGATGGGTGTGCCAAAGTAAACGATCTTGCGGTCATGGTATGTGCTGTTCATCTGATGGTGGCACAGGTGGCCGGTTGGTGCGCATATACGCTAGTTTGGTAGAACGCAGGTTTGTATTCCTCGACAGTGACGGAACGGTAAGTAAGGACCGTGATGATGGTACGGAACACAGAGACAACGGAACTGACAAACTACTTTTGTTTTGTGCGATCTACCCTGTGAAAGACAAGACACGGGACATGCCGACAGGGCGTGGGCCCCTGTCGCTTCTTCGGGTACCGGGCACATCCAGTATGCCGGTACCATATATGCTGGATCGGCCTGTCGAGCCGATATGGCATACATACCTCCAACAGCATAGACCCGTTCCAGTCTCCTACCGATCCAAACGGACCGAGGCCCACCGTTTTTCAGGCCAATCTCCTTGCCTGTTGGGTCGTATGGACCCACCCTTGTAGCCTCATTAGTTGGCTACAGGAGCTTTTAGAATCATTTTGCGGGAGTAGCTGTTCAAGATCTCAGAATCTTTGCATCGCGCCATCAAAACGCTGCGGATGAGACGGGATTTAGCGTTGGTATTGCATCCATCACACAAGAGAAGATTGAACGATCAGAACGTCCAGAAGAATCGTCAATGATCAAACGCTGACTGACTCGATTCAACACGCAGCGCACCACACTACATAATAGGGCCATCAGTGCCACTGGCCTGACACGATCAAATGCATCACCGAACCAAACGTGAGCTTCTGAACCGGTTCGATGGCTTTGATGTCCGCCGAGGTGGGCTGGATGAGCTCCACTCCAACGATGTCGATCATAGCTCTCTGCTCCAAGCGCTGCTGGTCAATCTGGACCCGGTACATTATGAATGGCACCAGCCGACTGAAGTCTTCCTTGATTTCCGGAAAGAATCCCCTGAACTCTTCTGTTCTCATGGGTCGTGCCAAATACACATGCTCGTGCTTTTCTCCCGTGTCCCTGCGGCGAAAAGCGTATACCAGAGCTGTGTGATCCGCCAAGAGTTCTGAGCTCCAAGCGGTCAGAACGGCCATTGTGGCAGTGTTGAATCTTTCAGCCGGGATCGCTTTCGTGCTGCCTTTGAAGACGTTCAAATTGAAGAATCTGGCGTGCTCCCGTGCGAGCTCAGGCAGCCGATCGCGACGAAATCCTACCAGCATCCACATTCGCCTGTGATTAGGCAGCTGTTTGGAGCTGGAAGCGAGTCCCTGTCCAGTGGCTGGACCTGTATTGAGAATTGTAGCTGGTGCTTGGGCTCTTTCTGGCTGGAGAGGGAACAGTATGTGCTCTGTTGGGGCTTGCAGCTGTGGAGGACGAGTACTAAGGGTCTTTCCAAATAGCCTGATGGTATGAGGACTGGTCGGACCCACTTGTGCGTTCAGATCAGAAGGAAAAGCCGATGTGATCTCTCTCTCGGCCTCTCCTCCTGATCCGTCGGATCCCGTATAGGGCAATGCCCAAGGGGTACGAAGCGCAGCGAAGAAGAGCGCACTGTAAAAGGGGAGAGACAGCATTCTTCTGAGATGGGATGGAAGTATGTCTCCCTCCTGCACAGTCTCATACGCTCCAAAATTGCAATATTTATAACCATTCATCGCATATGCCTGCGGATGACAAGTATGTCGGAACCCGGGAGGACAAGAGACTGGAATTTTGTGGACGACTGCATCGAGACGAATGTCGAGATGGCGTGTGTCTCCTCTTTCGATCATATGTGCTTACATGATCTTTGGCAGTTGCACTTCTATTTTTCCACGCAAGCAGTGGCTTTATTCCGGCTCTTGAGCTCGAAAAAAGCCGTTACGTTCGGCTTTGATGATCAGGAGTCCTCTCACTTGTGCTCCCATGATCCTGCCAACTTGCAAATTTAAGCCTCGTTCATCATCCATGTCCAGATATTTGACAAACTTCGCCGGGTGGACGCTGTGGTAGACTCCTGAACTTCATGTGTGTTCAGTCGAGATCGGATCCAGATAAAGGACTTCAATGCCGCAAAAGCCATCTCAATCCAAAAGATTCGATGGCACCCTTCACCTCACCTCAATCCGCCGGAATGAAGGTCTCGCATGACTTTCTGCCATACGCCCGAGTGAAAGGGTACGAGCCCGAGTGAGAAGGTACGAGCTTCATCGAGTTGCTTCCTGATCGCACGAGTCAGATATGGCTATGCAATTGTGGCGCTTGATTTCATTGAACTCCTTCAGCCCTGCTGACATCGCTTCACCGTGATCACTTGTGAGTCGCAAAGATCGTACAAGCTTGCCCGGCACGCTATTCAGGGCCATTGAAGCCCGAATAGCCGGTTAGAGCATGTGTATTGCTGAAGATGGTGCAAAGGTATATACGTAGAAAAGACTCGTTCGAATTGGAATTATGGTGCCATTCGGCGGCAAGAAAGCTAAAGCTAGTATGTTAGCCCTAGAGATGTAAAGCATGATGCTCAGCGAGGTTTAGTATATCATTCAGTGGTGCTTCCTGACTGAGACTTTCCTTGAATGGCGCTTGTGTGTACGTCATCAATTCGACAGCCGCTATCTCAATCCTGCTCTTTGAATGGGATGCTTTCTGAGGGATTCTCAAGACCGCGACAGGGACATCGAATCTCCAGTCTATTTGCGCTTCCGGAAAGATGGATTTGAAGGCATTGGGCGTAATTGGAAGGTGAACGTACTTGTACGTTGTCCAGTGTTGCCCTTTGGCGGCTTCTTCTGCCATATGGTAGTAATATTTCTGCTCCGAGATCCCCAGTAGTCATTCTACCCAACTCCTGAGTCTAGAGCGAACATTGGCGTCGTTGAAGACGCCCTCTGGAACTGCCCTCATTTGCCCCTGGTAAAGTTGGGTACCGACGATACCAGCATGATGACGACTTAGAACGAGGGGCTCGTCAGACGGATATGCCACGTACCAGTTCTGAGGTTTACTGGAGCTAGGGTGTGTGGGAGGAGGTGGTTGAGCCGGACTCACAGGCATGCCAAAGAGCCTGAAGTGGTGTAGCTGCTGGTCAGGCGCAACTGCGGAAGAAGCACCAACGGAGGGAGCCGTGGCAGGCATACCTGTGGTCGACGAGCCTGTAGCGCTACTGTGCTCACCTGAACCGACCCCATTCCTAGTAGAAACGGCGGTCGAAATCCTAGTGAAGCTCAGAAAGACTGGAAAAAGTAAGGATCGAGCGGCGAGAATCATGATGAAGATGTCAAACAGCTATGTGGCAGCGAAGCAACTTATGGTCTAGCCTGAAACTAGAGCAGTTAAATAGAATAAGACGATGCTGCAAGAAAGCACAGTACTGTGCTGTGTTGCAGTCGGGAAAGCGAGAGTAGCATAGCTTCCGGGTCCCACAGTAGCTGACCACTCTCGCCAGGTCGCCGATGGCTGAATCGGGCATCCACCGCAATCCAGTGGGTCTATCAACAACGGTATATTCGCCATGAAGCTGACTTACCTAGCCACTGCACCAGGCGAGCCGTGAGATCCCGTGCTGCAGACGAGGGCGAAGAAGGTGGGTTGATACCAAGCTGAGTGGCATTAGCTTCAACCTTTAGGGATCATTTGCCACCAATGCTATAATAGCAGCTAGATCGCCAATTCCGTCTCAAACGTAAAGAGCCCAAAGTTTGGCACCGGACCCTTCGAACGCCCCTTGTGGTCGACATGCTCATGCACGAGATGACGATACGAACAAGATTTGGTTGACAAGAATCTGATTGGCGAGGCTCGTGCGAAAACGATCCGGACGGCTCTGGATTTCGCGGAGCGTAGCGCCGTAGGTTACGGAGCTAAGTACAGATTGAACTACAGTCCGTGAAGGACATTAGATCGAGCCTAATAGATCAACTTCCTCAGTTGTACCGCAGACGATTTGATCGAGGTCCACACTTGGTTCAAGTCGCGAGGTTCGTTTCTTCCGAAGCCAAGAAGGTGAATCTCTGAGGTGAACTGTAAGGGGAAGATCTCAACAAGTGCCCACAACGACTCTCGTCGCCCCACCTCCGGCCAGATGCTTCTAAGCTTCCAGCTTGGTCTCATAGGGAATGCCACTATCCGCCCAGCAAGCGACTCTTCGTGTTCTGCTTTGCTGACAGGTATGAATGATAGCGTGTCTTGAAAACGCAGGATCTGGTCGAGCAATTCGTTTTGGATCTGGGTGAGAGTAGGCTCGTGGAAGTTGATCATCTCGACAGCTTTCATCCGCGACACTTTGCCGATGGTGACTTTCCACAACCGACGAAGTTCAGTTTCTCCGATGCTCTTGGATTGTAGGCTGACCATTTCTTCCTCTACCATGGGTGGCAGATTAAGGTCCTGGATCTGAGGCGGCTCGTAAGGTAGTGCAAGGACTGCATGCCCACTCGCCGGCTGGCGAACAAGATTTGGGGCCTGACTGCCCCCAGATCTGGAGAGTCTTGTAGCGTTAACCGAAACGGTGCATAAGAAGAGTGAGTAAATGTGTAACAATCGCATCTTCCCTGATGGATACGGTTTGACGAAGGCAGTCTCTTGGCTTGCTGTTTCAGCACTGGTTTGCGTAGAGGGCTTGGATTCGAGGGAGCTCCCTGGACAGCGCTCCTATCTTTGTATCGCTTAAGAACCACACTCGTTGATGACATTCAGATGAAAGGATCTCGTCGCTGATCCACTCTCGGTAAGACCGGATTGACCTCGGAGGTGAACAGTTGTATCTCATTTGTGAAACATGCAACAGCCTTCTTTCATGTGTAAGCTCGCAGCAGCTTGTAGAACAAGAGTAAACGTTTTTGACTAAGTCATAGACTAAACAGCGGCGCAAGGGATGGCGAAAGCTAGTGCAAGTGTAGGTTCCGGGCGGCAATGTAGATGCACTAACTCACTAATAATGCAAGCAATAAATTAGCGAATCACCGAGTTTGGCGATGCTGCAGCGACTCTCTTTCGCAATTGGTGCGTATTTCTGTTCCGACGTGAACAAGGGGCAGCAAGCGCATTGATCGTCTAGTAGCGTCTAAGGGAGTCCACAATCGTCGTTCCCCACGGGCCCGATTGCTAATCGAGGGTTTACCTGACGTGACCCAGTCCTAGACCTCTCATCTCTGCATGGGTCAGCAGCCGTATACTCTACGAGATGGTACCGCAAAAACAGCCCACCTCAGCGAGTGCGGCCTAGCAAGTCCGAAGACTTCGTTCATGGTAGGGGTTGCTTCAATCGGGTAGCCATAGAGTCTGCTCCTGGAAATTTTTGTGCGTGCAATGAATGCAAGTGGCTGGACTTGGTTGCGCTCCATTTGCTCTTTAAGGAGCTGGAGATGAAGATCTTCGTCTTACGGCGCCATGTGAAATTCAATGATTTTTTGAGGTGGCCTTCTGAAGATTGCAGCCAGCTCCGTGCGAAAATTCTCGATGATCGCTTCAATGGGTACCTCCTGTGAGAGTGTGAGCGTAAGGATCACGATATGCTGGTCTGCTGCAGCTGCTTCTACCAGGCCGAAGAGAGCAACAATTGAGACGCAACGGCCGATGATAGCGAACATGAAGCGTCGTCCCGTCACAGAAGAAAGCAGCGGTGGATGTGGGCAAGGGCTGTTGCCAGGACCGTGAGAATCTAGAGAGCACTGAAGAAGTGCAGACCTTTTTAGACGTTGCCGATTGACTTTGTTGAAGCCTGGTATCAGTATAATCGAGTAACCAGCCGTCCGACAGAGAGGAAAGAGATATGCTTGGAAGTCGAAGTCGAATGGAGTTTCATCAGCTGGCAAGAGTGGTAACCGTGAGAATCATGAAAGCTTTCTCACGCCAAGACTCCTTGCGACTCGTTTCTAAGGTGCCACAAAGTTCGAGCATTTTACGTACACATGAATGGGAGAACCACGGGGTCGACTAACGGCTGGCAAAAGTGGTAACTTTTCATCTGCCATGCGACGCTGAGCTTTTGCTTTCTTTCTCTTCAGCAATTTTTTTTTTTTTTTTTGTCACCTCAATTATTTTTTATTTTTTCTCGTATTTCTCCTTTACTTTTTGTATCACGAACATCTCGGCGTTTGTTGATAGTAATAGGCCTCTGCTTTGCAGCACCGGCTCCTTTCCCTCGCTGTACATAACGAGACTGAGTGTTCAATGGGAAACATATGGTACCATACTCAATGTGCGCCCTCCTAGCGCAATTTTGGGTTAAGTCTGAGTAGCAACTCTCCCTTCCCACGTTGCACTTCTCATCCTTCAACGGCTGCCCTTCGGACTCATCCCTGCACAGGACGTTCAGCCACAGAAAAATGGCATGAGAGTGAAACAAATCGTATTGCAGAGGCTGTGGAAGCTCATGCTTGCTATAACGTGAAGAAGACAGAACAGCACTATCGTCAAAGGTACACGCGGAGTTCAACCAAGTTACAGCAGTGCAAGATGGCTTCTTCGACAGACCCTGAGACGTTATGGAGCTCGCCTGAGGACGTCCTCGAGTGTATGTGTCCGACTTCCCAAGCCTAACCAAAACGGTCTTTGGACTTGATTGAACCGCAGGCTGGGTGTCTCAAAATAGGTAACAACGTTGATGTGCGCATTGCGTCCCGAGAACACTTCGAGAATCGCCCATCGGAGTTGGTCCGATCTGAAAGTGCCAAAAGCTGCTGCCATTGCCGGGGTTGCCTCGACAAGATAAGCATACAGCCTGGCTTCAGAGTTCGGATTGATGGGATTTCTTTCCAGTTTGAGCACAGGATAACGCTTGTTCCTCTCAAGCTGTTCGCGGAGGTCGTATAACTGCTCATAGTGGTGATGTGGGGGCTTTCTATATCTAACATAGGAAACTTGAGTTGGAGAAACGGTGTTTGCCAGCGCATCCAGGAATACGTCCCGTACGTCTGCGATCAGCCTACCCCTCTGAGGGATAGGAGTATAAGTAACACTAGCGAGGTCTTGTGTCGGAATATCACTGTTTAAGGTGGCCGGAGGTACGTGGGCAACAGGATGGCCAATGGCGGTCGGAGGTACAGGAGCAGAAGGTCCGCGAGCTGTGGCTGGAGGAATGAAAGCAATAGGGCTGCCAATCACGGCTGGAAGCCTGGGAGCAGCTGGAAGATAGGCAGATGGTGACGGATAATAGTAGCCAGGCTGAAGAAAAACGATCCGTGGTGCAGCGGCGCTTTGAGGTGCCTCTGTTCTCCTTGGTACATCTGAAGAAGAACATCCGAGAGCGTAGAAGAGCACTTGGGTTATGATGTGAAATATTACGTTCATCCTGACAGATGGAATACCTGGAGCTGTGGACAAACAAAAGTGTTTGTGGCGAGACTGCAAGATAGGCTGCTTCTTGGAGTTGATGCGAAGCGAGAGTACGGTTGAAGAGTGGCTGACTCTGTCAACTAAAGCATCTCCGAGCCTTTGTCATTATATTGTTTTGACAGGGTGTGGCCGTTGCGCTGTCTTCTGGTGGGACCGTGTGTGGCAGAGGCGAACTTCGACTGAAAATGTTCTCACGGCTACACTTGCCATTCCAGACTCGTTTCATCGCACCTCTCACGACATGTGCAACCTGTTGGCTCGTGGCAGCATCGCCCTACTCTCTCTTCGTACTGCTTTCGCGATTGCACTAGGCCAATTCGCGGCAAAGAGTGTACGTGAGTTTTTTCGCGCCACATTGAGACGAGCTGTAGCTTCCTCTTCTCAAGTTTTGCTTATCAGCTCCGCGTAGCCTCACTTGGTTCACACTCCTTCGAAGGCTCGAATTCACACTGAATTGGTTTCAGGACTGACGCGCGTTTGATCAATTAAAAGATACAAGGGAATGCAAAATGTCGTTTCGCAGACGACGAGGAAACCCATGCTTTGTTGGTCTGATGGTGGCACAGGTGGCCGGTTGGTGCGCATATACGCTAGTTTGGTAGAACGCAGGTTTGTATTCCTCGACAGTGACGGAGCAGTAAGTAAAGATAGTGATGATGGTACGGAACACAGAGGCAACGGAACTGACAAACTACTTTTGTTTTGTGCGATCTACCCTGTGAAAGACGAGACACGGGACATGCAGACAGGGCGTGGGCCCCTGTCGCTTCTTCGGGTACCGGGCATATCCAGTATGCCGGTACCATATATGCTGGATCGGCCACGACCGAGCCGATACACCACATAGGCCTCCAACATGCTTAACATTGCCCTGTAAGGGGGAATACATTCCGAAAAGGTACTAGCAGCTGCTAGGAGGCATCTTCGACAAACCATCAGATCTTATGGAACTCGTCGGAGAATGTATCTCAGCGCGTGAGTCCTGCTCCCCACGTATCCCTGAAGTCGAGCTAGTATACCCTGGGTGTCGAGACTGGTTGTCTGCAGATAAGCAAGAATATTGACGCGGGGAGAAACCCCCGGGTAAACTTCGAGAATAGCCCATCGAATTTGCTTTTGCGGAGAGATGCCAACCCTCGGATGTCTGTCCGGAGTAGCTTCGACCATGTAGGCGTATACTCTCGAGTTGGGGTCACGTTCGAATGGAAGAAACTCGATCGGAAGGACAGGAGCACCCATGTTTCGTTCGAGCTGATCATGGAGAAAATCCATGTGAGCTACACTGTGCTCAAGAGGCGGATGGATGGAAGAGACATGCACAGATTCTTCGTTGATGATCTGTCTCAAGCTTGAATAAAACGCATTCTTCAGGAACCTCATTTGGTAGCCCCCAGATGCGAGTGGAGTGTAGGCAGGAAACGGAACCGAGTGTGTCCAAATTCCAGCATTGTTTGGGCCATAAGGGGGAGCAGTTCGGAAAGCATGCGTAGACGCGACCGGATACTCGGGCTGGAAATCGGCTGTTCGTGCTTGGGGGATGAATGGCGGTGCATCGGCACGGAGCGTCGTACCAGTGCTTTCAGATGTACCGGCATCGATTGTTGTTCGAGACCGACGTGTTACGTCAGCGTTGTGCGAAGTATCGGGACCATTTGTGGTACCCGAAACAGAGCATGCAATGAATACCTGGATTGCGATGAGCAAGAGAACCTTCATACTGTCCAAAAGAATGCTTGTCTATGATGGTAGTTGCAGAAGAGGTTTCGGGAAAGGCAGACCTTTAAAAGGGATGTGAGGTGAGAGACCCGCTTTCTGGCTTTCAAAATGTTCTTTCCATGGTCTGGACCACTCGTTGAGGTGAATCTTTGTGCGACCGTCTGTACCACTCTCCTGAGAGCGTCCTCCCAGTCGCACTGATAGATTGAGTCGATCAGTAAATCCCATCAGACCCACACACATGCATGGCGGCTTATTGTTCAATGTGTCCAGTCAAGATCGATCCCACTCAGGAGATGCACAACGTGTGGTACCTTGTAGATGATCGATCCAGTGAGGCGTCTGTCGCGAGCAGCTGCGGATAATGGGTTCGGTTGAGCTCGGCGGGACAGAAACATACAGAGAAGGGAGGGAACACAGGGAGGGAAAACAATGAGCGAGCTTGGGGTGAGCGCAGCAAAACAGGAAGGAGGGAGCAAGTGAGGTTTTGCTGCTACCCCCACTCGCTCAACAGACGCTGTCTCGCAGGTCACACGCACGAGACAGACCAAATTTGAGCTACTGCTTTTTGAACCCACTTTTCAAAGAGTCTGCCGTGCGGTTGTTTCAACATTGGCAGCCACGCTTTGACTACAAAGGCCGGAAATGCTTTAATTCAGCCACACTTCATGTCGTTACTTTTGAGCTTGAAGGATGTTCAAGACCAGCTGGCTATTTCATTAAAGAGCCTGTGGTCGCTGTCACATCTAATGTGAGGATACCAAATGGTTGGATAGTCATCCATTTCTCGACATCGTACACTCGGTACTTTCGCCCGAGTGGGTATCGGCGAGGCCGATTCGGTGAGAATTTGACCGAACCAAGACCGAGTGAGGCGCCATGCCGTGGGCACTTCTGCTGGGAAAAGGGGGCTCTATGTCGTGATTGCTTTCACTCAAGGCTCCACAAGTCAAACTCAATTCTAACATTCACCGCACGTGGTTCCAGACAAGTACAGAATTGCCGTGCAAAGCTCACTTAATCTGCGAAAAAATTAGATCGGTCACGCCTCCCGACACACACGCGATGCAAGAATAAAGTGGATCCAAATGCATCAACGACCGCCGCAAGGACTGATTAGGTGTGGGTATGGAACATGGCCATGCTTTAACCACAGCCTACCATTCGAACCAGACACCACTGGCTGTTATGATTACTGCATTGGGGCATGTACGCATTACAGAACCGAGATCGTCTACCTAAAGTAGCTTGGGAAACATGGCAATTACCTCTCATTTATCCGTGCTTCAATCACCAAAGCAAGCTTCCAGCGTGTTCAAGTCTCTTCGAAACAGCCTAAGAGGGGGTGGGAGAAGGGCGTAGCTGGAGTCAGCAAAGTGTCACTGGGACATGAACCATTTATAAGCAGCATAGTTAGCCTTGTGACTCGAAAGAAGCTCCATTCGTCAAACTCTCTCCACATCGTCGAAGACGGCATCTTCCACTAGCGACAGGACAACACATGCCAGTTTCCGCCTCCATAGTAAGTGTCACGGCAATTTGTCACGCACTGCGTAGACGCGAGTATAGCCAGCAGCAATTCGGATAGAAGCTAGGCAAGACAGACTCAGTCTCATTGGAAGCACCCTAGATAGGTATGCAATTGCCTTTCTCACCTGAATGATGGCTACTTGGTGGCTGTGATCGGCAACCGTAAGCTGTTTTCGGGAACACGATACAGATGTAGTCAACTCGCAGTAGAACGATAAATACAAAGGCTGTTCTCTTTTTCACTGGGGCACGCTCCCTGCATCAGAGACCTTCAAGCGGCTATGGTGTCGTTCTGATCATGCGCTGACCTGCACTTTATCCTTTCGCCCTGGAAAGTGTGCGTCGGCTCAAAATGAAGGTTACTCTATTCGTTCCAGTCTTTTTACAGGTATTTTAGCAGCCTTGCACGGGACGTCTCTCACAACAGACCGCTGACCGTACTCGATTTTCTGACACAACAGGCCGTACCGCTTGCGCTCGCTTTGGGGGTGAGCATCCCTGAAGTCCCATCCAGTCTTTCACAGGTCAAAGAAGCATTGTCACTACTAGATGAAACGCAGCTTCGATATCTGAATGAGAAAAAGCTGGCCAAGAGACTTTACAATTTCGCTAGCCTCGAGGGTGATGCACATAGTCCCTACGGAGTACATCAGCAGCTTCAAAGCCAGACGTTCTATCGCATGATGATCGACTATTACGCCAAAATGAAGACCGAAGCTATAGAAAAGGCCATTTTAGAAGGCCAGAGGACGCACATCCCAGTCAGGGTCGACTATCGGGTAGACCACAACGGTCAGCTAGTAGGTTTCAGCCGTCAACAAGCGCATGATGAATACGACCGTCTCACCGCAGAGTTCTGGAGAAACCATGCTGGGCTGTACATTGATGCATACCTCAAGCGTCTCTATTCAGGCGACGAGAAGCTGAGTGGCACGAGCCACGACTTTACCAGTCGATTCTCCGACCTGCCTGAAGACAAGAGACGGGTTTTTGCCCATTGGCCCCCTGCCATAGCCAATCAGTTCTTTGATTGGCATCTTGGAAAGCTCTATCACTCCTCCTTCGGACCCTACGCTCAACCGGAGCTTTCAAAAAATGGTGCCAATGTCGAAAGGAGACTTTCCTCAGCGGGTGCGTCTAGCTCTTCAAGCAGCCGCATCACTGACTAGTCCTGCCGAAGACCATAGACAGACATTTCTTTTTTTTGCATTCAGAAGCATTCCGGTCTTGACGTTCACTTCCAGGAGTTGAGACGTATCGTTTTAGTCCGTCTAGATGCACAAAACTCCTCATCCTGCAGAAGAACAGTCAGCCTTCCGTCCCAAAGAATTTCCCCTGTGAACACCATTTGTACGACTGCATGTCGCATCAACGATTCCCTCGATCGGATTGCATGCTTCACGCATCGTATTATCAGCTCTATTGTGCGATCCTCCCCGTTCATGTAGACGACTGCAACATGCTATCTGGCATTTTATATGCTCATAAATATGCTGCGCATCCTCTTGTCATCCCAGTTGTCTCAATTGAAGAAGTCGTCAAATACTTCAGACCGATACTCTCAGAACCTCGATCGACACTGTCGGATGCGTTCTCGACGAAAAATAGGGAAAGATTAGCTTGATGGCATGGGTGATGGTGAAAGGAAATCGAAAAGCTGACTATTTAATTCTTTTGAGGACATCATCCAACTTGTGTGCGTTACTGATGGCGGCAAGATTTTTGACAAACATTTTCCTGCCGGTTACATCCAAAAGGCCATAGCGGATCCACTTCATTTGTGGATTTTTCCCCAGATTTACTGCAACAAATGCCCATCCAACCCGGCCAGTGGCTGCTCGCTCGATCAGTGTCTCTTTCACACGGTCTCGAAGAATCGGAATAGCATAGAACCGTACGTTAGGCTCGAGAGAGGGCCCGAGAAAGACGAAATGTTTAATATCGATTTGACGTTGCAACTGCTCGCGCAGTAGTTCAAGGTGGATATGCCGAACGTCTTCCAACACATCTTCGGTCGTGAGACTGAGAGGAGGGATACCAGCCCGCATGAGTCGATTCTGCAGCGTTCGTCGGAGATGATAGAGCTCAAGCTCATCAATCGCCATCTCGCTGAGCTCCGGCACTTTCACGAAGGGCTCTTCTAGGTCTGGTGACGGCTGCAGAGGACTGGGCTGCTTTTGAACTGGTATTTCCGCAGGTACCTGACTCGGAGAAGCTTCGTCTCTCGTGTTTGAGGTACCAGCGAAATTGTTCCAGAAGACGTCCTGATGAAGACTGGGAGGGTGGAAGAGGTGCTCTTGGCGACTATCGGTTAGGTGAGCAGAAGCAATTGCCGGGGTAAGCTGGCCATGATCGTTTGCCGAAGCGAGTTGACGAAAGTACAGATCGTGATCTTCAGGCCAGCCAGCATCAACAGAGATGAGGAGCGTCAGGAAGGTCACAAGCACGTGAGTGCGACTCTTGAACGTTGCGACAGGGAAGAGCATGGGGGAAAAAAAAAACTCGGCGGAAAGACGGCAGAGATATGGGTAACTTAGGAATGGCATGACGATTCGTGCGTTCTGCGCCTCAAAGTCTCTTTAATAAGTTTCGTATCTGAAGCTACCACTGGTAACCACTGCTCTGAATGTGAGCATATGCTGAACCAAGATGCAAAATCTGCAATGTCTGCCAAGAAAGAGTTCCGGACGGGCAAGCCCGGCGCCGGGCACGGATCGATACCTTCTTTCGAGATAGTGGGCAGCCAAGCTATGTGGCTGTGGGATCTTGAAGCTTGTACCAAGCGACCGGGGACCCCCTTCCGTGGTAACATTCTCACCCCTCAGCATGCCAAGTGACAGGCACTTCGACCCAGGTTCAGATCATTCAGATGCGCGGAGCAGAAGCTGCGATTCGTCCCGCAAAGCTTAAGAGTGTACTGTCTCGGTATCACCGAGCCACATTATTGATGAAAGACAGATCAGATCGCGGACGAAGTTAAATCACGCCATGAGATAGCATTGTTGGGAATCATCGAGATAGGAAAATGCTGAACATGGCCATAGTTGCTGGCACGATATCTATAGGGGCTTAGACAGGAAGTGACGCAATGTGTTTGCATCTCTCGATTTCTTGAGATAAACTTCAAGGTCCTTGACAGCTGGCTCATCTTCGTCAACTCTGCCTTGTGGCTCACCGTCAAGGTGGATAGTATCCGACCGTTTCTTAGGGTCCTTTACTTTGGGCTCTATATGTGATGCGTCTACGTACCATTCCATTCGAGCTGGAGTGCCTTCTTTCGCTGGATAGACACCTATAATCGACCAATCCATTTTCTGGAAGCTTGGACCAGACACCTTCTTGTTGAATTTGTAGGGTAACAATGTTGGTCTGATGGTGGCACAGGTGGCCGTTTGGTGCGCATATACGCTAGTTTTGGTAGAACGCAGGTTTGTATTCCTCGACAGTGACAGAGCGGTAAGTAAAGACAGTGGTGATGGTACGGAACACAGGGACAACGAACTGATGAACTACTTTTGTTTTGTGCGAACTACCCTGTGAAAGAGACACGGGACATGCAGATAGGGCGTGGGCCCCTATCACTTCTTCGGGTACCGGGCACATCCAGCATGCCGGTACCATATATGCTGGATTGGCCTGGTTGAGCCGATATGGCATACAGGCCTCCAACAAACAATACAGCAAGAAGTCTACCTTGTCGGTCAGGTGTGATATTGATGAAGACTGCGCGCTTTTCGTCAGCCACTTTCGTCAAGCGTAAGTACAGCACAGCCCGATGCAGAGCATCGTAATTCACAGATGGAGTATAAAGGTCCAGGGCCACTGCCACTCGTCCATACTCCTTCAGGCGATTTTGCAGGCTTCGAATAGTCCCAAACCTTTGTTCCGGAGTTGCCTCGGCTACAGAAATTCGCGGTAGTATGGAATGGATGTCTGAAAGCCGGTTAGGAAGTTCCTCCGGATGGAAAAGCTCGACGTCTCTGGAGGTAGAAGTGTGGGCATGCAAAGGTGGCTTCGAATGAATTGGATTTGCTCTGTCTCCACTGGAAGACGCTGTTTCATCGTCAGCGCCTCTGGCCACCGAGTCGAACAAGGCAGAGCCTGTCCAAACGCAAGCGAGCGCCCAGAAGGCCAGAAAAGCTAGGCGCATGCTTGCAGCGGCTCTTCCCGGAGTAGTAGAAATGGGGGTTTTGAGGAAGTCGACCCACCAGAGTAATCACCTCTTAAAGCATTTCGATTGCCACCGTTTCTTTGCGTTTTCAGAATAGTTTTTTTCCGTTCATCTATCCGAAATGGTTTCGTCCCACCGAAAAAGGGTGGACTGGGCTTCGGATGAGTCGCATTTTCCATACCAATTTGCTCGCAACTCTTGCTGCTGAGAATGCGCAGCAACCTCTTCTTGAGCCATCATCCCAAAAAGTTTCTTCCTTCGCATTCGTAGATACAGTGTTGGCGTCTTTCAACACGAAAAGGATAGGCCAGCATCTAGCCTTCGTAGACAGCTGTGCTTCCCTGTGCAAAGAAAGGTTAAAGGAAATTGTCGGTTAGCTAGTGCATATTGATTTCATTTGTGTAGGATGCTCCTCGATCGACACTCGATTTTCGTGACGTGGGCATCGCGGAAGATTCTCTCAGCGCCTACAGTCTGAGCCGGTGCTCGCCGCCACATATGTGATTTGAATCATGCGTGTGTGAGTGCGTGGGATTGTGTGTAAGAAGAGCAGCAGAAGCACCGCAATCAAGCTCTCCCACTTTGGGCAGACGTGCTCGCACAGCCGATCTTCCACCTCTCCTGCGATGATTAAGTGTATGTTCTCACACGATAACTGAAAACTCACACGGGACAATACGACCACAACAGCACATTTCATGTGACCCGTGCGTAAAAGCTCGGATGAAGGCAAACGGTCTAGACTTCGACACCTACCGTTTGTTGGAGGCCCGAGAGCTATATCGGCTCAATCGGGCCGATCAATTGCGAGCGGTACCGGTATGCTGTGCATCGCCGGTATCCGGGTGCAGGTAGGGGCTCGAGCCCTGCCTGCATGTGCTCCAGTCGTTTTCACAGGGGTAGACGCATTAAACCATATAAGATACTTGTTAGTGACCCGTTGCCATGTACGTTCCATACAACCACTGTCTCTACTCACCGATCGTTACCAATCGTTATTGTCGTCGAGGAATATACCTGCGTCCTACCCAAGATACACCAAGTGCGTGCAGGCCAACCGACTGTGCGCAGATCAGTACAACACCGTTGACCTTCAGATGTCCTCATCGCCCTCCTGTCGCAATTTATCCGGAAATAGGTGTCAAGTAGTGCGCTGGATTTGATCGGGACATTACTCGTACAGTATTTTCAAGCTGTCGTTTTTTTGTTGTCCGAGCTTGTCTGACTGTCAACGGCGAAGAGAGCAGCGACAGTATGTGTTTATCCGCAGAAGTCGCTTTCGCCTCGACCTACCACGCCATGCCTTGATTGCGAAGAATTCTTACCCAAAGAATATGCGTCAATTTTTTCTGCAGCATGCAGCCTCAAGATTTCAAGGTCACATATGCTGGACTACGTTCAAATGCTCTATGAGCACTTCAAGGCAGCAACCGACGGGGAAAGCAAGCACTCGAATCGACCCTAAAGCTTTTCAGATGGCAGAGAAAGTCGGTTCATATGCGATGTATGACAAGATGTGGCTGTACGCTTGTATTTGTAGTACTCAGGAGGTGAGCTCTTGGTCGAGCTGTTCGTCTAAGCCAGTCCTGACTGAGCATCGCTTTTTAAAGAACTGTCAAGGAAGACCGGTGCACCAACTTCACCTCATGACGGCTCAGCTCACGCATGCACAAGGACGTTGAGGCTGTACTGAGGGCCCGTATCTTTATCGGCTCTCCCTGATTGGCGACATTTGGACTTCAGACAGCTACGCAATTACAGGTGTAGGAAGCGGAGCCAAGCGGACATGACGGTCGCTCGAAGGGATGTCCTATCGCGAGAGACGGGTGGGGCCAAGCCGCAGGCGTCTATCATACATCCTTGCTAGCGTTAACACATCTGGTTGCTATGATACGGCGGCACCTTACACCACTTGAGCAAGGCCAACCCGCGATCAGGGCCATGCGCCAGAAGGATACAACCTTGCATGAGCCGCGTTGCGTCAGGCCCACTTCAACTCTTTTGTCGCGCGTTCTTGATCTGATGCAACACGAAGAAAGCCTAGTGATATGCATCAGCTTTCCACAAATTGACTCGAACAGCTCTGTAGTAGCTCCCACCGGTACTTTCAAGCCGCACAGATGAGTGCAGATAAACAGAGAGATCTCATAGAGATCAATGGGAGTGAAATGTCATCTCTGTGCCGAGTCGGCATTCGTACATGTGATCCCATGAGATCATTTGTGTTGCACCATAAATGGGTGTCAATTTATTGCAGCCAAACAGACGTACAAAGCGAAAAGTAAGGTCTGACTAGAAGTATAGAACTCGATTGTGAAACAGGTTGGAAAGGTCGTGCGTGAAGGGACCACCGTTGGTCCCGTCCGCACCGAGGAGTCGTTGCAAGAAGTCATGCCTATCTGCCACGTCGAGGTCTACAAGACCGTCAAGCTGGACTGTTCGATCGCGAAAGCCACCGTCCTCAGGTCGAGCCTGGATAGTGAGGAGTGCCATACGCACACGACCACGCTGCAATTCATTCAGCGGGAAGGCATACATATGACCTTGATCTCCTGTTCCAAGATAGAGCAGATGCTTTGCCCAGAAATCGTCCTGGAGCTGCTGACGTAAGCTCACTGCTGTAGCTTGATAGTCCAAGAGAGGCAAAGTGACCGTTCCCACATCGCTGATTACAGCGCCTAGCTGACGCACGTTGTAGGCTACTCTGTGGCCAAGGAGATTCTGCTTGTCTTGACTGATGTGGTTGACTCTGAGCGCAGGAATGAAGTTCTCATCGTTCCAACTAGGTCGCGGTGGGGTCGGTTTTGCGGAAGCTGGGATGCAGCAGTGCAAAAGAGCGACTGCACAGATCAGTGCAAATCCCTTGATCGCGATCTGGTTGAGGGCGAAGAAATGAGTAGACATGATTACAGCGACCTAAGAGAGACTTTTGTCCTCCACGCGATTTGTAGACCGCCTAAGTGCTATGTCTATGCAACTAATTCAAGAACGAAAGCGGAAGCAAGACTTGCCACTGTCGTCTTTCTGTTCGCGTAGCCTGTCTGAGCCCAGATCTTAGAAACAGAGCACTGGTGAAGAGAGAATAACGCATGCAGCAGGGCATGAAAGCTAGCCGCTATTTATCCTTCTCTGTATTTGCCAGCGCATCCATCCTTCCCAAGGAACATCCTTCATCCCGTAGGTCCCTGTGCATTGGCTGATCCACGTTTGCTTCTCGTGCGGTAGGGCGAGGGCGTCTGGGCAAGCAGAGCTCGCCTCCCACCTTTCATATGCCCTCTCTTCATGTATCTAGGTTTCTTCTCTTCCTCCATCATCTTTCTTGTCGTCGCTAGGCTGGTCATCGCCTAGTGCACGTTTTTCCGCCTCCCTGTGTTCCCTCCCTTATGCTGCTCGCCCTTGCGCTCGTCCAGCCCCCTCTCCGGCGGGCAGGGAGCCTCATCGAGCTCTTTGGTCTCGCCACAGGCCTCAGCCGCAATCAAATCGTTCTCACATCCATGCAGCGAGTGATGCTCAGCCGGGATTGTGGTATTTTCCTCCACTTGTCGCTCTCTTCGCGTGGAAGCAGCCATCTCAAGTCGCGCCAGAAGCCTCATTGAACTTCGAGTGTTTCTGCTTCAGCAGAGATGATATACTTGTCACTGTGATGTAAGCGGTGTCGCTTTGTAGGGAGCTGTCCACGAGAACGGTTGAATGTTCCCTAAGCAACGAGATTGTCACACGAAGCTGCCGCAACGGGGGATTCTTGAGGTTGCATGGTTGTTGCCTTGCGGCTTGATAAGTGCTGACTTTTCACACAGACAGTGTGAAGTCGTGAGAAAAACCAGAAAATAGCGAGGAGCGTCCATTCTCGTGGGAGGATTGTTCTCGAGACTCAATATTTCTTCAACGACAACTTGGGTAAGGTTCGAATGAAACAAGCCAGATGTTGTCGGCTGGAAAGAGATTAGCAACTCAAACGTGTGTGACGTCCGGTATCACAGCTGCACATTTACCCATCCGCACATTCTGTTGCACCTCGTGGGACAAGTCTTGCTACCATATGGTAGCCACCCATAGCAGTCTCAGTCTATCACAATATGGATGCATCCAAGGCGAATGGCACGAGGAGAATTGAGATTGGTTACGAGCTTGCTTCATATCACAGCATGGCGTGTGGGGAAAAGTGGGAGCATTAGAGTGGGATGCACATCTTTCAAAACTTCAGAGAGAGACTTGGTGTACTTCGATCGTCCCAACTCGCCTTGAAACTTGTCCATATCAGCACCAGATAGCTTGGCATAACCGTGGAGCCCCAGTTCCAAAGGCTCGCTGTGGCTCCATTGGGCAGGAACCGAGATCAGCATCATCGAGGGAACGTCCGCACCAAAGAAGTCATGAGTATAAGGATTCATCATTCCGATACGCTGAAGCCATTGATACCGAGCATCTTCCGCTTTGATCGAGATTGGAGTCATGTAAAAGTCTCTCAGAGGACCGCGTCCAAGTCTTTGACTTCCGACATAGTAGAGACTCTTGCTCTTGAACTGACTTTGCAGCTCCAGCTTGATCATGCGTGTTGCTTCTGGTCCCAGCTGAGCGTTTTCATAGAGTGGCGCCGGAGTCGAGATTGGCTGGGGCTTTAGATTCCACTGCTGCATTTCTTTCAGGAAGGTCTCAAATAGCCAGTTTGGATGCTTGACGTGCTGCAGCGTAGAGGTGTGCAGGGAAAAGGAAGAGGCGATGTCGAATGAGGCCATCTGATCCAGTTCGGATCGTGAAGGTGCAACCGAGGACGAGGAAGGCGCAAGAGGAGGTGCATGCCATCCGAACTGCTGGCTCTTCATAGGCAAAGAGCATGCCATACCGAAGAGACAGGCCGCAGCTGCCATCGGTACTGCTTTGCGTCGTGATGCACCTGCCAGCCTCATGGTGTGAGAGTTAGCGCAGGCCAAGCATGTTTTGATCCAAGCTTGTTCGGACGGGTTTATGTAGTGGATCGCATCTCAATCGAGGTGGACAATCCTTTTCCTCCATTGAGCCGCCTTGCTTAGCAGGAGACAGTTGCTCAAAGGCTACAGGACTAAGAAACGTCAGGCTCAAACGAGCCCGGATACTACGGCTCCCGGATCGTGAGATAGTTTGCCGGAGGCTCTTGCGTGCGTCTGGTGGGGTGATCACGAACGACTTGGCAATCTGCAATAGCGGACCTCGAGGCTCAGATTCAGAATTTTCTGCATTTCTTCTGTTCGCAAAACGATAATTAGATAAATAAATACATGTGTAAATAAAAATGAGGAAGAATTAGATGAAAATGCGAGGTCGAAAAATCAAGAAAAAACACCCACAAAATGAGCTCTCTGCAAATTTGGACCGGTGAGTCACGGAATGCGCGGACTAGAAGGAGATTCAGGCGGCACATCCGCCAAACTAGCCAACACCTGCCTCAGGCTGAAGACGTACCCTCGATTTCCACTGCTTTGAATCATATGGAACAGCGGCAGACGGGTAGAAACCCTGGCCACTCCATGAAGATCAAAGCGAGGATAGCTCCCTGGGTCATCAGCTCCGAAAGCAGTCATTAACGCAATCTCATAGGTGCGGGACCTACCATCAGGCGCTTGAAGCTCTCCTCTGACGTGTGAAGCCTTTTGTATTGGCATTGCAAGCGATACGCCTCCGATAGTGGCGGTTGCAGGCCCAAGATAGATGTACTTGAGCGTGTCGGGATCTGGGCTCAGTTGACCCTGCAGACTCGATGCGATGTCGAGCAAAGCTTGGCCGTTGGGTGCATGAGGCTTGAACCTGAGTCCTCGGGGAATAAATACTCGGCTGGCAGCCGACAAGTCGGACATTCGACTCTCAAAATGACGAGGAGGCAGGATGACTGCCTGTAGCTGGATCGAGGACGGACGACGAGATGATGCTACCGCTGCTGTCGACGGTCCACCCCTCTCGAAAGATCTGATCGTCGGCGACGCGATGCATGAACATAGCCGAAAGAATATAAAGGAAACACTCAAGGCCTGACTAGCGCTTGCTCGCTGCACACCGAAAAACATCTTGAGGATGGTAGAGAACGGACTTAGCATCTGGCGACTTTTGCTCTTAGATGAGCAGCTCGGAGGATCAATCATTGGCATCAAAGGTTTAGAGGAAGCGTTTCTATAGTCTCTCGCAGGGGCCGATTCGAGTCTGACACCATTAATGGGGTCTATGACGCACTTCTCAACCTCGAAGCTCGATGAAATTCATCTTGCCCCATTCTCACGGCTGGATCACAGAGATGTTGTGGCGTCGGACGATGAATGCATTCGAAGGGACGTTGGACCGACAAAAGCAAAGGATGGGGTGAGACAGAGTTACTAGGGTATGAGCATCGTTTGGTCAAGATCAAGCGATCGTCATTTGAATACATGAAGGATGGGGGCTGATGCCCAGTCGATCTTCGGAAACAGGCTGCCAAGAGTTGTGATCGGAGTCGCACCCCTTTCCTTGAGAAAAGCGAGGTAATTCGTCAAGTCATCCGGATGAACATTCACAACATGACTGAAGCCCGTGATCTTCAGTCCGCCGGATGCGTCTTTCATGATGATAGCAAGTGTAGTGCCAGGTCCGCCTTGACCATGTGGATAGCGCAACGGAAGCGCAAATACCTGCTTGGACCACGGAAACCATGCTTGCGAGACTGTCACTAGTGGTAGATCCTTGCCAAAGGCGAGCATCTCGCTACGGATCGACTTGGCGACGGACGGCGTTTTGTTCAGAATGGCGAGAGTGTTACGATGAGGTGTGGCTTGATAAGGCAAAGAAAGGTAACTGAATTGCCGATTGAGTTCATCAATGTGACGCACAAGAAGAGGGTCAGGAGGATGAGCTATAGCTCGCTCAACAAACACGGTACGAGCCAAGGGATTCGGATACCTCCAGTGAGATTGGTGAGCCATTGTTAAAGCTGTAATCGTGGTGAAAGCATAACATAGGCCCAACCATAATCCTGTTAGTCGAGATGTCATAGCTCGTTGACCTGGAGACAATTGTGGATAGAGAAGAAGCAGATTTGGCTGTTACGATCAAGGACCCGGCTGCTTGCTCGCAATCTCTCAGTATCGGAGAATCCTGCCGCGAATTAGGCGCAAGCAGGGGCTAAAGGGTGGGAGAGTTTTTGAGATGAACAGGCGGTACCGTGCAGAGCTGTGCACCTTCCAGTGCAGTTCACGAGCTGATCTTCACTGCCACGGTGAATGATGCTCACTTGCCTTCGGTGGGCTGTAGCCCGGTGATGACCCACTCACGCCCTCTTGCAATCGAAATTCGCACAGAATCTCATTCATTATTGTTGTCGTGTTACAGTCAAGAAAGAACGTCACGCTTGAGATGATGATGTCATGAAAAAGAAGTCCCGACTGAGCATCGCTTGCCCAAGACTATGAGTGAATGAATTGATTGCGGCAAGACCTGTGAGGCCTGAAGCTCGATGAGGCTCCCGGCCTGCCGTGAGGGAGGCCGGTCGAGCGCTAAGGCAAGCGGCAAGGACAAAGGGAGGGCATACAGGGTGGGAAGAAACAAAGCTTGTCCGCTAGGCGAGGCCTAGCGAAGGTTAAGAGATGATGGTACTAAGGAAGAATGACAAAGGACGAAAACATAGAGGCATAATGAAGTGGGTGACGTGGCAAGCTCTGCTTGCCCAGACGCTCTCGCCCTGCCGCACGAGTTGCATCCCGACTGAGCATCGCTTGCCCAAGACTATGAGTGAATGAATTGATTGCGGCAAGACCTGTGAGGCCTGAAGCTCGATGAGGCTCCCGGCCTGCCACAACGGCGGCAGCGCCAGCACAGCTGATAGCGGTTGCAGCTAAAGGGACGGGCCAGCACCAGATGAGCACGCCGCCATGAGCAAAGCCTCAGAGGACCGGGTCTCTCCATGAGAGTGTGCTGGGGACAAGGGGACCCTCTCGGACTGAGAACAGGGCAGAAGCAACCATGGTTCGACGCTCTGCAGCAGAGCGGTCGATGTATCTTCGATAGCAGTCTGAAGACCATCGCCCAAGGAGCTGGATGGTGTCACTGGCAACACCTGTTGAAGCTGCCCATGTGGCAGCGCCTCGGCGGAAGGAATGGCCAGCATACTTGGACGGCGTGAGGCCAAGCCGCTCGAGGGCACATCGAAGGGTACTGAGAAAGAATGTGCGAGTGAGGGGCTGGTAGCCGTCGTTGATACCAAAGACTGGTGCTGCTGCTGGCCGCTGAGATTGGCAGATGGCATGGAGAGCGGTGTATGGACACTCGATGCCACCAACTTTGGGCACAACCAGCGGTGCTCCAATGCGGAATGGGTCGGTCTTTGAGGCTGGGAGGACAAGGATGGCATAGTCGCTGTACCAGGTGATACCGCCAATGGTGATGACTGATGGGTCCAGTGTCGTCCATGTGACTTCACCGCAGCGGAGAAAACAGGCAAAGGAGACGGCAAACGCCGCTTTGATGACCTGCCGGTTCCAGGTGCCAAGTGAGGGGAGCCTGTCAAGCTCTTGTAGGATCCCTCGAAGCAGTGGAAGCGTGATTGGCAGCTTTGCTTGTGCTGCTTTGAGCCCATGAATGCGCTTGACACCCCGCATTGCTCGCTCAAGCCGTCCACATGAGAAGGCTGCTGAGTCGAGGCCAAGATCTGTGTGCCAGGAGCGCAAGGCGCCAACCTCGTGCTTGATGCTATGGTATGAGCTTGAGCGGCACATGTCTGCCACCCATTCGATGAGAAGGAGTCCTGAGGCTGGGAGCGGTGTGCAGCCTGGACCATACTGCCGCAGGACAAAGTTGCGATACTTGGTGATAGTGTTTGCGCTACGGGTGCGGGTTGAAGAGGCCAGGCCATGCCATATGAGCTTGGCTGCTGCTGGTGTGCAGCCTGCTGCTTGGACGAAGTCGAGTGGTGGGCTTGTGTGACGGATTCGGCGACTTGGGGGAAGAGCAACTTGTGTGCTATAGGGAACTGCAGCTTGACTTTTGAAAACTGTCGACGAGAAAGCAGGTCAGCAAGGCGGTTGTCTTCAGAAGACACTCGAGTTGGGCGGAGTGTGATACCCCGTGTGAAACACAATTGAAAGATTGCTCGAAGGAGTGTCTGTGTGAGGTGGTCCCGTGAGCGTCCAGAACGAAGGCCATGCTCCACATTGGTGTTATCAACATAGATCACCACCAGGCGTGGCTGTGTCCATGCTTGACTGAACTGGCGGAGAGCTTCAAGCACCGCCAATGCTTCAAGGAAGCGAATGTCCTTAGAACGGTGGCGTCTGCTGATCTCTTTGGAGAACACTGATCTTGGGCTGTCCATGAGACCAATGTGGCCACCATACGCACGCTTACTTGCATCTGTCCAAATGTGCTCGACAATGAGTGGCGATGGCTGCAGCAGAGTGTGTCCTGGCCATGAGGCAAGGAGTGTCTTCCACCACCGCAGCTCTGCTGTTGCTGGGCCAGGCAAGCGTCGCCGCTGCAAAGGATGTTGGTGAGCAATGCGGACCGCATCATAGAGCCGTCGAAGATATGCCTTGGCATGAGGAACAACTTGCGAGACAAATTGTAGCAGACCAGCAATGCGCTGCCAGTCAATGAGGGATGCAGATCGGCGAGAGAGCAGGTATTCGATGGACTCGAGGATTCTCTGCTGGCGCTCCTCTGTGATGCCAACTGTCTGGCGGAGTGTGTCAATCTCAATCCCCAAGATCTCCAGGCGGGTGACACTGCTGAATGTCTTGGGTGGCGATGGTTGTAGACCAAGTGCACCACAAGCGAGAGCAAGGCTATGAAGCGGGGCTGTTGGGTCCTCACCCACTGGTACCGCGCCAAAGAAATCGTCGAGGTAGTGATCAACTGGGTGAGGTGTTGTGGCGCTCACAACCCAGTTGACTATCTCTGCAAACAGATTGAAGAGCCATGGTGAGCTGCGACCGCCAAAGGTTAAGCTGGTCTCCATGTAGAACGCCTTGTTGAAGGTAAACCCAAGGAGACGAGCATCCTTGTCACTGACAACAACATGTCTGAAAGCATCGACCAGGTCGCTCTTCCACAGCATGCAGCCAGGGTTGTCGCGTACATAGTCAATGAGACAAGTCAGGCCTGTGTACTTGATGTACGTGTACTCTTGTCTGATGCCATCATTGACGGAAGGGAGCTGACCAGAATGTGGCTGGCGAGGATGCGACAAGTGATGAATTGTGCGAAGCTTGCTTGACCGAGGCTTTGGAACGGTACCAATGGGAGAACAAACAAGCTGACATTGAGATGGTTCAACCTGCTTGAGTCTGTCCTCCAGAATGCGAGCTTGGATCTCTTTGGCAACATGTTGTCTGCCGTTGAGGTCCATTGGGAGATTCTCGACGCCAGAATAGCGAGGTAAAGTGGCTAGTGGACCATTGTAGCCAATGTTCACGCCATGCTTGATACCGCCAAGGAGCTGGGCTGCAACAAGTTGGTCTGGATACCGTGCCAGGATCGTGTGCCATGCTGCTGCTGCCTGCTGCATTGTGCCACGCCTGGCCGGACAGGTGCCAGCGTCGAAGAGAGGTAACATGATGGTGGTATTGGGACGAGGTGGTGGCTGTGAAATCTGCTGGCTAAGGAGGGTGGACAGACAGAGGTCAGCCGATGGAACTGCTAGTGCCTGTTGAGTGGCAAGAGTAGTGTCCGCTTGGCTTTGCCAGGATGAAGGTGCATCAACTGGGGCAGGCAGGGACAGAAGATTTGTACGGACAAAGCCCTCGTGGCAGCGCCAGGGTGTGTTGACACCAGCTAGGGCGGGCAGGGGCAAGAGGGGCTGAGCGGCAGGCATGGCAGGGGCCGCTGCCAGAGCGTCACTGGGCACAAGCATTGGACTTGTACAGGACAAGGAAAGTGAATTGAAAGGGAGGACGGCTGCCAGGCTTGAAGACGAGCACTGGGGCAGCAAACAATGTGATCGTGCCAAATGTATGGCACACAGTGCGGCTGAGTGAGGGAGAAAACTCACGCTTGATGTGCTAGGCTTGCTTCTTGACCGGAGGTGAGGAGTCCTGCTGGGCTACGCAGCCTCGTGCCTGATGTGCGCCCTTGCACTTGCTGCAGATGTGCTGGCGAAGACAGGGCCGCTTGTCTGAACCAGAGCACCTCCCGTTGTTCCAGGAGAAGCAGACTTGGCTGCGGCGAGGGTCGTCGTCGCGGGCAGAGAGCGTTCGCTTTGCTGAGCTTTGCTGATTAGCAGTTGCAGAGCGGCCTTGAACACCTTGAAAGCACGAGAAGTGGGCCTCTGGGTCGGTGCGAAGCCAATCAGCTGAAGTTGCCTTACCAAACCGTTTGATGCAAACGGTCAGGATGTAGTCAACAACTCGTGGCCACGGAAAGACTTGATCGAGTTCCTGGATGTGCAACAAGAAGGAGCCAAGGCCAATGCCAAGAGCACGGTCTGTTGCTTGATAGGTACGCAGCTGTGTGTACACAATCCACACTCGCCAGAAGCTGGTGAAACTAGGGAACGATTTGGCAAACTGTTTGCCTGAGGTGGCGCTGGAGACGGACTTGTTGAAGACAATGCCGTTCACTGTGAAGCTGGTAGTATCCTCGGCGTCCTGCACCCAGGTTGGGCTAGCGAGCTTTGGCAAGTCGTGGGGGGACAATGAGTCGTCGAAAACCTTGTCTGCAATGTCGGGTGCCACCCACGGGAAGCCAGTAAGTTGTGCAAGAGACTCACCAGCAGGGATTGGCTGTGCAACGGGTGCAGGAGGCGTGACAGCAGCAGCGGCACCAGCAGTTGACGTCTGAGTAGGCAAGGGGGCAGCTGCCAATGATGAGAGGTGAGATGTAAGCAGCTCGCGCAGCGTATCGGTTAAATCGTCCTGCAGCGTTTGGCGAAGCTCTGCAAGGTCAGATTGAGTGACAGCTGGCTCTGATGGCAAGCTAGATGTCGTCGTGGTTGCTGCAGGTGCTGGCGTGGGGAGAGCAGTAGGGACACTTGGCTGGTGCCCAGCGACGGCAGGAACAGGAGTTGTTGTGGCTACGGCTGCCAGAGAGGGAAGTGTGGTGGCTGCAGGAGCAGTGAGAGCCACACGTGATGCAGTGGGCTGACAACTAGGCAAACGGTAAGGAACTGGAGCAGCTCGAGGTGCAGCTGGTACAACAGGGCGGCGAGAGCTTGGGACGGTTGGGTTTGGCGTCACCAATTGACTGCAGGACAGGCAGTTGACAACTCGCTTATTGGCAAAGCGCTGGTGCTGAAATTGCGATGCTGGTTGAGGCTGCTTGCAGGTGCGACAGGCAAAGAGCGACTCAGGAGCAGGAGCAGCCGCAGGGGCCGGCGAGGACGGCGTATTGACGATGCCAAGCGACTCAACTGGGACCGAAGAGTCAGGAGGTGTGATAATAGCTGAGATTTCCATACAGAAACAAAGCTTGTCCGCTAGGCGAGGCCTAGCGAAGGTTAAGAGATGATGGTACTAAGGAAGAATGACAAAGGACGAAAACATAGAGGCATAATGAAGTGGGTGACGTGGCAAGCTCTGCTTGCCCAGACGCTCTCGCCCTGCCGCACGAGTTGCAAATTTGTACTTGCGATACGACTTCAAACCGTGGTTGTCTCGGCGCTCAGGCGACGGTGATATCAGTGACAGCAAGCGCAGCTAGGGAATCAGAAGGCGAGCTTGGTTTACGTCAATCGGTCACTCCAATATGTACTTAATCTTCTGCATCTGCGCTGGGCCCGATTCATGATAGTCAGGATGGACATATGTGGGTAGAATCCTTGACAGTCCGTTCTCTGGAGTCTTAGGGACGATGTTTCTGGTGAGGGAATCTAGTTCAGATGCGGCATAGTCTCTCTTGAGGCCTTCATCAAACTTCTTTGCGTCTGACTTTTCCACAAAGGCAAAGTTATGGAGCTGCATCTTCTCCTTTAACGTTCGCCAGTGCTTCGGAGATGAAACAAAGGCAACATTGTACAATCCTTCAGAGGCTCCGCTCAGAAACATGGCGTAGACCTTACGCTTTTGATCCGGAGTCAAAGCGAGGTACAGCAGATTCTTATCCTTGCGTTGCTGGAGGAGCTGGCGTTGCACCATATCGACCTGATCCCGGACAAACTCCGCATTTTTGTGCTCAGCGTAAGCGATCGGAGGCGAATCCAAGTTCCAGTCCTTGAATCGGGTGTTCAGTTTCTTTGTGTACTCTTCTGTACCAAATCTTCCCTCGAAGCCATCTTCGAGATGGACCACTGGCCCGGCTGGAAAAACGGAAGGGGAAACGCCTTCTGGAGGATCGTTGCCGATACCTGCAACCTTGTGCAAAGGCTGAGATGAAAGGAAGACGATGAGGAACACCACGCTTGCGAGGGCTCTTCGCATCGTTCTGGGAAGTTTGAGTGTAAGAGAACAGTGAGAGGCCCGAGTGAGAAATGAGTAGAGCTGAAAGCGCTATCAGTAGAAGAGATGAGGGGGAGCCTGGGGGATGAGAAGAGAAGAGTGGTTTGTTCAAAGTGGTATCTCCTGTCTTCGAGACAGCCTTTTTATGCTCTTTTGGGATGTTTGGTTTGAGCCGTCTCACCCGGTAAGGCGGGCTCCGACTGCTGCAACGGATAGTTGGCTGTTTCGACATACGGTGATTTCACGATGTACAGTCCTCACATAGCCCAGCACGGCCGATCCCTCTTTTCCTGTGTGCTGTGTCTTTTCTAAGTGACTTTTTAGTGAGTTGTCCGTGGCTCTCGAGATAGAATTGTTCAAGCCACGATCCTCCGGACTGATCGATATGGTCAAGAAAGCAACTCTGCAATCCACCAGCAAGGCACACTTAGGATGTGAAGAATCCCCAGATGCAGCTGCAGCGGGGGCCGATGTCACTCCCGTTGTCAACATTACGGTGGTTTCTTCATTCCAGGAAAGTATCTGTGTTACATTGCATCATTATCTTCCAGCAAGAGCTCTCAGAAGGGGCCTAGAACCACTAGCTCTTGCTGCTCCGCTATCAGCGACGACCGCAAAGGCCGAGATGATCAAGGCAGCTTGTCGGCCCTAAGTGGCAAGGATAATGCATCATATCAACAAAATGAAAGCAACTGTGACGAGCCAACAAGAAGGAAAGCCGACGACGTCATGCTCTTCGCCTTTTGTTCCCACACCACGTTTGAGCATGGCAACCATTTAGTCGGCTCATGAAGCGCAATTTTCGGGTAGTTCCTATGTCTTGCAGGCACATCGGCAAATTCAAGCTAGCCAGCGACCCAAAGCATCACCTCTTCTTACATCAATGCTCAACTCGACTCTGGATACTCGACATGGAGTAAGCAGCTGTAACATTGGAAGCGAGCTCTAAGACAGAAATCAGCGAGACCATGAGGGCCAGCGACTCAGGTGGTTATCCAATTGGCTCCTGTTGGATTGCAGCTGCGACAACATCTTCCACGATCGCAATGCTGATGTACAAAGTTGTTGGGGAGCAGATTTACCGATGAGTGTCTCGAAAGCCCCCACTATCCCACTGGACGCCAAATTCTACAGCCATGAACAAATAAAATCCGAGCCAAAAGCAACAGATACCCGGCAAAGCAATTCTGTCAACCGCTGTCCTGTATCACAGGAAGCCTGCGTGGTCGAAGCTTTCTCCCACGGCCAGATCAAGGGTCGCCTACCTGGACGCGAGCAGCTTACTGCAGAGTCCAAGTTGCTCGAGAGCACCTTTCAATGATAACAAGTTCTCACGAGGGTGGGCCCTCTTGTGCGAGCTTTGTTGGTGAGAACTGGAAGCAGCTATAGAGCCGCAGAATCCTTCCAGTCTTCATTTTTCGGCATGTGCGTTTTCTTGCCGATCCGGGTGTCACTACGTGGTCCTAGGGTATTTCATCTTCGTCAGTCTCGAAGATCGGGCGACAACTCCTACATCATGGTCGCATGAGAAAGGGACAGGCAATCACATGGACAGACATCATCCAGTTCCAGCTGGGTGAATGGGGAATGAAGCGATCACAAGGAAGAGGTTTCTCAAAAGGCTCGTATCAAAGACAGGACTGGAACCGGAGGAAGCGGCATAGGAGTTGGGCTTAGATGAACTGGAATCGATGGGAGAAATTAAAGCGAGACGGCGCGTAACTACCAGCTAGATCCTCCGAAAAGCTGTTGCTAGAGTGCACTAGTCAATCTAAGAATCGACAGTACGACGTGATCATGGTAATTCCGATAGTAAGGCGATTTCGGTCATCAAAAAAATACCCCCTCTTCCTGATTGCTTGTGCACTTCGGAATTGTCAAGGTTGGAGAATGTGTCGAAAATTCTGAGCGAGACCCGAACTTCGCCCCAGCAACGGTAGCCTTGTATGTGCGTCCGGAGCGCCAGAAGCCTCGGCAAAGCCATAGAGCCCAATGCGCAGCTCGTTTCGAGGACTAGATGCCCGTCCATTGGGTGGCATGTGCCTGACACCAAGAATAGCAAACGTCTGCTTTTGCTCATGGCCAGCAATGTTGGACATGCCCAGTCGTCGAAAGTCGTCCCTGTCAAGCAGCATGGCATAGACCTTGTGCGGATCTTCAGTCCGAGGCGGCGGATCAGGATGACTTAGGCGAAGATATCGTCTTCGCTTTGGCCCAGCATTCACCATTTGCTTTCGAACAGCCCTAAGTAGGCCTTGTCTGTCAACGAGAGGCTTCACGGGTGTGACAACAGCCTCGGGGTACGTGAAAGATCTGAGGTTAAACTGTAGCTGACTGGCATCAGCTTGACGAACGCTGTCTTCAACATGAAAGTAGAGTATGATCGCTGGCAGGTCTTCATTCGGCGAATCACCAAGTACTGGTTTGGATGCTAAAATGCTGCCGGGCAGATTGCCGTGCATAGCATTAGCGGCGGCAAGATGAAAATAGACGATGCTAAGGTATACAAAGTGGTGGGAAAAGACAAGAGGGACGGTATTGAGTCTGAGCATGGTTGGTTCGAAATCGCTCAATCTTGATTGAAATAAGGAGCTCTTATGGAAAGATGGTTGCAGGGTCGGCTGGTGATGAGGGCTCGAACAGCTCTCATAATTTCAGTGCTTGTAATCCATCGCACGAGACATCGCTTCTTCTGCAACTCGTCCGCACTGACACTTGTAGAGTCAATGCGTATAGTTGCTCGCGTCTGCCTGGAATGGAAAAAAAAAAAAAAAAAAAAAAAAAAAAAGCGATGATGACCTATTTCTGAGCTCGATCAAGTGGGACAACTGGATGTGGTAAGCCTCGGCGATGCGATGGAGCTCTACCGCCGGAGCCTGGCATCGCACGTTGCTGCTACGCTTTTCCAACTACAATTTCTGGTGTTCAGAAAATCAGTACCACAGGCGACGTTGGCAGTAAGACCTGGTTGCTCGCTAATCATGTGAAGGGTGCCCATACAAAATTATATTCTCAGCAACGATGGGTGGATGAAGTTTTTTGAACTCGATGTCGCCCTTAAGGCTTGATGTGACTCTTCAGGTTTTGGCTTTGGCTATTCTGGTCTCGACTGAGATTCTGTTGGCCTGACTCACTTCACGAAGTGGTAGAGAACCGAGTGTACTGCTTGGGCGGCAATCCTCGGAAGAGCAATCGATTACGTAGTCACGGGTCTTGAGTAGCTTCAAAACTGTATTCTTAACGCAAAATTGAGCGCTTTAAGTTTCAGTTGAAGAGTAATGAGCCTAAGGGACATGATTGCAAGCTTTTCAGGAGTGTAGTATCTCCGTCAGGCTTTGAACCTTGTTTCGGCCTTCTGTTATTCTGGGCATGCTTTCGTGCAAGGTACCTGCATCGGTCACATGAAGAAGACAATAGATTTCAGCCTGTGCCTGCACTCGCGGAATTACCGTTCGTGCAGCTTGAGTAGGGTGCGTGAGCTTGATGATGGCCAGTTTTTGAGAGTGACTTTCGCCAGCAAAGGTTCCGACTTCTTTTCGATGGTATCCGAAGAACTTGTTGTTTGTTAAAGGTACCGCATGGACCGTAGCTGGTCCTTGCGAATGAATGAGCAAAAACTGTCTCCTCTCCGGGTCTTGGACCATTTGAGCATGGACAGTAGGGGCTATCCTTCGTAGACCATCGCTATTGAGCGGATGAACTGATACTTGGCTGTTAGGGTAGCCTATACCGTTGATCCTGACCCGGATGTGTCGAGCGTAATCATGAAGAACCGGTGATTTACCTTCAGTCACCAAAAGTTCTTGCGAAAACGGGACCGAGACTCTGCCTGTCTGTGGGGCAGTATTGCCTCCAACTGGAAATAATACTGCAGGTTGGTGGCCAGTGCCCGAGATGAGGGCAGGAGGGCGAGTCTGTGCTTCCGCACCATTTCCACTAGCAAGTGTATCGGAACGACCTTGGGGAGTAGAAAATACATTTCCAGCAAGCACAATGCTCTCTTGGAGGAAGATGAGCACCAAAGGAAGGAAAGGTATCTGGCGGCAAAGCTGCATACTGCAAATTCGGACCGTTTGTGAGCTTCTGAAGACCAGTGTGTAAAACGATAAGGCTTCTCCGCGAGTCACAGCTGCCATTTATCAGTACTGGTCACCTCAAATTGACAAGGTTAGAGACAAGGCCAAATCTAGGATAAAAGTGTCACGATTTGTACAGCCCAGCCTCATGAGCGCATATGGACATGGTCACTTCGTGAAAAAAGTCATAATTCCTTTTGAAAGACGATGACCTAAGATATCCAGCTTTCAATCGCACTTTGTCCAAACAAATGAAGCAAATGAATCTCAGTTCTGGTCTCGAGCGTTGCTGGGGCTACGTTATCCCGTAGCTCTATTCAGAAACGATTTGCGTGAGTTTCAGAGAAAAGAGTTGGAGAAAGGTGGCTTTTGACCAAATCCACGGCAACGGTACCCAGACACCCTATGAATCTGACGCACTCTGAAGTCGAATCAAAGAGCAACCTGATCACTCTCTCACGCCGCCCCGCATCGGTGGCCAGTCTTGCGCTGCTAAAATGGGAGAAAGACAGCGTTCTTGCTTCGCCCTTCTCACCGAGCAATTTCACCGACATGTTTTATTCTTTCCACCGAGATGTCTGAGTCAAGTACATTCGATCTTACCGCAATGTTGAGATACGCGCCTGTTGAATAGCTAGGCAACTGAGCGTGTGGACATCCGGGGTTTGCTCAAACAGTTGCAGGTGTTGGTCTGATGGTGGCACGGAGGGCCGGTTAGCGTGCATACACGCTAGCTTCTGGTAGAACGCCGGTTTGTATTCCTTGACAGTGAAAAGCGGTGAGTAAAGACAGTGATGATGGTGGTATGGAACACAGAGACAACGGAAGTGATGAACTGCTTTTGTTTTGTGCGATCTACCCTGTGAAAGATACACGGGACACTGCAGATAGGGCGTGGGCCCCTATCCTCCTCATCGGGTACCGGGCATATACGGCATGCCGGTACCTTGCATGCCAGATCAGCCTGGTCGAGTCAATACAGCATACAGGCCTTCAACATCTTTGACCCACTATCGTCCCCGCCACCGAGTTCTTCACAGTATCGCAGCCTGGCTTCAGTATCCCTGATACCACAATACAAGGCAAAAAGGACAATGAGTTACAATACGAGCAGCACCTGTACGGCAAGCGAGCCAGAGATCCGTGTCAGTTCGACAGTACAATCTTGTCTCTGAAAGCACCAATATGGCGTCTGCATGATTGCCAGTGTTGAGTGAGCTGAGAATTGTGCTTGTCCATCAATTATCTGGGACAGCCTTGTTCCCTAGTCATAGGAATCTGATAGACGCGCGGCCACCTAGAGGTGCCAGTGTGGTGTATAGTACCATTCACTAAATCTCACTCCCACGGTTTAAGGAGAGTAGACCACCTGCTTCACTACGAGAAAGCTCGTTCGCAGAAAGCGGTTTTGCTGCACGTTGAGGTCTCACAGCGAGCTATTCATAATCTGCTTTATGATGCCTGTGAGATTACTTGGGGATCATGATGTGCAAGGCCCCATGACCCCGTCGCAAACAACGCCGGACCTGTTGATCTGATAGTGGCACGGGTGGCCGGTTAGTGCGCATACACGCTAGTTTTGGTAGAACGCAGGTTGTATTCCTCGACAGTGACGAACGGTAAGTAAAGACAGTGGTGGTGGTACGGAACACAGAGACAACGGAGCTGACAAACTACTTTTGTTTTGAGCGATCTACCCTGTGAAAGACGAGACACGGGACATGCAGACAGGGCGTGGGCCCCTGTCGCTTCTTCGGGTACCGGGCATATCCAGTATGCCAGTACCATATATGCTGGGTCGGCCTGTCGAGCCGATATGGCATACAGACCTCCAACAGGACCGGCTTCAAAAAGATACTGTTGAGAGTGGATTGACCTCACCCGAAACAAACTTTGCCCCTCATAATTTGAAAGCCGGCATCCGCTGGCCCAAGAGAACTCACTTTTCGCTATCCGTTGTGATGCACCAGCTTGCGGGCTGGAAGCATAATTGAGCTCAAAGCCTTGAAGGCCTAGCCGCATGATCCTTATGCACTTGAAGTGGGGAAACAATGCTTAGCCATGGCCCATAACGTGTCACCAGACCTGTTGTTTTCTCGACGAAAGTGAGCGAAGGACACTCTCGCTCTGATTGGGGCCATTGTGCCATGGCAACATCAATCCAACGACTCAATTAGATGGGAAGGAGTACCAACAGGTCTCAGCGCCCTTCATCGAACAGGTGTCAACGTCCTTCATCGAGGTAGATTCACAATCAGCGACTCCCAAATGGAAAATTTTTTCGTAGTACGTGAAGCGGAGATGACGTGGATCTCCGGAACGTACTGTATTTCACGGGCTTGAGAGCTTTTCGCACCAATTGGAAAAGGTGACCCGACCCTGGTTCAAATATTTTCATTCCATGGTCGGCCAGCTTAAAGACAGAAACGAATCTGCTAAGAAAAGTCGACCGAAATGCGAAGACACTGTTGTTCGTTGGAACCCAGATCTCAACGCGAAGTTATGTTACTCGCTCCAGGGGAGCCCTGAAGCAAATATCCAAAGCCGGAACTGACTGCATGTTTGCCATTGTCATGGCCATCCAACAACGCTGGTCCGCCCACACTACAGTATCTATTTGCCCCCACAACAGTATATAATCTCCCACCCAACGCACATTTGCCCACGCAACGGCACTTGTAGGCGAACTAGGCCGTGCTAACCTGCCCGCACAACAATGCACACAAAAGCGGTTATCTTTCCAACCGCGCATGCTTACCAACGTGGCATCACCTTCGATTGCGGCTCAAATGAGTCCTTCCGGCAGGTAAGATTTTAGGGAGGCATTCTTGAACGAGATTCCAGGCTCAGAGCAGTCCTCACACACAAAGACTCAATAATCCTTGAGTTGACACGGCGCCAGTACCGGTATGATGCAGCTTCACCGAACCACAAATTGGGCTTGTAGATAGAGCTGCAGATCCATGAGCTACTGACGTTGTGGGTATCAAAAGGTATAAATACAATCTTTCATTCCTGACAGCTTCTCGAACCAAATCGTTCCCCCATTCGCTCCTTCCTCACGTAGAAGTCTAGCAGAAAGATGTTTAAGCTCACCAAGGGTCTCTTTTTTTGGACGCTGATCGTGCTGATCACTCAGTACGTCAAGGCGTATGTTATGCCAGACAATGCAATCATCTGGAAAGCTGGTCAGACGACCAGAAACATTCAAAAAAACATTCGGACGTTACTGGAGGTCGGATACAACGCTCAAATTCAGCGTAAGCACTTTCAACCTGTACGGAGAAGATTGACGATTTTCCACCCATCTTACCGACCGTTTGTCGCTTCTCATCTCATACCTACTGCAGGAGGCCAACCTGCGCCTGCTCTGATTGCTGGAGCTCCACAGGCATTCGAACAGCACATCATTACACACAACCGATTTGGTAAGAAGTTCTAATAGTGGCAGATACGTTGAGAATACAGGCGCTGAATGTTGTACTCTTTTGTTTCCTAATTTACAGGCCGGGCTCAGGATATCACTGGACTAGAGTTCAACACCTGGTATCACACATGGGCCTCCCAGCTCAGACGAAATTATCAGGCAGCTCAACGGGGTGGATCTTCGGCTGGTCGGGGCTGAAGAAAGGCTTTATTGAAGCATGTTTCCGGACGGAGACTGGCCAATGAAGTAGCTCCCTCATTCTCGATTGTCCGAGAAGGGTCGTTGTCTTGAATACGCTTGCCCACAGTACTTTCCATGTTCTGTCTTGCCATCTCACTCTCTATCTCTGCGATAACTCAGACTTTACAGCAAGATAGTGGGATATAAATTTCAAACAATCCCGGCTGAGCATCCTGTCTTGAGCATATTGGAATTTGGTTGTGATTGCGGCTGGGCTTGTGAGGCCTGAAGCTTGATGAGGTTCTCAACCCGCCGTAAGGGGGCCGGTCGAGCGCAAAGGGTGAGCAACAAGAACACGGGAGGGAGTACAGGGTGGGAAAGAAACAACTGAGCTCGCTAGGCAAGGCCTAGCGAAAGGTAGAGGATGATAGTACTGAAGAAGAATAACATGGATGAACAACATAGAGACGTAATTGAGTGGGTGACATGGCGAGCTCTGCTTGCTCAGATGCTCTTGCCCTGTAGCACGAGTTGTAGGAAAGGAAACTCGGAGGTGGCAAGGGATGATGAGATATGCTACTTCTTGTAGTGGAATACAGAAAAAGTCAGCGAGGGCCGACGTGAACATCAAGGCGGACAGCAGGGATGCTGACAGAGTCTGAACTCAGACCTCAATGCATCGTTATCTTGGCGAGACGGAGCCCCCCCTCCAAGAAGGGGGTCTGAGGAGGCTGAGCTCACGCAGCAGCTCATCCATCTTGAGAGCAACACCAGGCTGTAAGTAAAGGTCAGGCTTCCACGTACTCATCGCAGGCTTGATGTTCTCGGGACTCGAAATTTCAACATAGCCGTGAAGGTGCATCGGGCCTTTCTGGTGCTTCGATAAAAGCGCAAAGACTTGTGAGCCGTCTGTACGAATCTGACCCGTAACAGGAGTGGTGAAGACCATATCTAGCTGGCCGAAACGGGAGTGACCCATGAAGTAGAAGCGGGCTGCATTGCGGTCGTGATATATGTCATGAACAAGGTCAGTCACCGAGATAGGAGGAGTGGTGAGACTACGGACAGTGATATGTGGCAGCTGAAGTCTATCGTTCAGTAGCTCGCGGAGCCTTTGAGCATACGTATCGTGCCTGTCAGTTTCAGCCACCATATGGGATAGCCTCGCATAGAAGGGCCGCGGTCGGCGTAGCGAACGTTGAACACCAAAATCATCGGCGGAGGAGGCATCTTTCGTTGCGAAAACGGTGGAAACCAGAAGCAGCAGGCTGATTGCGAAGGCTGACACTGTCATAATTAGAATGGCAGACAATGACGGGATTTTGATGCAGCCTTTAATGTCTAAGTTTGCCCACCGACGACCTTTCTTATATCCCTTTGATCGTCTCAACATTTGACTTGACCGTATATTTTGAGGGGCTCGCTAGTTTCTGTTCCTCGATACGCTTCGAAAAAGATGAATCTGTGCGTCCGAGCCTTCCAGGCCAACTTCTCATCTCGAGGGAATCGGAGCATAAGCCTGAACGACGAACTCAATCATCTCTGTTTTCCACGACTTGATCCAAGAAGCCGCTCGGATCATAAATGAGGTAGTTTCGGAGTCAGGTGAGCATACAGTCACGGCAGCTCGCCTTTCGGTCCGAGCAAATTGAGGACCCTCTGTCATTTTCATCTCAGCGATGCTCATTCGGACCGCAGCTAATCGTGGCGAAAGTCGAAAATTTCGAACACAAAGACCCTTCATAGCGGAATTTTAAGAGCAGCCAGATGATCGAAAATCTCTTCGATGCTGAGCACGCGTCCACTCTTGATGCTGTCGCTGTGAGGCTCTCCGCGCTCTGCCAGCTTTACCAGTACCCCTCCTCCTGGATGAACAGAGACGAACCCATGGGATACGACATGTGTTGGAAGCCCGTGTGTTGTATCGGCTCGGTCGTGGCCGATCCAGCATATATGGTACCTGCATACTGGATATGCCCGGTACCCGATGAAGCGATAGGGGCCCACGCCCTATCTGCATGTCCCGTGTCTCTTTCACAGGGTAGTTCGCACAAAACAAAAGTAGTTCATCAGTCCCGTTTGTCTCTGTATTCCATACCACCATCATCACTGTCTTTACTCACCGCTTCGTCACTGTCGAGGAATACAAACCTGCGTTCTACCAAACTAGCGTATATGCGCACCAACCGGCCACCTGTGCCACCATCAGACCAACACCACCATCGTGGGAGTATGTACGAATTCGACTCGTGCGACTACGACGGTGTCTTCACTCATGTGGCCCTGGAGGAAATTGTGATCCCACCGAGCAGAGACGATCATGGGATAGCGAAGGATCAAGATACGCTGCAGCAGTCAGCCTAACGACTCAACAGGGATTCATTCTATGTTTGCCTTAAAGCATACAGCCGCATGAGCACCGCAATAACGAGGCTTGAAGGGTGACCTCTATAGTGCCAATAGGTTCTATGAGCACATGTTTCATGCCAAAGTAAAGAGGCGCAAAAAATAGATAAGATGAGGCCACTACACTGTGAAGCATTTTTTTTCGCAAGACTGCAGTAGAAAGCAGGTCCGCTTAAGAGCCTTGTCGGAACGCAGCCACGAGCTGAGCTTCATACAGTCTGTCTGTTAGAAGCGTCCATGTTAACCATTTCCCTTCAAAGGTTTCTGACCTGTCTGAAAACGTCGTACGACGTCAGTGCCTGTCCAGGCCATTCCAAACGAAGTCGATTTTCTACGGTACGCATTCTATCCACGACACCATGGACACCGGAAGTCTTGACATAGCCCAAAAGCTCGAACGAGGGGTCAAAGCCAGGAATGGGACGGCGCAATGCGAGAATGCCAAAATATTTTTGGCCATCGTCTTGAAAGGTGTCGTGAACAGCAAAGGCAAGTCGCATCTCGTAGCGATCTTGGTCTTCTCCGAGCCGAATGAAGTGTTTATGAGTGGCATAGCGGCGAATCTGATCCTCCAGCGTTGCGACCGGAATAGGTTCTCTGAGTGCTGGATTTACGCGAGCCAAGGGGAGATCGTAGCGGTTTTGCAGGTGCCATTGTAGACGAAGAGATGAGGTTTCGTATTGGTCACGAGAGTCGAGTGCTTCAATCCTGAACGGCTGATGTCTGCTTGTCATTACATCAGGTAGTGAAGGAGGTGGTGACGGAGGTGGCGAGTCCGGTGCGAGCGGCTGGACTCTTGTAGTGCTTCCACGGACAGCTATGACGCCCTGCAGCATCATCAGTAGCATCAAGGAAGGAAGTACGAACAGTATTGAGTAACGTCGCATTCTCGATTGCTTGCAGATTTTCAATGACCAGAAGTGCGAGTCGGTAAAGGCAGCATTGACAATTTGTGGAACCTTTGAACTTTTCCGGAAGAAGAGCGTTATACTCTCAAGAGCGTCCTCCAAAACATTTTTCTCTGAAGTTATCCCTCTTTCAGAACGGAATTGCATTTGCTGAGCGAGGGAAGTTCAGATTTGCAGTCAAACGGGCTGGGCACTGACTTGATCCTGGGACATCTAATCCAGCGATACTGCAGGTGGTCTCTCAGGGACAGAAGGACTTCATCTCGGGCTCACAACATGCTCTCCGAGGCCCACATACACAAAGCCAAACTATCACTCGGGATTAGCTTCATGATCTTTCAGCCGCTCCACTCTCCTGAACGGTACAGTTTTGGCGGCAAACAATCTGAAGTAGATGCAGAGAAATGCAGCTTGGGAAATTTTGCGATCCATTTATCGCATCGGAAGTGCCCTTTGGCTCCTATGGTTCGCAAGGAGGGCAGCTCACGTCACCTTCATGTGTGAGCACACGTCAAAGTGAAGTGAGACGAGTCGCCGAGAGGCTCACTTTGGATGCACCACCTGCGTGGTCCCTCCAAAGAGGAAAACCCAGGTGGGGCAAGATCCAGTAGTTGCATCAAAGAGCGTGTCTTGCATGAAGTGGGTGGCGGAGTCACATTGCACAGCGGTAGGCCACGAAAATTTTCCTTTGAAACAATCTGTGCACATTTGCGCCACCTGTGAGCATCGGTAGGCATACAAAAGGGTGTATACTTATCAATTCGCTCGAGCCTTTGCTGGATGGTCACAAGGTCGGCTGTAGCAGCTTGCTTGAACGATCTCTTGGGTCGCGTTTGCTCACCGTTAGCAAAGGATTTTCGGACTAGGCAGCAAGCATGGCCAAAGCCCAATGAAGCTCAGAGCAGATTCTTGTCCAGTTAGATCTCCCATCTAGCTAACAAAGCAAGAAGTTGATAAGACACGGGCACGGCAACAATCATGGAATAGAAGGACAGGACCAGAAGGCCAAATTTCAATGGCTACGAACTGGAGAGAGACGGCAGCATGGAAAGAAGCACAAGCGAAAGCAGCGAGTCTGGGAAGGCAAATTCAAGCTTACTTTTGTGAGATTGCTGACATAGTATTACAATCGGCGGAACAAGCTTAGCACATCATAAGATGTAAGAGCCTGTCCAGGTTCTACTGCCAAGGGATTTGCTCGAAGATTTTGCATCTTCGCTTCGATACCTGACACACCTGATGCCTTGACAAATGCATGCACGGTGAGCAAAGGCCTCATAAGGTCGGCTTGTGGATGGAACGAAAGGATCGCAAAGTACTTCTGACCGACATCCTGGTAGGTTCCATCGATAGCAAAGGCAAGAAGCCTGTGATGACTGAGCTCTGGTTCACCACCTAGCCAGACGAAGTTCTTTTTCTTGGCATGTTTCCGTATTTGCTCCTCTAGCTCGTGCAGCGCGATAGGCGAGTCAGAGGGTAGGCGTCGGCTTGTCTCTATACGTGCGAGGGGAAGGTTGTATGTTCTTCGTAGGTGCGGTTGAAGAAGGTCCGAATACCTGCTGTGGTATTCCGTGTCTATGTTGAACGGCCATTCCATTACCTCGGGAAGCTTCAGAGGTTCAGAGGGCGAGATTGGGTGGACCCGCGCACGATTCCGTCGGGCTGCAAGGGTTCCTGGTAATGTCGTCACTCGTAGGACAAGTGTGAAGATGAAAATAGTTGTCACGAATTGGCGCATCTTGTCGTGCTTCGAGCGGTCCTAACTCTCCCTCCTGAGACGAGTTGGGAGAGATTGCCGTACTTATATCTTGCCAATACAGCCCTGCCAGCTAATACTGTCCGCATCTACCTCGCCCGCGATTTTAGTTGCTGCACAGCTTGGAATTTCCACCCTGTACGAACCACAGACTCCAACTGTGAAGTATCCTAACATCCAGTACAAACGACTGCATGACGACATGAGTCGCTGCACAACGGCTGCAGCGCCCACTACCAACACAAGTGGGATCGGCCGGAACGATCGTTTGCCAAGAACAACGATCTAAAGCCCACGGCACGGCAGACAAGCACTACTGAATAGCTTGATGAGGATGGCTTCCACCCATTAGTCCATCAGTTCAGAAAAGAAAGCTTCACAGTCCTGTGTTGGCGGGTTCTGACGATGACCAGATCATGCATTTGCATTGTGCAACGTTTTGCTGCGGCTCGGTCGTGGGAGAGATCAGTGCAGTGAATGGTCGATACGTGAAAGCTATCCACAGACGTTCCACAACATGGCTTGCTAGGAAACCCATCCTGACTTGAATGGAGTATGCTTCAAATCTCATTCGCCTAGCGAGTAGAAGGGGGATCAAGTAGCATTACTTCAGCTATTCTTAACGACGGCCAAATCGATGCACATCGATGAAAAAGCCACCGTGAGATCAGAGGTGATGTCTTGGTGGCCAGAGGCCATGCATTTAATCCTCTTGGGCGTGTCGTGTCGCTGAACGAACAGGACTCAGTGAACACTACATAAACCTGATCGCATCAAAGGCCTCTCGGGCACTGAAAACCTTTCCCGTTATCCTATCGAGTATTCCGGGCTGAGGTCGATGCAGCACGTACTCCAGGAAAGGAACATTGGATGCCTCTGCAAAGCCATGGAGCTCCACCCAAGGGTTTCGCCAGTTACCATTATGTCTCAGCGAAATCAGAGCAAACTTGCGCTCCGTACTCCCTGGTACGGGCGGCAGCACCATAGCTAGATCCATTCCGTGTCTTCCCATTCCATGGGTTCCAAGCTGTATGAAGCGTTTCGAGTTACCGTCTTGCCTGATGAGCTCTTCTAGCTCTTGTGTTGCCATGTCGATCTCTGCCGGACGCCGCACATGGGCTCCATTGTGGGGATAGCGGCTCCTGAGGAGTGACTCCAGCTGTGGAGGAATAGTCGATCTTGGTTCGAACCGAACATCAAATGGTTGGTCGCTGTAGGAAATGTGAGGGGGAGGAAGCATCATTGGAGCAGGTAGGGGCTCAGGCACCACCTTAGTTTTTCGAGTAAAAATGGCAAGAATCGAGGGGAGGGAGGAGATCGCCAGCAAGGTCATAACAAAAGGCGAAAGCTGGTTGACCCTCATCGTGGCAGCGGTTGTCGGTTTGAGGCTGCGCTAGTCAATGAAAGTGCAAAGAGCTGGAAGGGTGGAGACCGAGCGAAGAAGATGCTTTCTTGAATGCACTATATACTTTTTGGAGGTGCCACATCGAAAGAAACAGTTCCAAGGCGGGGGCACATGACGCACAGATAGCACTTTGATAAGCAGGCAACACATAAGGAAGGTGGCGCAAACATGGGCATCTTAACAATGAGCACTGCTTCGTATATCTGGGCGAATGCCAGCAGGTCGATGAACTCCTTTTGTTCCGTATGCCTGGCGTCGATTCAGGATGAACGATGGGTTGACAGCAGCCCGCTCTTTCCAGCGTGGGTGCCCTCCAAAGAGATTCTCATCTTAGCCTGTCAGAAGGCATCGACGCTTTGGCAAGAACCAGAACAAAGGCCTCGAGATGGCACGTCTTTTCTAAGTTGGATCCCACTTGCAAATGCCGCAACTTTTGAGCTCAGGCCACTTTACGAACGTTGCTCACTGACTTTTCAAGGTGACTGTGTAAAGTAAGCTTGTCTTTGGCCACAGTAAAACGGGAGTCTCACATTGATGAAGTCGCTATGCAGCTACTTCCCTTGCACTGTACTGTATCAAGCCCACCAAGGGTTGTCAAGCGAAACAAAACATTCCCGTCAGTCGCCACATTAAGCTGCAGAAAGGTCGGACAACTACGCCAAAGGAGGAGGCTAAGTTGTAGCACTGTGGTGCAAATATTGAGATTTTGTGGCTTCATTTGTGCATGAGCAGTGCTCCTCACAAGGAAAGACTTGGCTCGGCTTTTCCATTTTGTCGGCGTGCCGTTGGTTTTTTTTATTTTTTTTTATTTTTTTTATTATTATTTGTTTTTTTTTTTGGAAGTGCAGTACCTGACGATCCATCTTTGACAGCGCAACTGGTCAAGAAATGGCTTTCATCTCGGCTCTTCCGACTGTCAGATCTGATCTCGCAGCTACTCAAACAACCTTGACATCTCAACTGAAGAGCAATACAATCTTCAGCATCTGCTCGAGGAATTTCGTTTCGAGATTGTTCCAACATATAGACAGCTCGCTGCAGAGGAGACGCGTGTTGCCTCTTTCCAGTGTAAAACTTCGAATCACCCAACCCACTTGGCTCGACACGTATGCAATACAGGACTACCAGTAATGCACATGAGTTCGGTTCATGCAGTACTGACCATCAATTTACACGAGCGAGCAGCGCCTCTGACACTCGCAGCTGTACTAACGGCAGCACTGGAAGATGTACGGAAGAATGGGGTCTAAGCGTCACTTGCTGGATCAATGTGTGATGTCTGGATTGCAGCTGAGGCCTGTGGCGAGACCTGAGAGCTCTATGAGGTTCTCTGCCCGAGGGAGACGGACTGTATGAGCGCACGGGCAAGCAACATAAGGGAGGGAATACAGGAAGATGAATTTTGTGCGCTAGGTGATGACCAACCTAGCGCCGTTACGAAAGATGAGGGAAGAAGAGAAGAGATCTGGATACATGAAGAGCGAGCTTTTGAAGGTGGCAAGCAAGCCCCACTTTGCCCAGATGCTCTCGGCCTGTATGCACTCCTGATTGCAAGCCTGAATGCACGAGTACGTGGGCTTACCAACTCAAGCGAGCTCAAAAATCGGAGTGCAAAGGCTTGATCAGGATACCTAGCTCTGTACAGGACCACATCATGCACCTTGATGAGCAAGCCTCACGATTCGGTTAAGCTCGGGCATCAGATGCGATGCTGGTAGCACCTTTCTTCCACGAATGTTTGTTGCAAAGTCAGGAGCACCTCTCTCCTCTTCCCAGATCCCAGACATCCTATTAGAAAGGTTTGGATCACCCTCCACTTCGACAAAGTGGTGGTACCACATTGTACTGAGATGTCCACCTGGGCCGTGCCCACTGGGCGGAACAAGAGACATGATTGCAAACGTTTTCCTTCCTCCGACTTCGGCGATGGTTTCCGGTCTAATATGCATGGCAACGCCAAGGGATTCAGGCCCATAGTTACCGGGTCCCAGATTGACAAAACGAGGTAGCGATTTCGAGGAGCGGATCTCGTGCGTCAAAGCTTGACCCGTGAGCGGCATACCGTTTACTCGAGTGATGATGGGGTCTCGTACTCCCATGTTCACAAGACTAGTGGCGAAATTGTCATCCAGGTTGTTCAGATTACCGGCGTTCTGGTGCTCAATGTTAAGAGGGTCGATGAAGTAAGGCATATTCGCCCCCTCTACGGAGGCAGGAAGGAGCGTGAAGACGCTGAGAAGGAGAGACAGAGTGGCAGTGTAGAAATATGGCGTTTGGAAGTGCATGGTAGCTGATGGTGGTTGGAGTGTATTTTGTGTGCGTCTGTGTAGAGATAAAAGTAGTGCAATAAGCCTAAGCTGATGGTATTGAAGACTTTCTGAGCAGACAAGGCCTCGCTTTTTATGCATACACAGATGCGCAAACCTCGTTCAATACAATCGTACCGCTCGACAAAGAGGCACCAAAGGATCGACTGACACTTATTGAAGCAGACGATGGGTTCGCGGAAATTTTGGTAATGGTTGATGTGTCAGCCGTTACCACTCACTGTCGCTCAACTGCTGCTTAAATAATATTCCCACGCATGTAGACAGTTTCAAGATCGTATCCCTCAACCGCTCGATTTGAGCCTTTTTCGCTGTTCACACAGGATTCACAATTCCGTCTCAAGACTTCACACGGGGAGGCCGCAACCTCTCCCAAGTGTTGATTCACCGCTCAGACTGATGCATCAATCGAGGTCACGTTGTCCTCAAGCATTGCTATTGACGAAACACTTGAAAATGACCTGTACAGCAGAGCGGATAGTATAGAAACGCAGCTTGATAGCAGGATTGGTATCGTGGATGATTTCAATGTGCTAAATCTCAGAGAAAAGCTTTCAAGATGTGCCACAGTGAATTGGAAAGCAACACGCGACGAAACATTCGGCTCAGTGTCTCACTAGCTTACACACCATGTCGAACAACGTATCCAATGCGGTTGAGCTCAGATGGAAGATCCTGGGCAGAGAGCACCTTCCTCCCTTGATCCCATGCATCCAAGTCCCGCCTTTCAGCCTGCCGAATTGTGCTCATCTTCTGATCTATGTCCGAAGCACCTTGTACTGTCACGTAATAATGATGATAGCCGGGACACTGCAGATAGGGCGTGGACCCTATCCTCCTCATCGGGTACCGGGCATATCCGGCATGCCGGTACCTTGTATGCTAGATCAGCCTGATCGAGCCGATACAGCACACAAGCCTCCAACACAAATTGCATCACAACCCACCGGATTCCAACTTCGAATGCAGATTTTTCACCAAACTCATCAAACGTGAATGGTCTGTCTCGCGCGGGTGAGCTGCGAGACAGCGTCTGTTGAGCGAGTGGGGGTAGCAGCAAAACCTCACTTGCTTCTTCCTTCATCTCTCCTCACTGCGCTTGTTTTGCTGTGCTCACCCCTAGCTCGCTCGTCGTTTTGCCCCTCCCTGCCGAGCTTCTTCTGGGGAGGTTGCCGCCTGTCGCTGTGCGCCGCTTCCCCAGACCACTTAGCATGGATACAATGCCAGCCATTCCCGCTTCTCGCACTCGCAGATGCTCTGCCTGCTCTCAGACCCAGCCTCTTGACCAGTTTGTGTCTCGCCGCCAGTCTGGTGGTCTCACAAAGCAATGCCTGTCATGCCGCACACGTGCAGACAGCACTCGCGGCCACAGTTACAGGAGCAACCGGCGCAATTCCGGCTCCTCACTTGCCACGTCGGTCAGTCCGCTGGCTCCTCAGCGTGAACAGACTGACACCACTCGCGCTTTCAACAACCAGCTTGCTGGAGCTCACTGCTTAATCGACGCAACTAGCCGCCCAGTCCTCCTCCAACCGAGCATACCAACCACCCTTACACCAGATTTTGCATCTTCCTCCATGCTGCCTGCCCAGCCTACCTCTCTTCGTCACCCCTCAGCACCTCAGCCATCAACTGCTCGCCCTCCTCCGTCTGCCAGTTTCCCCACCCAGGTTCCGTCGCAGAATCAGTTTGTCACCCACGCCATTTTGGAAGACCGCTTCAATGCCCTCTCTGCGGCAGTCACCAGCTCCGTCAATGGTGCTCTGTCTTCTGTCCGAACACAGATGGGTGCCATCGAGGCCTCGCTGTCTCGTCTCAGCGCATTACAGAGTGCTCCCCAACCCCCTGCCCCGCACACTACCTTCCCTATGCAGTCGGTTGCCCAGCAAACCGAGCCTGCAGCCACCACCACCCCAGGTACGCTACCTATGGCTTCACAACTCCCCAACACCACGCCTCTCCCTGCTGCAACGGCTGCTGCCAGTGTCCCGTCTGCTCCCTTTGCTATCCCAGGTGAGTCTGCAGCTCCTCGCCTCTTCCCCTGGGTTCCAGCCGACCTCGCCGATGCTGTCTACGAGGATCGCCTCCTGCCGCTCGACTTGGGCAAGCTTCGTGACCCCTCCAACCACTCCAGCGCCGTCCCCAACACCACTGTCACTGTCGAAGGTGTCGAGCTCTCAGTGGCCAAAAAGGACACCACAGCCGGAGTAAAAGCCTTCATCAAAAGCATGCCTGATGTTCTGAGCTTCACACAGGCGTGGGTAGTCTACATGACCCTGCGTGCTGCTGCCAGCTCAGAGCCAGCCCTTGGCCCTGCGTTGGCTGAGTTCCTGATCGAGATTATCGAGCTTGATCGCACCCATTTCTGGGACAATGTGGCAGACTATATCCTTGTGGTCTGCCAGAAGCGATTTGGACACGCTCAGGCAGCCACTTGGGCTCTGCAAGACCAGGAAGTCTTTAACAAGAAGCTCACATTTGCACCACTAAAGCGTGACCGCCAGGCGTCCTCGCAGCAGAAGTCCAGGCCGACGGCTGCAGCCTCCACTTCCTTTGCCGCACCCTGCCTTCGCTGGAACCATGTTGTTTGTACCAACGCCGCCAACTGCCGATATGCACATGTCTGCCTAACCTGCAGAGGTAGTCACCGTGCTAAATCCTGCCCTACTGCTACCCAGCTCCCATCTGTTCCTTCTAAACCTGATGGGAAAGCGGGTGGCACCGCCTAGATGGCCCTCGTTGCACCTGGTGAGTATTGGCCCCCTCACCTGGTGCCCATCCCCGCTCCTGGCCCCTCGAGTGCACGCTTGCCTCACCTGCTGCGCTCAGCAACCTCCTCAACCGCTGTCTGGCCACGCTTGGCTCCTTCTTTGCCTCCAACAGCCACTGGCACTGCTGTGCCACTGCTGCCCTCCTTGTCTTCTGGTGCCGCCGTGCCAACTTGGTCCGCTGACCAGCCTCGCAAGGCATCGCCTCCACCAGGTGTCTTGGCTCCTCCTCACTCAGCCGAAGAGCGTGTCTTTGACTTGCCAGACGCTGACTCTTGCCTCACTGAGCTCCTTCAGGCTCAGTACTGGTTCCCACCACCTCGTCCCAACACACACATTGCTACCCCAATCTTCTCAGCCTCCGACTTTGCTGCACGCCATGGCTCTCTACAATCACGCATCTCAGCATGGCAAGCGGCACTTGCTGGCTACCCAGATCGGCACACTGTCTTGCAGATTGTGGGTGCCATTGCCCATGGCATACAAATTGGTTATAAGGGTCTGCTTCGCTTGGTGGGACGCACATGCAAGAATCTCCCAATGGACACAGCTGGGTTTGCTCACATTCGTCAAGAAACGCAGCAACGCTTAGCTGAGGGTCGTCTCACCATTGTCGAAGACCCTTCGCTCCTGGTCTGCTCTCCAGTGGGTACAGTACCCAAGCCGCATTCGTCCAAGCTCCGCACCATTCACCACCTCTCCCACCCACGCCGCCAAACCTCAACTCAGCTGCCATCAGTCAACGATGGCATTCAGCCCGAGTTTGTCCATCTGCAATACGAAACCCTTCGCCCTCTTATTGAATATGTTGCTGTGCACCAAGGATGCCTCCTCTGGAAGGGCGACCTTCGTGATGCTTTCCGTCACATCGTGACTACATTGGTTGACGCGCGCCTCCTGGGTTTCTCCTTTGACGGCATCACATACCAAGAAAACGCACTCACATTTGGCGGCAAGAGCTCGCCCTGGCTGTTCAACTTGTTTGCAGAAATGATCCACTGGCTGATTGCATCATGCACTCCTCATCCGGTCTTTCACTACCTTGACGATTTCTTTGGTGCTGTGCCTGCTGGCACCGACGATGCCTGCCTACCAGCACGTTTCCTCAGCCTTGCTTGCAAGTCTCTTGGTTTCTCTCTGGCACGTGAGAAAACCTTTGCAAGCGTCACCAGGCTGGAGATCCTTGGCATCGAAGTTGACTCAGTCTCTCAAACAGTCAGCATCACACATGCTCGCCGCACTCGAATCCTGTCAACATGCAAAGCACTTCTTTCCTGCCCTCGCGTCTCTCTGCTACAGCTTCAGCAGATCGCTGGCCTTCTCCAGTTCGTCTCACAGGTGGCTCCTCTTGGCAAGGCTTACTTGGGTCGCATCTATGCTGCCCTGCGCCGAGCTCATCAATCGCCGCTGGCTCAGCTTCGACTTGCCAAGCCTGCCATCAGCGAGCTGCGCTGGTGGCGTGATCTTCTCTCCAGCTGGTGTGGCTCCACCATTCTAGCTTGCAGTCCATTGATTGCCATTCACATGTGGACCGATGCCTGCCCTCGAGCACTGGGTGGCCATCTTGGGCCTGCCCACAATCCAATTGCAACTTTCTTCCGTGATGTGCCGCGCCGTCACAGACACAAGAACATTCGCTTCCTGGAGGCACTTGCTGTCTTGGACAGTCTGCGCAAGTTCCTTCCAGATATCATTGCAGCGCGTGCATCTCACCTGGTTGTGCATGTTGACAACGAGAATGTAGAGTTTGGCCTCCGCAGCGGCCACTCTCGTGACCCACTCACGCAGACGCTTCTGCGTGAGATCTTTGGCATCTGTTTCCAGCACAACCTTGCCCTAGTCCCTGTGCGTGTTGCCAGCTCTGATAATGTGCTTGCTGATCTCCTTTCCCGTCGTCGATTCCAGCAGGTGGCAGTTCAGTTCCCCATTTCGCATCGTCATCTCTTCTCCCAGGCCGCTCCTTCCAAACGCTCAACCAGGTCCCAGTCAAATTTGCACGGCAGCTTGGCCGCTCCAGCCACGTTGCCTACCTTCTCTGGCATGGCCTCAACCTCCAGTCTCGCCGTCAGTACTACTCCGCCTGCGCAGTGTACCAAGCCTTCTGCTTCCGCCACTTTGGCTCTGGCATCGTCAGCTTGCCTGCCACCGACGCCACCCTCATGGAATGGATTGCTTCCCTTAGCCGAGAGGGACGCACCTATCATGCCATCAAGAATCGCCTCACAGCCCTCCGCTCGTGGCACGTTGACCTTGGACTTGACACAGCAGCATTTGCTGATGCACGGGTCCAACGAACGCTGCGTGGTTTCAAGCGCCTGTTTGGCATCCAGCAGCGTGGCCAGAAGCTGCCTATCACGCTGCCAATCCTTACTGCCCTCATCGACCAGCTGCACAGGTACCCCTTCCCCTCCTCTGGCGATCGCGCCACCTTTGCCTCAGCCTTCACGCTTGCATACGCCTGCTTCCTCCGGTGTGGTGAGTTCACATGGTCCACATTTGACCCCACCACCACTCTGCTTGTCAGCTCCGTTGCCTGGTACAACGGATTTGCCACCATCCATCTCCCACGCTCCAAGACAGACCCATTTGGGAAAGGCACCGATCTTGTGGTGCCAGCCACTGGCGGCACCACATGTCCTTACTCAGCACTCAAAGCCGTCTGCGCTGGCAGACCTGCCTCTGCTCCGCTCTTCATCCTTGATGGAGCACGCCCATTCTCTCGCTCCAGAGTGCTCTCCACCCTTCGTCACCTCCTCTCCAACCTGGGCCTTGCAAAATCTCGATTTGCCGGCCATTCCTTCCGCCGTGGCGCAGCCTCGTGGGCAGCATATGTTGGTGCACCACACACAGTCATCCAGACGCTTGGCCGCTGGACGTCTGACTGCTACAAGCGTTACATCGACCTGCCCAATGCTGAGACGAGCCGCCTCGCTTCCCAGTTTGTCTTTGGCTCAAAGACCGTCTCCTCTTGATTCGAGCCTCTTTGGCCCATGCCAGGCGCTAGGCACCCGGCCTCCCTCCTCCAGAACCGGTGCTTGTTGCACAACCGCTCTGGATCGGCTTGGCGGGTCCGGGAGCCTTGGGATCTAAGAGTACGCTCTCACTTTTGCCGCAATCATATGCTTTATGGTCTCACTGTTGCTGTCTTTATCTGCACCTGCTCGCGACAGAGTCAAGATCCCTGGATGTGGCGCAATCGTGAGTACATGAACTTAATTCAAGTGGTCGACGAGGACAGAAGTCCTCCTTTCACAATTCACACTTGAGTAGTAGTAAGTAGAATTGTAGGAATTGAAGCGACACGATGGTCTGCACATGCAAGCAGAGCTCTGAGAGATACAATAGAGTCAAGACGACATGATGAACGATTTCTAAAAGGTCGGGAGAAGTGGACATAGATGATCTTTATAAGACCCATTCTTGCTTACGGAGGCGCTCGCTGCTACTTCTCTTGATAATTATGAGACTACAGAGGCATCTGAAGTCGGTAAGATTGCGACTTGCCTCCAACAGCCAGCAAGTGCTAGCTCGAAGCAATATCAGCACTTGCCTTCTCTAAAGATAACGAAGCTCCTCCATGAGCTCTTTGGTTGACAGCACTTCGCCCTGAGCAAGCTCCGATAAAGGTGGTCGATCCGGAGCCTGATCAATACTCTGATGGACATCACGAGCATACCATACATTGACGAGCCCGTAATAGTAGATTTTGGAAGGTGGATGTGCTGAGATTATAGCAAATCTGTGGGAATTCCTGGGTGTAAAACGATCATGGACAGGCATGGCCAAAGTCAGACCTGTACCGTCGAAAGCACGGCCAAGATAAATCAAGTGGCGCGTATCGCCACGGTCTCGAAGGAATTCCTTGATGTCTTTCGGAAAAACAGTGAGGTCCGAGGTAGGTATGACACTTGCTGAATCATAGCCAAAAGGTACCCTGAGCGCATTGTGAAGCTCATTTGCGTGGTGCTGAAGGTAAGACGGCTGAAGGTGGGCCGGGCCAAACAAATCAAACTGTAGAGGTCCCTCGTACCTAGTAGCATTGATCAACTGCACAACAGCACAAATGATCACGATGTACTGCCACATGGAGGTATTGAGGACACGCATCCCTGGCAGTGCTTTGGAAAGAAAGTTTTTGGGGAGGAGGATCGATGAGAGGTGTGAGGCTCGGTTGTTTGAGAAAGGGTGCGATGGCATTGCAATCTAAGCTCTGGCTCTCTCGACCCCCTTTTTATGCTTTTCAGCTGCCCTCTAGGAGCCTCTCGAGGATACGAGTACACATGTCGAATCAAGAGCGACTTCCATCCTAGCGAACGATAACAACAAGCAACATTTCCTTGCTCGAGCGTCTCATTTGGATGATTTTTTCCATTATGTAAGCAGCATTGCACGGCGATTCGGGGGAACGCAAGCTGAGTCTCGGTGGGTTTCTCAGTGGTCTGCCAAATAGCGCTGATGTTTTATCAATTGAAATCGGTCAACCTGACAAGTCTTCACATTTCATCAGTTGCTGCATTTCTTAAGAAAGACCTCACACGCGTACAAAAAGCTGGCATGAATACCGTCGCATTGAGAGAGTTTGTCTGTCTCGCGCGTGCGAGCTGCAAGACAGCGTCTGTTGAGCGAGTGGGGGTGGCAGCAAAACTTGACTTGCTCCTTCCTTCCTTCTTTTCTCCTGACTGCGCTCGTTTTGCTGCGCTCACCCCAAGCTCGCTCATCCGTTTACTTTTCCACCCTGTGTTCTCTCCCTTCTCCGTATGTTTCTGTCCCGCCGAGCTCAACCGAACCCATTCACGGCGGGTCCGGGAGCCTTGGGATCTAGGAGTACGCTCTCATATTAGCCGCAATCATATGCTTTATGGTCTCTCATTGTTGCCGTCATTGTCTGCACTTGCTCGCGACAGATTGAGGACCCTTCCGATCCTTTCCTGCCTCTACGGGCACCATTTCGGAACCACATTTTGTAAGTGATTGCATGCAGATCGACTGTACTAGGTTCCCATACCCATCGGTGTCAAGATCAAAGGCTGTTGGTGGGTGTTGCTCCAACCAGTGCAACTTGCCTGGTGTCACAGTGTGAAAAACCGCAACTTCCTGTGATGAACTGGACTGAATACAAGGGAGCGAGTCACCCGTTCCAAATGATACAGCTTTGGACACAGCGATCCGGCACAGTGAGTAGTTGACGATTTGCCAGGTTGACCAACTTTTCAAGACGCCGACATCGTTGTCAGAAAACTCTGCTGTCACACTTGGAATGGGAACATAGACAACGGTACGTCACTGCTGGTGCTTGCAGTCCACTCTCAGTAATCACTTCTGATCCTGTCAATTGTTTACCCCCCCTTCATCTGCCGTGTGGTGGGCTGTAAAGGAGGAGGTTGCTCAAGGAGAAGCATGCAGTTGCTCAAAAGAGATTCTTCCGGACTTTGACAACGGTTGACAATCGTTTCATCTGCAACTGGAAGAATCATCCACCAACGCAGATTCTCTTGTGACACGATAGGAAAGTGCTAGCTCTGTCAAGAGTTCACCTCTGAGAAGATGGTCAGGGTTGTGAGCAAGGTTTAAAAGGCGATTTCTTGAGGAAATTTGGTCGCCGAATCCACAACCACATCCCTTCTCTCTCTGCCCCTTCAGTTTCCGTATTACAGAGCCCTTTGCCTCACAATGCGTTTCAACCAACTCTCATCCACCTTGATTTTCCTCCTTAGCTGCAGTCTGAGTGCGGTCTTCGCAGGAGGCTTCAACTACCATAACTCCCCGGGTTATGGTATGCAAGAGCTTCCCATTACCTTGAAAAACGTCCTTCGGAGGTCTACCAATTTGCCCTCCACCTACCCCTACGCCACGATCGAAGAAGTTCGTGTGGGATCCCACCACCCTCTCACGCGGCAACTATCGGGCATCTTCAAGTCAATCCCCGTCGACAAGCCAAGCCTTATCAATCTTGGACCCCTTGAATTCAATGGTGAAAGAAATACAGCTTTCGCTGTCCCTATCGAGCCCACAGGTGTGAGCCTCGGAGCGGATGAGACGCTATTTGCCCTCTTTTCTGCGCATGAAGCTCAAGGAAGTCAAAGCAAGGTAGATTTGCATTCGGTGGGCTTTGTAAAGTCCAGGTTTGTCGATGATATCGAGAGCACGTTGGAGCAAGGATCGGCAAATTTGCGCCATGTTGAGAAGGGGACTGTTTTGTCTCCGAACGAGCTGATTAGGTACATCTCTGAAGCTCATTGATACGATGATGCTAAAATCGAGAGCCTGTGCCATTCTACACTTGAGCATTGTTTGCTGAAAACTCTTCAATCGCTCTTTGTTCGCCTCTTTCGTTCTGCAACCAAGTTCAAACGTCTCAACATTGAAGCGTAAAAGAAAGCATACTTTAGCATCATCTTCTCTCACTTTGCAGCCCCTAAACTTGTACTTGACGTCTTGCCTCGCCTCCCTTCAGCCCACATGAACATGACTAAACAGCTCATGAGCATTCACAATCGATCCCAGCTCTATCGCATAAGGATCTCCCCAAGCCTTCTCTAGCAATTCATCGAATCCCTCCACGTTATGAGCCTTTGCGAAACCTATAATACTGAGTTCTTTGATGCCTCCTTTCTCTCCTGACCCGATGCTGGGACCTTTGATGCTCATCAATCCAAAGATCTTCTCTCCTACGTCTTGAGCTATGTTTTTCTGTTTCAATTCGGGATGAGAGGAGGAAATGGGTAGGGCGAAGGCGTAATTGACGATTCCAGCGTGGATCGGGTCGAGGTTGAAGAGGGTTCGATGCAAAGGGTCGAGGTTTCGAAAATGAGATATAAGAGAGGAGTGGGTTAGAGGTGGAGAGGTGAATTCGGGAGGGAACAGGGTTACAGCGGCTAGAGGGAAGGGGTGGAGGAGTGACACGGGTCGCTGAAGGGCGTTGGTCAGGCGTTCGCGGAGTTCAAGTATGCCATAGTTGGCAGGGACATGGGTGACGATGTAGGGTGGAAGGAGGCCAGATGGATCTCGATGCGGCTTTTGATACTGATCAAGGGCGCTAAGGGCGCTGTTTGCAAAAATGCACAAGATAAGCCATACGGAAAGGGCAATGGCTCGCATAGTATGAAACGAATCGACTTCTCGGGAGCGTGAGTGTGAAAGACGTGTATACCTTTCGAGATGTTCCAAACAAGTGTGCAAGAGCTTATATAGCTTCCTCGCACGCTTAACCGCCCCAAGCACAAACAGAAACCTCCCACACATCAATGTCAGACAGTCGCAAACCAGACTCAAACCCCGGTCAAGCTAACGCCGGACCATCGGCAAGAGAAACAATCATCCCCAAGCCCCCATTGCAGCCAGACTTATCAATCAACATCACCATCTCGAGTAAGTATACCACCTTTTTTCGGCAAATTCGACGCTCGCATGAGTTCTTCTTGTCCTTTGACAGCCGGCTCAATTTCATTAGTACCGACCAGTAAAGCTTTTCCTATCGCAAGACGGACGTCGAACCGGTAGTGCAATGGTTGTGAAGAGAGAAAAGAAGAGGGGTTAAGATGAGGTAAATGAGCGGTTTTTGTGGCTTTTTTCATCTTTGTGATCACCAAGGATCAGAACCCGATCGATCGACCGACAATCCACCGCAGCGCAGTGCAGTGCAACAATCATCATGAAGAAAGAAAAGTTTGCTGTAGTCAGAGGCTTTTATGGCTGATGTTTCAGGCTTGCCAACCTTCTAGAGACAGGGAACAGCCGCCCACCTTCGCGATACACATTCTGGAAGTACTTTAAGATTGTAATGGTCAGCAGTCGAATTGGAATTTTGGCGTGGGTAAAAGAAGACGTAAAGGAAAGGGTGGGACTATTACGAATCTCATGGTGAAAATTACAGCCATTGGCATCATGTCATATACGGCCAACCGTTGTTTTTTTTCTCCTATTCATTTCTATCTTTCAAAAAAAAAAAATTTAAAACTGGAAAAATTGAGGAGTCAAAAATCGCTTCCTTACTTCTCAAAGAATTTTCACTACGAACTGTAAGTAAGGGGAATGAAATGTAGCTCAAAGGGCCGACGAGAACAACCTCTTTTTTTTGTTGAAGCACAAAAGAGATCCTTCCTCTTCCTCCTACCCCCCCGAGGGAAGGAGGGAAGGAGCGAAAAGCGAAAGACCTTCTTTTGACCCATTCAAGAAAAAGAGAGAGGTGTCCCTGAGAAGAAAGTTTTCGACCGAGCCCAAACACCTCACCCCAACCCTAAATTCCTCATCACAGCAACCCTCCCATCCTTCGTGCTCCCACATCAAGCAGGAACAGGAGCGGAGAAGAGAGAAGGGATCAGAGAAGAAGAAATGAAGGATTGACGGGAGTTGTAGTTGTTCTTGCCTAAAATTTGTCGATTTGGCCAGTGCAAAGTAGGAATATGGATGTGTCGTAAAGACGCGCTTTGCAAAGGACATATCATCGACTTTAGGCTTGCGAAAGGGCTACGCAAAAGAGAGATTCACAAACCATTACGATTGAATACTGACAGATAGGATTGTAGAATGTGCGAGACATGTCCTCAACCTTTATATGAGATTGTTCCTTTTGATCGCGAGAAAGCTCCTACCAATTACTTGTTCTTCTTCCCCCCAGAACCACTCGCACTAGCAGCAGGAAGAGCAAAGGCCCTCTTCCTCCTCTTTCCACCTTCAAAACCTTTTACACTGGGTAAATCTCTACCCAACGCATCCGGCTTTTTCACCTGATAAATCCTTACAATCCAATTTTCACTGGTAAACGCCTCATCGAGATACTCCAACTCGGGAGATTTACTGGGTCCTTGACTCTGTCGAACCCTATCCATCCCTGGTCTTCCGCCAAAGAGCTCGTTGAATCTATAGTAACTCATCTTATACATCAGACTCTCCCTCATCGTCTTTGTCGCTCCATCATCCACCTTGTACTGTCCCTGTGGAGTGAAATAGTCTGCCTCTTTCACTTCATCCGGCCATACACCTTGGGCGATACGAATCATCCAGAGGTACTTGTTGATGTCGTCTCCACTGAAACCCAACAGTCCGCCAAAGATGATGAGGACATAGTCGACGTCGTGCTGACGGAGGATGGGGTAGGATTTCTCCTCGGAAGAACACATGGCTTTGCCGACAGTAGCAATGTGAGTGTTGTTCCACGTGTTGTTGTCGACGAGGGTGGGACGATCGGCCATACCGGAAATCTGGTAGCCATAGTCCCACCAGGACATGACTTTGGCATCAGAGGGAGTGTTTTGTCGAAGCCAGTAATAGGCTTCGCGGAAATCGTCAATGATGTGTTGGGATCCATCGGCGTTGCGCGAGGCAAGGACGACCGAGGGCGAGGAATAGGCGGTCGAGGTGACGAATGTGCAGTGCAACACAAAGACGAGTAAAAGGAGGAGAGAATAGATGGTGACAAAGAAGCGAGAGTCCAAGCCAAAGACGCCAAACTTGCTGCTGGTGAAAGAAGAGGCGCGGAAGACGGGGGATGCCGGTCTCGAGAGATCCGTGTCGGAAGAGCTGTTTGGAGTGGTCTCGGTCACTGCAACTGCTGCGGCCTTGCGAGAACGTGTGGACCTAGCAACGAGATCTTGATCGTCACCATCAGCATCCACACCTTCCACTAACGGAGTTGGCTCCTTTGGATCCAAATACGTCTGCAGCAACGTACTCATCGCAATCGCGGCACTGACGCAAACCACCGGCGTCAAAGTCAACATCAACCTAACCATGACACCGGCAAAGTAACTCGCCATCACGGCATAGATAATGACAAACACGTGTTCATCTCTCAACTCCTTGAAAAGCAAGAAGACTCCGACGGGGAAGAGGAAGATGAGCATCTCCAAGTCAAAGAAGAAAGCGGGCCAAGCGGGTGGTTGATGTTCCGAGACGGAAGCGATGATGGGGATGTGCTTTTTGGCGTATGCTGTATCCCAGAGCGAGTAGAATCGACCAGTCCAGGGTGCGACGTATCCGGCGTAGGTGAGAGCGACAAGTGCACCGAATGCCAGAGTGGCGACGACGACGACGAATGCGACGAGGAGCAGCTTAAACTGTTTGCTGGGTACGTGAGATCGAATGAGTTCGACAAAAGCCACCAATTGGAGCAGACCAAATACACCCAATGCTGCCATGTGTTCACTTGTGCGAACGGGTTGGAATCCGACAAAGGGCACCTGCATCGACGCCAGCGTACCCACCGCATAGAAGCTCGAATACGCTACGTACAATCTCGAGCTGAATCTTCCCATCAAGATCAGCACGAGCACGTGCAACGGGATCATGTTGGTAATAAACACGTATCCACCCCACGCTGCGACCATGTAAAAGTAGAACAGCGCCGTAGCAACCCCCCACAAGGCCGAACCGTCCTTGAGCGCCTTGATCCACAGATAGAACGTCATCATGAGCAAGAAGATTGCGATCGCCTCGTTATCGTACGAACCCGCGACCGATCTTGAAATGTAACCCGGAGCGATACCGATAAACGCCGCTGCGAGTAGACCGGCGGCATCGTCCTTCATCGCTGCTGTGAACATGTAGGTTGCCCATGCGGTGAGACCGGAGAATGCGGGGGCTAGTAATACGCAAATGTTTCGAATGTCGACGGGGATGTTGAGCGAGTGGAACAGATTGTAAATCGCCCCCGAGGTAACCATCAGACCTGGATAGGCGGTTCCACCAGCAGCACGGCCGAGCGGATACCACGCTGTTGCGTCAAACCAGTTCCAGAAGCGATAGAAGCCATCGGTGGTCAAGACTTTGGTAGCGCGGAAATTGAACCAAGGGTCAAATTCGTGGATGATACTCTCGTGTCGAACGACTGCGAAGAGACGCGATGAAACGGCAGCTCCAGCAATGAGAAAAATGATGATGAGCCGGAGAAGAGATAGGACATTTTTGTTGGCTTCGGATGATAGAGTGGGAAGACGATAAGCTGCGCGTGTGGTGGCAGTGCCTGTTGGTCCACTGCCTCGGGATGAACCGCCCGACATGGTGGCTGGCTGGTGATCGGCTGCAACAAAGACGACTACGACCCTGTGTGTAGAGAGAACGGTCGAGCGTATGGTCTTGTTGTCGGTTGGAAGGGAGGTGAAGACGGCGGTGGTGGTAAAGGTGATGGACCGGAAGGTGTGTTGAGAATGTGTGCCGTTTAGATGCCGAACAATGCGCGCAGTGTTCTGTGCTGGCTGGCAGACAGAAGCACAAATTGGGCTTGTGCTTTCCCACTCGAAAAATCGTCCGTGCGCTTTCTTCTCTATCTTCCACGTCCCTCTGCCTTCTTGTCTTCTCGTCTTCCTGTCGCGCGAGAGCAATTTCCCCCCAATTTTTTTTTTTTTTTTTTTTTTTTTTTTTTTTTTTTTTTTTTTTTGAAATTGAAGTTCGAGATGAGTGCGGCATAACACTTTCAGCATTTTCTCACTTAAATCACCCTTTGGATGCTGTTCGCTTTTGCACACGAGATCAGCTCAAGGACATCGAATCGAGATTTCAAAGCAGTTCTGTCGAAGAAGAGGTCCGTCATTGGTATTGGGTGTGATTTGACTATAGCGCCCACTCATCAGCCGCTTCTTTATCGGAAATGAACGGTCTTCCAATCGCGTTTGCGGTTCCATCGCACATAGGGCAACTTCCTGCAATCAGTGCATCCAGCTGATCGCGCAGCTGCTGGATCCTCTCCTGATCCTCGATGCTTCTCGCTGAGCCGATAGCATTCTTGTTCGCCCCTCCTTCCAAACCGTTGCCGATGGCATCTGGATCGCTAGATGCGACCATGGCAGCCGCTCGACGTTGTGCCGCAGTGCGCGAGCCAGCCACCCAATCCGATGCCGGATTCGAGAACGGATCCAATGGAGCGAGCACCCTTCGGCCACCTGCGACACTGACGCTGACACCCGCAGAGATAGCGCTGATCACCGCATCTGGCACCACCAACTCTCGCAGCTTGTCGAGACCTACCGCTGCTGTCACGTTACCCAAACCTCGAGCACCAGCTTGCAACCCACTCAACCCTGCATTCCTTGCTCCTTGCGCTACGTTGACCACCGCTTTGGATCCGTCCTTCAAGAAACCCATGTTGGCAAGTGCAGAGTTTGGCAATGCGGGCACAAGTCCACTGGTGAGCGCCGAGATCTGCTGCTGCAACTCGAGCAACTTCCTCAGACTGCGCGTTGACATGGTCTTGGTAACCTCCCCGATCAAGCAGTCTGCATGGAAGCCATGTCGGCAGGGGAAGATATAGAACTGGCGCTGCACCAGCATCTGCATGCAGTGGTGACACTTTTGATCCGGATCGATCGTCACATAGCGTTCGCTGAGCTTGGCGATATCCTGCTGGATCGCTGCAGCCGAGCGCGACGCTTCATCCATCTCGTCCTTGAGCTCCTCGATGTGCGCAGCATATCCTTCGAGCGCCTCGCAAATGTCGTCTTTGCAGTCGTCGATGACGGCAAAGTCGGGGAAAAAGGGCAAAACGTCTTCGATCGAGATGAGATCAGTACGGCGCAGAAAGGCCATGGCGGATTTGATGTCGGCTGCGGTGCGTACGACTTCCTTGGCCACCTTCAACCAGAGCTTCTTGCGCAGATCGCGGTCCATCGACTCGGCCATCTCGGCACAGCTGCAAGCCAGCTCGATCTCGCCTTCGCGGATCGCCAGCTCGACAGCTGACTCGAACAGGCCCATTTTGGCGTAGATGCGTACGCACGCCTCCATCTGACCCTGTGACAGGCACGTCCGCAAAGCATAGTCGAGGTCAAAGTAGGGATGTCCCGTGAGCGGATTCGGCTTGGCTTCATCAATGAATCGCAACAGCTCCTGCTTGGTCTCTTCGCGCTTAGAATAGCGAGAAGCGCGTCGAGCCAAAAGAGTGAGCAGCAAGTTGTGGATCGCTGTGTCCTTGCTGCCGTTTTTGCCGGCAACAATGCCGCCCAGATACTTGACAGCTTGATCCGTCTCGCCCAGATCCAAATCTGGCTTGTGTTGAAGCAAGGCAGGAATGAGCTTGCGTGCATCCAACTTTCGCTGTCGTGTCCAGCAGTCGACCGTCTGCGCAGGCGCATGTCGCATCAGCACCGATGCAAAGCTATAGTAGAGTTGCAGCGAGTCTTGCTTGTTGATAGCATCGATAGCTTTGGTCCATTGCTTTGCCTGAATGTGGTGTCTAACGATGCGATCGTGATCACCAATCACGGAAGCAAAGTGAAGATAGACGTCGGACCGACCATGCTTCTTGATGAGGTCGAATGTGGTGTGTGGGTCGAGCAAGTTGCGATAGGTAGAAAGGAATTGGTAGAGTTCTTCGGTGATCATGGTGATCTCGAGGCGATAGTTGTCAACGTCCTGGCTGGCAGCTTCGGCGGCAGCAACATCCTCGAGCTGGTTGATTTTGCTGAGGTAAATCTCGATGAGCCAGGTGGCGAGCATGATGCGTTGTGCCACATCGTGAGTTTTGTCCAGTCGCTCGAGGCGCATGACGAGATAGTAGCGCAGTGCGTCACGTTGCTCTGCATCGGTGAAGCGCAAAACAATCTCTTCGAATGCACGCATAAAGGTCTGCGCGTAGCATTGTGCCGCCTGGATGTACTTGCCTTCGGCAAAGAAGCGATCTCCCTGGAAAGAGAGAACCGTGCCTCGCTGAATGCCTGGCTTGGCGTACTTGAGTGCGGTATCGAAGGAACCCCGGTCCAGGTATACGCGCCAGACATGCCGGTCTTCATCGCGCATGACGAGTTCAAAGATGCTGGCATCCGTGTAGATCCAATAGGTCCTCTTTGCAACATCGACGGCGGTACCGATGACGCGTTCGTTCGCCTTGAGTGGCAAAGCTTCTTCAAAGATGACCTGATCATCGAGCGAGCTGATGGCCATGACACGGTCCTCGTAGAGCAAGACAAAGTGGAACTCGGTAAGGGCGATGCTGAGCGGGATCTCGGTGATGGGTGTGGCGCCATGTCCAAACCCGCTGTCACCGCCATTGGATGCTGTGCTGATGCGACTCCGACGCTTTGTGGGGCTGTTGCTGTTCTCGTCTTCGATAGCGATGGCTGGATAAGGCAAAAGATTGGCCGATTCGATGACGCTATCGCCTGCTGTAGCGTCGTGCGGATACGACAATAGCCCATGGTAGACACCCGGACCAGTGAGCCATGCAAGGGCGGAAACGTGCTTCGAGGAAGTGGGAGTCCAAGTATGAAGCTCGGAATAGGGAAGATCACCTGGCAATTCAGACTTGAGATTGGGCGAAGAATCGCCACGGTAGGGAAGAAAGAGCTTGTCGTAGAGCGAATGCGAGTCGGACTCGTCGGATCTTGATTTTGCTAGGACGCCGACAAATTCATAGATGCGCGTGCTGGTGGTGGCGATGACGACGGCTCTACGCAGTTCACTCGACGACGATGCACCTGCTGAAGTGTTTGCTGCGGACGACGATTGATTGGCACGAGGAAAGGTCTCGGCAGCCAGACCAGTGACGGGCTGACGTTCGGGTAATGTGGTCATGTGTCGCACGACACGGTCGACATCGCCGCGTTCTGCGCCATTACCCGCTGTCCTGCGTGCAATCTTGTCAAAGATATCGCCATCGTCAGGATCGCTGCCTACGGGTGCTGTGATGACGACCTCGTAGATATCACCGGAGCGTGTACCAACAAGGATCTCGCGTGTGGACGAGAGTGCAGGATGTGCGTTTGTGACGCGCTTTCTCGCAACACCCGCGCCAGAGTTAGACGCTTGGCTTTCTCTGTTCCATGCAACACTCTCGATGATGTTTCCTTTTAGTTTGGGTAATAAGCGCGCTTTTCTCCATCCGCTCGCCCAGTAGTAGTTATCACCGTTGCGCATGGCAAGCAGAAGATGAACGCCGGATGGATCAGCATACATCTTGTGTGGGCCGATGATGCTTGGATCTGGTGGTGGAGCATTACGAGCTGAGCGAGGCATAGGCGGTATGGGAACGTCTGCTTCTTCGGTGCGCTCTGGATCGTCAAGATTGATGCGAACGAGTTTTGGCGGAGCGATTGGGAATGGGTTGGCAGCTTGGGATGGATTGGGGTATGCATAGAGACACATGGTGAGTATGTTGGATGAGACGGTCATGAGCGCCAATGGTGCTGAAAAGGCATACTGAACCCGGCCTAGCTGGAAGATGGGGTCAGAGTGAGAGGAGGGACCTGGATCCGACGAGACAAAGCCGGTCTCGAGTGCAGCGATAGGGTCGAGCAACGAGGCTCCGAAACCATGATCAGCATCTCCTCCACGAGAAGCATAGGTGTCTATTTCAAAGCCATCGTTGATCGACTCGTATGCGGCACCGAAACGAGCGCCATTGGCATGTTGACCGTTGGCATTTGGAGTATCAGCATGAATATTGGCTCGTCTTTTATGTGGTGGTGTGTGCTGCGACGAAGAGCTCTGGACAAAGTCGTCAAACATGATGTGGAAGCTACCTGCGGCGCATGGGTCCGAAGCTGTTGTCCTCCTTTGTTTGGATTAAGCCCGAATGGCTATATTGTGGAGTGGTTGTCGATGTGAGCAGCGAGGCTGAGATGAAGCGTGCGCGATGGAGCGGCTGACCTGTGAGCCTGAAGATGGATTGTACAGTCCCGACGGGAGTGTGGTTGTGGTCGGAACTGTTTCGAGGATGATGTACAGTATGTTTGCTATGGTGAGTTGGAACAGTTGCGATTTGGTGAAACAGAAGATGGCCCATCCGCATCAAGCGCGACCCCTTTTCACCTCATCAGCTGCAAATCGGATCTCTCATCCCGATCTTTGAAATCTCGAAAAAGGTGGAGGCGAGGATTCAAGCGAGCGAAAAGGGAGAAAGCAGAATGACGCTGTTTTGTGCTTTTTGTCAGTTCTCCGAAATAGCACAGCCGACAAGACAATCCTTTGAATGCCAAGAAGCCACAGAGAGAGAGAGAGAGAGATGTCGGATATTTGCATCCGTGTTGCTTTGACCGTTCTTCCTTTGTCCATACACCACCACCACCACCACTACCTCATCGTTTTAGCTTTCGATCTCCGTCCCTACTTCGGATCCTCCCACCTCAAACGACGCGGTTCCGTTTAGACTTGTTGCTTGCCTGCCCAGCATGATGGACGTTACTACCATCGAGCCACAGCGCTACATTCCAATGTTTGGGCTTAGTGGACTCGGTTTCCAGCTGCAAGGTATGTTGCTTCTCTTTGCTAGCGTTGTGCTGCTCCATACTGTCGACTGACACCTTCTGCTCTGACTCTGCTTGTCTATCTGCGATCACAGGCTCGCTCGTGAACAGCCCCTTCAAGACCTCTGTCTCACTTCTTTCCACCGGCAATGGCAACAGCAACACCACGTCCGTCACCTCACCTCAATCCACATCCGGTCTAGCCACCCCGACCCTCTCCTCCTCCCCAGCTACCGATTCGACCCAAGAGATCATCGACCTCGAAAACGGTCCTTCACGATATGCCGCCTACGCCATGCGTCTCAAGACCGTCATCGTTGCCTCCTCGCGTTACGTCGCCTACTCGTCCGACATCGGTGAAGCCTTCCGACCGCTCACCAAGCCCGCTTTCGTCACCGGTGCCTATGCTATTTCATGGACCTACATCCTCGGCGACGTCTGCTATGCTGGCTACAAAGCCGCCAAGCAGTACGAAGCACTTGCCTCCACCACCTTTACCTCTTCCTCTGGGCCTCTGCAGGAATTCGAAACCGAAGCAGCAAAGTACGCCGATAAAGCTCTCACCTCTGTCAAAGAGAACCTGCCTCTTGAGAAAATCCTCGACCAAAAGACGCTCTCTGCGTTGTCGCCAACGGAGAAAGTCGAACTCAAGAAACGTCATACTCAGCGTCTGGCAGAGCAGGGAGAACATGCAGGTGTAGACCCAACCCGCGTCTCCGAGTTTACACACGTCGGTATGACCATGGCAAGACAAGCCGTCTTCCAGAGCATCGCTTCCATGGCTTTGCCTGCATTCACCATTCACAGCATTGTGCGATACTCGGCTCCGCTGTTTGCAAAGGCAAAGAGTCAGAGGATTAGAGCAGCAGGTCCCACAGTGGCTGGATTGATGTTTGTCCCTGCATTGCCGTTCTTGTTCGACGAGCCGGTCGAACATGTTGTCGACTTTGCTTTCGATTGGATCCAGGAGAGGATCACTGGTGGTCCGAGAGCTGCCCACAAGGTGGTAGAAGCTGCCAAGGAGAAAGTTCTATAAATCACAATGCCACACTCTTTTCCGCTCTAAATTTCACCATAGATACTGTACTTGACACCGTTGATAGAAAATAATGTAACTTCATTCATCACTGGTCAAAGGCTGCTTGGCTGGTAATGTAGACAGGAAACAGCCATACAAAGCTTGGGAGTGATTGGGAGCTGAGCTGTGGTTTATGTGAATTTGAGGAAAGTGGGGTGGAGGAAGAAATTTGAAATTTCGCTTGCTTCCCCGCATTCGTTTTTGAGCGGTTTCACAGCTATTCTTATTTTTTTGTCGTGCTGGGGCCATCCAACTCTACTTTCCTTTTTGTCATCCCATCATTTGGCTGGCTGTCAACTCTCAACCAACTTACCATATACACTTTCGAGGCTGCTTCGGAGTCGAGAAATCAGAGGCGATGCTATCAATACGACAAGGACCGTTTCCGTCAATATGTCCCGTTTTACTCTATCTCGTAGCTATGCTCGTTACAGCATTGCTCGCCGACGCAGCCTCTGCTACACCTACGATCCTCGACACTAGCGAGTACATTCGTCTCCATAACGACGTCATTAGCAGCGATGATACAAGCAAGAAATCTAACCAAACAATTCTAGCCTACATCACACCGTGGAACCCTAAAGGCCTCTCAATGGCGGATGACTATGCAGCAAAAATCGACATGATCTCTCCCGTATGGTATACCATTCTCGTCTCTTCTTCTTCGTCTTCAGGTGAAGATCAAGAAACGAGTTATAGGCTTAGTGGCGGTCCTCCTGGCAAAGTCGAAGAACAATGGCTCAAGCGAAAATTGCAACAAGATTCGCGGGTCAAAATCGTCCCCCGGTTCTACCTCGACAACTGGGCGCAGAAAGACTATGCCAACCTCCTCTCCAACCCCAACAACTGGCAAAGCCTCGCCAAAGTCATCACAGATGAAGTCGTCAAGCGCCAATACGACGGAGTAGTTTTCGAATCAGCCGCAACACACTTACTCTTTGAACCTATACAAGCTTTATCCTCTTCCCTCCTCAAAATCTCTTCCTCTTCACGCGCCAGAAAGAGTCTCACCGTCGTCCTGCCGCCTTTGAGGACAAAATACTCTCTAGGTGACCAAAAAGTAGACCGCGTTCAGGAGAGCCAAAATCGAATGATCGTCCAATCCATCCCTCAGCTAGCTCAGGTGGTGGATTACTTTTCCATCATGACCTACGACATGTCTTCCGCGGGAGGCAGGATTAGTGGGATATCTGGCAAGGAATTTCCCAAGGATAGCCCACTGAGGGGAGCGAAGAAGGGAAGTTTGAGACAACCTGGGCCGAATACGAGTGCGAAATGGATTGAAGAGAATCTGGGATTGATAGAGGAGGCGAGTCGGAAAGCTGCCCAGGCCAAGTTGGTCAAGACGAAGAAGGAGTTTGAGAAGGAAAGAGAAAGTCAAGAAATGGAGGGGGATGGGGAGATGGAAAAATTGAAAGATCCAAGTAACCCTTTTCTTTATGATGACTTTTCTGCCATAGATGAAAATTTGAACGAAGACGAAGTGGCAGATGTAGATGCCGAAAAGAAAGAGGAGAAGGAGGAGCAAGTGGAAGTGGATGAACTTGCACTGATCCAAGGAAAGCTTTTGATGGGTATGCCAATGTACGGCTATCGCTATCCTATTTTCTGGATTGACAAATCAACCGGTCAAGGCGTCCCCATACCCTCTCCTTCCGACCCTTTTGAAGCACGAGAACTTCTATCCCGTAGTCGACCCTCTTCCCAAACCGCCATATTACCCTTCCTCCGAGGTCCCGGAGAACCCCTCACCATGACATTCATCATCAGCATCCTAACCGACAACGACGGAATCATCGTAGATCCAAAACAACATCACGGTGAAGGCTGGTTCGACTACACCGAAACAATCACAAAAGAAACGTTAAAAGATCACCAAACTCACGGCGTCAAAATTGGAGATCAAATCTATTGGAGATTATACCTTCCTCTTCCCTCAACAACAAAGTCAAGATTAACAGCCATAAAACCAAAACAAGAGCTAAAGGTCGGCGTTTCACTCTGGGAACTGGGTCAAGCCAGTCGTATGCTTTTAAACGATCTTTAGGCTTTGCCAATTCCATTAGGCTTCCAACGTCCAAGTCGTATGTGTGTGATGTGCAGCGTCTCATGTGTGAGAGTTCAAAAGATCAGTAGGCGAGGTGCAATGGAATGTGAGCAGAAATGTCTTTGAATAACAACGAAAACGGTTCAAGGAGTGTACAGTAGGGCAGGTGAGCCTGGAGGGTGTCTCTCTCTCTCTCTCGAGAAAATGTGTGTGTGTGTGTGTGTGTGTGTGTGTGTGTGTGTGTGTATGGAATGAGATGGAGCACGACAGCAATGACGGCAGAAAGAAGCGGCGGTAGAGGGATGCGAAAGATGATGAAAGGGCGCCAAGCAGATATTCCGGGGAAAGTTAGGGGCCGGTTAAAATGGGGCAAAGCAAGAGGTGTGGATTATGCAAGAAGCTGACGGAAGTATGGATGAACGAGACTGCGCTTGGCTGATGTTCTTCCTGCAGGGTCGTAGACGAGCATTCCTTCGAGGAGATCCAAACCAGCTTCGTCCAAACCGGGAACAGCATCGCGAAGCGGTCTTCCTGCCCACTTTGGGAAGCTGTCCTTGTAATCGGGCAACTGTTGCACGCCAGGCCATACGTCGTCGGTGGGGGTGCCGAGGGTGCGGAAGATTTTGAAGATTTCGTCGATTTCGGAATCGCCGGGGAAGAGAGGGTGTCGCATGGCCATTTCTGCAAAGATGCAACCTACAGACCACATGTCGATGGCGGTGCTGTAGTGTCGAGAGCCAAGCAATACTTCGGGCGCGCGATACCAGAGTGTGACAACTTCGTGTGTGTAGGTGCGAAGGGGAATACCAAAGGCACGGGCGAGACCGAAATCGGCGAGTTTGAGGTTACCCTCTTTGTCGATCAGGAGGTTCTGAGGCTTCAAATCGCGGTGGAGGATGCGGTGTGCGTGGCAGTAGTAGAGACCGCGGATGAGCTGATAGGTGAATTTGCGGACAATTTCGGGGCCCATGCCTTCGCCGCCACGGTTCCGTGAGACGTTGTCCATGTATTTGCGGAGGTCGAGATCGAGGAATTCAAAGACGAGGTAGAGCTTGCTTTCTTGGTGGACGATGTCAAAGAGTCTGCATGAGAGAGAAACATGGAGCAAGCAAGCGTGTCAGTCGGGCTGTGGTTGATCAGATCCATCAGCTACATTGTATCTAACACCTACCTTACGATATTGTCATCACGAAGCTCTTTGAGTAACGAGATCTCGCGAATGGCTGTGGAAGGAACGCCCTCGTCTTCTGCTTCGAGACGAATCTTTTTGAGAGCGACGATACGGCCGTTGGCACCTGGCGTGAGGTCCTTTGCCTTGTACACGACACCATATGTACCTGTGAGCACCGACATGGTACATGGGCGAGACATGAACGGTCAGCATTGCGCCAGTGTTGGGATGACATGGGGGATGGACGGGCAGCGCATGGCATGGCATTCTGCTGTCGAGACAATTGAGGTGTCAGCTAAACGTACCTTCTCCGACCTTTTCGATCCTCTGATAGTTGTCCATGACGTTTGAGAGTGCAGTCCGTCGAGCGTGTTGGATGTGATGTGGATGTGAGTGCTACAGCGGTCGAGCGCGTGAAGGATGGCGCTTGATTTGAGAGCGGCAGGTTGAGACGGCTGAGTCCGAACGTTGAGAGGAAGCACTTTGTGGCAGAGCTGAGTGGCGGTTTGGCGATGCGAGAGATCGGAAGACAAGCCGACCGGATACTTTGGCGGTGCCTGAGAGATAAGTCGATGGTGTCAAACAAGGTCGGTTCGTGTCCGATACCGATGAGAGTGATGCTTTGAGCCAGTTGCGTGACGGCAAATCCGATTATCGTCAAAGTGATGAAGGTGATGTGGTCAAGTTGGAGTGCAAGTGTGCAAGTGTGCAAGTTGTGACGGTCGAGAAAGAGTTGGCAACAAGAAAGCTCAATTCTCTCAATCTCGGTGAGTTGTTGCCTTGCTCGACAGAGAGCGCTCTTCTGCCTTGCACCCGGTCGGTCACAAATGAATTTGCGCGACAAGAGCGCCATACATACATACAGTACACAGAAACAGAGTCCCAAAAAAAAAAAGTGTTGGTCTCTGGTTCGCTCGCTTGCACTCAAGCCTGGCAGCCAGCGAACGAGCCCAGTAAACGCAGTAAACGCAGGCGACGCGCCTCGATCGATCCTCTCTGTCTCTCTTTCTCTCTGGCTTCCATGCCAACAGGACACCAAATTCAAAACCAACACCTGCCGCGCGTCGGACTTTGCTGCTCTTTTTTATTTATTTTGGCACCTTCAGACACGAGACAGGAGCGAGAGGAGAGCCTTGGAACGCGTTTCAGGTTGCACATCCGAACAGCCAGACTTGTTTCTGTCACCCCAGCAGGGACGATACAAATCGCTCTCCGTTCTGCAAGACTCGGTGACTTTGCACCGTATCAGTTCAAATACGACGGAATGACAAAGTGTAGAGCAATGACAACCATTGATGCCAGACGACTCAAGGCTGCGACAATGGTAACAGAACCTAGTGATCTGGACCTAGAATGAATGCAAACTGACGAAGAAACTACAGTATCCTCTCCGCCGTTTGAAGCGCAAGAGATGCTGCACCTCGGGCTCACATGGCCCCGCTATGCCGACTCCCAGATTTTAGACCCTGGATCAAGCCGATGTGTTTCCCAAAGCATGAAATCATCGGGCAGATCGGTTCAGTGTTGCTGCTCTCGACTCCCCCACCCAAAGAACGACAAGTTCAGCATTGAATCAAAGCATGCTCGTGTGATGCCACTCACTCGAGCTAAGGCGTGGTAATGCGGACCTAACCTTACCCCGGCTCGAGACCGGCTCTGACCCTTTTCGCAGATGAAAGCGCAGCCAGTGAGACCCAACCTAGGGGCGGATGACATGCCGAATATGAGTCGAAGGTGTCTTGGATCCCATCACAAGCACTCCGATCGTTCTCAGCTTCAGGCAATGCCGGTGTTTGCCTCGCGCTTGATGATGAATTGCACAGAACAATAAGAAACGCTTAGGCTTCCGACCATGTTTAATGTTTTGTCGGCATCACTCCAGACGCGCAAGCAGAACAGTGCTGTACAGTACAGTACTTTTTTGTTGCTTTGCCGAAAAAAAGGCTCAATTTGCTCAGCATTTGGGCTGGAAAGGGTCCAACTCTCTGCGCTTGGACCTCACCGGACGAGCCACTTCCGCTCGTGCCCACTCTTCCACGTCGCTCGTCAACTACACTGCGCATTGCATTCGACCCCTCGCTCCTCTAATCACTCTCACCCACCGCGCCCACACAGTTGCTATCAGACAGCTAGCTGTCCTTAGATTTCCACTCCCTTTTCCCCTCTGACCACCATCCATGTTGAGCGGACTCGCATCACGATCGCTTGCACGTCGCATTCCCCTCCTTAGAGTCTCAACACCTTCTCTACACTCTGCAGCTTACACTCGACGCACCCTCTCATACACTCCCCTCTCATACACTCCCCTCTCATACAATCCCCTCAACATGTCGGCAAGCAACGCTCCCGGATGGTCCACCACTCCCAACCCATACCCCCAAGCTCGCCGCGATGACAAGGCCTCGCTCACCTACAAGTCGGCCGCCCATGGATCCGTCACAGTCCCCGAGCCCTACATCTGGTTGGAGCAGCCTCCTTCCCAATCCCAGGAAACCAAGGAGTGGGTCCATGCACAGGCCAAACTCACTCAGAGCTACCTCGATGGTTGCCAGCCTGATCTGGACATTCTCAAGTCTCGCATCGAAAAGAACTTTGACTTTGCCCGTGTCTCCTGCCCCTCCCTCAAGGGCGATGGCAAGTACTACATGTCTTACAACTCTGGTCTCTCTCCACAGTCGCTCATTTACAGAGCCACCAAACAGCAGGTAGACGGCAATGCCGGAAAGAACCAGCGTGATCCCCTCGGTGACATCTTTTTCGACTCCAACCTGCTCAGTGTAGATGGTACTGTTGCCCTCAGCTTTACCACATTCTCCCACTCGGGCAAGTACATGGCATATGGTATCAGCAAGAGCGGCAGTGACTGGGTCGAGATCTTTATCCGCGAAACCGCAAAACCGTTCAAGCTCGACGATGCTCACTACAATGCGAACGGTACCATCAAGCTGTCCAAGGAAGAGCTCGCCAAGTACATTGATGCCACCGGTGGCAAGGACCGTCTCGAGGACAGGCTCGAAAACGTCAAATTCTCCGGAGCCACTTTTACCCACGATGACAAGGGACTCTTCTACCAGACCTATCCTTCCGCCTCTGTGACTGACAAAGGTACCGAGACAGATGCCAACAAGGATGCTCAATTGTGGTTCCACCGCATCGGCACTTCGCAGTCCGAAGACGTGCTCGTGGTCAGCAAGGATCTCAAGGTGCCCGAGTCCATGTGGAGCACCAACATCTCGCACGACGGTAACTTCCTCATGCTCTACAACAGCAAGGACACCGACACTAAGGAGCGTGTCTATGTGCTGCCTCTCCAGGATCAGGGTCTCAGTGCGTCCAACGAGCTCAAATGGATCCCACTCGCTCTTTCGTTCAAGTACGTGCTCAACTACATCACCAACAAGGGCAATCGTTTCTACTTTATGACCAACAAGGATGCTCCCAACTACCGCCTTGTCTCGGTCGACATTGATCCATCCAAAGCACAGCAAACCAACAACGTTTGGGAGCTGACTGGCGAGGACGCTGAGCTGAAGGATGTCGTCGCAGAGGAAAAGGATGCCCTACTGTCGTCGGTCCAGGTGATCGACCACAACAAGCTGCTCGTCGTCTACTCGCGCGATGTCAAAGACGAACTCTACCAGTACGAGCTCGAGTCTGGTAAGCGTGTCGAGCGTCTGCTTCCCGACTTGGTGGGCACCATTGACCAAATTGCAGCACGACACAAGGATGACCATGCTTTCGTCAAATTTGGCTCGTTTGTCAACCCCGGTCAGATCGTCAGGTTGGACTGGGAGACCAATTCGGCTCCTAACGCTACAAAGGCCAAGCAGACCGCATACTACGACACACAGGTGGAGGGCATCAAGGCGGACGACTTTGTCTCGGAGCAAGTCTTTATCACCTCCAAGGACGGTACCCGTGTACCCATGTTTGTGACGCACCCCAAGACGGTTCAGAAGGACGGATCTGCGCCTGCGATCCTCTACTTCTATGGTGGATTCAATATAAGCATCACTCCAGTGTTCTCGCCCTCGATGATGTCCTGGATCTCATCTTACAATGGTGTTTTGGCGTTTGTCAACTGTCGCGGAGGCGGCGAGTACGGTGACAAGTGGCACGAGGCAGGAACGCTGCTCAACAAGCAAAACGTCTTTGACGATGCGCTCTCTGCCGCCAAGTATCTCCACGAGTCTGGCTATGCGGCCAAGGGCAAGATCATCCTCTCTGGAGGCTCCAACGGCGGTCTCGGTGTAGCGGCATGCATCAACCAGCAGCTTCCCGAGCACGGCATCGGCGCAGGCATTGCCGATGTAGGAGTGATGGACATGCTCAAATTCCACACGTGGACCATTGGCAAGGCTTGGTGTGCCGACTACGGCAACCCTTCAGAGGACCCCGAGATCTTTGACTATGTCAAGAAATACTCGCCCTTGCACAACGTTGACCCGAACAAGGTGTACCCAACGACGGTGCTGGCATGTGCCGATCATGACGATAGGGTGGTACCTGCTCACAGCTTTAAGCTGATGGCAGAGATGCAGCACCAGTTGGCCAACAACCCGAATCCGCTGCTGTTGAGGGTCGAGATCGATGCGGGACACGGTGCCGGTAAGAGCACGCAGAAGCGAATTCAGGAAGCGGCGGAGAAGTACAGTATTGTAGGCAAGGCGTTGGGTCTCAAAATTCGGGAAGAGGGTAGTCGACTCTGATCTTCTGGACTTGGGGCTATCTCTTGAGTATTTGATCTCATTCCAATTTTCCATACCTACCCATTTGTGAGGTTGTGATGTTTCATCATCGCCGTTTTGTGAATGTCTTTGGATGTGTGGTGTTGTCATCCTTCCAGGTCGACGTTTGAAAGTCACGTCACGAGATGCGTGGTTAGGCTTTGAGACGTGTCACGCGTCGCGTAAATTGCACGCTTTATGTGCGGAGAAGTAGCGGCGAGATGTGATTGGATGCTTGCTTTGCTCGCTTTGTTCTGTGTGTGAGAGACCTTTTTTTCTTTTTATTTTTTCATTTTCTTCTGCTGCGCCAGGGTTCATTGTGCACGAGCCAGGAATCGGTTACACAAAGCATTCCTTCCCTTATCCATCCATCCATCCGTCCGTCTTTCTTCATTCAACCATCCATCTTTCCATCCATCGGTTCGTCCCAAGCTTGGACACGGAATACTTCCTACTGTCAACCTTCTTTCGCTTCATCTTTAACATTCTGGATCGAAATCTTTTCTCTCTCCCTCTCAACTCTCCGACATTACGCTCTTTTGTTTTGAAGCGCAGTGACTGGACAAGAAAGCCCCTCACACTACCCATCCATCCTTCGTCACTTCTGACATACACAAAGTTTCCTTAATACACAACACCAATCATGGTCCGCGAAGACACCCTCGACTACGAGCAGCAACGCGAAGCAAACATCCGAGCCAACCACGAGCTTCTTTCTTCACTTGGAATTGCGCCTGCTAAAAAAGCTGCCACTCGTTCCACTCTTGTTGGCGTCAAATCTACTCGCTCAGCAACAGTCGCTGCTAATGGTGGCGCGGCATCAAAGCGTCAAACGCGCAATCCTACGTCCGGCTCAAGTGGGAAATCTGCCACCGCAGCACAGCAGCAAACCAACGAGAATGCGCAAGACAACGAGGAGGCGGAGCCCATAGATGCAGATGGCGGAGATGAAGATTACGAAGCGCAACGGGCAGCCAACATTCGAGCCAATTTAGAGCTCATGATGTCTCTCGGGTTGTATCAGACCTCTGCATCTATCAACCCTAAACCTGCTGCTACGCCCAAAGCTGCACCTAAACCCAAGACCAGCTCTTCTTCTTCTTCTAGTCATGCGGCGATTATGGAGAGACCCAAAAGAATCACGAGAAGAGTCTCACGAATGCTCGATTCACCACGTCAACCTTTCAGCAGTATTAGGAAGATGAAACGTGCTCTTAGTGATGATTTTATCTATCCTTCTTCTGGCAAGCGTTCCCGTCGTCGTGGATCCTACACCCCTTCTGACGAATTCGAATCGGATTCAGACTCAGCATACACTCCCAGCCGTTCCAAACGTTATAAGGGAGGCAATCCGTTCGCACGGCGCTCTCTCAACCCTACTCGCTCCTACAGAGATTCAACAGAACTCCAACGATCGGCTGATCGACTGGGTGTGCGTATTCACGATCCGAAGCGGTTTGGTTCGATTCCTGGAATTCCGGTTGGTACGTGGTGGGAGAAACGTATTCACTGCAGTACCGATGCCGTCCATGCCCCCACCGTCGCCGGCATCTCTGGAGACGCCTCTGTAGGCTGTTGGAGCATCTGTCTTTCCGGAGGTTACGAAGATGATATAGACTCTGGAACCTCATTTACCTATACCGGTAGTGGAGGTCGAGATTTGAAAGGTACAAAGCAGAATCCAAAGAATCTTCGAACCGCTCCTCAGAGCAAGGATCAGAGTTGGGATGGGAAAAATGCAGCTTTAAAGAAATCAGTAGAAACAGGAAAACCAATTAGAGTGGTAAGAGGTTATAAGGGCGCGAACGAATATTGTCCCAAGGAAGGATATGTTTATAGTGGATTGTATAGGGTAAAGAAGGCGTGGATGGAAAGGGGTGCAAGTGGATTTTTGGTTTGTAGGTTTGAGTTTGAACGTTTGCAAGGGCAGGATGTTTTGCCGACTTTTGATCATAGTGTTCAAGACGAAGAAGAGGAGGGGGAGAATGCAAATGAGCAAGAGAAAGATAATGAGGAGGAGGAGGAGGAGGGGGAGGGGGAGGGGGAGGGGGAGGAGGAGGATGATGAAGTAAGAGAAGTTACTCAAAGAGAAATTCGACTTCTTAATCGAATCAAATCCATCTCTTCATCCTCCATCAAAAATCAACCCACTATCGACCTCACCTCACCTTCACCTGAACCTGAACCTTCACCTTCACCTTCACCTTCACCTTCTCCTAATCCTCTTTCCGTCTCTCTCTTGGAATCAACACTAACATCACCTTCACCTCATCCAATCCTTCAAACAAACTCGAAAGATCACCCATTCGATCGTTCTGCATACATCATCATCTCGTCCTCCTCCTCGGATTCGAATTCAGATTCTGATAAAGAAGAAGGTGAAACAGAACAACAACTTGAATTAGAACTTGATCAAAATCCAAAAATAAAACCAACACAAGGTTTGGCAAATAATCAATCTTGGGTTCCCTTTTCTTTCAGTCGATTCAGAAAAAACATCTCATCAATCGTCTGAACCTTTACCATTTCTTCCCACTCTACACTCCTACCGTTACTGTGCTGTACTGTATTTCATACCTTTCAACCAAACCAAAAAAAAAATAAAAAATAAAAAATAAAAAAAAAATAAACTTTGAAATACAGTATATAATATTACTCGTCATCGTCATCATACACCCATTTGAACTCAAACCACTAGTTACACCAACACAAGCTCTCTAACTTTAGCCATACTATGTAATCTTTGTGCAAAAGTCGCACACTCCAATCACCACCCCACCGATTTCCCCCACGACTCAAAACCACACTACACTGGAAAAAATCAACATCTAATCTCGAGTTTCAACCTCCAACCTAACCTGTATCCTTACCAACGTCAATTCAGACATTTCCGGAAATCCATTTCTCCAAAAGGTCTTGTTTGTTCGATGAAAGGCATACTGTATGTGTTTTAATTACGAAAAATCTACTGGTGCAAATCAAGCCGAACAAGATCGTGTCTCTTGATCGGTAATGGATGGATCATTACCAATGAGATTTTTAGAACCATCGATTGAGGTTTGATGATCAGCGACCATATTCACCTCTTTGTTTTCTGCAGAAGGGGTGTCAGCGTGAGAAGGGTTATTGTAGGACGTGGTAGGAGGTGCAGTCTTGTCGGTTTCAGTAGTGGTGATTTGAGGTTCCGAGACTGATGGGTTTGCAACTTTGACTTGCTGCTTTGATTCCTGTTCTCCGGAATCGACAGCTGTATCAAGAGGAGTTGATGTAGGTTGTGCAATGTCTTGACCAGTCGCAGTCGATATGTGAGATTGGCTTCTCGACATTTCCGACTGCTGCTCCTGCTGCTGTTGTTTTTGTTGTTCTTGTTGTACCTCCTCCTCCTCCTCCTCTTGCTCCTCCTGCTGGGCACTCGCCAGCACCTGCACCCCAGTCTGCCGACTCAACAGCTCCGTATACCCCATCCACTCTTCCACCAACTCCTCCTGTCTCCTAACCATATCACCCAACCATTCCCCTATCACCTTTTTAAAATCCAACACCCTTTCCAAATCCAACCTCTCCATTTCATCCTTACACCTTGCCGAAACCGTATCGAACAATCTCTGTGCATCCAACGCCTTTGTCTCTGCCTCTGTCACCTCTTGCAACAAACTCTGAAATTGTGCACCCCCAGAAGACGGATTGGCCGCTTTATACTTATCGAACCTCGACCTAGTTTTCCGCAATTCATCAGCACAGCGTGCAGATTTCGCCCATACCTCGGTCCGAACTTTAAAGGCCTTCCTAACAGATCCAACCACCCGCTCGTATTCATACATCGTAGTCCCTAATTGACGAACATCCGCTTCGGCTTGAACATCTTCCAACTCCATCGCTCGCCGTTTGACTTCGGCTAGACCTGCGAAACAGGTACTGAGCGATCGACTGAGACTGGAGCCAGAAAGGGTGGTGAGGACTTGGGAGAGATCGTGGGTGGATTGTACCATGTGCTTGCGTTGGTTGCTGAGCGCAGAAACGGATTTCACCATGCCTTTGAGCGCGTTTTCGAGAGAATCGAGGTAGATTTTCTGCTCGTTGAACCATTCATCGTTTTCTTCAAAGCTGTAGGCTGACAGTGCACCAGATGAGAGCGAGGATGTTGAAGGAACTACGCTGCCTAGTAGGGCACTGCCCCAGGATTTGTACGTCTTCTGTTCCGGAGTAACGATGGGTCCTTTGACAGCATCGCGCTGCTTGACGTCGGCAGCAAAGTTCTCCGACTCCAAAAAGAGCCGAAAATCATCATCCTGCTGCAAAAGTGGATGGTTGGCGATCTTGTTGATACACGTTTCCAGACCGATCCTCCTCGCCTCGATAAGCTCGGCTGCGAATCGACCGATGGATACCTTCTCGGGTACGGGCGGAACAATGATGCCCGGATTGTTTTGCACCAGGGCGGCATGCAACCAGCGAAAATCCCGATATCGTCTCAAAGAGGAGAACTGCGAAGATCGGAAGGTGGGACAGTCGGTATGGGTGCGGACGGTGTAGACGATATGGGCGGTCATGGGGTCGCCGATACGCTGGGGATCGCCGACTTTGATGGTGAAATTCCAATTGCGGCGGTGAAGTCGTTCGTAGCCTTCACGATCGCGCGCGTCTTGGAGCTGGTCGAACGAGGGACGGTGATACAGGCGGGGTTGCTGCGTTGCAGATGGTGCAGCAGCGGTAGTACTGGCAGTGTACAGGTCGGCGTGGTTACGTTCCGCTTCGGCAGAGCTGCGAGATGGAACGGACGATCCAACGGAGGCAACAGAAGTAGTGAGGTTAGCTGACCCATTTGTAGACACACAACCAGCAGGCGTTGGCGATCCAGTCGTATCTATAGGAAACGCAACCTGGTTATTCCTCGGCGAAGGTTGACCGTATCCGTCCTCATCCGAATCATCCTTGGCGTGGCGCACAGCTGTATCAAGATGTGCTGGACCCGTGAGACTCGACTTTCGGACCGCACCTCCGAACATGGTGCTCTCATCCGTAAGCGAAGTCAACCGAGCAGCACTGCTGGCGCTGAGAGACCTTTGGGGCAGTGTGGAGCCGAGACGCTGCCTCTCGCGAGCAGCTGCAAGGTTGAGTGGGCTTTCCTCTACGACAGAGCCCGTGGGTGTTGCGTCTGTAGCGAGGATTTCGACGGCGGGGTGTTGTGGTGGTGCACTGGAAGTATGTTTGGGGGGAGGCGGGGTGTCGGGGCGATGTCCGCTCTTTATGGAGGAGGGTGGATGCGAGCTGGTGGGTGAGGGTAGGCCAGAGGTAGCTGGTGGGGTCGGTCGAGCTTTGAGTGAGTTGAAGGACGGATGTGGGGAACCGGGTTCGCGATCGGTGCTTGCTTCGCCTACTTCGCTGGAAGGCGGGGCGGAATCGGTAACAGTTTTTGACGCTGCAGACTCTGTTGGCTTGTCGTCGCTTCCGTCTGCTGCGGCGAGTTCCTTATCCGCTTGTTCCTCCTCGGCCTTCTTGTTGCTCTCTGCCTCTTCGGCTTCCTTCTGCTTGCGCGCTTCTTCTTCTACTTGGCGTTGTGCTTTGGCTTGTGCTTCGGCTTGCTCTGCAGCTACTCTCTTTTCTTCTTCGAGCTGTCGTTGTCGTTGCGCTTCCTCCTCGGCCTGACGTTTTTGGCGTTCTTCTTCTTCTTCTTCCTTTCGCCGTCTTTGTTCTGCTTCGGCGGCCAGTTGGGCTTGTTCTTCTTCTACTTTGAGTTTGTACATCTAATCGAGATCAAAAGCAGGAAAAGAGACGCAGAGAAGATGCACAGGTCAGCCAGGGTTCAAGTCTTGGGATTTCTGGTGCTAGTCTGTACATGCGCGACAAGTGGCTTGGACGCAGTAACGAATAAGAGAGACGTCAGAGCATCTCGCGCTGTGCACGTACCTCTGCAAGATAAGGTCTCCACCAATCCTCAAACGAAGTGTATTCGATGGGTACACCGTAGTCTTCGAGCACCGAGGTGTCGAGTTTGCAATGCCTTGGACGAGGCGTGGCGGCCATGGGATCGACTTCGTATTCTGGATCGAGCAAATCGGTGCGCGTATCAAAGCCGACCAAGTTGGCGATTCTGCTGAGTACCATGCACATGTCGTACTTTGTCATGGCTTCCTTGGCGGTAAAGTGGGTGATGGGAGGGACGGGATTGGAAGTGTCGCTGTGGAGGATGGCGAGCTTGAGAATGGCTTTGGCGACATCGGCGACGTTGGTTGGGTATCGGACTGCGTAGGCGTCGCATTTTTTGAGCGAGTTGGAGCCGGCGGGGGGCTGGATAGCGTTGAGCAAGACATTTACGGCGGACTCATCGTTGGTGATGGTCTTTCCGTACAAGACCGGCACGCGAAGGTTGGTGTAGTAGCCCGGCTTGGCATGATCTGCTATTGCGCGCTCGCCTTGAAGCTTGCTGACTCCGTATGCGTTGAGAGGATTGGGGGCATCATCGACCTTGTATGGAGGTTTGGAGCCGTCAAAGACGTAATCGGTCGAGATGTTGATGAGCAATGGTACCTTGTCGAGGCTGGAAGCGAGGGAAGCAATGCTAGCAGGTACGTCGACGTTGATTGCCTGAGACGCGGCTGGGTCGTTTTCAACAATGTCAGGACGACGTTCGGCGGCTGTGTGGATGATGAGATCGGGTTGAAAGTCTCGCAAGCATGCCTCGACAGCGGCTGCATCGGTGAGATCAAGCTTGATGAGTTGTTTGGAAGGATCGGAGCGTGTAAAGGCGAGCGCTTTGGTGTCGAAGCCCTTTTCGATGCATTGCTGGTGGACGGCACGGCCTAGCAAGCCAGATGCACCAGTGATAAGCACCTTCATTGTCCAAGATGGTGGTGATGAGCAGAAAAAGGCCGAAAAAAGGAAGGGCTCTTCAGAGATGAGCTCTGAGCTGTATGCTGCTATGCAGTCCGACGGAGGAGTAATTCGTCACAGTGAGGCTGAAAGTGAAGGTCGTAAGGTAATGTGATGTGATGTGATGTGATGTGATGTGATGCGATGCGATGAGATAGAATGGAATAGAATGGAATGGTGAAAGGTGTGAGGGTGAGAAAAGTGTCAGGTCTCAGGGTGCACCATTCGACTGTCCATCCGTGCATCCAACCAACACACACGCTTGGAAATCTACCCAAAAACAGGTCCGAGAGCCGCTCAGCTCCACACACCACACCTCTGAAAAATCAGCGTGGGCGACAAGCAGAGTCATTCATGTCCTTCTTCACTTCAGCTCAGCTCAGCTCAGCTCAGCACACATGCTCTTGCTCTTTTCCGTCTTCTCCATTTCCTCTTTCCTGACCATTGGACATAGACCAGAGTCTCCGAGATATAGACTACACATAGACCCAATATGTCGACAACCACAAAAAAGAAGCCTATTGCTCACATCAAGGCTGTCCTCTTTGACATGGACGGTCTGTTGATCGATTCAGAAGGCATCTACACAAAAGTCGTCAACGATATCCTCAAGCCCTATGGAAAGGAGCAGACCTGGGAGATCAAGGCTAACCTGATGGGAAAACCTGAACGTGAGGCTACATGTAAGTGTCATTTCCTTTCAATTCAAGCGCGACTCGCACCACTGACTCTTTGCCTCGCCATGCTGGTGCAACAGTGACACTCCTCTCTTCAGTCTGGCCACCCACCAAACAAGGCGAGCTCTACGGTCCCGATTGCCCTTTTGACATTGACAACTTCCTCAAAGACCGCAACCAAGTTCTTCTAAAAGCCTTTGAACAAGTTCCTCAAATGGCAGGAGCGGCTCGACTCGTACAACACCTCCACAAACACAACATCCCCATCTGTGTCGCTACTGGAAGCAAACGCAAGAACTACGACATTAAAACTGCCAATCACCCTGACCTATTTGGTCCTTTTGCCCAACGTGTCATCTGTGGAGACGATCCCCGCTTGAACCGTGGAAAGCCTCATCCCGACATTTTCTTGCTTGCCGCACGCGAAGGATTGCTTAGCAACCACCCTAACCACCAAGCGACAAGGGAAAAGCTTGGACAAGAATGGACAAACAGTCTCAGACAGATGGGTGAACACTTTGACCAAGTTCATCATCTCAAGGGAGGAGAATCAAGCATTTTGGTCTTTGAGGATGCTAAACCTGGTGTACAGGCTGCTAAAGCCGCGGGTATGCATGGTAAGTATCACAAACAAACAATTGAGTCAAAAAAGGTGCTATACACTGATCATGTTATCGTTTTCATCTGATTTTTTCTTCTCGTAATGCTACTCTGAAACAGTGGTATGGGTCCCCGATCCGAACCTCAGAGCTCTCTACCCAAATGAAGAACTAGGCGCCTCTCAAACTATCAACTCTTTGCTCGAATTCGATCCCACCGATTGGGGCCTTCCTGCCTTTGAGGATTCCCAGTAGGTGCCCATTACATTTTACACAAATACACCTAAAGCGCCTTGCACTGGATATACATGACATCAAGTTTCTTTTTAATCAAACTATCAGGAGTGTAGGATATATAGAATACATATATGTGCGTTTTGAGAGAGACACGGAGAGAAGAATGTCGTAATGTTTTCCGGAATGGCTAGACTTGGGGGATTCTTCAGGAGCGCTCTGAAGATCCATGCTTTTAAGAAATTAATAGCTGGTTAAATGCAAGAGGGACGTCTATGGAGAATGTTGATTCTTGTGGGACAATTACATGCCGAGCATGCCGTTCATTGCGTTACCGACGTAGGCCATGGGCTTGATGTTGGGATGCGGCTGTGCTTCGAATACGGTCCAACCGATGCTTCCCTGGTCATCGATGCGTGCAAAGGCGCCCAAGTTGCCGGTCGAATCGCAGTAGTTGGGAGCTGAGAAGATGGTACAGCATCGACCCTCGTGCTCCTCTTCGTATCCGCCCATGCGCACCTCGTGACTTCGCAAAACGGCCGTGATGCCGTTGAGCTCACACCAAGCTTTCGTAATGTCGGGACCGAAACCGAGACCAACACCACGTTTCGAAGGACCACGTCCAGGTGCCGTCTGTGGATCACTCCACAGCAACTCCATCATGAGACCTTCTTGACCAGGTTGGCCAATCTTGAAGCGATCAATGGCGCGAATGTCGTCGAGCGTGACATTGTCCTTGGAGAAAAGACCTCCGTGGACGACAAAGAAGCGCTTCAGTCCGCTGTCCTTGGAAACGATGGGCTGGCGCTGCGCAATCGAGAACGAAGCTGGCAGCTCATCACCGGTGAGAGGAGGCTTGGTGGCGGTGATGAGGGTTGCAAGTGGCAAAGCGATAAAGACCTGAGTAAAGAGCTTGAAGGTGAGATCGCCTCCGAATTTGGCCTTGCACTCGCCTTCAAAACCGTAGACCTTGTTCATCTCGGACGTCTCATGGTTGCCACGGTTGATGAGGGTGGTCTTGGGGTAGAGCCACTTGTATGCAAATACGGTGAGGGCGATCTCGACCGACCAAGAACCACGGTCGACAAAGTCGCCGTTAAAGAGGAGCGCATGCTTCTCGTCCGGGGTGCCGGTCTTGTTGAGCAGATGAATGAAATCGAAGAATTGGCCGTGAGTGTCACCGATGACGTCGATAGTGGTACCTTCGGGCACTTGGTAGTCGACCAGTGTAGGTTCGTGCTGAAGAGCGCGGAAGGCACCGAGGATGATCTGCCACGAGTAACGGTTGTGCAACTTGCCGCCGTTCTTGAAATGCTCGATCATGTCGTTGATAAACTTTTGATCAATCTTGCCGAGATGTTTGGTGTCGGCATCGTCACCATCAGCAATGCGAGGGCCAGTGTACGAGTCGGGAACAGTAGTGCCGCCGGTTCCTTCCTTGAGGTTGTTCTCTACCGTGTCTGCAGCCTTGACACCTTCCGAGACCTTGATGGCCTTCTCAAACTCGAGACGGCGAATGAGCTTGACAGTAGCTTCGAGCTGTGCTTTGACAGAGGCATTCTTGGGTTCGAGCTGTACGACCATGCGCAAGTCTGGCAAAGCGGACTTGGGATCGAGAATGCTGAGATGAGCGCTGGCTCTACGGAAGTAAGCTTTGGAGAACTTGGAGTCGAGCTGGATGGCTTTGGTGGCGTCTTCTATTGCGAGACCGTGCTGCTCGAGTTTGAGCTCACATGCTGCGCGGTTGCTGTAGAAGGCGGGAACAGAAGGGTCGAGGGCGATGGCGAGAGCGTACTGATGCTTGGCTGCATCGTACTGTCCAGCGACGAAAAGCTTGTTTCCAGCATCCTTGTACTCTTTTGCCTTTGCCTGTCTCTCTTCAACGGGGAGAGCAATATCCTCTTTGGATGGCGAAGGTGGAACGTCGGCTGAAGTGGCGGAAGCTTGGTCGAGATGCGTCACGTCAGATCCAAGCGAAGAGACGGAAGAGGCGACGGGCGAAGATGGTGCAGTCGAGCTGCTCGAGGACGAAGACTCGGCATGTGCTGGTGTTGAAGACGACATTTTGTTCTATCAGGGATGACGATCAGGGATGACGATCAGGGATGAAAGTGCAGTAAAGGAGTCGATGCGGATGTTGCGATAATGCTGAGTTGGAGATCGGAGAGGAGGGTGACTGCTCCGTTGCTGTAGTCCAGTAGATCCGATGACAATGATGGCCTGAGCCTCAAAAGCGTGGCAATCGTAGTTGCGTTTCCTCTCGGATCAGTGCCGATGCGGGCTGATCTGGAATGGTCTGGTAGCAGTAACTTGATACAGTGTATGATGGCGTATCCAAGAGATGGTACAATAGCATAGAGATGCAAGACACAGCCATGCTGTCTTTCGGTTGAATGCCGATTCGTGTGACCAAGATTTCTAGAAGGGCCTCTGCGCCTCTCTCTCTCTCTCTCTTTCTTTCGTTCTTTCTTTCTTTCTTTCTTTCTTTCTCTCTCTCACGGGACAGCCGACACTGCTCCTTTCGTTGATGAGAGAAAGCTTTCAAAAAGAAATCTTAATTTTGTTAACCTTTGAACCTAACAAATTTCCAGTTACCTCCACAACCGCAACAAAACTGCGCAGCCCAACCCAGCGCGGCTGCGCTTTTTCTTTGGAAATTTGGCAACACAAAGGACCCTGAGTGTGATTCACAGCGGTGCGCCAAACCAACACCTCTCCACAAGCTCATCATCCTACCCTTTGACATCGTCTCAACCGAGCCTTCTCTCCACACCATGCCAGTGGCTGTCATCTCTACACTCTCCCAGTAGGCCACCCTCAAGAGATTCTAGGCATGATCTGATCCTGATTCATCCAAGTAGACCATTCTTAGGAGTATTGACAACAGCCCACGTTTATCCTTCTCTTCAATAATCGAGTCGCAACCAATGCTCTAATTTCCTACAGTACACGCAGCGGCACCGACGGTCGCGGCAAACGCGAGCTCCATGTCTCGAAACGCCTCCTCACAGCCGCAGTCGTCGCGCTCACGAGCTCCTTCCGATGCTGCCAGTGCAGCTCGCTCTCTCAACTCTGGCAATCGAAATGACCTCTTTCGTGGCTCATCGCCTTCATCCGAGACACGTCTATCAGCCTCAACACAACCTGCACCTTCCTCCTCGTATCGTGATCGTACCGCCAACAGGGAGATTCGAGACGATCTGGAAGAAGCCGCTGCACGCAGAGCTCGGCGACAGAAGCGGAGAGAGGAGGAGGCGTATCAAGTAAAAGGGTGGGAGAACCTGTATGGAGGTGGTGGAGGCAAACCCGTTTTCGCCCATACCAAGCCCGCCAATCATCAACAGGCCCAACCCAGCAGTACAGCCTCCTATTCCACCAACAAAGCCGCCGCCAAGCACTCCACCAGCTCCAGAGACAGATCCGCATCCACACAGTCACAGAGCACATCCAGCAAAAAAGTATCATCGTCCAGCCGTTCAGAGAGAGCATCGGGCTCTCAAATTCCACCGTCGACGGCACCTGCACGGTCTACCACCTCAACGGCAAAGTCTTTTGCAACAAAGAAGCGCAAGGCCCCTTCGCCCTCTCCCACACCTTCCTTCCGCAAAGCTGGAGCCGCTACACTTCAGCCACAAGTCATCCCAGAAGAACAAGACTCGGATGACGACTTTGAAGTGGTCGGATTCAGTGGACCGGCCGCAAAACGTTCGCGCATCAACAGTGACTCTGCTATCGTCGTCAAAGCTTCCCCTTCGCCAAATCCACCACCGCTCAAATCGTCGCAGCCAACACAGTCTGCTCTGCTTAGGCGATCCATCAGCCGAGCCCCTTCGACAGCGCCACGCAATTCCCCGGCAGCACAGTCAGTGCAGTCAGAGAACCCTAGACCACCCTCCGCTTCAGCTTCGGCCTCAGCTTCAGCATCCACGAGCCGGGAACCATCTCAATCGCATGGATCCCGCGCTTCAAGCGCATCCTACAAGAGTGGCCCTCCCAAATTGACGCCTCAAGACGTCGAGAATCTCACAAAGAGCGCCTACGACGCATTTACGCAGGGCGTGTCCTTGGCCGACCATGTCGGCAACGTTGTCCGCGTCTACTCTGGCCTACTCAGCACCACTCACCCCGACTATCCAGCCGTGGAGCAGTTCCGACGCAAGCTTACCGATCTCGGCCAACAGTTGACCATCAATGACATTCGTCTTGCTACGCCAACACTGCCCTCTCGCTTGGCTAAGCGCTTTGCTCCAGTTCTGTCGGCCTACATCAAGTACCTCAAGCAGGGCCGTAATGCAGAACAGAGCAACACTACCGCCACACCATCAGAGGCATCCGCTTCTGGGACGACAGCAACTGCTACCGCAGCTGCAGTTACCGCTGAAAAGTCCGCTGGTGCAGTCGAGACAAGTACCACCGCTCGTGGTCCTGCTGAGAGTCCTGCCGAAACCGTTCAGGCACAATACCCCCTTGTACGAGCCAACGAAGCTTCCTCTCATTCTGAAAAGGTGAACAAGCCAGCTTCTGCGCCTGAACACGCTGCAGTCTCGTCTGGATCCGCACAAAGTGTCACCGTCGAGTCGGCTCCAGCTCACTCTATTGAAGAACCGAGACTAGAATCCATGGAATTAAATACCGATGCCATGCAAGTCGATGCTCTTATCGACCTCGGGGCTCAGCACGACGAGATCCATGACACAGATATGGCTGTTGCTGGCGCAGGCCGTGCATCCACCGTCGGCTCGGCAGGCTCACCTCAAGCGTTTGGCACGCCTCCGGAGGAACTGGCGGAGTCCGAACAGCCCAAACAGCCGGCAGGGGCTCAGGCCGAGGCTGTGACTGAGGCCGACGAGCTCCGAGATGCTCAACATCCTGCAGAGCCCGAGGAGCCAGAGGAAGAGGAAGAGGACGAGCTTGTTGACCAGTTGGCTGACGAGCTGGCTGACGAGCAAGTTGACAAACACCTTGACGACGAAAGTGCACTGCCAAACGATGACGTTGAGCCGAGTGATGATGCTCAGCCGACCGAGGCCACACATGCGCCCGATGCCGCTCAGACTTCAGCTGGAAGGCCGACAATGGCTGACGATAAGGCAGTCGAGAAGGAGCAGGGCACGGCACTCGATCAAGAAGCAGCTAAAGAATCGGCAACAACCCAAAATCAGGCAAAAAGACAAGAAGCTGGTCAGATTGTTGCCGATGATCAAGTCACCGACGAAGAAGTGGTCAGCGCACGGACATGCCCGCACGCGCAAACAGACGAAGGCAACCTAGCGGACGGAGATAACACGACCGAAGTGCACATCCAGGCATTTGGAGATCATCAGGTTGACAAGGATCGCACTACGAGCACAGGTGTGAACGGCGCTAGTATACCCGTGGCCGACACCAGTGCAGTGATTGAAGATGAACAGGCCCTTGAAGCCAACATTCTTGGCTCTGCGATCGCAGAGTCCTCGACCTCCGCCCCAGTGCAACCGGAAGAACGCGAACACGGTGCCTCTGGTGGAAAAGAGGTCGGACAAAGCGAACAGCAGACAACGCAGGAGACCGAGCAGCAGGTTGAGGTGCAGGTTGAGCAGGAGGCCGAGCAACAACGACAAAATGAGCACGCGGCTGAGCAGCGATCCACGCCACAAATTGGGCAGCAAGACCAGCAGCAAGATCAGCAGCAAGGACAAGAGCAAGCTCAACAGCAAGAACAACAGCACCAAGATGCGCCTGGTATCTACGCTGAGTCCGAGGGCCAGAACATCGAACAGCCGCCCCCTGGAGCGCTCGAGCCCGCCACAAAGCCGCAACATGGCAATGCAGGCGAAGCAAATGAAAGCCTTATGCATGACATGCAGACATCGGAAGAATCTGCCGTAGACCAAGTCGCATCCGCCGTCAATGAGGTCGAGCAAGCTCTTGCAGCAAACGCTGGCGCACAGCCTGCCCCGCAAACTATCGGCACAGAACCCAACCAGCCTGCCAACGAGCTTGCCCCTGGTACCAGCAGCGCACAGATTGTTCAGGCGCCGGCCTCAACAGACGAGACCGCCTTGCCTGCCGCCGTTTCCTCGACTGCCAGAGCGGAGAGTCCTATGACCACGCCACTGGCATTGGCACCATCGGCGGCTCCAAAATCAAGCTTGGCAGAAGGAGATATGGCGACTCAGACAGCAGGCTCGAACGCAGATCAGCACATGCAGGATTCAATGGCATCTGGACAAGAACCTTTTGCACCCGTTCAAGCTGAGCCGGCACAGCAGGTCTCCGCAACCCCAACTCCTTCCGACTTGGATGCTACCAGAGAAGCAAGGGCATCGTCGCTACCAATTACCGCACAGTCAGAATTCCGCTCCTTGAGAAACATAGCACAGGACCCCATTGCGGAAGGTCAAGCAATACCCGCCGTTGAAGCCGTCGCAGATCAGCAGCAGTCTTCTGGTTCAGCGGGCGGCCGCGATGCAGCCTCTGAGCCTCCGACTTCTCAGGCGCAAGCTGGAGCAGGCCCGAGCCATCCTGCCGCTACTATGAAAAGAGTTCCTCGCAACAAATCCAGGACGATGGACGATCGCATGAAAACGCTACTTAGCAACCTCGCCAACGCAATCAATCGCGAATCATCCTTTGGCACGATCCAAAAGCTGAAACCGCTCAAAGTCGGCCTTTCAACCCCGCAGACAATCAAGGATCTCACCGAACATTGGCAAGATCCGGCCAAGATGATTCCGTGGGACTGTCTGCAAGAGATTGGGCCCAACATCTTGCACAAAAATGCTGGCAAGTACATGGACATGTCGACGCACGAGCTCATGGATCGGGTGTCGAGCAAGCCGGCGGCTAAATATCTCTTGGACAACGTACCGGAGAGGGTGATGACGCGAGCGCTGATGGAGTTTCCCCGAACTCCTCATATGATCCACTGTTGGGGCGACGAGACGGCCAAATGGTTCGCTTCCAGGGGCATACAACGGCCGAAGAACACACAGCCCGAGTTCAAATATGCTGATGGCGGAGTGCATATTGCAACAATGACAGCGCCAAGTTCTTCGGCTTCGAGGGCATCTTCAACGCAGTCAACAGCCTCGGCCTCGCAGCAGCCCAGCGTGCACGAAAGAAGTATAAAGCTCGAGTCGAGCAGGACGCCTACGTTAGCACCATCCACGATGCGAACGCAATCGAACCCTGCTACACCTAGCAATGCTGTTCCTACAAATGTACCAGCTGGTCCATACATTGTCCAGCAGCCGCATCCGCACATGCCGCCGCCTTCGATTTCTCCGGCCTCGTCTAGCACCTCATCGCATCGTCCAATGCTCGAGATTGGCTCGCAGGTGCTTGCAGCGCACATCGCGCAACAGTATCAATCGGCACATTTCCCTGTTCCACCCGCCCAGCCTGAGCCTGTTCAGCAACCACTGACCGTGCCGCCAGCGCAAGCATTTGTCTCCCGGAATGAGCAGCAGATGCAGCAGCAGCGGGAGGACGCGGCGCAAGCATTTCGTTGGAGTGAGCAAGCCACAATGGCCGAGAATCTCCAACGAAGGATGCAACAGCAACAGCGACAGCAACAGCAGCAGCAGCAGAAGCAGGCCGAAGAACAACGCAAACAAGCTGAAAAGCAACGATTGATGCAAGTCCAGGAGCGGCTTCGACGAGAAGCCGAGGAAGAGCGACGTCAACGAGAGCAGCAAGCTGAGCAGCTTCGATTGCAGCAACTCGAACAGCAGCGACTTTTGCAGCAGCAGCAACAGCAGCAAAGTGCGATCAGGCAAGCCGTTATAATCAAGCAAACCGTGGATGGAGTCTTTTCTGGACTTGTTGCGGATTGTTTGTCGTTTGCCGAGCATGTGATTGGGTCTAGAGGGACGGATGAGGTGACGAGCCGCGATCATTTTTCTGAAGCCGATGTGCTACATGTGGTCAACTACGTTGTTGGTGTTTACAAGCGGGAGGTTGATTCGGAACGCTCGCAGGGACGTGAGAATTTGCGAGCTGAGGAACGGTATGCTCGAATCCTCAAGCTGAAAGCTGCCGCCGAGCAGGTGATTAGTCTCACCCGGACGTTGCTTGGTATCAAGATGTGTTTGAATGAAGCCGTCTCGGAATCGTTACGAACGAAGGGGGTGGCTGCGACGGATCAGTGGTTGGAGATGCTTTTCACTTTGCCGCGGTGGGGGGTCATTCGGGATCATTTGCTGCGCGATGAGAGCACGAGGGCAGGGGTGGCTATGCTGTCGAAGGTTGAGAGGAATATACTGTTACAAAGGCAGATTGATCTGTTGAATAAGGAGTTGGAGAGTACGTTGGAGAGGATGATGGAGATTAATGAGTTGGTTGGACTTGTAGATGGGGATGGTGGACAGGTGGAACAGGAAGGTGAAGTAATGTTGAGGAATGAATGCTTTCAGATTGCGGGGATCTGTTGTAAACATGTTATCGGCATTTTGGGTGAAGCTCAAGGTTCATCTTGATACTATACTCAAGCTTCGCATCTTCCCATTCAGTCATGAAAACTACCAATGTGATACGGTCAAATGCATGTCGTGTCAATCAATTGGGAGACAGGTTTTGATTCAATTTCACACCTTTGCCATGGTCAATTCATCAGCAGCGAGCGATATCTTTTGGCCGTTTACGATTCACATCCACACATCCACACACGCAGGTTCTTGGCACGCACAATCCACACAGTACAGTATAGTACGAGTTTTTACATGATATTGAGTGAAAGTGGAAAGGAAAAACCAAAATTTTTCCTCCTGTATCTACTTTTTATCACTGACCAATACCACAAATGCTCAACTCTCTCATTTCCTGAAGTACGGCTTCTACCTGTTGATCCAATTGACCGTCTGCATAATCTTCCCTTACGCCATCTGCAAAGAACCTCTGAACCCCGCCCAATTTTTCATAACCATCCTCGGCGAATTTGGCCTGCATTCTAACCATGGCTTCAAAACTTGGATCCAAATAAGGTATTCTCAAATCGACGAGTTGAGGTAATTCGGTTTTGATCTGATCGTCTAAAGCTTCAAAGATGACTCTTGCGTCTTCGAGTTCCTTTTCTGCTTTTGGAAGTTTTGTAGGATCGTCCGATGGTTTGTCGACAAGTTTACGATGTTTGGAGCGAGCGGCGTCGTAGTCGAGGAGTTTTTTGTTGCGTTTTTCGATGATCTTGTTAACTTCAGGAAAGTAGGAGGCGAGTTTTCCGATGGGTTCCAGGACGGTTGCTCGATAAGGGGCGTCGATTTCTTTGGCAGTTTTGGTGTCTAGTTCGTCGACGGCGCGACGGTAGGCGTTGGCAGACATGGCTGCATCGGAAGAGTCGGTGTAAAATCCATCCACTGCTTCGGCAATACGAGATTGGGACGAGGCGAGAGATCGGATAGCGTCGAGATAGGCTTTGGCTTCTTTTTGAAGTGAGGTGACCTCACGTTCCAGAGTGCGGTATTGTTCTTCGGTAGAGTTGAATTCGGAATCGACAGTACGTTCGACTTGACCAGTTTTCTGCATCAGAGTCGTACCCGCTCGGTTGATAGACTTTTTAAATCCTCCCCACGACATTGTTGCCAGCTTGTATAGGGTGGAAAGAGGTGTGGTGGTTGCGATTTGAAACTGGAGAAACGTGAAGTTGCAAAGGTTGTGTGATGCTGCAGCGGTTCGTGTGACAGTGTTTAGTTTGGATATGCAAGGTATGCAAGAACTGTGTGCTGTGTGTAGCAAGTGATGGCTGATCGTGGTCAAGACGGTGATGGTGATGATAGGTCGCGATGGTGGTCAAGCAACAAGGTGTACAGTCTGTGCGGCAGAAGGCCGGATTCGCTCTGAATGAATTTGAATTCGGTTGGATCTGAATTCAATCTGTATTTGGATGCTGGGTAAGATGGATTGAAATCGGAAAGCCTCCACTTTGAACTGAGTTTGGCCGTCTGGCTGCACTCGACTGGGCTGTGCACGGATACAGAGGCTGCGCTGCCCCTTGACGATTCTGGACCCTTGAATCGCCATCATCATCATCATCATCAACATCTTGATCATCATCGTGTTTAGACCTCCTCTCCTATCACTCGACTGCTCATCCCCACTACGCGACTTTTTGCCATCCTCCTGATCGCAATCCTCGCATCGATTGATACAGCTACAAGCGCTGCGTACCCTAGCACACTACTTGGACTGCCCCTCGCGCAGCTTCGATCACGATGAATCGTCTATTTGGCTCCAAAGCCACGGTGCCCAAGCCCACCCTCACATCCGCCATAGCATCCACTGAATCCCGCGCAGATTCTGTCGAGGTGAAAATTCGCAAGCTCGACGCCGAGCTGACGCGTTATCGCGATCAAATGCGCAAGATGCGCGATGGTCCTGGCAAGTCGGCCATCCAACAACGTGCCCTTCGTGTTCTCAAACAGAAACGCCTCTACGAAAACCAACTCGCTCAACTTCAACAGCAATCCTACAACATGGAACAGGCTACCATGACCACCGAAAACCTGCGCAATACCATGGCCACCTTTGATGCCATGCAAACCGCCAACAAGGAAATGAAAAAGACCTATGGCAAGATTGATCTAGCCAAAATCGAAAGTATGCAGGATGAAATGGAGGATTTGATCGAAGCGGCAAATGAAGTGCAAGAGACGTTGGGCAGGAGTTATGGCGTGCCCGATGAGGTGGATGAGGAGGATTTACAGGCAGAGTTGGATGCGTTGGAAGAGGATGGTTGGGGTGAGTTGGAAGGTGCTCAAGGCGAAAGTGTGCCGAGTTATTTGCAGAGTAATAACGAGTTGCCCGACTTTGTGGATGAATTGCCGAATGAGGGACAGAGGGTGGGCGAGAGTGCTGAACCTGGAGAGGCTTTGCGTGCAGCGTAATACATGGCCGTGGACCAGATTTGATCGCTTCTACCCCTTTGGCTGTTTGGTAGCCATCCATCTTGGCCTGCGCAGGATCAAGTTATCAGCAAGCTTTCCTCAAACGCATCCCTCGCAATCTGTCACCCCATTCTTGTACTTGTAACTCCACACTGCGGCAGAAACAATAACGAATGTCTGCCGTTCACATGTTTGATCTTGCACATTTTGGTTGATGAGCACAAGCTTCGTCTTGTACACGCAGCAAGTGTAAGAGACAGCCATCTTTCGACTGCAAACGAGATTTCAGGCTGTGGATTGGTGTTTGAGTAACTGCTATGAAATTTTCATAGCCACACTGGAAGATGAGCAGCGACGCTGTTATTTTGATTGACACGGTGTTGGTTGTTTAGATGGACAAGTAGTTGTGGGTGGAGGTATTTGGGATCAGGGCAAAGTGTATCCTCCATCGATCAAAGAATCGCTACCTGTTTGGTAGGAAGAAGCGTCGCTAGCCAAGTATAAGAATAAACCTTTGATCTCTTTTACATGGCCTTGTCTACCGAGTGGTGACATTCTGTAAGCTTCATTGATACATTTTTCACTCGCACCTAATTTGGTATCGAAGAAACCGGGACTGACAATGTTGACTCTTGCGAAATGTCTCCATTCTCTTGCTAGAGATTTGCCCATATGGGTTACAGCAGCTTTTGTAGAGTTGTAAACGGGTTGATCAACTGGAACGTTTACAATGTGAGCTGACATGCTTGAGGTGATGATGAGATTTCCTTTGCCTTGACGTTGGAAGATTTCTCCGACATATTTTGCGCAGTAGAAGACTCCGTCTACGTTGACTTGCATTTGACGTTTATATTCCTCGATGGTTTGTTCGAGGATGGGTTTGGAGATGGCCATACCTGCGTTGGCGATGAAAACGTCGATTTTGCCAAAATCAGCAAGGACCGCATCGAGGGTGGAGCGGACCTGAGAAACTTGGGATACTTCGCATTGATAGGCTTTGGCACGGATGTTGTGGGTTTTGGATAGGTGGGTGGCTTTTTCAATGGCAATGGCGTTAGAGTTGTACCAAAGGCAAACGTCGGCACCTGCTTCAGCAACTGCTTCGATAGCGGCATAGCCGAGTCCATCACTGGCACCAGTGACGACTACGACTTTACCTTTCATACTGAGTTGCTCGAGTACATTGGTTGGAGTCGAAGGGACAGGGTTGGGTTTTCGAACTGCAGCGCAGTCTTGAATGGTCATTGACATCTTGAGCGATTATCCTTGAAGGAGGGGAAGAAGAGTTGGAAATAAGATGTGGTGTTGGGGTGAAAGAACGATGTTGGAGGTTCAGAAGAAAGCAGAGAAACAATGTCAGAGGCACTCACTTGTACTTTTGACTCAACCTCGTCCTCCAACAAGCAGCCAAACCAAAGTCGAAACACAAGAGAGATTTCCGAGGCAACAACCATCGTCAAAAGGACCCATTCATTGTCTGTGTCTGTGCGCTGACAAGAACATACTTGTAGCTTGAGTGGGCTGCCAAACTGGCCGCCGGCGACCTAATCCAGTTGGACAAGAGAGGAATTTCCTTTTTGGGCAGTCGGCAATCGGTGAATTCGGCGTCCATTTACGCCGATGTGCGGAGCATCCCCACACACACATACAGTAACTTATTCACCCAAATCACTGCACTTTGGTCAAGGTTTTTGGGTCAATTGTCGACGTGGACAATGCACCGCATTCTGCTAGTGAATGTTAAAGCCAAGTTCAGTTAGCGCCTTTTTTTGGACATGATCTACAGTATAGAGCCTAACCAACATTGAAGGGTACATTGGCGCAAATGGCCGCGGATCATGCGCGAGAAAATTGGCTCGTGCCATGTTTCCACACATTCGCCACCTCCTCCATCACTGTACAGTATCATACAGTACTTATCTTTTGACATCTTCCTTCACACATCAACATATCCACCAAACACCACCACCAACAACAACAACACCACCATCTCTCCCAAAATGCCAATCATCCACATTGTCAGCCTCAAATACAAAGATTCCATCTCAACATCGCAACGACAAGAACTCTTTTCTGAATTGAACAATTTTCCAACCCAATGTCTATACCGCGATGGTAAACCATACATTGTAGATTTTAAAAGTTCCACCAAAAACATCTCCCCAGAAGGTGCAGGGAAAGGATTTCATCATACATTCGTTTCAACTTTTCCAAGTTCAGATCATATCAAGTGGTACTTGGAACACGATAGAGTGCATCTCGACTTTGTGGTAAGTTGATCCAAAAAAAAAAAAAAAAAAAAAGTAAAAGGGTTTATTCATACTGACAATGCTCGTTTTGAGTTGCGTCTGAGTAGGAAAAGGTCAAACCGGCTCTCGAAGATCTGTACATCTACGATTTTGAGGCTTAATCTTCATCTCAACATCCAAACAGCACACATCTGCATACCAGACTTGTCCAATGATTGGATTTCCACGCACGTCACATGGTGATACAGATACAATACATCACGAAATTTCATCCCATCGCATCCGCCTTCTACAGCCTAGGTCCGCGCACGAATCGACGAGCCTCCCGAAGAAACACTTCTCGTTTGACCCTTGCCCGACGCTGAAGCCCTAGTCAACGCTTCCCTTGTATTAGTAGCGTTCGAAAGTGGACGTTTTGCACTGGCGCTTGCTTGCACCGCTGCCGCTGTAGCTGCCGCTGCCGCTGTACTGCGACTGAGAGAAGCAGCAGTGGGACGAGTTACAGAGGAAGTCGAACCAGAGACGATTCTTCTCGAGCTCAAAGCTGGAGTTTTTGAAGCGCCCGAGACGGAACGTGGCTTTTGACTCTCGACGAATTCTTGCTTCTCCCGTGTAGATAGGCGGCGTCGCGATTGTGCTCTTTCTACAAAAGTGGTAGGCTTGGTCTCTTTTGCGGGAGCGATGGAAGGCGAAGCTGACTTGGAAGAAGAGGAGAACGACGACGAGGATGGCTCCTCTGCTCGTGCTCGTTTCGAGGCTCGCGGCGAGGTTTCGTCGGTTCCTTTCTTGGCAGAAGAAGAGAAATCTGAGATGCGACGGCTGGCTTTCTTTTGTGTGATGGTGGTGACTTCGACCGCCTCCTCCTCGTTCTGCTCATCGTTGGCGGGTGATGCCTCCTTCTCTGCAGCTTTGCGCTTCCGACCCTCTGATGGCTGTGCCTGTTCCCCTTGTTGCTCTTGGACAACAGCAACGGCTTCGTCCTTTGAGCTACCCCCAGAAAGCCTTGATGACCGACGCGGAGCCGCCGCTGCTACTGCATCTGACTTCTTCCCCACCTTTCCAGCCTTCCCTGCCCTGCTGTTACTGAAGCCAAAGATTGCATCGAGCTCTGGATTGTTTCCCGCACCAAAGCTCAACGCCCCCGCCTCTGTCGGCGTTTCCTCCTTCACCGAGGAAGAAACCTCCGCGCTCTCACTGGCAGTATCCGCCGTGCTTGACAGTGACGGCACTTCGACGTCTTCAGCGACTACAGAGAGGCTGCCGAGTTCGGTTCGAAGTTGCTGGTCTCGAGCGTGGATCTGGGCTATTTCGGCTTCGTCGAGCCGTTTGAGCGACGTTACGATGGAACAAGTAGGTGCGAGGTCGCGCTCGGTTCCAAGTCCGCGAGCTTGCGCTTCGAGCATCTGACATCGTTGGGTCAGTTGGGCTCGTTCTTGTTCTGCCACTTGCAACGCCAATTTGAGCGATTCTGCTTGCTGTTGTGTCGCCTCGAACGCCGCGATCGTTGCCGCGTCGCTCGGTGGTGAAGTAGCGGACGCCGACGCTTGATCGAGCATTTCTCGTGCACGACGTTCAGCATCGGCAATCTTTTTCGCCTCCTTCTCTTTCCTAGCCGCATTCTGTTCCGCCACAGCCACCTGTTTGACCAGCTGGGCAAGCTTCTTCTCCAACTCCACTTTCTCCCTCTGCCAATCCACACGTTGAGAGGCACCACCGTTGGACGATCCACAAGAGGCTGCAATGGCAGCAGCTGCAAGCGATCCCACGTGCGCGGGGCCGTTGTTCTTGTTGAGCGAGAGCCTGACATCGTTTTGCAAATCTTGTTGGATGTCGTGCTCGAGTTTGGAGGACCAGGCGTGTTCGCGTAGCTCGGCCGACATACGTTGGGCTTGGGTGGCTTGGTGGACGGTCCGCTCGGTTCGTAGATTTAGTAAGGACTGGACGTGGGAGCTGATGGCCATAGAGGTGATCTCAAGTGCACGTAAAGCTGGGTGCTGTGTCTTGGTGGAAGATCCAGAGACGAGTGTGCCGGTGGCTGTAGAACGGAGAGTGTCGTTGGCTGGGAAAAGATCTCTTTGGAATAGCGGTCGGTGACCCTCTAGCCATGCATCTGAAAGCGAAGAACGCTTGGATGCAGCCATGGCGTTCAGACTGCTGGATGAGGCAGATCGTGAACCGCTAGCATCCCCGTTCGACTTGGATGCGGGAGAGGCGTCCCTCTTGGCGGCATCTTGTTCCTCGGCCTCGACCATTTCCACCAGCTCTTGATCCGCACGGCGAGCTGCATTAATCGCTTCTGTAGCAAATCGCTTCAGAGCCTGGTTGTACTCTACGAGGTGTGCGCGCTTTTGCTCGAGCTCTTGCACCTGTTGTGCGTACAGCCGCGCAGCACCGGTCTTGGAAGAGGATGCAGTTGGCAAGGGGTCAAATGCTGATGCGACGATCTGGAAATCAGGCACTGCAGAACGAATGGCAGAACTGGTCACTTCTCCAATGCGGGCTCTGACACGAGCTACCGAGCGATCGTTCGCCGCCTTGTACTGTAAGGCTGAAGATTTGATGGCCTGGAGATCTCTACGCATGCGTCCGAGAGCCTCCTTGGTAGCCCTGTGTGCGTTGCGTTCCGTCTCGAGCTGGGTGGTGAGATGGGCAAGCCTGGCTTTGGACGCTTCGGATTTACGTTCAAAGTCGGCAGATCGTTCCGATTCTTCCCTGTAGAAGCGCTTTGTTCGCTCCAGAGATGCGGTCAGAGTGCGGTTCTTGGCGGTGAGAGCGGTGCGCACCTCGATATCCTCTTCTCGCTGGGCAATCATGGCATGGAGGGCATCAGAGAGCGCAGCGAGGGAGTCTGACCGCATTCCTGATACGTTGAGCGGTGAGCGGAGATAGCCGCGAGAGATGAGAGTGGCATTGAGTTGTTCGAAAGTGGGTTTGGTCAAGTTGTCGGTGTCGATTGAGATGTCGGCAGATAGATCGGGGAGATGGTCGTAGGTGCCTGGCTGAGGCTCATGAGCGGCTGTGACCACTGATGCCCTAGCAGCCGCCGAGGCTGAATCGGACTGAGCCATGGTAGTGGTTCAGATATGACGATGGCGATGATGAAGATGGTGGTGGTGGTAGGGTGGATTAAGCGGATATGAATGTTCCACACTTTTGGCGTACGAATGGATAGAACAACACCCACACTCTCTCTCGCGACGCGTCAACTTTGCGTATCTAAATTTTTGGTGGAGAATTAACCATCACACGTGACCACTTGACTCACCAATTTGGCTGGAGCTGTGTGAATCGGGAGACTTAGCGTACTGTACTGCACGACGCGACCCTTTCGTTTCCTTTAATCCAACACTGACACCATCTTGTCTTGAATTCGCTCACCATCATCGCGTACTCAACGAGCCCTAAAGCGACGACCACATTGCGCCGAAGCAGCTCAGAAAGAAGTCATCGAATCCAAGTGCATTCATCATAATGGCGTCTCGCGGCAGGCCCAGTTTGGCCGACACATCCTATCCCGAATCGGCCACTTATGCAGAGACGACCTATGCAGAGACGTACGACGAAGGATCATATGCCAGCTCATCCGAAGGAGGAGGATCTGCCATGCTCTCCCGTCGAGCCCCATCAATTCAATCTGCCATGTCAAGGAGAAGGTTCGAAGAGTACTCTGTGACCGAGCCAAGCCTCAGTAAGTGTTTTTCTCTTTCTTTGCACTCTTCCTCTCCAAGTTCCTACGCAACAACGAAGTACTGACCGCTTATATCAAATTGCAATCTTTGCTGTCACGGCCAAAACAGGTCATGTGGGACAGAAACGACGCTTTAAACCAGGCACAGTGGCCCTGCGAGAAATCCGCAAATATCAGAAATCCACCGATCTGCTACTGCGCAAACTGCCCTTTGCAAGACTGGTACGCGAAATCGCAAACGACTTTGTCACCTCCTACGAGCACGGAGAGTACGGTTCCGGTCTACGATGGCAATCTTCCGCCATCTTGGCACTGCAAGAGGCGACGGAAGCGTTCCTGGTGCATCTGTTCGAAGACGCGTAAGTGCATCATTCCTCTGGCTCAGCAGGTCTTTCTTTCCATCCTTTAAGTCGCATACACTGACACGATGAAACAACAATCATGGTGCATCTTGCGCAAAACAGTAATCTCTGCGCAATTCATGGCAAACGCGTGACCCTAATGAAGAAGGATTTCCAGCTGGCAAGACGCTTGCGTGGTCGATGGGATGGTTTGGGTGGATACTGAAAAGTCCCGACTTTCCCGAACCCCACATCGTCTCGTCTTCTTAGCCCCTCTTCTTGAAGGAAGCAGCATATATACCTCAGAATGCGATGCATCGAAACCACGCATCCGATCTCTTGTCGTCCTTTTTCAATTGTATAATCCCTGTACACTAGTCTCTCTCTCTCTCTCTCTCTCTCATTTGCAATGAAAAGGTTCTCTCTTTATCGTCAAAAACGCAGCAGGCACAGTGGTGTTACACTCTCTTGATCATCAAAGTGGATTACATGAAAAATTGGGCCTCAGTGGCATACAGGTGTACAATGTACGGATGAGATTGTAAAGGAACAGCAGAGACAAGGAGACGTTTACCAGCCGAAAATGCCATCCGTGATACGACCGAGCATGCTCGTGCCACCACCAGCTGCAGGCTTCTTGTCTGCAGCATTGGCGCCAGCTGGCGGTGTCGCTGGCTTGGGAGCGTTGGCGCCAGAACCAAACAATGAAGAAGCGACCTTGAAAGGCGACCCTGCCAAACCACTCAAGTTGCTAGTCGAGGCGGAAGGCTTGAAGGCAATGGAAGGATCGTTGATCACGGACAGGGGACGACCAAACGCGGAATACGAGACGTTTTGGTTGTTTGTGTTGTTGGCACCCGACGATGCACCGAAACTGGACGAAGCCGTGTGATCGTTGCGGCCAGCATGAGCGCTAACACCTTGACCAAAGGCGATCGAGTGTCGATTGTTGTGTGCTCCACTAGTAGCGCTGCTTGCAAACTGGGAAGCGTTGGAGGCGCTGGAGCGTGTGGCTGAAAGCGTGGCAGCGGATTCGATGGAAGGAACGGCGATCGACTTGGAAGAGGCTTTGAAGGTCTCTGCTGTTCGACTGGAGGGGAAGACATCCATGCGGAAGACGGCGTCAATGCCGTTGGTGAGGGCGACTTGGTGGAAGTTGTCATCTTCCCATCGAACACCGACCATGCATGCACCAGCGACTACCTCGCCGTTGCGACGGAGTGCATGCAGCGCTTGGAAGGACTCGGCGTATCGAATGCGGGTGCAGCATGAAAGAGGTGGTGAGGAAGGTTGTGCTGCGGCCTGCTCCTGAGCGGAACCGCTTCCCGTAAGGTCGATGGCCTCAATAAGCTCGACACCGCCGATGCTGGCAAACAGCTCAAGGACAGCCTTTTCCATCCATGTTGGATATCCATAGACGAGAATCGTGCGCTGCGCAGAGCCAAGAGGAGAGTTTTTGTCGGCAGAACTGTCACCACGAGCATACGGAGAGGCTCCGTCGGCAGCACTGCCAGAAGAAGTTCCAAGCGAGGGCGACATCCTTGGGAGTGCGCTCGAAGGTGTGGAAAGCGCAGTGCGGCCTGGAAGCAGCTGCTGTGTGGAGACAGCGTCATTACCGGCAGAAGCGCGGAAGTTGTTCGAGTACACGTTGGAGCTTCCGGACGAAGGTGCTAGGAAAGAAGACTGAGCTGCGGCCGGAGCTTCATCTTCCAAACGCTCCTGTGGCGGCGCATCATCGTCGTCCTCCTCATCCATAGCGCCGTGCGCAACGTTGAACGAAGTGGATGCTGCAGGAGGAGTCGAGTTGGAGCGGACAGATCGAGCAGGCGAGTCCATCGAAGTCTTGCGCGCAGGTGTAGCAGATGCACCAGCGGCAGAGGAGGCGGGAGCGGGAGTTGCCGATTGACGACCACCACGCAGCCCACCAGCTCCGAAGATGCTCTCCTTACCTCCTCTCCAAGGCGTACCAAGGCCCACAGAGCCAGCTCGACTGAAGGAAGCCTCATCACGCCTTTCGTTGAAAAAGCTCGAGCTGAATCGGCCGACCGGAGATGGCTGACCCTTCGAGGAAGGTGTGCTTTCCTCCTTTCCGGACTTGGAAGCGGGTGTGCCGAAGGCGATGCTGGAATCGGCATCTTGGACTGCTTCGGGTGAAGTGGGCTCAGCTTGACGTGCGGGAAGCTTGTAAGGCTTTACGACTTTTGTGCGGCTGAGGTAGCCAGGGATGTAGCTCATGTTTTGGCTCTGTTGCTCCAGGTTGAATCGCTGCTGATCGATGGCCTGCTGTTGCTGTTGCTGCTGTTGTTGCTGCTGAAAGTGTTGATGCTGCGATGACTGAGGTGTGCCATGCTGCGTCAGACCCTGTAGGTGCTGGGCATTCTGCTGCTGCTGGAAGGGGCTCCCAAACGACTGATTTGGCGGCGGCGGCGGCGGCGGCTGCTGCTGCTGCTGAGTCGAGAAGGGAGCTGGAGAAGATGAATTGAAGCCGAAATTGCCTTGTCCAAACGAGTTGGGCTGTGATGGCTGTTGCTGTCCAAATTGCTGTTGCTGTTGTGGCTGCTGAGGTTGCTGCTGAGAGAAGGAAGAGGAAGATCCGAACATGTTGTTGTTTTGCGGTGTTCCGAACAGAGTTGTCTGTTGCTGCGTCGGTTGACCTGGTGTGCTGCTCGCATTATTCCCAAAGAGCGATCCTGTATTTTGCTGCTGTGGTTGCTGTGGTTGCTGCGTACCAGGAGTGCCAAAGAGCGGCTTCTGACCGAACAGGCTCGTAGACTGCGGAGTTCCCTGCTGCTGGTGTGCGTTGTTCGAGGAAGTGTTACCGAATGAAAATCCCCCGGGTGTAGAAAAAGAATTGTTGAAACCTCCTGTGTTGCTACCAAACGGAGTTGACGACTGCGGCTGCTGTTGTTGTTGCTGTTGCTGCCCAGTCTGCTGCGGTGTGGCCGCAGGATTCGAGAATGAGAACATGGCTATGTCGTCGACACTGTAATACGCTGCAACCTCTGATGTCTCTCTAGGTCTCCAGTCGTAGAGATCTCGATGTCGTCGTTGAATCGGAGGATCGATGTGAGTGTAAAATGGATGATGATGATGATGATAGCGAACAGATGTTGTTGTTCTTTCTTCTGTGTGTGTTGGAACGCGCTCAGATGTCTATTTTTTCTGTCGTCTTTATCGGCCGTAAGATTTGTTCATGTGTCTGCTCTTTCGGCAATCGGCGAATTTCCGCCTCCACTCATACAGCAAGGGTCCAGCCAAACGACGCACAGATGCATGTTGAGCGATTCAACAAGTTTTGCCACTGTCGAACTCATTGTTATCGAGTAATCTTCCCACCATTCTTCCGACCTCACAATTGACCACACCATTTGACTAATCGGTCCTGAATACATCCCATCGACATGACAGCAGCAGTCCAACCCACTCGATCCATCGTCATCGTCGGCGGTGGCATTGTTGGTTCCAGCATCGCCTACTACCTATCTCGTGCTGCAGCAAGTACAGCAGCTCGAGCTGCTACCAGAGTCACTCTCGTCGAAGCCTCTTCGGCACCAGCGCCCGGAGCTTCGGGCAAAGCAGGAGGCTTCCTGGCACTCGATTGGCACGGTGCCGCCACGGCAAGCTTGGCCGAGCTGAGCTACAAGCTACACCGAGAGCTCGCGGACCAGGATGGTGGACACGAAAAATGGGGTTATCGACAAGTAGAAACTTGGCAAGTCAACGTCGACTCGAATCTCACAGACAATCCCAACAAGAAATCCAAATCCGCCATTAGCTGGCTAAACAACGATATCGTTCGCTCCACCTCCAATATGGGTGGCGGAGGCTCTACAGCACAGGTGCATCCGGGTCAACTGACCAAGCATCTCGTGGACGAATCTCGCAAAGCAGGCGTTGAGGTGCTCTTCAACTCGAGAGTTACTAGCTTACGCTTCCAGGATAACCGCAGGGTAGACGGCGTCGAGATAAAAGATGCCAGATCTGGCGAGACACGGATGATCGATGTTGATGATCTGGTCATTGCAGCTGGACCATGGACGGGGTCGCTTATTACCCAGCTCTTCCCGCGCACTCTGCTACCTGCGCATCTGAAATCGGCATCGTTGATCGATGGCTCGCGTGCACACAGTGTAGTCATTCAGTCGCCTCCCGGTAAGCCACTATCTGCGGACTGCCTCTTTACCGACATGGCGTATGGTCCTGACGGGTCCAAGGCAGGTGCACCCGAACTCTACTGTCGTCCCGATGGTACCGCCTACGTGTGTGGTGGCTCTGACGACGCTCCTCTGCCCGACACCGCCGATCAAGTCGGATTCGACGAAGAAAAGGTCGCAGCACTTATCGAGCAGAGTAAAGTCCTGTCGCCCTCGTCACTCGATCTAGACACGGGTGCGACACTACGTGCCAAGCAGTCTTGTTATCTCCCGATCAGCAACCGGACAGGCAACCCGATCATTGGCGGCAAAGACGGAGTCTATGTAGCAGCGGGTCACTCGTGCTGGGGCATCACTAACTCGCTGGGTACGGGCAAGGTGATGTCGGAGCTGATTGTCGATGGTAAGGTCAAGAGTGCCAATATCCGCGGGTTGATGCCATGAAGTAGATACTTCGGCACTTCCGGCTACCTTCAATCATCAAGAGATTCGAGTAATACAATGACACGCCCCGTATCATCGTTTGGCCCCGCCCGAAACATATACACGTGCCAAGTAGGCGAGGGGTCCGCGTACCCGAGGATGAGTTTGACCTGGGTTTTGAGACCTCTCACGAGTTGAAGCGCTTTTTGGCTTTTTGTTGCTCCATGAAGAGCAATCAGGGTCAGGATTCGGGCCGAAAGGCTTGGCTTTGCAGAGCAAAGCGTCTGCGTCTGCGTCTTGCAAGCCACCACTGAGATGAGCGCAATGAGGTATGAGAGTTGCGCTGGCGAATGCAAATTCAGAGCAGAAGCCGGCTTGGCTGGCCGTATTGTGCAGTACAGTACTGTACCTGGAGGAAAAGCTGTACGTTGCCGACAAATGCTGCGGAGGAACTTGTGTGCAAGGTACGCGAGGCAACCTCGGTTCTGGTTGCGAGGGTCAGCCCCATTGCGGCGTCACAGTCGAAATTGAAGGCGAACAAACATGGACAATAGTTGAAGGTCGGTGCGAAGACTAGGACAGATGGCTTCAGAGGAGCAACGTCATCAGATAAAAGGAGCATGGACCCTGACACGGAAAGTTGAGAACGTGCCCATTTTGTTGACAGGTAGACGCAGTCATAGGTGCGAGCTTGGGAAGCGAGTTCAAAAAAAAGATTGTCTGATGAGCTACATATGCATCCTTGATGAAGGTTGTCGAGAGCCTAGAAGACGTGGCCAAGAGGTTCGGCAGCAACGTGATGGCCGAAGCCCAGAAAAGTGGGGTGATGTCTATATCGCAGATGCGATGTATGACCTCCATACTTAGGGATGGTTCATGTTCGGCACGGTAAGTTTCGGAGTCGGAATACGGTACTGTATTCGGAAGGCTATGGAGCAGAGCGGCAGGCGGAGAAGGGAAAAGCCTCCAAAATGTTGATCCACAGACGGCTTGCATCTGAAGAACCGCAGGTTGGGACATTCAAGTCGCCGGCAGCCGCGGTATTGGAACGTAGCGGCAAGCTGTGAAGCGGCCATTGAACTTGGCAACTTGTGACAGGGAATCTCGGGTGGATGGCTTCGACACCATGATGCTCCTCTTTGCACAAAATCAACAGTTGTCGGTGTTTGAAGCAACCATGCCGAAACAAGCGGTGCCTGGCAGCTCGTTTGCAAAAAATACGGGCTTAAGCGATTGTTTACGTGCGCGCAAGGCACCGTTAGATGATGTTGGAAGGCGTTCAACACAAGTTTGGGGGTCGAGGACCAGTATGAGAGAGAGTATGTTGAGCGAGATGGGATTCTCGGACGTGTGACGACAGAGGCATAAGAGCGCAGTGTGGCGAATCCTGATGGTCGAAACGCGCATTGAGCAGTGATTGGATACAAATTGTATGCACTCGAGGGAACGTGGACAGCTCGGTTAAATGCGACAAATGGTCCACTCAAAAGAATTGGTTTCAAGATGGATGGAGCCTTTTGGCGGCGTTCTTTAGCATGTGTGGAGATACTCTCAGCCCACTTTATTTTTTTTGGCTGCGATCGTCATCATCGACATCATCACATTGCATTCATTGCGTTTCCAACGATGCGAAGCAGCGCATACTTGCCACACTTTTTGTGATTCCTTTGCGATGAGGCCGTGCGTTCCGATGGAAAAAGCCAGAGCATGGAGTGGTCACAGGATGGTTCAAGTCGATCCAGAAATTGGTGCACAGAGGGAGGCAAATTGATTCGCCAGCGAAATGGACTGCTCCGAGAGGCCTCCGCGTTGCCTCTAGATTCTTCTGCAAAATGGGAAACGGATGTCCCAATGGCATACGTTAAGCGCAGATCTCGGATTCTGTCCTTCGCCCGATCTTTTGCCCAAGTCACACGACTCTTGCCATCAGGATGCAGTCTGCTGCAAGGCAAAGTGAAACGGGAGTCGAAAGCGGAAGCGGAGTCAAGAGAAGGGAGAAGCGGTTGCACTGGATTTGAATTTGAACCCGCGGAGAGTTTCTGCTTTTGAAAATCCAACTCGTGTTGAAAAGGTTGTTTGGTGCACAAGCTTGGATTTTTCAACTCGAGACTGCAGCTAACAGTTGGAATTCCTTTCACCTTCTGGGTGCTCGTATCCAAGCGAGGCTCGTTTGGACGGCACACAGTACAGTCCACCTCTTTTTTTTGGAGAGGTTTCATTTCCGCATCGGTGCAGACCTGGCCGCACTGCAACACCAAGACTTTTTATGTCAGAGCGAAGCTCTCAAAGATGGTTTCGTCTTCAGTACTACCAGCTGATGCTTGAGCATGTGGCAATTGATGTGATAGAGACGAAACAGAAGGATATGTGGGCGTAGAGCAACTGAAAATGGGCCGAATCAAGACTCAGTAATGACGAATGGACGGACGGCGAAATCAGGTGTCGCGGTGGATTTGTGGCTTTACATATGCGCACAACGTTGCTCGTCCAGGACGATACAGACTGAGGATGAGAAAAGTCACATGTGATGTAGTCGGCGTCTTGACCAAGCGTGCGTCTGGGACTAACACTATCCAGCTTTCCATCCGCAAGCGCATGCTCTATGGCCACACACGGATCGGACTACACTGAATACAACAACCTTGATTCAAGGCTAAAGTAAGCTGCCACCGGATGCTTGCCCCGCTTTGTTCCTAAGTAGAGCACGTTTGTCATGCGTTTCTTGCGCCTGTGTGAGCTTGTAAGACAGAGCTCTCATTGCTCAGTACGAGAAACGTGGACGAGCAGAGGTCATGATCCTCTGTCATCAGCATTCATGATTCTCTCGGCTGCTGGTCTCCGGCGTGTTGGTGCGGACCCTCTCTCTCTGTCTTTCTCCAAGTGAGGATTTTTTGGATGAGCGCACCACTAAAACACCCAGAAACGAAAAATGATTTGAGCTGTTTTGGTTAACTTAGCTGCCTCGCCTGCCTCGCCTGCCTCGCCTGCCTTGCTGCCTCTTGTTCCTCGCTGGCTGAAAAAGTCCAGTTTGCCGGACAGTGCTCTTCATTCTCCACCTCTGTCTCGTCTAGTCTCCGCTCTTGGGCCTCAATGGTTAACTTTACGACGCGCACCGTTGGCTTCTTCGGCTCTGTTGCCTGAGCCTACGGATGAAAAAAACCAAGAAGAAAAAAAAAAAAAATCCGACCGCATCGCCGGCACATCCGAATGTGCGCCGTTCTTCCTGAGTGTGTGTGTGCGTGTATTTCTCTCAAGAGACTCTCTCTTTCTGCATTCTGCCTCTTCGCTCTCCTCCGGTACAGCTCGCCCAATTTGCCTCTGGTTAGTGCAGCTAGCCTTGTCGATCCCTTCTGGGCCTTATAAGGATCCTTCACCTTGCAAGATTCCCTACCCTCAGTTGGCCAGTCGTCACCGTCCCCCTACGAGGTTCCTCCCTTCCGACCACTCACCTCGACCGACAACGCTTGCTCGCCCTTCCATCGGCACACTCGAAGGTGCTCTCTACCTTCTCTTGCTGATCACCCCGAGGTCGACTCTCCCTTCCTCTTCATCACCATGACTGAGCCTCAGACCGAAATGGCTTCGGTCTCTTCGTCCAGCCACGCTGCCCCTTCGCATTCTTCCGGCTCGACTCCCAACGAGCATCACTCGAATCTCAACGCTGCTCAGTCTAGCGTCCTCGACGAGACCCTCTTTCCCGCCGACTCGTACACCAGCGATACAAAGACCTACTGGGCCGATCTCCCCTTCTGGGAAAAGACGAAATGGGTCAACGCTCAGTCCAACGCCGAAGCCCGCCGCGAGCTCGGTCAGATTGGTGGCATGTTCAAGCGCGACCCTCTTTCGCCTCTCCGCGCCTACTACAACAACTATGTCATCACCGGTCTCGGTCTCTTTGTCGAAGGATACACCCTCTTCTCGGTCGGTAACCTCAAGCCTCTCTTCAAGGCCGTCTGGCCTCAGTGCTGGAAGACGCACCGCGTCTGCAACGAAAACTGGGACTCTGCCATCGACTATCTCGAAATCGTCGGTATCATTGTCGGCCAGATCCTCGTCGGTATCGAGGGTGACTGGATCGGTCGTCGCTTCGGTATGGTCCAAGATGCTCTCATCATGACTCTCGGTTCCATCATGCTCACCGCCATGTGGGGCACCAGCCTCAACGGCTGGGTCATTTGCTACGCCTGGTCTGTTTTCGTCTATGGTATTGGTGTCGGTGGTGAATACCCCATGACCTCGACTCGTGCCATGGAGGGAACCGGTTCCGGCCGTGCTGCTACTACCGGCGACCGAATGCACCGTGGAAGGAAGGTGGCCCTCTCCTTCTTGATGCAGGGTTGGGGTCAGCTCGCCAATCAGGCCGTCCTCATCATTGGCTTGCTCATCTTCCACGGTTCCCTCGATGCTCCTTACAGCGAGACCTCGACTCAGTGGACTTTTCGTGTTCAGTTTGGTATCATTGCCGTCTTCACCCTCTACCTCGCCTACATTCGTTTCTACCGCATGAAGTACGCACAGGACCAGGCTCTCCAGCAGGCAAAGAAGCGTCTCAACACTTCCGGGTACGATGTCAAGTCGCTCAAGCTCTCGCTTAGCCACTACTGGCACCGTCTCGTCGGAACTGCCGGTGGCTGGTTCGCCAACGACTTCTTCTTCTATGGTAACAAGATCTTCTCGGGTATCTTTATCAACATCATTACCGGTGGTAACAGCAACCTCGAGACCATCTGGACCTACAACCTCTACAACATCATCGTCTCGCTCGTCGGATACTACCTCGCTGCCATTCTCATGGACCACAAGCAGTACGGCCGAAAGTGGATGCAGGCCAACGGTTTCGTCGCCGATTTCATTCTCTTTATCATCGGCGCTGCCATGTTCAACACGCTTACCAAGCCCGGTTCTGGTATCAAGGCGTTCCAGGCCATCTACTTCCTCTCGTCCTTCTTCAACCAGTTTGGTCCCAACTCGACCTCGTTCTTGCTCGCTGCCGAGGTGTTCCCTGCCTCGATTCGTGCCACTTCGCACGGTGTCTCTGCTGCCGTCGGCAAGCTTGGTGCTCTCGCTCCCGCCATTCTGTACAACTACATTGACAACCACACCAAGTTCTGGGTTGTCTCGTGGTTCGGTCTGCTCGGCTGGATCTTGACCATGGTCTTCATTCCTGACACCACCGGTCTCGACCTTCGCGAGCAGGAACGATACTGGGAGTGTGTCGTCCAGGGCCGCGAGCAGGATTACCACGGCGTTGCCATCCACCCTCGTCACCTTTCGCTCTGGGAGCGAGTGGTGCTCAAGCGACACCGTCATTACAACCCTGAGCTCGACCGTCAGCAAAAGATGGCCGAACTCGAGGCTCTCTTCCACTCGAGCAAAGCCGAGAAGCTCGCCGACGGTGAACCTGTCGGTGATGACATGATGGAGGCCGATCTCCAGCTCTACTTCCAGTCGCTCGCCGACGGTCAAGGCGCCAACAAGAAGTTGCAGCCTACCCAGGATTCGAGCGCCAAACACCCTTCCAAGCTTGCCGAGATTGAGAAGAGGTTGTGAGCAAAGGCACACCCACTATTGGATTTCTTCTCATCTGCATCTCTGGACTAGACGCTTCATGTACATTTCGTTTTTGCGACTCATCATCATCATTATCATCATTCGCATGCAAGTTTAATCATTGGTTTCCATTGCTTTCCACGTCTTCAGTGATAGTATGTGTGGTTTTTGTTGTCTATTATGTGAATCTCCGTGTCTCGTGATTGCTCTGTGTGCTTTGACTGGAGCATCGGTAACGACTGAGCTTGCATTAATGGAGGTTTCGTTGTAACACATGGAAATCTGAAACTACACGAGTGAGACTGATCTGTTACGGGAGAAGTGCAGCTATATATACGCACTCTTCACTAACGTCTGGTAACATTAGAACGACGCAGTGGCCGAGTGGTAACAAAGGTCTTCGATTTCTTCATGTCTATTTGACCGTTTCTTGCAGGGATGGTGTCGTCGGGATCGTAAGTTCGACGCCTCTTCTGTGCGATAATTATTCGTGTGGGTATCAGTTTGGAATAAGTCTAAAAACTAGGCCGGGTTGGCTTGAACCGACGCATCTAGGCTCTAGGTTCAAGTAAAAATCTCCTCACCTTGCAAAACTTCGAACAAAAGCATCAGCAACAAGTGGATTGATTCCTGGTAAGATCTGTCTTCAGTTGTCCGTTGCACTCACACTCACAGATTGATGATACAGATAGCAGAGAAATGCTCAATGATGGCGCTATATACCAGGTGAAAAGACGCTTGAGAGGGCGTAGTTCAAATTTTTTGCCTCTTTTTTCAACCCTTTTTCTTTTTCACTTTTGATTTCCTTGATCTTTAAAAACAAGCAAGCCTAGTCGATTCTCTTTTCATATAACGAGAACTTCATTCATTGGAACTGCCTGCGTGAGGAACAAGTCATAAACCAATCTTACAGTCCAACAGAGCAAGACATGAAAGATTACAGCATATCGCATTCCATAACAGTGAGGAGAACAATCAGACTGGTTGAATTCATATCGCTCCTCTAACCCAGTTCCTACACAGACAAAGTTTATGCACCTATCAAATCCTATAAACAATTGATCCGGCACACCATCCCTCGATCTACCAACCATCAAAAAAGTACATTCGACATGACAGACGAAACCTCATCCACTCACCACCACTCCACCACACCCTACCCACACACACAGAGTAGGAAGCAAACGACGAATCAATAAACCGAAATAACATTTTTTTTTTTTGGTTGTTTCTTCTTGTTCAAAAAGAACCTCCCCAAATTCACATAGAAGCAACAGTCGCACCCCCCAACCCCTGCCCCGCACCAACACTCGCATAATCCTGACCCAAAGAACCATCATACAACGGCGAACCAGCAGCCACCTCAACAGCACCATTACCACCATTACCAATGGCGCTGCTATTGCTGGCATGTATGAATCTAGAATCCTGACTGGTGAAAGCAGAAAGAGCATTATTCGACGGAGATTTAGCCAAGCTCGCTGCACCGCCACTTGCACCACCACCACCACCACCACCACTAGTTGAGTTAGATGAAGAAGACAATTTGCCAATATACCAACTAGGAACCCAACCTCTGGCATGTCCATCTCGTTCCTGAACGCAATACGACCAGTGGTTATAGCGTTTAAACACGCGTAAACGTTCATCTTTCCTCAAATCCAAATCTCCTTCTGCACTCTGGTAGTCCATCAACATAATCCCGGGCGTACTGGTGCTTGTAATAAGTGCGGGCGGGATAGATGCCCGTTTGGCATCCATCTTAGATGCTCCGCTACCGGTGATGGTAGAGAATGTAGGTGTGCTAGGGTTCGAGATGGTGCTAGGACCCGATCGCATATGTGACGAAACAACTTCGGCATCAACTATGCTACCCAAAGGTCGACTGGTCTCGAGCAAGCAACCGGCAGGAACCCACCCTGAAGCGTACTCTGCGCGGTAGTTGCTATATGTAATGCCGTCATCTTCGCCCGAGCTCGTTTCGCTGGCAGGTACGCTATACACGACATCTCCCGCGCCATCGCCTTTGGCGTCTCGTTGAACAATCCACCACCCTTTGGCCTTGTTGATGACGACAAACGTGTCGCCTACGTTGACGTCAAATTCATCATCGCGCTCTGGCATGTATGGGTAAATGGCTACGGCATACGTCTTTGCCACCTTGTTGCGTTCGGGCAAGTCTGCTGCTGGGCCAACTTCGACAGGGTTGGAAGCGTTGGTTACCACGGCACCGGGTGGTGGTGTGCCAGCGACGATACGACGGCGATCGGCTCGAGGCGCGGAACGCTTCTTGGCAGAAGTACTGCCTTCGCTCTCGCGCTCTTGCAGCTTGGATGCCGCTTTCGCCTCTGCGATGGCGATTGGCGATTTGACGTCGCGGATGTGCCGAAGCATGAACACGGGACTCTGCTCGTTCTCCTTGAGCTTCTGAAAGAGGAGGAGGGGCTTCTCGTCGTAGCTGAGACATCGTTCGGTCTTGCCATAACAGATAAAGAGGGCGTACTTGCGCCAGTCATCGTTGATCTTGTACTTTTTGAGCGCCGCTGGCAACACCTTGTAGCAAGGGTCGTCGAGGGTGACGCGGAACGACTTGTACGGATTGCTGTCCGATGAGTTGTTGTTGTTGTTGCTGGCAGATACTGCAGCAGAGGCAGAAGAGGACGAACCCGTCGCCGATTTGGCATTAGGTTCTGATAAAGTGGCCGCCGAGGTGTCCTTGCGATCGTCGCGCTCTGTTGCCGAACTCGCTGCTGTGCTGCTGTTGCTCGCGATGCCAGTGTTGCTGATGGTGGTGTTGTTGTTGTTGTTGCTGCTGCTAGCAAAAGGAGAAGTGGCACTCGTCGAAAGAGCATTCGTAGCGCCGAGGGAGCCGGCACGAGGTCGTGAGGGACCGGCTGCGTCGGGTTGTGCAAGTGCGTTTTGGTGAGCGAGTCGACGGGTTGGACTGACCATGGAGTTGGCACCTGCACTAGACGGCTGCTGCTGCTGCTGCTGCTGCTGCTGTGGCAGTTGCTGGGGAAAGCCAGGCTGGGAACCGAGCGAGGTGGGCGTGGCTGACGGTGTTGACTGCGTGGGCGAGAGATCAGTCGGTCCAACTGCAGCGGACGAACTGGCGACATAAGAGTGCGCAGTGGTGGTGGGCGTCATTGGCGAATTGCCGCCGACGCTATCTGATCTCGAAGATGTCACGGTGGCTGGCTTGAAGCCGCTCATGGCATGGCCTGCTGGGTATGCGAAGCCAGAGCGAGATGGGGAGACGAGACCACCAAAGTTGCGAGACGTTGGCGATTCGAGCGGCAGGCTGGACCCAGCAGTAGAAGCAAGATCCGAGTTGGATCCATAGCCCGACATGGAAGTAGCGCTGCTCTCGGAAGAGTTGTGGGAATGGAGCGAATTGGATACGAGTGTGATGGGTGTGTCGATCGAGTGAGCCTTGACACCGACGTGTCTTGCTACGGACGCCATGTCCTGTTGAAAACGAGCGAGATAGTCTGCGAGTCGGAGAATCTGTGACTCTAAAAGACGGATGCGGTCGTCTCGTTGGCGAAGCGCACCGGCCATATGTGCTGTTGTGAGCGCATTGGTGGCGTGCTCTTGAGCTTCGACGGCTTTAGGGATCCAATCGCCATCTTGGATGGGGATGCCGAACTGTTGTTTGAGACGATAGATGGCGGACAGAAGGGCGAGACGCTGACCGATGGTTACGACGCCGATATCCTTGAGTGCCTCATCATCGAGCAAGACGAGGACATCGCCGGTGATGCCGTTGGACTTGAAGTCTCTTGCGTATTTGGGTAGGCCAACGGTGGAAAGCCAGTCGACGACCTGCTGCTCTGACCACTTGTTGACGTGCACCGTCGGTGATGACTTGGGACTTTGTGAGGTCATGCTTGATGGAGTCTCAGCCGAGATGGTTCGGTTCTGTATCGGCGAGGCCGAGCTTGGTGGGGGTTGTTCAACGCGTTGCTCTGCGGATGATTCAAGGAGATACGCCACTGACCATCAACTCCATCTTGTCGCGCATCCGACGAGCGTGGGAAGATATACGTGATCGATTTGCGGTGACTCCGAAAGATGCTGCTGCTGCCGAATGGAGTCAATAATGGTGGCACGCCAATCAGAACCGTGGACAAGTCAGATGTCGGAAGAGCCGAGCTGAGCACAGTGTCGGGGTGCAACGATGAACTCTATGCTGAATGCGTGTTTTACAGCGGCACTTCAGACTATCAATAGAGACGTGATAGATAGTTGTGTGATGAGTCGAGTCGATGTTTGTGATCGTAATGATGATGATGATGATGATGATGATGATGATGTCGTGGCTGCAATGTGAATCAGATGGATAGAACAATAGTGTGTGATGTGAGTGCGAGCGGACCAGCAATCCAAGCTGCACCCTTGATTGTTTCCATCCGAACAAAATGCAGCTTTCGCGCGGCTCGCGTAGGCCAGCCGCATCATCACTCTCAAACAGACAAACTCAACTTGGGCCACCACTTCATTTTCTACAACGCTGCTGAAAATAGCTTAGACCAATTTGGAACGCGCTCTTCACACCGCTGCCCAGCTGCCTCGGCGCTTTCTGAGCTGAATTTCAAACACGTACCGTTGTACTCCTTGAAAGGTCGAGATAGCATCTCTCAGACTGACAATAGACACACACACACACACACTCTCTCACTCCATTCTTGACTGGAGTCTCTCAATCTGAAAGATCGGAAAAAAAGAGATTCTCTCGTTCATTTGATTGCTTTTGGAAGCCCGTTACAACAGTTGTGGGTCAACTTGACCTTGCGATGGTGCACCAGCCGCATTAGGACGACGACGCAGCTCCATCAGCGTCTCGTTGATGTAAGACGACAAGATGTCATTCTGAGACGAGTGTTGCATTAGCTCGTCTTCGACACCTTCGACTGCATCCAGCAATCGGTTGGCCGCGTCGACGGCCCACTTTTCAGTAGTCTCGTAGTCTTCCTCCTCAGTGCCCATCATGGACAAGCCATTCGCTTCATTGCCACCGTGAGCATCTCCTTCGCCTGCCTCGGGTTGCTTTGTACGATCCGACGAGCCAAAGTTGGCGGGAAGTGGCAGTCCAAACTTCTCATCACCTTGACCTCGGATCGCTGCTGCGTCTTCTTCGTCCTCGGCTTGCTCGTCCCGCTTAGAGCCCGCCTTCTGTAAGAGGGAAGCCGCTCGTCGTGTGAGCATGCGCAGGATGAGAATCGAAGTGAAAGCTGGTCCTTGCGGAGAGAGGCTGTCGTCGTTGCCTGCAGATGGTGTGCGCGTCACATCAATCGCGTACGAGCCGGGATTGTCGACTGTACCGTTCGAAGAAATTGCGCTCGTCGGCGCGACGTGCCCGCTGACAGCACCGTTCGCTTGACTACCGCCCCGGCCAGCCTTGTCCATAGTGAAAACAACTTCCGCTCCGTCCGCGTCCCGCTTTCCTCGCAACATGCGTGCCCCATTGGATGCCTCGGCCGTGACAAGCTGAACTGATTCCCCGGTGTGAGTCGCACCCGAAACTACGTGCAAGTCATCGTCGACAACAATGTGGGGACGCCCCGATTTTGTCGAGGCGCGAGGCATGTCATCCGACTTGATGTGCGTGAGCACGTGGCCCAACAGCACCTGCTTCTGCTCGTCTTCGGTTACCGCACCGCTACCTTTGGCATGGAAGTTGCATCGTCTCCATCTGCAGCGACCATCTGCAGCAAAAGTGGCGTGCAACTTGGCGTGACTTCTCTGCGCCTCGAGCGAGTTGGTTTCGGGTGCGGGGCAGGTTGACCAGTGACAACGGAAAGGCTCGAGCAAATCAATGTCTCTCTCTTTGATGCTGACGCCCCGAATCACGAATCGCTGCGGTTTGCCGTCTTGCTGGGGCACCACCATAGCTGCTGCTTGCGGGAACACGTGGCTCACCGCCCGAATGAGCTCAGCTGCCGGTTGCAAAGGAACGCCATCGTTCTGTTGGCTAAATTCCTCCTTGTAGGCAGTCCAGAATTCCATCTGAGTGACCTCGCTATCAGGGTCGCGTTGAAAGACCATCCTCATCCACGCGATGCCACGTTCAGGCTCCTTGAGACCGAGCAGGCTCTTGCGTTCCGAGGGGGTGAGCTTCTTGCGTTTAGCACGTTCCTGTGGTGTCTCGTTGGCGATTCGGATCTGAAGCTCGCGTCTCGTGCGCATCGCCTCGATCTGGCGATTGGGTACGCTGGAGAGCCATTCTTGAGGCACTTTGAGCGGCATCAGACGCTCCCACATGGTACGTCCGAGCTGCAGATTACGCGAGAGTAGGCGGACAAGCGCGGCGGTCTTGGTGGTTGCGCGTGCACGCATAGCTTGAGCTGATTGCGAGCTCGTGCTGCCGTTCTGCTGGGAAACTTCGTTCCTGACGGGCGATCGTGATCGACGTGCTTCTGTGTTAAGCGCGGCGGCGATCCGGATGGCATTGTTGCCAATGCAGACGAGCTGATAGAGCAGATCGAGCGCAGCTTCGAGCAGCTCTGTATCTTGGGTCAAGGGAAGCAGCTCAACACATCGCTGCAAGAGACCTGGTGATTGCTCTCCGTTGGGGAGCGTGACTTCGACAAAGGCGGCTTCGTTGCGTTCGATGGCTGCCATGGTGGTCAGGCAACGTAATGCCCCGAGCAAGAAGGCGCGGTCGTTAGAGTGTAGCGCCATGGAGAGAAGCGTGGCAAAGATGTCGTCGCCAGGAGACGATCCGTCGTCTTTCAACGCTGACTTTGCTGGATCCGATGCTGTGTCGTGTCCGTTGGCGAGCGCGACCGCTGATGCCGTGGATGCTGCGCTTGATGCTCGTCGAGTGAGAGCGACCTTGGCAGCCAGTGCCTCGAGAATGTCGAGGAAGTAGAGACGCAGCTCTGGGATGCCTTCGATCTCGAGCCATCCATCTTCATGTTCCGGTGATGTTGACAATTTGCTTTGCGAAGCATCTGGACTGCGCGTCTGGATTGCCGTGACAGGGAGGCGAAGAACGTCACGAATCAAACCAAAGATGCCCTTTGTCGAAGCTAGATTGCGCGCATTCGAGCTGTGAATGGTGAGGTTTCGAAGAGCCAGTGTCGCTTCGAGAGCTCTGCGCATAAGCGCGGCGTGGGAAGGATCGAGTGACGGGTTGAAGGTATCACTCAGAGTCGTTGCTGGTCCGAGCGGCTTGGTGAGGGCTGCATGAGAGATGCTGCTCGCGGCCATCTGATATGTCGAGGTACCCTGATGGCCGGCGTCGCCTGGGGCTCCAATACCGAGGTCAGGAGTTTCGTTTGACTGCTCAAAGTACGAGGCAGCCCACATTGTTGGAGGCTGACCAGTGAGGGCAGCATTGATTCTGCGCACGTATGAGAGCAAGGCATCGACGAGGCCGGGAACGCTGTCGAGAGTAAAGTCGCGAGTCGCCTGATCGCGGTGGTTGGCGGTGAGCATGACGAGACGCGAAAGGGCCCAATCGATCTGGTTGGGAAGGCCAGACTTGAGAGAGAGGAGGATGCGGTTGCTGGGACCGGGCAAAAGGTAAGGTGCCTCGTAGCCGTCGCCGATCATCTTGAATCGTTTCAAGGACGCGGAAGGATCGGCAGCCATGTGAGACGCTCTTGTCGAACCGGCGCGCTGCTGGAGCATCGATGTTGCGGTATGGGGTCTAGCACCGCTGGAATAATGGTGATTTGAAGATAGTTGCGGAGCTTGCATGTGACGACCATGCGAAGGTAATGGTGCGATTGGGCGCTGAAGGCTGGGGAAAGGTTGGTGTGGAGGAAAGCCAGGTTGTGGATGTGGATGTGGATGTTGTGCGTATTGAGGCATAGGCAGACCAGGAGTCGGGTGTAGTTGCGATGGGATGAAAGGGAGGTTCTGACTACGGATGACGCCTGGGCTACCTGCCATGTAGGCACCGCCGGCAGGCGACGGATGATGTGGATACGACATGAGATGGAGGCTCGGCAAGAAAACAAAAGTTGCCGTCAAGATGAAATGTGGGATAGAGGTGCTAGATCGGTCGAGCGCTCAGTCGGATGATGGGTTCGACTGCATGAGCTGGGATTTATCAGATCTTCCAAAGATGCGTTGTGTTGTGTGATGTGCTTTGCTGCAGAGATGGTGGAGCGGAAGATTGTGCGGATGGTGATGAGCCTGCGACACGAGATTTGATGGAGGCAGAGAAACGCGAGCCACGGATGTCCCAGACTGCGATGGTGAATGACGAGTTGTTTGAGAATCTGACCTGAACGATAGCCCGGCTGTCCCGAGGCTGAACGAGACGCGAGCTGATATGCCTTTGTCGGGAGGGTATACGTGTCGGATCGTCCCTTTGCAAATGGAGACCGTGGGTAAAGACAGTGTGTGTTGAGAGCTGAATACGGGACGAGTCGAGAAGAGTTGGATCCGGGCGGTATAGCACGTCGAATGCTGAGGCCAACGGGCTAGTACGTAAAAGCCGAACGAAGGCTGAGTTGACGTGTGTCTTTGATGTTGATGGAAGGAAAGCGGTTGCAAATGTTGTGATGCTGTTGCAAGAGTTGCAACCGTGAAAAGCTGTACAGTACGAAGTCACCACGCGCATTTCCAACCATCTCTCGCTTCCATCTACTGCACAGTGTTACTGCCAAAAACAGAGCGGCCGACCATCCGCCAAAGCTCGATTTCTTCTTTCTCTCGTTTGGGTCGTGTCGTGTCCGAGCAAAGTTGAGGCGTCTAAAAAAAAAAGAAAAAAAAAAGAAAAAAAAAAAACAATTCGATGTAACAGTTACAATTTATTTTTTAAACTGTCGAAAGGGTCCTTCATCTTATGCATCATACATCAACTGTCGAGACAAGCGCTCTTCCTTTCTCTCGTCATCACATACTGGACCATCCCAACAAGGAAATCAGCTCGAATTGGAGCAGCAGATCTGACGATCAAGCAATGAAGTGACGGTGCCTGACACCACTGCGTTGGCAGAGGTGACACCACGTTAGCTTCTCCAGCACCATGTCACAGACTTGTCCCGACTGTGGGTCGCGAGACAGTCTTAGCTTCATCGCCGAAGCAGGTCAAAAGGTGTGCTCCAACTGCGGAACCGTCGCACATGACCTTCAAGTCTACGAACCTACCACTTTCCACGAGTTGGCCTATGCTCTCGGCGCTACACCAGAACGTCGACATCGTTCATCTGACTTTCCCGGTCCAGTTGGTCCATCCGGGCGCTACTTTTGGTCGAGCGATCTTGAGGAATCTCGCCGCCTCAATCAAGTGCTGAGGAAGCCCGAAGTCGATGCTCGCATACAAGGCACTCTCTCCACCCTTGCGCATCCTGGCCTCTTTGAACAAGTCGACTTCCTCTTCCAGCGCGCTCGCGACGAGTCCTGGAAGACACCCAAACTTGCTTCCGTCAAGCGAGGAGCCAGTGTACAAGATGAATCGCTTTCAGGTGCAGACGCCTCTTCCTCGACTTATCTGCCCTCTAGCCTGGTCGTACGTCGGGTCAGGTGGGGCAACGATTCACTTCTCCTGGCCACCGCCTGCTGCTATGCCGTGTTGCGGCGAGAAGGAATTCGAGTCGATCTACAGACAGTCTCGGATGCTGCACAACTTCCCTTCCTCAAGGTCAAGCGTGCCTTCAAACTGCTCAAGCTGCTTGTTGCCGACGCAATTCGAAACATCAGGCTCGCCAATCCCGATCCATACATTCATCGCATCGTTGCCTTCTTTCACTTTCTCAATTCCCGCACAGGCTCAGTCAAGGTCAGCGTCAAAGTTGCCAAGATTCTTCAGCCGCTGCGCAGCACGTCTGCCAGCACAACCTCGGCTATCAACACAGATCCCTCTCGTATCCTCTCCAACACTCCTTTCGAAGCAGTCGAGGCCACCGCGCTTGACCTTTGCAAACTGTGGTGGCCCAATCGAATCAGCTCCACACAGTCTCCACCTCAACTCGCCGCATTTGCCATCGTTATCTTGGCTATCGAGGCCAACGTCAAGGCACCTGCACCAATCCTCGAGATGTTTCGTTATACCCGTCAGGCCCTCGAGTTTGACCCCACCCTGGTTCGTTCCCAAAGCACCCTCGGACCGCAGCTCACTACCGACGATCCTTCGAGCAAGAATGCCATCGAATACTACAAAGAGCTGTGCCAAGCAGTACGACTCGAAGCATCCAAAATTCCCTGGCTCACCGATCTAACGCCCATCCCTCAACAAGGTCGGGCGAAGAAACGCTCTGCGCTACCGAGATCCGTTGACTCAAGCCTGGCAGGCATGACAGACTTGGCTCGTCGCGATCTGATCGTACATGCACTGGATGTGCTGGACGTGTGGCGAAACCTGGCATCAAACAGGCCCGAAGTCGCAGATATCCAACCAGCTTGTCTACATCAACCTCCCACAACAGCGCTCGGCGAAGAAGAGGCTTCATCCCGGTGCATGAAGGACCGTGAAGAAAGGGATGCCTCGGAGCTCGAAGTTGATGTCGACGAATTCACTTGCTTCGGTTCTGATGTACAGTATCAGAGTCTTGCTGGCTCACCTGGGCGATCTCATATCGATGACGAATCTCTGCTCGAAGAGGATGGAGATGGAGAGGCATGGCCGCGCATCCAAACCCGACTGCAAGCGTCTGGGATCCTCGATTCTCCTGCTAACTCTGAAGGCGTTGGAAGTCAGCAACATCCGATTGATCTTCTCACCGACGATCAAGTCGATCAAATCCTCTTTGACACCGACGAGCTTGCCCCCATCTTTCGAACAGATCCGGCTGAGCTTGCTGCATTCGAGCGAGCCAAGGTGGCCGCTGGCGACTGGCCTGCCAAGTCGGAACACGAGCGCAATGCCGAGTTTGCCGCTTTTGCACGGAGCGTTGTTCGTGATCAGTCGCCCGCTAGACAGAAGAAACGGAAGGATTCGGCAGCCTCTCCTGTCGCAGAAACGAGTTCGAATCCGTCAAAAGGCGGTCAAATTCGGAAGAGGCAGCTTCAGACATCATCCCTTTCAAAAAGCAAGAAGCGCTCTCGTCTGCCATCCAAGCTTTCTCTCGAGGAACAGCTCGAAGAATCGGACTGGAGTGATTGAAACCAACTGGCTGTACTGTACTTCTCGCCCTTGACTCATAAAAAACCCATTCAAAGACATCAATCAATCAGCTCGGCCAAAGACGAACGAGTTGAGATATGAATAAAAGCTGAAAGCCGAGAGATGACTGAATGCATGCATGCAATGGCAAAAGGCTTCTCATCGTGAAACAGTAGGGCACTGACACCGATTCTCGACTTTCTTCTCGACTCCAGAAAAGCGGTGAAGCCAAAAAAAGTGGAGCCAAAAATAAGGTTTTGAAATTGAAAGGGCTCGATACCATTGTCAGGCCAAATCAGCGAAACAGCAGCGAGAGTCCTCAACGTGATGGTGATGCCGAGAGCGGAACACACGGACCAAAAGGAAACGACAAAGCGGGCTGGTTGCTTGTCGATGCTCAGAGCTTGTTGAGAATATGAGCGTTCAGCGACCTCTCGACCGCGTGGCTGAGTCACGGACTCGCTTCCGACTCGTCTACACAGTCACTTGAGAACGCCTCTTTCTGACATTCACACTTCGCACACCTCTGCGGAAGAAGGGAAGGTGCTATCGGTCCATCATCGAAACAGCTTCGATGCCCAGGACCCTGATCAACGTGTCACACGACAGTCATCTTGGCTCTCTAAGCTTTCCTTTTCGCAATGTTGGTCTCCGTTTGCCTTCCGGACTCTATCTTTCCTACGTTTCAAATCAAACATGTTTATCCCCACGGTATCGGACGGGCAACCAATTCTCTCACAAGCATCACTAAGCCGAGTGGTGTAGGTGTTATCTGGCTCAACTTGCGCGGACGCGCTATAGCCAAACGCTGTGTGCAAACGGCTGGCAGAAAGAGCGGACGTGGCCAAAGTGGTGGTTTCTGTCTGTTCCCACATCGGTGCTATGCTTCCGGACTAGGACTCTTCTTTCACCTCAGCTTTCTCTTCGAAATACGAGCGAAGCTCAGTGAGGCCTGTTGGAGCTCAGTCATGGCTGAGTCGCAGCTACAGACAACAGACTTGTTCAGATATATAGATGAGCACGGCAAAGCAACCATCTTCACCAGAGAGCATCCCTCTTCCGCATCGTTTCTGATCTTCATTCCATTAGTCTCAACGCTGTCCAGCACATCCCATTTTCTCCATATCCAAATCGAAAATCTTCACAATGACTTCTTCTGCACCCGGGGATCTCGCCACCGCCGCCGTCTCTGGCTACAAGCCTGGCGAGACTGCTATGCACGCCCTTACCTGGCACGGCAAGCGCGACGTCCGTGTTTCTTCCGTCGACAAACCCACCATCACCGACCCAACCGACATTATCGTCAAGACTACGGGCGCCACCGTCTGTGGCAGTGATCTTCACCTCTTTCATGGAGACATCCCCGACATCGAGCAGGGCGACATCCTTGGCCATGAAGGCGTGGGCACAGTTGAGTCTGTCGGCGCTCAAATCACCAAGTTCAAGGTTGGCGATCGTGTCGTAGCTTCGTTTTCCGTCGCTTGCGGTGATTGCAAGTACTGCAAGGATAAGCAATTCACCATGTGTGAACGCACCAACAAGAGTGATAAAATGGAGAAGTTCTACGGTCAGAAGATCGGCGGTATCATGGGTTATGGACATTTGCTCAATGGGTACGCAGGAACCCAGGCCGAGTACTTCCGCGTTCCCTTCGGCGATGTCAACTGCTTCCACTTGCCCGACGAGGTTCCGGACGAGAAAGCTCTGCTTCTGGCTGACGTTGCACTCACTGCCTACCACAGTGTCGTGGATATTGGCTTCAAGGAAGGCGAGACCGCCGCCATCTGGGGTGCTGGCCCTATCGGACAACTCATCGCACAGTGGCTCACCAAGGTCTTTGGCGCCAAAAAGGTGATTCTCATTGACAACGTTGCCCCTCGTCTGCAGTGGGTCAAGGATCGTCTCCCTGTCGAGGTCATCAACTTTGACCACACCAGCAAGGTTGCTGAGGAGGTGATGAACAAGGTACCCGGTGGTGTCGACGTTTCCTTTGATGCGGCCGGATTCCGCTATGCCAAGTCGTTCCTGCACCGCGCCATGCAGACCCTCTCGCTCGAGACCGACACGCCCGAGACGCTCAACGAGGCCATCCGTGCCACGCGCAAGGGTGGACGCATCAGCGTCATTGCCGACTATGTAGGGGTCTGCGGTGGCTTCCTCATTGGTGCTCTGATGATGAAGGGCATCACGCTCAAGGGTAACGGCCAGGCTCCCGTCCAACGCTACATGGACAAGGTCATCTCCGAGTACATTGTGACTGGCAAGTTCGACCCCACCCTCATCCTTACGCACCGCTTCACCTTTGACGATGTTGCCAAGGCGTACAAGTCGTTTGATCAGAAGCGCATTGACGAGAGCAAGGGGATTCCCTATCTCAAGGCCTTTATCGAGACCAAGCACTCGAAACCCCGAGCTCAAGGCACGCCTGAGCTTGGACCTGTTCCTGGCGCTTAGCATCCGTTGATCCGACTTTCTTCTTCTTCTGCCATTTGTAGTCTGGCTCGCATGTCTGTTCTCTCGCATTGGAATTTGATGTTTCTTTGGCTCGAGTTGTCGGCGACTATCTGTCAAGTCTCTTATTGATCGAGTGTAAAGCAGTCATGTCTGCCTTGATTGAAAGAGCAAGCCCATTGCATGCGAGACGTGATGGCCGAGTGAAATCATGATGCTTAGGAACAACGATAGGCAGCGCTGACTGAAGCTTCACATCATTGCACACAGTTCAGGGTCCTGTCAGTCAGCTCCTGTCGCTTTGCGCCAAACGATGAGATTTGCTTTTTACCGCCTTTTTTTTTCTTCTCTTTTTTTGGTCGGTTAAAGTGGAGGATCACTCAGCGTACGGTGAATTAGCTTTGCAACGAAACAGAAGGACTAGTGTGGACTGCATCAGCTTTGGTGAATGTTTGTGTGACGTTACACAGCGGTACTGTATAGGCAGAAAGATGTATGTCCTTGAGAAGAGAAGGGAGGAGGGGAGACATTTTTGTAGGAGCTTTTGGCAGCAAGCCTTGAGTTTGCGCAGCTTCCGAGCCTCAATCAAGCTGCTTTTCAAAGCAGATATAAGAACCAGCTTGCCAACCTCAACTTTTCATCAGTCCCGATATCAAATACATCAACCTTGTCTTTTCTCGACCACCACAGCTTTTTCAATCAGTAAATTATCAAGAATGTCCAACCTCGATATGTCGTCCGGACCTCAACAGGAAGTTGCAGGAACTCTGCCCAACAATTACTCTCTCGGCGGAGGAAATATGAAAGCCGATCCCAAGGTTCCTTTGAACACGATTCCCAATCCAGAAGCTGGTAGAGACGATGTAAATACCGGTGGTCGTGGTGGTGATGTTCTTCGTCAGGAAGTACATGCTCATGTAAGCTTCCCATAGTCTCTCCTATAAGACGTTGAAAGTGCGTATCGTGGGAGGAATCGTGTTTGCTGATATATATATATATATTTTTGATATTGCTACAACAGGATATCGACCTGCCAGAGAACAAGCCTCACATGCATCCGGGTGCTAATGAAACTCACAAGCAGGTGCATTCTTCTCAATCCGGTCCCGATAAACCTCGTGTCTAAATGTGTTCAACCAAAAAAAAAAAGAAGAATTAGTTGACAATCTCAATTCCTGACCATTGTCTCACGTGTGTAAAGATAACAGACAACGAGAATGCATCATGTTTGCGATGTGTAGATTGATTGAATTGCTATTCCTGTATCGAGCAGATCTTTATAGATCTAGCTGGAGCATGTCAGAAGGGAGAAATGTTTCTACAATCGCCAACGCTTGCCCACTTCCAATCCGTCCTCTAAATTCTGTGCGAGTTCTGGCTGGGCATCCGTCTGAGCCGCACTCGTTTTCTTGACTCCATTCTCTTTAGCTCCATCGGGCACATCCAAGCCTCTCCCATTTGCATCCACCTCCATAAAGTTGGGCCTCAACCTGGTGATGCTAACAAATCCATTCATGATCGCCCACACATCTGTTCCCTCTGGCAGCTTGCGGGGCCCGAGTAAAGATGCCATGTTGGGAGCGAAATGCAAGACGTTTTCCGGCTTTGGTGCTGTAGGAGGCTGTGGTGCCGGAGGGGCGGCGTACTTTGTGATTGGGTCAGCGGCGAATAAGGGGCCATAGCGGTTTTCCCAAATTCGAGTCCAGACCACCTCTGGTTTGCTGACGGTTTCACAGAGAGGTACGTTGATGCTATAGCATCCGACGTCTGGTTCTTTGTCCCAATTGGTATAGAGGCGTTGAATGAGGCTGGCAGAGAGTTTGTTGGCTTGGGAAGCGATGTTGCGCAGCTGTGCAGGGTCTAGGCCGGAATTGCGGGCCTTGGAACGATCGGCAAAGGTGGGCGCGTTGGCGGTGAAATGGCCAAAGGAGACGGCGATGCTACGGACTCCGGCGAGGGATGCAGCCATCGCAGCGCCTAGGGTACCAGAGGAGAGGGCAAAGGCGGTTCCTGTGTTACGGCCAAAATTGGGACCAGATACGACAAGGTCGAAGGGTGTCTTGGTGCTAGCTGGTGCCTCACGCTCTTGAGCAGTCTCGCCGAAGAAGGCGTTCTGGTTGAACAGTCCTGCGTTGGAAGCGGTGGTGGGAGAGCCATCGATGAGGATCCATTCCGCAATCTCGCCACGTTCGCGGTTGATAGGTCGACGCGTGGCAGACCATGACTCTGCGGTACCAGCTTGCTTGCCGTCAAAATTGTCTTTGAGTGGATAGTAGTACCATATGGCAACGGGTCCCTGCAGGGAGAATTGCATGGATCCCCATGACTTTTGGAAAGAAGGGAGTACCACGCTCACATCCCATCCGAGGGCGACGAGTTCTTCGTACAGCCCAAGAACGTGAGGTGAAGAAGCGGAGGGTGGACCATCGTCGTTGACCAGCAGCACCTTGGGTCTAGAATTGTTGGTGGGGGTGATCATGTTGTATGAATCGCTATTGGAATTGGGGTAGGTATCTGACAGTTCGGTGTCGATGTGAATGCCTTTTCCAGCAGTGCAGGTCGAACGCTGTTGATCGCGGTAGAAAAGTACAGAGACGAGTAGAACGAGCAACGAAGTGAAGAGCGTGTGTAACTTAGGAACCCGCAGCATCAACTGATGGTTGGTCGGTGAAAAGAAAGGCCCGTTCGCGAAACAAAGGGGGAGACGTTGGACGATCAGGTTCGATGCTGTAGTTATAGTAACAGATAGGTTTGTGCGCTTTCTCGCTTTGCCAATCACACATGGCATATGCGACATGCGTACACAAATGTCGGTCTTTCTCGGTTGCCGAACCCCGATTTTGTTTTGCTCTAGGTGTCAGGTACAACAATCTATGTGGAGGCAGAAATTTGGCTTTTGCTGCTCTCGGTGGAACACATTGGATAACGACGCACGTCCGCCGCATCATCATCGCCTTCTCGTCCATTCGCTACCTGCCTTCAGCATACATCGATCGAACAACACAAACTCTGAGCGACGTACACAAGCTGCGCATAGCCACAGCAGCGCAATTCAAGCCAGCCAGCATCTCCTCTTCAGACGACGAATACGAGCTGCAGCCTCTCTCCCGAGGCTCTGCCCGATCACCGGTCACCATGACTACCACATACTCGCACGGTCACACTCCAATCCATCCTCGCGCGCCCACGGCCAACCTCGTCTCCGTCAAGGTCCTTGTCAGCCTGATCGGTCAAGTTGCCATCTGTGGTGCTTTTCAAGCATGGGCCTTCTACTACGTCCGACGTCAACCATGGTACGAGCCTCCCGAGATCAACCCTGACGAGCTCAACGTCGTCAATCCGGAGAACTCGGCGGTGTTCCTCATCTCCTCGTTCCAATACATCACAGGAGCCTTGGTGTATAGCACGGGCTTCCCCTATCGTAAGCCTCTGTACACCAACGTGTGGCTGATGGCTACTGTCACGCTTCTGCTGGGTCTCTCGCTCTATGCCCTCTTCACGCCATCCGGGTTGATCTTTGACCTTCTCGGACTGGTCGAGTTCCCACGCTCGTTCCACATTGCCTTGTTCATCGCAGTGGTCCTCAATACGGTGCTCTGCTTTGTGTTTGAGTCGATCCTCTCCAAATACGTCGTCAAGCTTGTCAAAGGCCTCCAGCGACTGGCACGCCGCTCGAGAAGGTCAAAGACGCGCAAACACGGTAGCAAGCTGTACAAGGCTGTTGAAAGGAGCATGCAGCACGATGGAGATGTCTAGCTTTCTTTCAATCATCCTCTTCTGCTGTATTTGTACGTTCTGCACCACCACACGTTGCTCGTAGCATGTCGCAATTCCGATACCCTGCCAGTTGTTGCTATCAGAGTAGCGAGTCGTCTGTCCTCATGGCGGGATGGGGCATTTTGGTCACTGACTTGAACGATGCCGAGATTCACGATCTTGTGCTCTTCCCGATTTGTGCTATAGGTGACTTTGACTGGGGCCAAAGACTGGTGTTAGACCGAGCAATGGACCTTGTCACACAATTCTGCTCTCGCCGGCCGACTTTGGCAGGAAAACCAAAAGGGAATTGGCCGAGAAGACGTCTACTTTTTGACATGTGATTTTCGGTTTTGACTTTCTGGAACCCGCGGACGGCTGGAAAAATTTTCCTTCTGGTGTCCAACTCCGCGCCCGTCCTACCACAAATCATAACGCCATTATAGAGCGCAATGTCGAGTGAAGCAACCAACCAGATAACAGGGTCGTGCGATCCTTCCACCTCCGAAACGGCTAGAGCGCAAAGACCGCGTGGGGGTTCAAGTTTGCTGATTCGGTTTCTGCTTTGGGATCGAGTTCTCATGCTCGCTTGTGCACTTGCCGAGAGAACAGGAAAGCTCGACAATTTTTCCTCAACCAACAAAAGGGTTGCAGCAACTTGACGAGCGAAGCTTATCTTCAGCCTGAGAGCGTTCCTGAGCCAGACTCTGCAATTCTCAGCTACCTTTTGCGAGTCTGTCTGCTTTACTTTGTGTGCAGCGTGAGCATCGTAGAACGGTTGCTTCCGTACCACATCTTGGTCCTCCTCGCCTTCACCATGTCACAAACTCAGGACGCTTTGTGCGGCACAGGCTCGTCAATGGAAGCTTCTCATAACGATAAGCTTCGATCCGAGGAAGATGGCGGCTCGATGGACAAGGCCATTCACGACACGTCGTCGCAAGATAACGCCAATGTTGGTGTCACCAACACCGAACAGGCGCATCTCAAGCGAGGATTGGAACAGCGTCATCTTTCAATGATTGCCTTGGCCGGTTCGATCGGTACAGGTCTCTTCCTTTCGCTCGGCGGTTCGATTCAGACTGGTGGACCTTTGGGTGCATTGCTCGGCTATGCCGTGGTTGGTGCCATTGTCTGCGCCGTGCAGTTCGCCTTGGGTGAGGTTTCGGCCCTCCTCCCCGTCACTGGATCCTTTGTTCGACACGCCGATTTCCTCATTGACCCCGCCTGGGGTTTCGCAGTAGGTTGGAACTTGGTATACGGCAACCTGCTCTCCATCCCCTCGGAAATTTCAGCCATCTGCGTTCTGTTTCAATTCTGGACCGACATCAACTCTTCGCTCTGGATCATGATCTTCATCCTCCTCACTTTTGTCATTGGCGTAGCCTTTGTTCGCGCCTTTGGTGAGACCGAATTCATTTTCGCCTCGCTCAAGCTTCTCACGGTCGTCTTCCTTATCATCTTTGGCCTGGTCGTCAACCTTGGCGGCATTCCTGGTGTCGAGCGTATCGGTTTCCGCTACTGGGACAAGCCAGGCCCATTTGTCGAGTACATCGGCACGGGAGCATGGGGTAGATTCCTTGGATTTTGGTCGGTCATGGTCAATGCCGTGTTCAGCTTTGCTGGTGTTGAGAGTTTGGCCATGGCTGCTGCAGAGACACGCAACCCCGGACGGGCTATCCCACGAGCCTGTAAGAGGGTCTTCTTCCGCATTGTTCTTTTCTATCTGCTCGCTGTTCTCGTCGTTGGCATGCTGGTATCTTCCGATGATCCTCGTCTCAACGATGAATCTGGAACAGCGGCTCAATCGCCGTTTGTCATTGCCGTCTCTACAGCAGGATACTCGGCTGTCGGCTCTGTCGTCAACGCAATCGTCATCACATCGGCATGGTCATCTTCCAACCAAGCCCTTTTGGCCGGCACTCGTGTCCTCTACTCGCTCGCTCTCAAGCGCCAGGCGCCGCGCTTCTTCCTTCGCACCACTTCATGGGGAATTCCGATCTACGCCGTTCTCTTCTTTACGGCGTTCATGTTCCTTAGCTTCATGACGCTCTCCTCTGGTGCTCTGACCGTTTTCTATTGGTTCTTGAGCTTGACTTCGGCCGGAGTGCTCGTCTCTTGGTCGACACTCCTTTTCAACCATATCAGACTCAAGACTGCGCTCAAGCGTCAAGGCATCCCAGCTTCGGAACTTCCCTGGAACAACACCTGGACTCTCTACTCGAGCTACGCAGCGCTCGTCATGTGCCTTATCATTCTCTTCACCGGTGGCTTCCGTGTCTTTACTACGGGCGGATGGAACGCAAACAGCTTCGTCTCTAGCTACCTTGATATCCCACTCGTCATCGCTTTCTTCTTGGGTTGGAAGTTGATCAAAAAGACAAAGTGGGTCAAACTCGAGGATCTACCTTTGCGAGAGGCCATCGAAGAGGCCAAGCAGCGTGCCGAGCAGGCCAGAATCGAACAGGAGGCACAGGATGCTCTCAACCAAGGCAAAAAGACTTGGCTCAAGTACATCAGTTGGATCTGGGATTAATCGCGTCCCACTTCTCACATGAATTAATCTCTACAAAGCGTCAACCGCACAATATACCCCCATTTCCCATTTCTTCGTTTCTTACCTTGCTTGTATTGTATCGCTATTTGTTCATGGGTCTCGTCGATCAACGACATGAAGCTCGGCGTCAACCGCCAGCTTTGATCTTCTGTCATCTTGCACTTTTTTTTGCCAAATGTAATCCCTTTTCAACCTTACGCTAGCAAAGGGTCTGTCTGCTCGAAAAGTACCGCAACGCCCTTAATTTTCTCGATCAAACGTGCTGGCTCAACACTGGGTGGTAACACTCGCGTTATCCATGCCGTCAGCCACGTGTTCACTTCAGTCTCACGCTGCATCCACTGCCACTGTTGAAAAATCTGCTTTGATAATGTCGGAGAGTATGGTTCTTTTATCGGATCTATGGCGGGCCAGTTCGAGCAGAGAAGACACTGAGAGCCAAAACACCAAAGTCTACCGCCAGGAACTGCAAATCGCCCATAGAGCCGCCAAAACTGTACAACGAACAGACGGTCATGAACTGGATCATGGAAGTGAGGCAGATATAGCTAAAGCAACCGAACGAGGTGACCAATGCCGCGCGTCCCTCCTTGATACAGTCAATGACGCAAGAGATATCGCCGCGGTTAGAAGTGAAGGGCGCGGCGACGGAGGCTTCGGCTTCAGAGAGTGAGATGCCAATATCAGCTGCTTTGAGAGCACCGCAGTCATTGGCACCATCACCGCACATGCCGCATGTATATCCTGTTGCCTGTAGTCGCTCGATCAGCTCGTGCTTCTCATCTGGCGACATTCGTGCAAAGATTGTGCCCTTGATCAGCATCCGCCTGACCGTCTCGACGGGTGCATAGTCGATGAGCCACCTGAAGACGTCGCCCGTCAGTGCGAGCTGGTAGTCGGCGAAATCAAATTCTTCCAGGTCCAGCACGTGTGGATCCACTTCCCTCGGTTGCAGATTGTATGGATCGAGCTTGATACGGTCGTCGTCGACACTGGACCAGTCGATCACAGCTCTTGGGCTTCGTTGATCGCCTTGAACAAAGCTTGGCATGAAGACGTGTGCGGATTGGCCAACCATGCCACATTCTCTTGCAACGCTGATCGCCGTGCGCGGGTTATCACCAGTGACCATCTTGGTGATGATGTTGGCGTTCTTAAGCACCTCGATCGCAGGAGCGGTACCCTCCTTGAGCTTGTTCTCGAATATGATGAGTCCGAGGAAGCGGAGTCCGCTTTCAGCCTGCTCTCGACGCATGCGCTGTGCTTTGATCCAGCTCATGCCTGCCATCGACTTGCCCGCGCAGGCGATAACACGGTAGCCGTGTTTGGTGTAGTACGAGAGGAGATCGTCGTAGTCAGCGGGAAAAGTGTCCTTGTCGCAAATGTCGGCCATGACTTCGGGCGCACCCTTGACAAAGACTTCCATCGACTGCGACTTGAGACGCTTGACAATGACGCTCATCCGTCGAAGGGAAGAGACAAATTCAAAAGTGCGCAGCACGCCCAGCTCCAGGAAGTGAGCGTGGCGGCCGGATTTGATCGCATCTTCCACCTCGAAGGCTTGGCCGCCAGGAGGGCGCACCACTGTCTGAACAAGCGCAGGAGGCCTCTCGGTCAGCTTGGACTTGCCGTTCTTAGCTGTGCCCGTCTTGGTCGTTGCTTTAGCTGAGCGCTCCTTGCCCTCGTCGAGAGTCCAGCCAGTGTATTCAAACATTTTGACGTCGAGCGGGTCGCCTATGACTTCACCATCAACCACCTTGAGCGAGTGGCAGGTGGCCAAGGCGTAGAGCAGCGGCATCTTGCGTGCATCCGCATCGTTCTTGGCTCCTGCGCCAACCGGCATTTCATCGACTGTTTCGTGGAGCTCGCTAAATCTGCCCGCCTTGAGATCAATCGTTCGCGTTCCAAGCACGTCCAGACCGTCAGCAGTGAGAGTGCCTGTTTTGTCAAAGCAAAAGACATTGACCTTGCCTCCGATGATGACGCGATTTGGCGAGATGCAATAGATGCCTTGCTTGCGCAGGCGATTGATGGCAAAAGAGATACCGATCGACATTGTAGCTGGCAGTGCGGGCGGGACAACAACGGTGATGAGATCGAGCGCGCGAATGACGATCGTGGGCCAGGCAATGCCGATTTTGACAAAATTGACAGCAGCAAAGGTGAATCCGACAGCGGCGGTCGCAGCGAGGAAGCCGATGAAGCGGAACGAATCGCGGTAGAACTTGAAGCCCATGGGCTTGGGGAAGAGCATGCTTCGGACCAAAGCACCTTTGGTGGTGTTGAAGCCAGTTCGGACAACCATGGCTTTGGCACCGGCCTCGTTCTTGTCCGTGGCGCCACTTCCACGAATACGGATGATGCGCGTGCCAGAAAAGAGGAAGTGCTTGGCAAGGTCTGCGGTGACTTCGGTACCAGCCGCATGGAGACCGACCATGCTCGGAGTAGTGAGTGGCACCTTGCTGACGGGGACACTTTCACCCGTGAGCATACTTTCGTTGACAATGGCGTCGCCGCTGAGTAGAACACTGTCAGCTGGGAAGAGCAACAAGCCAGGTTCGGCAACATCATAGACATCACCGGGCACCAGATCGCTCGAATCGAGGACCTGCCAGCTACCTTCGCGCAAAACCTTGACCTCGCAGGTGAAACGACTCATCTCGCGCATACGATTGACGGTCTGGCGAGTCTCGATGAGAGTAGTCAAGATGGAGAACAGCGAGATGGCGGCAATGCAGAAGGCGTAGTAGTAGTAGTTGTCGAAGGACCAGAGGATGATGGAGACAATCTGGAACATGTAGAAAGGGTGTAGTACTTCGTCGACCAGCAACTGCCATGTAGACTTTGCTTGGATGTCGATGAGGTTCTTGCCAAAGACGGTGGTGCGGTCCTTCTCTGCGTCCCAGCTGATGCCATCATTGATGGCGCCGAGCGAAGTCCAGAGCGGGTCACGCCAGTCTTTGACCATGCGTAGACGGCCTGTGGGCGGGTGGAGCGCGAAGCGTGTGTAGCGGTAGTCGAAAAAGCTGAGATCCATGAGCTGTTCAGTCTGGACGCCAGAAAGCATCGGTAGGCCGCCCGTGGTGGAAGGCGTATCGGTGGCGTTGCTGGTGCCATTGGCGGGCTGTCCGCCATTGATGATACTACTCTTGGCGGAAGCAGTCTTGGAGGGAGCATTGCTCTTGTTGATCAGTTCGGGAGGAAGGTTGATGGTAGGAGCTGATTGGAATTCGGCCTGGGTAGAAGGCGGCTCACGCGACGAATGCGGAAAGACGGTAGCGAGTGGACGGGCGAATGGGATGGTGGTAAGCTTCTCCTTGTGGAGGTCGCCCCACTGGTTCTCGACCATGATGAATTCGGCATTCTCGAAGTCAACCTCCTTGCAAACCCACTTAAGACGGAAGCGAGGCAGCCAGCGTCCGATGAGATAGACGATACCAAGCGTAAGGAAACAGACGACGGAATAGATGATCTGATTGGCAACGAGCGTGCGGTAGCCGGTGAAACGAATAAAGGTATCTTCTTCGGTGAGATAGACCTGCTGACGGCTCTTGGAAGACTTGTCGAGGAAACTGAGCTCTCGCTTTGCGGCGGCAGCGCTGACGCCTTGGCCACGAATGTGGGAGCTAGAACGGAGGTCGGCTTCGGAGCGGCCGAAGCCTGAAGCATCACCTGCCTCAAGATCGCGACCACCGAGTTCAGCGTCCAGCTCGTCCTCAGGAGGATGGTCGGTGGAAAAGCGCGTGTCTCCAAAGACGGGATCGACTGCGCCACTGAGGGTGCCAAAAGCGGAAGGGAGAATGCCGTTGCGATTGGTGGAATCGTCGTCCGAGGAGTGGTAAGAATCGTCGTCGTCGTCGTCGTCGTCTTCATCGTCAAAGCCGTAGTCGTCATCGCTCCATCCTCTACTATTGTCGAGATCTTCATCTTCATCGTCCTCGTTACGACCTGCATCGGATCTAGCTGCTCGCGACGAGACGACCGAGCCTGATGAGCGCCTGCGTGAGAGAAGAGGTCGAGAGAAGGAGCGGCGGCTGCGTGCATCGTCGTCATCATCGCCTCGATCGCCACGGATGGAGGCAAGGATGGAACCAAGCATACCCTTTGGCTGGCTCGAGCCGGTGAGATCCGCATCTTCGGGTAGGCGCTTGCGTCTTCCAAAACGATAGGTGCTTCCGCTACGCTGGCTAGCGGGCTTGCGACGGCCAGCGACCGAGTCAGGAGAGACACTGCGCTCGCTGGATGTGGTGATGGCTTCACTTTGAGCAGATGCACTGGAGAGCTTGCGGGAGCGGCGCGGCGAGCGTCCCTCCATCGAGATACGACGACGAGAGCTTCGGGAAGCACGACGACCTAGCTCAGGCCTGGCCATCTCGTGACGCATACTGCTGACCGAGCTGGGCACAGCCCCAGCACCGGGGCCGTCAAAGATGCTTCCATGCTCGTCGTAGCTACCAACTTGGCTGTCTCGTCGGCGTCTACGGCCGATTTCAACACCACCGCCAGATTCGTCGTTGCTAGTAAGTTCGGCCTCGCGTTGAGATTGTGCCCATTCAAAGGCTTCTCGTGCTTCTTGATCGTCAAAGTAGGGTGACGAGGCGAATTCGGTGACATCCGCTTCGGCAGGTGCCTCTTCTGCGTCCTTGACTTTCTTTGGCAGTTGAAAGGGAGCCTGGTATTCATCGGCGGCTACTTCGAATTGGTGTGATCTCGATGAGCCCTGACCGCGTTGCGTGCGGTCTGGCTCCGACATGGTGGTGGTCAGCTGCCCGCCTCAAAAGCTCGGGATCGGGCTGATGCTGAGTCGAGTCGTGGAGTAGACTGGTGAAGCAAATAGGCCTACTGGAGTCAGTTATCGGAAGGAGATGCATAGAGGCAAGTGCCAAAGTTGTCAAGAGGCTGAGGTTAACGAGCTCTGGACGGCTTGCTCTTTTGCTCGATCCGTGCGAATTTCTGTCTTAACCCACACAGCTGCGGAGTGACGAGATCATCGGTGCTACAAAAAAAAAAAAAACAGAGAATGTTAGAGCGATTTTATCGAACATCGTTAGTTTATTCCGCAAAGACAGTGTTGTGCGATTACGCGTTCGAGTTAGAGGCCAAGGGGAATGTGGTTTGATTGCAAGGAACGCGCGCTTAGAAATTGGACTAAATACACCCTCCTCTCCTTAAAGTGTAACTATCCTTCTAACCACCATCTAACCAGCTCTAAGGAATTCCAATTCGAAAAAATGGCTCCTCCGCAATCTAACAACATGCGCGCAAAAAAACGCGTCACCATTAGGTCTAACACCGAAAATCGCGAAAATTCCGAAAATCCCATTCCGGGTCCCCAGGAGGAAAATCAGGAAAATCAGGAAAATCAGGAAAATCAAGAAAATCAGGAAATTCCAGCTACTCTGGTCTGCTTCAACTGCAAGGCCCAGCCTCTTCGATGCAAGCTCGAACCCGGCTCGAACAAATGCACCTACTGCAGACAGCAGACAGTCAACTGCAATGTTAATGACCAAATCCCTGCCTTCAAGCTCGAACACACTCGAACTCTTTACCTCCAGCGTCGAGCTGCTTCGAACCCCAATCGACCTGTTGGAACTGCTACGACCCTCATCGAACCTTGGGTTCCAGCTCAAACCACCTTCAAAGGTACTGGCTCGAAGACATTGAACCCTTCGAAGCGCAAGCATGCTTCGATCGATGCTCCCCCTCCCATCGAAGTGAATGATCGAGCCAAAGACAACCTCGAAGCTATTCGAGCTAGGATCAAAGAATTCGATCAAGACATCAAGGCTATCAAAGAGACTCGAGCTCTCTGGATCAAGCACTTCAAGGGCCTTCGAGCTGCCAATGAGCTCGAAGGTGAGGTGCCTGAGCTCTAATCACTTACCTGTATTTAGTTGCACATCGAATGTAATCGAACCCATGTGCCAGTCTCTCGAAGAGACTCGAAACTCTCTAGAGTTGAGAGTCAACCTGTGACTGCTCTAACTCTTCGAGCTCCTCATGTGGCCTCGAGGGATCCTCCTCTAATGGAACCAGGTCACTTCCCTGTCCATCGATGGCCTGCGACTGTGTTCGGTCCACCTCTGAATGTGCTTCCAGGGTATGTTGCTGCTGTTGTGCCTGCAACTCCCCTGTAGTTGGGTCTGGTCCCCTTCGAGCCTGTTGGTTCTCATCCTCATACTCCTCTCGAACTGACCGTTCTATATCTTGATGCAAGTCCTCCTGATCTAGGCCTGCTACATCAGGATTGACTGCTCGAAGACTTCGAAAGAATCTCTGGAATGCTGGTTTGTTCCAGAAGTCCTCTACTAGGTTATCTCGAGGGTATGCTTTGAGCAACCGATTACCATGTACTAGCGCTCGAAGTGTCTGACCACTACTCGAAGCCAGGCTGTATGTACCTAAAGCCTGTTTAGCCATGATTTGATAGGGTCCAAACCATTTTGCTTCGAACTTCAATGGATTCTGATGTCGAATCAGAACCCAGTCTCCGATCTCCAGCTTATGCAGTTTCACCTTCTCGTCATGCAGAGTCTTGGCTCTAACTGCTCGATTGTAAGCTGCTTGAACTGCCTTATGTCTTTGAGTCCTGAGGTTGGGCAATCGAGTTGTTGGGTCTTCGATCCGTCCATTAATGACTCTAGGCTGCAGTTCGTCTGTCGGTAACCTAGGCTCGATGCCATAGGTTAGGAAGAATGGACTTTGATTTGTAGCAACTGACCTTCGAACCCTGCAGGCAAAGATAGCATTGGCTAGATACTGATCCCATAGCCTCGTGCTCTTCCCTACCATCGAACGTGTCAGCATCCTTCCAATCATTCCATTTAGGGCTTCAACCTTCCCATTTGTCCTTGGGTGGTATGCTGTAGCTAATCGATGCCGCGTCTTGATGGTTCTAAGCAAGTGTTTGACCACTTCGGCCAGGAAGTTAGAACCATTATCGCTTAGAATCTCCTTCGGTGCTCCAAAGTTGAGTACGATCTCTTCGTAGATGAAGTCAGCTACTCTCCAGGCTTTTGCATCTGGTAGAGCTTTTGCAATGGGCCAGCCAGTTGCATAATCGATTGCTGTTAGAATCCATTGGTTACCATCGGCTGTCTTCGGTAGTTGTCCAATGAAATCGATCCCCCACCTTTCAAAAGGTTGGATGGTTGAACTTGCCATGACTTGTGCCAATTCTCGATCCTGGTTCGAGCGTGATCCCTGAGATACCTGGCATGCTGGGCATGTTCGACAGAACTTCGATAAGTCTGTTTGCATTTGAGGCCAGTATGCGCGGGTTCGAACTAGGTTTTGCAGTCCAGCTGCTCCTAGATGTCCATAGGATTGATGCATTTTATCCAGAAAATGCGATCGATGCATCGGTTCCAGGTATGGTGCTTGAGCGCCATCTTCGAGAATGCGAGTCAATTGATCATCAGCATCAAGCCTCCAGTGTCCTGCTTCCTCAAGCACTAATGACCGTTCGGGCCCTGGAGGTATCTCTCCATCCCTTAGATATGCTTTGATGTCCTTGAGATGATCTGGTTCGGCAGTTAGAGACATCAAAAAGTCTGTTCGACGGGAAATTGCATCAGCAACTGTGTTTTCCTCCCCTGCTCGATACTTTATGTCTAGATCGTATTCTCCGAACTCCGCAATCCATCTCTCTAACCTCTTTGAAGCAATCTTGGTCTTTGGTATCTGGGCTAGGCTTTGATGATCAGTGAGAATGGTAATCTTGCAACCATTCAGTATATAATGTCTCCAAGTTCGAAGGGCATGTCGAATGGCCAACAGCTCCTTTTCATGAACTGGATACTTGAGCTCTGCTTCGGACATCTTTCGACCATCGAATGCAACTGGGTGCATCTTGCCAGTAGATCGATCCTCTTGTAACAGCACACACCCAATAGCCCAGTCAGAGGCATCCGTTTCGATGGTGTACTTCGAATCCGGATTGGGTTGTCGAAGGATTGGTGCTGAACAGAGTAGGCCTTTGATCTTTCTAAAGGCTAGATCAGCTCGATCATTCCAGATGACCGGAACTTTTCTGCTGTTCTTCGATGAGATATCTAAGCCGCTCCCTTTTTCGACCTTGAGGAGATCAAAGAGTGGTGCTGTAATCGAAGCAAACCCTTTGGCATATCTTCGATAATACGAGCACAATCCTAAGAAAGATCTCAGGTCATGTATCGATGTTGGTCTAGGCCAGTCTCGAATTAACTTCACCTTGTCTTCTAGGGGTTTGATGTTCCCTTGTCCTACTAGATGACCGCAAAACTCAATCGAAGTAGTCCCGAAGATGCACTTTGATGGTTTTGCAAAGAGTCGATGTTGTTCGAGGATCTCCAGTATCCTTGACACATGTTCTCGATGTTCATCCAGTGTATTCGAGTAGATCAAGATATCATCTAGGTAGACAATGACAAATTTGTCTAGGTAAGGTCGAAGTACTCGATTGACCAGTGTCTGGAAAACCGAAGGGGCATTCTTGAGTCCAAATGGCATGACCAAGAATTCGAACTTCCCTATTCGAGTATTAAAGGCCGTTTTCGATACGTCTTCCGGTTTGAGTCTAATCTGCCAGTATCCTGAGGTTAGGTCTATCTTCGAGAACCATTGAGCTTGACCTAGCTGATCGAGGCACTGTTGGATAACAGGCAATGGGTAACCATTTGTTGCAGTTATGGCATTGAGTGCTCGATAATCGATGCACATGCGCCATCCCCCATCCTTCTTAGGAACAAAGATAACAGGGAAACCCCATGGGCTCGAGCTTTCTTGGATCATACCTCGATCCAGAAGTGCTCTAACCTGTTCTTCTTGCTCTCGAAGCTGACTTGCTGTCAAATTGTATGCTCGAATGTTTTTAGGTCCTTCCTCTCCTGTGCAGATGATGCTGTCCTGTAGTTGTCGAAGCATCGGTATAGACTCGATCCTCTCATCCTGGGGTATGTCTGTTCTAAACACCCCTTTATGCCTATCGAGGATTTTTCTTAAGCCTTGATCTGCAACTTGGGTACGATACCCATCTAAGTTCAGATCAAGCTCTTCTCGCATCATTAAGAGGAAACAGTGTCCCTCTGTCTTGAAGACCGAGTTCATCTCCTTATGATTTAGGAGATCTAAGGGCCGATCCGGGTCTAAGCAATCTAGTTGCAAGACTCGATCTGATCGCCTGCCCATTAGAGCATGCTTGAATGATCCCTCCTTTGAGTGGAAGCTTATGATGTTCGATGGGAAATCTAAGTTGGCTCTATGTTGTCTAAGCCACTCGATCCCCAAGATAACATCGTGTTGAGGCATATTCAACACCAAAGCTGTCCCTGGATATTCGAAGCCATCTAGCTCTATTCGAAGCTGCGCAGTTCCTTCGACTCCAAGAGCTGAACCGTCCGCTAGCTTAACCTGTTTCTGTGTTTCTGGACTGTCTTTATCCACCTGGAGTTGACACTTGTCCACCATAGATCTTGAAACGAAGGTTCTCGAAGCACCTGTATCGATCAAAGCCATGAAGTAGCGACCTTCGACTTTGATTTTCAGTTCGATCAAGCAGAAATCGCCAGGATTTTCTTGATTAGTCCCTAGATTCAAGTGTTCGACCCTTCGTGCCAAATCCTCATCCATCGAATTGGATGTAGCTTTGTCAGGAGACATTTTATGATCGATAGTCCCCTGACTTAGCTTCGATCTTGACCATTTCCCTGGGATTGGGTTGACTCTTCGATCAAAGTCAATCGACGTTCGTTGGGTACAGTTACTATGCAGGAAGAGGATCGATGTCCAGTCTGCCCACATTTGAAACATCTGTTCTCCCTTCGACATTTCTTGAGGAATTCCATCCTTTGATTAGATTGACCTTGGTTTGAGTTCCCTTGGTTTTGGTAAGATCCCTTCTTCGAAGACTTTGGCCTGTCTTGCATTGGCTTCGAAGCTCGTTCCATAGCTTGATCTCTAGATACCTGCTATAGATCTTGTCTGCAAATCGAGCTAGACCTCTAAGTGTCTGAGGTTCATCAGGAACAAGGCTGAGTCTGTTCAAGACTTCTCGATTGAGGCCGCTCCTGAACTTCTCGGTCCTTAGATCTTCTGGAATGGGAGGTTCGATACGTTCAGCAAACTTAGAGAACTCGATGAGATATTCTCCAACTGATCTCTTGCCTTGGACACAGTTGTCATAGTCCTTCTGGCGCTTTCGCTTTGCATTGATGTCTTCGAACTCCGTCTTGATCCATTCAAGGAACCCTTCAAGGGTAAGTTGCTGGTAAAGGTTCCTTTGAAGTTCAGGGCTTGCAGCATTGTTGAAAGTCCTTTCGAGCTTTGTCCTTTCGATAGCCCAAGCTTCCTTGGCTGAGCCAGTCAAGCTGTTGGCTGCATAGAGGATTTTCTCGGTCTCGCTCGAGAGGCATCCCTGCAGTTCAAGGAGACTGATACAGTCTCGAACCTGCATGATCCACATTCGAACCGCATTGTCCTCTACGGTGCCATCAAACAGCGCAGGTCTGGTACTCACCAGCCTGGCTCCAGCTTGAGTGGGTTGAGCAGAGGCTCGAAGGGTGCTTATCTCCAGCATCATGCTGTGAACCAACCTTCGAAGGTCTTCGACCTCGCTTGTAGTTGACATATCCCTCGATGCACCACCCAACTGGGGATTGTGCATCGAACCACTTACTCCATTGTTACCACTGCCATCAACTGGCATCGTGTTCATCATATCCTGACTAGATTGATTGAATGACATCTTGTTGAGTGTTGATACTTTTGAGGAGTGATCGAGATTGCAGAAGCTACCAAGTGTTGTGCGATTACGCGTTCGAGTTAGAGGCCAAGGGGAATGTGGTTTGATTGCAAGGAACGCGCGCTTAGAAATTGGACTAAATACAACTGTCGACACCTGCTCGACTCAACGATTAAAGAATGTCCTGTCTTTTGTCGTCCTCCATCTGAATCAGACAACTATGACTCTCTGGCATTGGCAGCACCGAAGAATACATCACTCTTGCAGAGCTCGAACTCAAACAGGCCAGCGTAGCTACATTTGGATATCTCATTTGACCGAGCCCGGTGTTCAACAAGTGGCCGTCGCCGAAAAAAAATGGAAAAGCTGAGGATGAGGATGTGGTCTTCCGACGACATGCTGGAATTGGCCGGCTACTAAAATGAAGAGCTTATATCCGGCATCAAGAGAAGCCGGAAAAGCGCTGATGGATGGTACTGAGAGTTGACGGCTACTATAAAAGAAAGAGGGCGGGCCTCGGTCGAAATTCGGAGTGAAATATGCGAGCGGATGCGGTGCTTGGCACCCCGCGGAGCACAATACAGTACTTTAATGTACAGTATAGCAAAACAGACACAGAGGACTCTTTTGTACGCAGGTTTTGGATACAACTCCACGTCGACCAGACCTGTTTGACAGACTGTTTGACATGCGATGTCACGACGGCTAGCCGAGCAAGGCATGCCACAATTTGGTGAGATTGAGTCATGTCGAGTGTTGAGGCCGTCGGTGGTCGTGCGGTACCACTGGACACGGCAATGACCGAGACTGGAGGACGAACAGTTGGTCACGTTGGCTGTTGATCAAATTGGTCAGACTCTCTCTGTGAGGGATGCAAGGCTCGGCGACAAAACGGCAAACAGAGAGGGGAGATTTTCATGTTTCGAGTAGAGAGCTACTGTACAGTACCATGCTGCGCAATTTTTGCTTTTCTGCTTCCCCACGCTTGACCCGAGCGGCTGATTTTGCCCCCGCGCTCAGCAGGCCCGACAATTTTGACAGGTGGAATCCCACACTCTGCTCCAAAGACGCCGGTTGGGTGCTGTTGCTTTTGACCGTTTCTCACGCCTTTGGTCGATATAAAGCGAGGGCCCATCGGGCCAAGCCGACTCTTCAATCCTCGCCTTGATCCGCCCTCTTAACACACATATCCATCGCAATCATGTCGCTACGAGACGCTTCAATTGACGCACAGTCCTCATCCGCACCACGCTCTCGTCCAGCTTCCGCCCTCCGTTCGCGTACCGGAGGCGTCGTTCGCCATGCTGTCAAGAGCATCGCGCATTTTGCTGGCCAGGGCGACCCAAACAGCAAAACCATGTTCCTAAAAGAATGTTCGCTCTACACCTGCTTCCTCCTCGCCGGTTTCGTTGATGCAACACCTGGTGCGCTTCTTCCAGCGATTCGTGAGCACTGGCATCTTAGCTTCGTGCTGGTCTCTATGCTCTTCGTGGGCACTTTTGTCGGCTGCATCATTGCTGCTACTTTCGTCTCGCCTGTCATGGACAGGTTCGGCTTCGGCAAGATGATCAGTGGAGCTGCCGCGCTCGGTCTCGTCTTTCCCATCGTTTTCCTTACCATGCCTCCCTTCCCGGTGCTCATCGTAGGCATGATTTTTTCGGGAATGTCTACCTCGACGCTCGATGCGCTCGTCAATGTTTGGATCAGTCAACGTCCCAAAGCTAACGTCAGACTCTCCTTGGCACACTTTCTATACGGCGTCGGTGCTCTCACCTCGCCTTTGGCCGCTATCCCTTTCTTGCACTTGCACTTTGGACGAGGCGGCGTGGGATTCCAATATTTCTTTTGCGTCTCATTGGGCTTGGCTACTGTTGTGCTCACCCTCGTCACTGTTGCCTTCCGCTTACAGAGAGATGAGCACGTCGAAGGCCCCGCTGCTGACAATCGCGACTCAAACACCTCGGTGGAGCTTCAAACCCTAGCCATGTCGACTGCACAGGATGTCAAGGACAAGGACTCGACTCTGCCAACAACACCAACTCCCGCCGGCGACAAAGCTCTCGACTTTATGCCCACCACATCTCAAGCACCTGGCTCCGAGATGCATCCAGTGCCTGCTCCGACCAACTCGCAAACCGGCCTTTACAAACTCAAAGCGGTCGTTCGTCAACCAAAAGTGGTACTGCTTGCCTTGTTCGCTTTCACCTATGTTGGAAGCGAAGTGACGGTCGGTGGATGGACAAGTTCGTATCTCCAACTTGTCCGCAACCAGGAGGCCGATGCCAATGCACTCGTTTCTGGATTCTGGGCGGGTATCGCGTTTGGACGTATTCTTCTGATTCCAGTCACTGCGTGGCTGGGCGACGAACTAGCCAATGTGGTCTACTTGCTCTGTGCAGTAGGACTTCAGCTTTTGGTGTGGCTGGTGCCCAACATTATCGCCAATGCTGTGGCGCTTGCCTTGTTGGGTGTCTTCATGGGACCCGCTTTCGTATTGATGATTCGCGTATGCGAGCGCACAGTCCGGCCCAGAGGACATCTCACGGCGGCCATCAGCTTCATCTCATCCTTCTCAGCGGCAGGAATGGCGTTGATCCCATTCCTGGTCGGAGTCATTTCACAAAAGGCGCCTCAAGGAATCAAGATCCTCCCGCCCATGCTAGTCGCCCTCCTCGCCGTCCAGGTGCTGCTATGGATTGCGGTTAACAAGGACTACTTTGTCAAGCGCTTCATCAAGCGTGAAGGCAGAAGCAACAGCCAACACGACGTCGACCGTCTGGACTAGATTCATGTCTACAGTGTATCTACATCTTTCGATTTAATGCTACCTCGTGATTTTACTGGTTTGGCAGTGCCTAGTCACGCTGTGATCGTCATATGGTTGTCAGATCTTACAGGGCAACAAGATCATGCGCTCTTGAAGGTTCGAAGCTACCAAGTCGAACATGTGAAGAGAGGTAATGTTGGCAAAAGTACACGACGTTACCAGCAGCAAGAAGGGCAGCGGCCACGTTGCAGCTGTCCGCAGCTCAAAGCAGGATATACATATGAAATTTGTGATTTCCGACTGACAGCACGCCACAGCCAAAAAAGCCGAATTCGGTCAACTCTGCCTGACCGGTCCGAGATTTCCCATCGGCTTAGACTAGCTAGGCACCTCTCTGGAAATTTTGTGGGTTTTTTGGCGACAGCTTGCCGAAGAAATGTCCGCTTTCCTTTCAGCGAGTCACAAGACAGCTCGTGCGACATCACTTTGGTTGACCGACTCAGCTTCCTTCATGAACATCACGTCCTACAGCTTCGTCGCTCCGCTCATGTTATAATTTCGGTGGCACTGGCACTTGGTGTCGAACATCATCCCTTCCTGCAATCAATCTTCGACAATATCGTTCAGCATGGCTGATCTCGAAAAAGGCTCCAGAGAGTCACCAGCACCTCCTGGACAGACAGCCGACATGTTCAACCCTACATTTCCACCAAACATGGATCCATCCTTAGCCACAGACTCCCCTTCACTCACCCTCAACAAGGAGCATGACTCTGATGACGCCGCATCTCAGCATCAGCACGAGCTCCGCAACACTGCCTCTACTGCTTCCAATGGTGCATCGACTACGCAGGCAAGTTCACCCTTGACTCCGACTCGCTCGCAGCGCTTTCGCTCAGAGCTTCGCCGCATCACTATGCACTTCACCCCAAGCTGGTTCAGTGTGACCATGGGCTTTGGTATCACCTCTATCCTCCTCCATCAGCTGCCATACCAATTCAACGGACTCGGCATCATTTCGAACGTCATCTTTGGCTTCAACGTCCTTCTCTTCTTGCTCTTCCTCGGCATCAGCATAGCTAGATACGTCATCTGGCCACAGCTGTTCTGGATCATGCTCTTCCATCCAACCCAGTCGCTTTTCTTGGGTACTTTTGCCATGGGCATGACAACCATCATATCCATGTGCGCCATCTCAGCAGCACCAGCCTGGGGCTCCGGATTCGCCACTTTTACTTGGACCTTGTGGTGGATAAACGCCGTTTTGTCGCTCGCCATTTGCATCGGTCTGCCCTTCATCCAGTTCACGCGACACGTACAGTCGCTTGACAAGATCACTGCAGTGTGGTTTTTGCCCGTAGTGACGACGATTGTATGCTCAGCCTCAGGCGGTCTCGTCGCTGACATTCTTCCGCCGGCACATGCCAAGCTGACCTTGATCGTTTGTTGGGTGCTTTGGGGAACTGGATTCGGCATGGCCTTTTTGTTGATGTCGCTCTACTACGCTCGTCAAGCAATCTACAAGATCCCTCCGGCACAACTCATTGTCAGCACGTTCTTGCCACTGGGACCATGCGGTCAAGGTGCTTTTGCGCTTCTCCAGCTTTCTTCGGTCCTCTACAAGCTCGCACTCAACGACAATACAGCGTTGCCCAGCCCGAGCGCAACCGACGCTGAGACCGCCCGCATCATGGCTACCGCCATCTACGCTGTCTCTGTCCCTGTTGCACTTGTCATCTGGGGCCTTGGGTTGGTTTGGCTTGTCCTCGCCGTATCCAGTCTCGTCGATCTGTGGCTAGTTTCGAAGTTGACCTTCAATTTAGGCTGGTGGGGCTTCACTTTCCCCCTCGGAGTCTTTGCAACAGCAGCGATCAAGTTTGGCTCGGTTCTCGACTCTGGCGCCTTCAGGGTGATCGGAACCGTGCTGGCGCTGATCGAGGTGATCCTCTGGATCTTTATTACAACCATGACGCTGCGCAAAGCACTCAAAGGTCAGATCTTCTTCTCACCTTGCCTTGCAGAGATGTGCGACGAGCAGGGTGAGCCGCCCAAGTACGTTCCGCCTGCGAGAAAGTACACTTACGAGCCTAGACCTGCAGTCACCTCGCTCGATGGCAATGATGGCTCGACGTCGAGAAGCAGAAGTAGGCTGAGAGGCAGAAGCATGCTGAGAGGCAGAGTTGGCGCTGACGTGTCGCTCTCTCGAGCTAGAAAATGGCTCTACTCGACGGCTTCACCTTCTAGATAAAGCTTTGAAGCGTTTGGGAAGGTCTGCTGACTTAACTCGACCAAATGCGCTACCATTCGATAGTATATTCAATCTCCGGCAAAACCGAAAGTGTACACTCCCGGAGGATTCACTTTGATGGAATCGTTTTCGTATACCCCTTCCATTTCCACTAGAGTTGCAACAAAGCTGCATTACAGAAAAATGGTACAACATCTCAGTGCTCTTGCGAGCGACTTGCGTCGAGAAGCTCGAACTTCCATTGGTCCACGCTGCCTTTTGTGTCATCTGTCAGAGGCCCGCAAACCATGGCGCCGATCCACCATTCTTCCTCTTTGCCTTCGGCGAGGGGGAGAGCAAAACCTTTCTTCTCTCGCAACAGGAATCGTTCGTTTTCGCCGCCGGTGTGAGCAGGATACGAGTAGTAGACGTGCATGTCTGGGCCTACTTTTTCGATTTCAATGTGAACCGAGGTCTTGGTGTGCGCGGGGAGCGGGGAGACGTTCCAATCTGAGAATGGGTTTGTGGCTACGACGCTGTGTCAAAGGAGCAAATGGAGTCAAAGAAGAAAGATGAGTCAGCGTGTAACCGGATACAGTTGATGCGCGTATGGATGATGGGCTTGATGTGTTTACACGTACCCGACGTACTTCCTTCCGCCTTCGTTTTCGATGCCTGACTTGAGCCAGACTTGACCTTGACCATTTGGGCCTTGGTTGGGATTGACGCGCTTGACAAAGAGGGTTGTCTGTTGAAACCTCTCCTTGCCTTCCTGGGTAACGACGCCGGATAGCTTCCAGTCTTGATCGGGACTCAGTCGAAAGGTTTGGTATACTACAGGTCCGGATGAACGGTGGGCGGAAGATTCGGGTTGGGATCCAGGTGCGGTGGTCCACCAGTCCGTTTTGGGTCCAGAGTTGATCGAAATCGAGTAAGTTGAACGTCCCTCGGTAGGAGATACGGTGTGCGAAGAAGTGGAGTTGGGATCGTAGAACGACCACTTGGCTTCAATTCGTGACATGATGCAGGAGCGTTCGTTGTTGATGGGTATGATATGGTACACAAGAAAGCAATGCTGTCCAAAGCTGCTTTTAAGAGTTGGAACGCTCGGACCTCCACTACAGTACCGGTTAATTGGCCGACACTTTCCCGGATGTCAAGCTTCACACCACATCTTCTTCTAGCTCTTGGGCTCCCACCCAACTCAGCACACGCAAAGCGCTGCAAAAAGCTTTCGATGTCATAGAGAATCTTACGACAAGAGTTCCACCATATTCCTCAAACCAGCATCCGAGTAAGTCAAAGAGCATCGCAAAAGAGACGTGGCACGCTTGTCCGGCGTTTAGACCCGACCTGACCAAATCGACACGTGGATGTCTGCGTTTTTGGTTTCTTGGCAGACCGAGTCCGCTCCGTGCTTTTGACATGGGCGGCGTTAGTATCTCCGGGGTTGCTTTGCGTCTTCCACAAATCCCAGTTCGCCCTGACGGCGTCACAGAATCCATGCTCACCAACCCGCAATGCGGCATCCCTGACGCGAGTCACCTCGACACACGCACGCACTCAAAGTCAAAGGGGGAAAATGTATCATTGCATCGCATTCTAGTTCTACTGCTCCTCTTCTGACCGCTCCACGGAGTTGTGTAAGGAAGGTCTGTTCTTCCCCTTCTTGACATCCTTTGCTGGTTCTCTCTTACCGCCCGGTCCCCATATTTCACGCAGGAACGCAGTCATCTCCTCAAACAGCTCCCGGTATGCCCCCCTTGCGCTGATATTGTGTGCGCTGTCGGTAAACATTCTGAATCTGAATCCTCTCACTTTGGCCTTGGTGAGAAGGTCTAACAAATGGGCAGAATTGCTATAGTGAACGTTGTCGTCTGCACTGCCCTGCATGAGGAGGTACTTTGTTTTGGAGAAGGCCGAGTTGACATGGATCGAGGCTGCGTCGTATCCCTTCGCGTTGGTGGCTGGACTCTTCATATAGCGTTCGGTGTATACCGAGTCGTAGAATTCCCACTTGGTGACCGGAGCAACCGATATCGCGAGGGAGAAAATCTTCTGATCAAGCTCTACACTTTTGCCTGTCAGGTAGCCGCCGTAGCTCCATCCCCAGAGACCAATTCGTGTCTCGTCGACATAAGGCAGTGTAGAGATCAGCTTTGCGGCTTCGTTGACGTCCTTCGCCTCGAGGTCGCCGAGATTACCTGCGACCGAGGCACGGTAAGCTTGGCCCTTGAAACCGGTTCCCCGGCCATCGACTACGACGACAATGTACCCAAGAGTAGATGCGACGTATTGATGCCAATCAGCCCGGTTCCATCGGGCATCGACGAGCTGCGAATCAGGACCACCGTAAACTCGCACAAGTACGGGATACTTTGTTGCGCCGGAGGCATCAAAGTCGTGCGGTCGGATCTCCTTGACGCTCGCTACCGCTTTGCTACCGTCTGGCATGGTAGCATTGAGCACAAGCTGGTAGAAGGTGTTGGATGGCTTGACATACTGTGAAGACAGCTGACGAAGCATCTTGTTCTCCTCAAGCATAAGCTCGAACTTGGGATCGTCAACACCCACCACTTTTTGGTAAGGCACATCGGGGCCTTGGTAATTGAGCACATAGTAGGCTCCTTTCGGGTCAAAGCTGACGTCGTAGGTGCCTGGCTTCGAGACGTCTGTCAACGCCACAGGCTCCTTGACAGTATAGGTATCAGGGTGGGATGGACTACGCGAAGCAGTCTTTGTCCAGTCGGGCAGCTCGACGTAGTACACGTTGCGCAATGCTGGCGTGGGTCTTGCTGCGACAAAGTACGATCGGCCACGCTTGGCATCAACGTGTTTTAGGTCTGCGATTTCCCACTTGCCGCTCGTGAGGAAGATAGGCTTGTCAGATTTAGCTGAATCGTAGTAAGCGAGGTGTCGGTAGCCTTCTTGCGAAACGACAATGTCAAGGTAAGCGGTGGAGCCAACCGAAAGATTGTGATGCGAGAGCGGTTCAATGGTCTGTGCGGCGTGAATCCACCCGCTCTTGTCCGCACGCGCGTCTTGCCTGCGTACAACTTCACCGACAACATCCACACCCGCAGCATTGGCCCTTCCTTTGCTGGATAGGTCGAAATTGACAATGCGCATAACGTCACTGTAGCGGTCTGTCTCGCGCACCAAGAGCTCGCTATCCGAAACCCACTTGACCTCGGTGACCAGTCTCTCCTTCACCCCAGCATCGGTGGAGAGCAGCCTGTCTACCTCGTTGTCCGCCTTGCCCTTGCTCGACATGGGGCTGTGCAGCGTGTACTGCGTCGGTCGGACTGAGACTCCCTTGCGCGTTGCCTCCCTGATTTCGTCCAAGTCAATCATCTTGACGCTGACGATCGGGTTTGGGAAACCGGGCTTGGGATACTTCATCTTGGTCATCTTTTGGTATGGTGCTGTAAAGCCTGCTCGGTACGGATCGGGATTGTACACGGGGAATTCGTACACTGGCACCGTTGTCTCATCCAATCGCAGATAGACGAGTTTCGAGCCGCCCGGAGAGAACCACATGACTGAATCACTGCTGTACACTTCCTCCTCGTACACCCAGTCTGGGACAGCGTTGAAGATTGTCATCGCTCCGTCGTCAGTCACTTTGACCGGGTCTTCGCCAGCACGTGGGATGAAATAGAGATTGTTTTCTTCGACGAATGCGATGCTCGGCGGGTTCTGCGTATTTGTTCCCGGTTTGTTCGGAGCCCAAGCTGCGAACGATACCTTAGGCGGTTCGCCAGGTCCAGAGCCGAGCGAGGTCGTCTTTTTGGTGGCAATGTTGTGCAACCAGAGATGACTCTTTTTGCTGTATCGCCACTGTCGAGTCTCGCTGCTGAAGAAAAGAATCCACCGGAGATCCGGAGAGAACTTGAAAGCGGTCCAATCGAGCATCTTGCCTTTGCCATCGAGCACATTTTTGCCTTCCACGACAAGCACTTTGCCTCCGAATGGCGCCACCTTACCCGTACCCGTCTTCTGATGCCTTGCGTGTGTGACATCTTCGAGCCAAATGTCGCGCTTCGCCCAATCGACATGAGAGAAGACACCTTCGTCGGGATCCTCCTCACTCCACATGAGATCGCTGCTCTGAGGGGCGAGCGTGCCGCCAAAGACAGTGTCCATGTCAAGCGGCATGAGGTCATGGCCATCATGTGTTTTGGAGCCAGAGACCTCTGATTCGGATAAGCCGGTGCCTAGCGAGGCTTGGACATAAGTGTTCCAGCCAGAGTCTTGAAAGTCGACTTGAAAGATGGAGGTGTTCGCGAGTGCGTAGTGTCCGGCGAGGGTGTCTGGGGAACTCGATTGCTTCCAGATGCTGGATAAAGACGAAGCAGCTTCGGTTAAAGGGGCAGACTCTGACTTGGCTGGTGCGTTGTTTGCGGCACTCGGGATACTGGATGAAGCCGCGGGGGCGGCAGTATTGGACGATAACCACTGCAACACAGGTAATGCCAGCATGAAACCCAGCACGACTCCGGTAAAGATCAAGCAGCCTGCAAACACGCTTGGCCTCTTGTTGCTTGTTCCTAGCCTTGTCCAAACCGGCTCTCTTCTTCTGCGTGCTCTCCCATCTCGGTCATCTTGCATTAGCCCGACTTCTTCATCATCGTCCAGCCGCATACCGAGTCCATCTTCAAGGTCATCTGCATCCGCATCGTAGCGCGAAGACGTTCGCTTGGGAGGATAGATGGTCGAAGCGTCGGGCGAGGTGTCATCGCGATATCGCTCGACCTTTTCGTCGTCGACCGTGGCATCAGATGCAGTTGCTTGCGAGTCGTAGGATGCGCGTGGCACCTTGCGTGGTTCGATCATGGTTGCACTGGTGTACAACGAGGCGATAAGGTTGCGGTTTTTGTACTCTGCGGTTTGTTCAATCGCCGCTTTTGCTGTTGTGCGCCAAGATGTGGGAGATATGATGGTGGTCAATAGCAAGACCGGGATCACGACACTGCCAGCATTGGTGTTGTTGGAATTGATTGCTTCTGTTGCTTTGTGATTGATGCCACTAGATTGACGTGGAATGTGTGAAGCAGGATAGGGTAGATTTTCGAGATGAAGGTGATGATGTGCAATCCAACCTTCCAGCTCAGCCAGCTCAGCTGCTCGATTAGGGAGGCTAAGCAAGCAAGTTAGGGTCCAGCTTGACCTGGACCTTCATAGCCGGCGCACTGTATAGTGTGAGGGCTCGAGCCAAGCCAAGAAATTGCCAAAATGCCTGTGCCATATTTTCAAAAAGGCGATTCGCTTCGGCTGAGAAATATGCAAGAAGGCTCGCTTCCCGCATTCCCCGTTGCTGAGGCGGATCATCCGATTTTTCTGGCAACACGGCTCGCTGCATTGCACAACTCGCACATGGCAGCTGCCATCACGCGACGTACGCTCCTCATCCGTCTCTTGGCCCGGTCGAGACGCACACACATCCACAACAGCTCAGAGCAGAAAAGTCAAGACGTAGCATGGAGAGGACATACTATAACAAAGGCTGGTCATCCAGCACTAATAGTGACAATCCAGAATATCAAAAACACAGATAGAGTCAAACGAGCGTGATCAGACAGTCCTGGAGTGTACAGTACTTCTGCCTGCCGAAGCAATGCCATACACCGACAGACCTGTCAACGTGGGAAACAAAGGAGTGTGGGTGGTGCCCTCCGTTCAAAAAGATACAGAGAAGGTTTTATAGGGGAGACAAGGGAGGAGTCGGAACTGCCGGAGCGGTGGTGGGCCGGCCGCAGCTGTCAAAGCTATACGCCCAGAATCCCGGGTATCATGTTGCTCCGGCCAGACGACACAGAGCTACTAAGATTATGCCGCAGAGCCAAGCGAGCCAAAAAGGGAGGGGGGTTTCTTTTCTTGATTTGGGTTGAGCTTATACCGGCGACTTGCGCTTGGCGAGACCAGGTGAGGTCGATGTCTGCATTAGCACAGGTGTGCCTTGTGCGCTGGGTCCCGAGTTAGATGCAGTGCGCTTCATAGGCGTTCGCATCGCCTTGGCATTCGGTCCGTCTGCGTCTGGTCCGAAAAAGCTCTGGTCGGTCATAGTCAGGTTGTTGCCGTAGGCAGGGAATCCATTGTTGGCGACAAAAGGTGAACCGGTGAACTGCCCGCCCGCCATGGCTCCGGGTGCTGGCGAGGGTGGAAGTGGCGTATTGATGGCGGCCATCATCGCCTGGTGCTGCGGTGTAAGCGGCGACGGCGGCATGCTCATCACGCCAAGCCCGGCATTGCTTGCAGACAGGCCTGCAGAAGTGGGGCTGACGCCGTGGTGCATGCCTCCAGGTCCAAACATGCCTGCTGCCGAAGTATCGATCGCCAACCCTGTCAGACCGGGTCGATTCATTCCTGCGCCACCTCGACCAATGTTGAATTGCGGAGGCGCCATTTGGCCCTCGCCAAACGAGGCAGAGCGTTGCGGCATACCCGACGCCGCAGCCATCATGGCAGCCTCGCCATGCATGGAACCATGCAGCGGTGAGCCATTCATCGTGAGCATACTTTCGCTGTGTGCCGAGCTCGACGAAACACGACGAGAAATGGGCGTGCCTACCATGCCGAATCCGTCGGGTGCTCCGCCATATGTAGGTGGAGGGCCGTGCATGGCTTGAGGTCCGTGTGCAGGGCCCGGTCCCAGACCAGGGCCCATGCGCAGGCCGTTAGGCCCCACACCGGCGCCAAACTCGGGCTCCGTGACAAAGATGGGAGGCCCATCGTGCCCCTGTGGCGTCCATAAACCTTGAGGCGGCATGGGCGAAGGAAGGTCGAGCGTTGGGATGCGTACATCGAAGCCGAGATTGCCACCACTCGTCTTCTTGACGTGCTCGAGCACGAGGCCCAGCACATCTCGAAGCTGAGTGGTGAAGGTGCGGAGTGCCATGTTCTGCTCGGTGAGTTCCTCCAGTCTGAATTGCATCTCGTCAACCTGTTGTCGCAATTGCATCTGCCCGACGCTGACGCTGTACTGAAGGTCGCGGGCTTCTACACGAGCGTGCTCCGAGTCGAGCGCTTTCCTGCGGATGTCATCCAACAGATCGGGACGTCCTCTGAGAAACTTGGGATGGGAGAACTCCCAGATCTGGGCATCGACCGACTGACGATGGCCACGCGGCGTCTTGTTGACCTTGTAGAAGCCATACATGTTGAGCTGTCGGATGAAGCTGGAAAAGTTGCTGTGCTTGAAATGCTTGCCGAGGACCTCTTTGGCGAACTCGTCAAAGTTGCAGACCATGACACTGGTACCATTGCGGTTCCAACTGATGAGATGCTGGTAGTCTGGGTCGCTGACCATGCGGAAGAGCTTGTAAACAAACTTGGAGCTCTGACGCTTTTCTGCGGCCAGATCGGCTTCTGACTGGCTCGTGACGTTGGGGTCATTGGGGTCATCAACCGAAACGTCGCCCATGCTTTGATTGGCGATGCCGCCGAAGCCAGAGGTGGGGCTGTCAGCGTTTTGCGAATTGGCGCTCTTGATCGAGGTGGAGCTATAAGAGCGCATGGCGGCGGTGATGCCTCCTGACTCGTTGTTGAGCGTGTACTCTGTCCGGAGCGGCGAGGAGGCACTGGGGGCGCCTAGATGCTGTTCGGAGAGGGCGCTGTTGGAGCCATCTGGATGCAAGAGCGGCGATGTGGACGAGGTTGGCATGTTGAACGAGGCGCCGGCATCGGCTGGAGAAGCCAAGTTGGATTGGGGCGAGGAGGCGGTGGTGTTGGCAAAGTTGAGCGAATTGACAAGGCGCTGCTGCTGCTGCCGATGCTGCTGTTCGCCCTCTCCTTTTACAGAGAGGCCAGAGATGTTGAGATGCAGGTTGCCGCCGGACGAGCTGGGTCGCATCTGCGTGGCATCGTTGCCATAGACGCTGAGGGAAGAGTCGGCTGCGCTGGCATTGCCAAGATGAGCCAAGGTTGCAGGCGAGTCGGAGATGGTATGATGAATTTGATGATTGGGCGAGGAGGAGGAAGGAGCTTGGAAGAATGCATCAAAGGCCGGGTCGAAGCTCTGACCGTTTTCGATGCCGTTCATCTTTGTCGTTGTCAAGCTGACCTGCTACTCAAAGCCGGTCCCTTGATGGGGAGGTGTGCTGGCGTGGTATGGGATGCAATTGGGCTTTGCGCTGTTCTGAGTCGAGACTTCGAGGCCGCACACGGAGCTTCCGATCCGATTGTAGTGGAAGAATGAAGCTGGAGAGCACTACCACTGAGGGAAGCAGTCGGGATGTGTGATTCTATGGCCTGCCAGGAAGCGGATATACGTCGTTGATTTGCGCGATGAGCTCGAGGTTGGAGCGTAGATAGAGCGGTGGTACAGGTGGAGTGCCAAATCGCAAGCAAGACCGTTGCAGTCTGCTGGAGTAGCAGCAAAGGATCGTGTAAAGGGTGCGGTCAGTTGAAAAAAGAGCGTGGTGAGCGATCGTCGATTAGGATCGAGGCGGCAAGTTGGACTAGGTGGACGAAGGAAACAACCGTAGAGGAGTAAGGTCAAGTTATTTGATGAAACTTGTCAGTCCATTCCGTGATCCAGATCCGAGATGGTTTGATAGAGTATAGATTTGGACGAGAGCGGCAAGTGACTTGATGCTGCAATGTTGTGGACGAAAGGGTTTTGGGAGACAGCAGCACGATCCTGACACGTGTGTGTAGAGAGGGTGTTGGAGCTCGTGGAAGGTGAGCAGCGAAGACCAGACGCCGAGAGGTGATGATGGAAGGCAAGATGAGGAAAGGGCGAGGAGAGCACGATAGCTATCACGTTTCGGGTGACGCTCAAGAATGAGAGGTTTGGCGGGGGGACAGCAACGGACGGACCGACATAGCAGAAAGAGCGCGACGGGCAGAAAGCAAGCAAGCAAGAAAGACCAAGCTGAGACAAAGCACAGCAAGAGCACGAGGCCGCGAGTCGAGTCGCGAGCGAGGACTGGGGAAAAAAAAAGTACGAAAAAGCAAAAAAGCCAAAAAGCCAGGCAGTTGAGCAGGCGCAGTTTTGTTCGAGCGGAGAAGAGGCTTGACAGCTTGTGGCAAGAGAGCTTGAGCTTCAGTGCTTTGTTGCGTTTTCTGACCATTGTCGGCCGCTAGTTGAAGCTGAGCGAGGTGCAAAACAGAAGCAAAGCCGAGGCTGTCTTCGGCGGAGAGCGGCTACAGATGAATGCTGTACAGTACAGTACAGTACACACTGCCCTATGCCATTCGGAAGACTCGTGGGGGGCCAAACAGAGAGCAAGAGGCCCTGTCAGCAACGTGAACAGCGTTTCTCGCTTGTGCAATACACTTTCGCTGAGCTGTGTGTCCTGTGCTTTCCTGTGCAGACGCTTTTGATAGCGCGTTTTACCTTCCGCCGCCGACGACTTCTCACTCATCACCTGAACCCTGTCGCAGTGTCACCTAAAAACGAAAAGACAGCTTCGGCAGACACACACACACAAAACAAACACATACAGTACACGCGCGCGCCTGTCTTTGGCCTGAATGCTGCCTGCGTGTGTGCGTGTGTGCGTATGTGCGTATGTGCGTGTCTGATTGTGCATTCAGTCGATTTGGAGGCGAGCAAAAAGAGCAAAATGATTCGACATGCCTGCCAAATTCTGCCTGCCCAAACCTGCCTGCCTGCCTCGCTCATGTCAAAGAAATCGGACTTGCCGACATTCTCGCACCTCATTCGAGCTCGAGTAACGGCTGCAGTATCGAGATTCGAGCGTTAGCCGCTGTGTCTGAGACATACAGAAAGCCACACACATCACACACACGCAGCACACTCGTGTCGGAACAAGAAGCATCATCGCTTCAGCCCCTGTCTTCCGTCTCATCGTTGCAGCAATCCGCAGCAACCCACAGCATTCATTCATCCATTTTCATCTTGATTCCCACCCCCGCCCCGCATTCATTTTTTGGTCCATCGCGGCTTGCTCTAGCGGGTTACAATGCATCGCTCTGCTCGAAAAACAACGGATCTCCGCTTCCTCTTCACGTATAATTTGCAGAGGCCGCTATCTCTTCCCCGTCAATCTTTCTTTCATTATCCCTTTCTGTGGGCGTCGATCGTCGCTAGTGGTCTTTCTTCATTCCGGCCAATCGTCCTTGGGCCTAGCTCTGCAATCATTTGAGCTCTGAGGTATCGGCACCGAAACTCAACTTGGATATGTACACTCTGAGCAACCCTTGCCAACATCCGGGCACTGCCGTTCGCTCACCCGCTCGCCTATCCAAGCGAGCCAGGCGAAAGAAGAGACACAACGTCGATCAAAAGAGCCAATTCGATCGGCCCGTCTCTCGTCGCGGGCAATTTTCATTCGTCGGCAAACATGAGCCAAGCATTGAAAGCCTCGTCTGACTTAGCAACAAGCTACTGATGCAGAGTTCGCTTCGACTGCATGCTTCTTAAGAGTGTTTTTTTTTTTTTCCGGATATGCGGGAGACGCAACGCAGTCCTCACTGATCATTGCAATTTGTTTTTTGGCACACTTCCACTTTCTGCTCACCGGCAATACCGAGTATACGGCTCATGCTGTGGCCTGGATTGGTGATAGGAGTCCAAGCTGACATTGGAAGTAAAAGTATTGTACATTGGGATCGATGCTCATCGTGGCTGACAAGCCAAACCGTGTCATTGAGGCGCCGCGTCCTCAGGGCGTGATAGCGATGCTGGTATGCAATCTTGCAAGATACGATCACAAGGACCGTCCAACGTGATCCTTGGCATCGTCAGTAGTTGATGGCGGCGTCGACGTCGTGCTATTGGTGTTACCAGCGTCGGTTGGCTGGTGCAGAGCCCATTTCCGCTGCCAGCTTTTCGGCAAGAGTGCCAGTAGGAATCCGAGTCCCCCTCCGATCGATGCAAGAGGGGCAGGTCCAATACGGCTTGAGGGAAGTGGCTGGGACATCGAAGGCGAGTGTGAGTGCGGTTGCAAATTGGGGAACGGGAATGCCGGCAATTCTAACAGCGACGGTTGTTGTTTCGACGTGGACGGGCTGCCGTTAGAATGGGCATCGCGCTCCTTGGCTTCGATTTCGCTGATGGTGCGGTTGCGCTTCCAGCCGTATTTGGACCTGAGGTATTCCTACGGCAGCGGCTCGCTGCTCGACGAGAGTCGATTCAAATGAAGATACACGTCTGTGCCGTAACCTTCCATCGAAATGAGCTTGAGATCTCCACCAAAGTAGCGTGCGTACAGCCTTGCCAGCGGCAGACCGTAGCCGAATCCAGCCATGGGCGCTTTGAAGTCGGAAGCATTAAACTCGGGATCCAAGTCTTCGGACTGTGCGGTGGTATACATGTAGGTCCAAACCAGCGGCATCTCACTCCTCGGAATTCCTCCACCCTCGTCACTGATCTTGATAGTGATATCCTCCTTGCCTTCGACCACGATAACTTTGATCGGCGGGAAGTTATCCTCCTGGTCGACACCGTATCGCTCCACCACAGCTCGGAGCGAGTTCTTGAGAAGCTCAAAGAGCATGTGGTTCAAGTGACTCGGCACATACATGAACGTCAGATCCGGAGGGCAGACGAGCTGGACGGGCGGACCTTTGAAGAGACCGTAGTGCTCTTCGCAGACGAATCTGGCGTTCTCGATGGCCTCGTGAGCCATGGCGCCGACGTTAGTGTTGGTGCAGATGATGCCGACGTATTGCTCATGCTCCTGATTGCCATCCACCTTGACACGGGCGATCTGGTCGGAAAGCGAGTAGTCGCCGCTGCTGCTGGTACTGCTACCGCTACCGATGAGTTTTGAAGAGGGGCGCTGCGAAGAGCGGCTGAGCGCAATGTGCTGTCCGATCAGGATACGGATGCCGATTCGGGAGAGATAGAAGCGATCCAGGAAGGCCTGCACATCGGCCTGTAGCGTGTTTCGCTTTCTTGAACGCTTGTACTCGAGCACACCTTGGGCGATGGTGGTGACGACGGCGTCGTGCCTCTTCTTGATCTTCTCGAGCGCTTTGGTAAAGTCTTCGTTGTACTGCTCGATCTCGCTAGGCCATTGGTGGTCGGGCAAATTGGCGTAGTAGCGATGTTCGAGAAGGGCACGTGATCTTGACCCGTTGCCGTTCTTTCCGTTGCCATTCTTGGGGACAAGTGCCTTGGCAAGGCCGGCATCGCCCTCGCTAATGGTGGCCGACTCGAGCAGACTGGGGTTCGGTTTCGACTCAGGGAGAGGTTCTGCGTTCTTTGAGGCGGTCTGCAGCAGCCTTTGCACCGAGTCGGATAGCTGGGGCTTGGGGAAGTTGACAAGCTCTTCAAAGGACTGCGCGTACCAGTTCTTGACCTTGACGATCGAGGGCATCTTGGAGAGGTCATGCGGCAGTTCGTCCAGCTCCTTGACACGATGTGCAAGTCGGATGGGGAGCTCTTCGGCAAGGAAGCTGCCTGCTTGCAGGATCGTTCCAGGATTTGGATTGCGGCCAAACTGGACCATCTGACGTAGCGAGATGCCCGTCTGTGGGAAACTGGCAAAGTGATGGAGCTGCGACCATAGCTTTTGGGAAATGTGGTAGCTCCTGCCGGCAATCAATGGCGGATAAGAAGGGAGAAATGCGGGAGAGAGATAAGTCAGTATGCGCTTCCGCTCGCGAGGTAGACGCTGGAAAGGGTTCAATACTTACATCGTGGATGAATGCTGGAGCTGACTACCGCTGTGCAGGGGTCCAGTCCCTTAGCTTTTGGCCCACTGCGCTTAAATTCTGGCGTAAGATCGGCGAAGTTCTGGCGTCTGAGGACGTGCAATCTCTTTCCCTTTGCCTACGGAGTCGAATGGCAAAGGCGGCAGCTGATGTTCAACGTTGCTAACAGTCAGCTGAGCCCCGATATTCAGAGGATCGAGAAAAGGCTGCACTTGAGTGATCAGAAGCTAGATTGGATCTTGGGATGGAGCTTCGGATATATGCCCAACTTGGAAGAAAGTGGTCAAGAATGGTCCAAAGCAGTTTCGTGTACGAATCGCCAGGGGGATCACGTTGTTGTTCGTTGACTTGCGTAGAGGAAAAGTTCGCCTCGAACAGATGCTTTCGACGTTAGGATGATGACAGAGGAGAAGAGAAGAGGAAACGAGGAAAGCAAGGACAACGATGCTCCTAGGTCCGGCCAACGATGCGGGGAAGCTCGTGAGTGAGTCGATTGGACAATTGGATTATGCGAGCTCTGCGAACAGCAAAAGAAGAGAGACCGCCATGAGTAGAGCAGTGGGAATTACCGGGTCTATTTCCAAGGCCAGTCGGCCGTTCTGTACAGTAAGTTATTGGCGTGTCAGAGTCACAAGGGCGCGGAAGCGGGGTCTGGAAGCTGTGTTGCTTGGTGCTGCCGCCGCTAATGCTGATCCTGCAGCCTCTTTTCAGAAAGAGAGGAAAGACCCGGTCCGCGAGCGGCCAAGACGCGGCACAGCAGCACGAGCGACTTTAGGAAGCAAGTAAGTGAAGTCTGGATTCACACTACGGCTCGAAAGGGCTGCGAAAAAGCCGGTACTCTAGTCTAGCGCTCTTGAACCTGTGTTGAATCGTCTCTATCGAGCATCGTCGGCTTTGGACGTGAAAATCCAAGATTCTCATCACGGCCACATTGTTAGACTTTAAAGTGGCAGGATCGGGAGAAAGAAGACAGCATCAGGGATGTACAGCTTTACAGATCTTTGGCGACTTTTTCGACTTCTTCCTCCTTAGCTGCACCTTGACATCAAAATACCTGTTGCTGACTACTGTACCAAACTGGCAGCGATGCAAAACAATGGACCCTGAACCTGCCCATCCCGTGCTTCCGACGTTCCTTGTGGCGTTGTTCAACGTATCTTTGACAGGTCTTCGTATTTGGCATGCTCATCGTCCGCAGCACCAAGTAAGCCTACACAGATGATACGGATCTGCAGCTGATATGCACATCGAGCCTGGACGAAATACCAAAAAGCACATGTCGAAGAGATGTCGAGGAAAATTCACCGATGTAGAATGCAAACCAAGCCACGACAGCTCAGGTTCAAGCGAGATGAGTGAGCCTATGAATCATCCGTCGAGACCACACTTTGCCTGCCTGCCGCCGTCTTTTGCTCTGTACAGCGATGATGGCAACCCACTCTTCCACGTAAGATCTGGACTGCACAGTAAGACTGTGATGCCGCTTCCGTACCGCGTCGAACAGACTCTGCTGACTTCTGATTCGGTACATGGCTGGTTGGTCTGTCAAATCTGGTACGTCGAGCTCAAAGAACAAAGCGGTATGAGCTCACTTGTCTGTCAGTTGAAGTCATGAAAGACGTTCAGGCTGGACTTGAGTTCTTCGCTCGAGAATGGGATGGAACAGGACAGCCGAGCATTTACCGCAACCGTGACGTGCTGCCTTTGAGGAGCTGGCTGCCAACATGAGCCTTGCCAAGGCCAATCCTCCTCTGCCACTCGTATAAGAAGCCCGAATCTCTCTTCAGCTCAACGTACAATTCCCAACAAACGATCATCTCTGACTCCACTGCCATCTTTCAAGTATCGCCAACATGTCTGAAGCCTACGCCGGAAAGTCTGATCAGCAGATCATCGACGAACAGGTACGTATCCAGCTCCAGGGAGATGACTGTCGATTTCTGAGCATACCAACTTACACCTTTCATCCTCTTCATCTGCTCCTGCACAGTTCCGTGATCTTGATCATAAGTCAGACAGTCGCCTCAAAGACTCTTTCAACCCCAAGACCACCGTCACTTCGGAAGAGTCCGGCGTCAACGAATCGGGTCTGGAAAAGTTCCCCGGAGCTTCTGTCAGTGTTGGTCGCACCGGCCAGACTGGTGGTGGTACCAACCCACAGAACATCCCTCCTGAGGAAGGAGGAGATGACCGAAGCCAGCGCACTGGTGAGTCGAGCATCCGCTTCGAGGGCACTGGTGGTCCCGAGGACAAGAAATTTGAGGCGCTCCGTGATAACCCCGGAGGATTCGATGCTTCTCCTAGGGGTATCGACCAGACTCGCCAACCTCAGCTCAACGAGCCTGTTCCCCAGACCGAGCCTCAGCGGCTCGAGGCTGACCAGGAGGCTACTGCTCGCAGCCACGTCATCAACTCGTGATACCACTTTTTTTCTTCTTCGCTACATCTTTGTAAAATGATCTTTCATCAATCTAGGTCCTCGAACAGAAGGGATGTTGCGTCGATGTATGAACCGAGCATGGCTGCCTTGAAAGTGTTGAATGCCAAGGCCGGGATCAAGACTGGGCACTGAGTGCCATCTCCGATTTCCTCGGTCCTACAAGAATGGTGCCCGATCGAGATCCTGTATCGCGTCAATTCGGCTCCGGTCTGACATCAAAACGCCTGAGACGGAGCAAACAGGCTCAAAGCGCGCCTCGCCAGCCAAGTCGTGATCGATTTCGACCTTTTGCCCTGATTCGAGATGTCCATCAAAGCTTGACTGCTTGTGAGCCAAAATGGAACCGTTGTTGACCAAAATACAAAATTCCAAATTAGACTTTCAGAAAATGCTGGCTGAATACAAAATCGTTCGACTGCCTTTTCGAATTGCGACAGACAGCTAGACTAAAGAATGAATTCATCAATCGTCCGGAAGACTTGAATTTCAATCGAAAAGGAAGAAAACGGCAGCAAAAGGACACGTCTGGCGGCGTAATTCAGCACGGCAGCACAGTCAGGCTGAAGAGAGAGTTGAGCTTGTTGGTCAGTGTTGAGCAAAAGAGAGCGGTGTGCAACCACAAAGCGAAAGCCCACTCTAGCCATCGCGATCCTTTAGCGGTCAAAGAGAGAGAGAGGCAGAGACAGAGACAAGAGACACAGACAGAGACAGACAGAGCAGGAATAGAGCGCTCTTTGGTTGGATTCTTCCAGAGTTGACTGTCGAATCTCAAAGCACGCTTGGTCGCCATCATCTCTTGATCATCCACCACCTCTCCCCATCCTCACCTAACCCCTCAATCGTCACCATGTCGTTCCGTGTCGCCGCCCGTCGGGTTCCTACCCTCGCCCTTGCGCGACCCACCGTCGCTCCCCGTGCCGCCACCTCGGTCGCCGCCATCCGACTCTACAGCGACAAGCCTTCGCCCGAGGCCCGTGCCAGCTCGATTCTCGACGCTTTGCCCGGCAACTCGCTCGTTAGCAAGACCGGCTGGGTCACTCTCGGAACCGGTCTTACCGCCGTCGCCATCAGCAAGGAGATCTACGTTGCCAACGAGGAGACCGTCATCCTTGTCGGTTCGCTCATCTTTGCCGTTCTCGTCGGCCGTGCCATCACCGGCCCCTACAAGGAGTGGGCTGACTCTCAGATTGAGGTAAGGATTTCCACGCTTTCGCCAGCAGATTGGCAACACCAAGAGCAACAGTATCGCAGATTCACAGCAGCCAGCCAGCCATAGCAAAGACTTCACCCCATGTTGGAATGACAACACCGAAATGGCGGGTTCAGATCGCAGTGCCAACACGTAGCATCATCCCACCAGAGCCTGATACTTTCGCAGCCGGAACAGATATCAGCACCGTATCTGGCTCGATGCTCGTCAACGGTGGAGACAACAGAGCTCGAATGGAGGAAGTCTCGCAGTCCTAGTCAGAGATGGGTCTTCACAGAAGGATCGTCGGGCAAATCTTCAACGATACTGAAAGGCACCAAATGCCGCCCCTTGTGATCGCTACCATGCTTGTCTTGATCGATCGCTTCATTTCTTGTCTTCACATGTGGTTGGTGTTCAAGCCGTTTCGCAGCATCTGTACAATGCACTCGACAGAAAAGCGGGAGAGTCATTCAACCCGGGTACATTGGCGATCAGGCATCTTGATGAGCATGGCAGAGCTAACCACCCTATGTCGATCAGCCTCGACCTCACACACCACTTTTCGACACTCGGGCAATCAACCTGAAGCTGGCTGCTGCTACGATTTTAGAAGTTCTAACGCTGCTTCTTCATCTTTACTTTATGCATCTGGTAGCCAACACTGACCCTCTTGTTCATTCCGCCATCGTCCGTTGACAACAACAGAAAATCTCCAACATCCTTAACGGCGCCCGCGCCAAGCACACCGAGGCCGTTCAGGCCCGTATCGACTCGGTAGAGCAACAGAAGGACGTTGTTGGCCTCACCCAGGCCCTGTACGCTGTTGCCAAGGAGACCGCCCAGACCGAGAAGGAAGTTTTCGAGCTGCGACAGAAGACGGCGCTCGCCGCCGAGGTCAAGTCGGTGCTCGACTCGTGGGTTCGCTTTGAGGCAAGCGAGCGTGAGCAGGAGCAGCGCGAGCTCGCTGCTAGCGTGATTAAGAAGGTTCAGGACTCGCTCAAGGACGACAAGCTGCAAAAGCAGATCCTTGACAACGCCGTTGCCGAGATCGAGAACCTCGTCAAGTCCAAGGCCATCTAAACGCAACGTCAAACTCGAAACTAAATATACACCACCGTTCACGAGTTGGACGAAGCAAGGACCACCATTGCCTTCATCCAACCACCACCCTTGACCCACTTTTTCGTTCAACAGGCGCAGCCTAGCTCAACACGGCTTGTCTGTAATTGTTGTACAAGTGAGCACAAACACCATGGAGCTCATGCGCTCGTAATACAAGCAAACCTTCCGAGATTCGTTCCGTTGACTGCATGGATGGGAAACGTGTGCTCTGATTTTGTTTTGTTATGGAAGTTGAGAAGGTCAGAGAAGATATCATACTGAACAGTGCCGAGGTTGAAGAGTGGATTGGATGCGTAGAATGTGTGCCAACGTTATAAAATTACAAAAGTGCAGAGTGCGGCCCGTACTCCGATTGCGGGCTACGAGAAGATCTCAAACGGGGGCCTACAAGAGGATGATCTTCTGCAGAGAAGGGAAGGAATGGTGCTTTAGTTGTTCAAGTTGAGATTGGCGGTCTGGTCCTCGATCGACTCGGGCTGAGCGCTTGGCTTTGGTGGCATAGGCTCGGCAGGCTGGAGCGTGGAACCCTCTGGACCGTCAATCATGCGCTCGAGTAGGTACTTGACCACGGCCTCTTGTTCCCTCATCTGTGCCTCGCTCATGGGGCCCCTTCCTGCGCTGTTCCTAACATCCCAGAGTTTCCTCTCTGATCCGTCGTCCTGCTTATCGTTATCAGCATCTGCGCTCTCTGCGTCTGCCTTGGGCTGTGATGATGCGGCGTCCAACTTGGGGTGGAAGATGAGGTTGAGCTTCTTTGCCTGCTCTGGGTTCTGCTTCTCGAGCTTCTCAATGTGAGCAACGAGTGCTTTGACAGTGTCGAGGTGACCGTTGAGGCCGGCCCAGTGGAGAGGAGTGTTGCCCGAGATGTTCTGTGCGAGCAGCGAAGGCAGGTCGGCGTGTGGCAAGAGATAGTTGACCACGTCAAGGTGGCCGTTGGCAGAAGCATAGTGGAGAAGAGTGTTGCTGTCGTCATTCTTGATGCTGGCCAATAGCTCGGTTGGGGACGAAGTGGAGGCGAAGAGTGGGGAGAGGGTGGACTGAAGGTCCTCGAGATCGCCGTAACGGGCCGACAGGAGAAGGTCGTCAATCTGGTCGCTGGTGAGCGAGGCGGCTTTGTCCGACATTGTGATGATTGCTCCAGTGATGATGGTATGAGTGGAAGCTGTTTCAAAACTTTATTCAAGAAGGAAGTCTGACAGATAGAAACAAGCGACACTGTTTCGAGATATGGAAGGAGCAGAGTCGGTCTGAGCGAATTCGGTGGTCTAAGCCTAAACTCACTTTACTTCTTTTTTGGTCCGTCACGCTTCAGAGAGCTTCCAACTTTTTTTTTTTTTTTTTTCTTTTTCTTTTTCCAAGCTTGGACGACTTTTTCTCGGCAGACGGACGAGTATTTCTCGAGGCTGTCACGAAATTTTGACTTGGAATTTTTCTTCTCTCTGCTGCTGCCCCCCACATGCACTTTTTTTTTTCCTTTTCTTTTTGGCAGCCAAGCGCAGCTTGTCAGGGTCTCTTTCTCTACAGCTCCACGCTCCTTCTTCACCATCACTTCTTGGATCGTCTGTCTTTGTTACTCGATACGCATCACCCGAGGCCATCTCCTCCATCCGAACCCTTGCTGAAAGGTTGTTTGGTCCGACATCAACAGATTAATACGCCGTGAGCTTGCTCAGCCAGCTACATCATCCCAAGATGGCACCCACACGTACAAAGTCGAGCATCGGCCAGCCCGCTCAACCCACCCAGTCATCGCGCAAGGGCAAAAAGGCATGGCGAAAGAACATTGATCTCACCACCACAGAGGATTTCCTAGAAGAGCAGCGCGATCCACTCCGTCAAACCGCATCCGACGTCCTCTTTGTCGAAGACCGTTCAGGACAAGAAACGCTTCTCGCCAAACAGGCTCGTACAAAGCGTCCACTCAAGAGTCTCGAGATCCTTCAGCGCAACTATGGCCATGCTGCGCTTGAGCCCGCCCGCAAGCAGAAGCAGTCTGCTCGAGTAGACAAGAAGTTGGAGCAGCGTCTGCGCAAGATGGTTGGTCGGCAGCAGGTCTCTACCCAAGGAGACGCTTCTGCCATTGTGAATCAGAGCGCCGATGTTGTCAGCAAGAATCTAAGCAGCGTCTACGATGTCTGGGGCTCCTCTGCTTCTTCCTCTTCTTCCGACTCGAAGGGCAAGTCTCGCGCAGCAGAAGACCAGCAAGGCTGGATCCCAGCCCAAGTAGCCAAACCTCTCGTACACGTTCCCAAGACTCTCCGTCGCGACGACTACAACAACATCGCCTCCTCTCTCCCTGCCATTGACCTGCCTCACCCAGGATCCTCATACAACCCAGACCTCGAATCGCACGAAGCCCTCATCCAAGAGGCATACGAAATCGAAGCGCGACTCGAGGCAAATGAGCAGATGGACAAGGCCGAGCGCGAAACTTGGCAGGCCAAACTCGCCACCATCGTGGCTCGTGAAGCAGAGCTCCGCCTTCAAAAGGATGACGATCTCAAGCGGTACCGCGGCATGGACGTCGATCTGCCCGGCATTGGCTCCGATGACGAAGACGCCGACGAAGACGCAGAGGATGCTCAAGATGATGATGAAGAATCCGATGACCAGGGAGAGCAGTCTAGCGAACCCAAGCGCAAAACTCGTCAACAGAAAGCCCGTGCCAAACGTGCACGCATGCAACAAGCCGAAGCGCTCCGTCGCAAACAAGCCCGCATCGAAGCTGCAGCCATCCTCCAATTGCCCGCTCTCAAACGTCGTCAAGCCCGCCTCGCTGCCGCCCGCGCCCAAGCCGCCGAAGAACGACGTCTCCAGAAAGATGCCGCCATGGCCAAACAGGGTCTCTCGGGCATCAAGGTCGGCAAGCATAAGGTGCCACAGCAGCATATTGACGTTCAGACCGGTGACGAGCTTAGCGAGAGTCTCAGGACGCTCAAGCCCGAGGGTAACTTGTTCAGGGATCGGTATAACAAGTTGCAGGCCAGAGGTGTGGTCGAGCCAAGGGTCAAGCAGACGCCCAAGAGGAGGACGCACAAACTCAAGGGCTATGAGACGCATGACTATAAGAAGTTCACTTAAGAGCTTCATCCATCTTTCTTGCACATGATCTGCATTCCTTCATCCTCATTCATTTGTCTTCTGCTCTTCCATCGCTGGCCGCGAGTGTGTGCATGTGGTAGATGTGTATTCGTCTTGTGAATAGAGCCAAAACAAAGTAAAGTTGAAACCCATTGAATGTTGATCAAGTGGTAGCAGTATTCTCGCCCTCGCCCTCGCCCTCGACCTCAACTAGTTGCGCTGCTGTCCCTTCCGTGGTTGCTGGCACAACAGCTTCTGGTGCCGACTCTGCCACAGCAGCAACGATCTCTTGCGCGGTAGCCTCATCGACAGGGTCATCGACAGCTGCAGTGATCGCCTGCGCAACTACTTCTCCGGTGGCAGGGGCTGGATCAGCCATGGTAATGTCGCTTGCTTCCGCAGGGGCTGCTGCTACGGCTTCGGATCCCACAGCAGGAGCAGCGGCTGCACCTTGCGCCGCGGTGGTGGCTTCCATAACGGTTGCAGCCTCGGCTGCTGCGGATGCGTCCGCTGTGCTCGGTTCAGTTGCGGAAACGGGTGTTGAGACTTTGGTCATCGCGAGAGCGTTGTCAGCAGTCGCTTCAGCCGGAACCTCGGCAGGTGCCAGAACGGGAGCTGCGGGGGGTTCTTCGGCAGCAGCGGCGGAGGTGGTGGTTGTAGTAGTGACAGCGGCGGGAGGTTGAGCTTGAGCCTCAGTGCTTGTAGCAGCAGGAGCGGTAGCAGGAGCGGTAGCAGGAGCGGTAGCAGGAGCGGTAGCAGGAGCGGCAGCAGCAACGGCACTGCTTGCCGCAGCATCAGCGACAGCAGCGGGCACTGGAGTGGGAATGGACGTCGCCGACGCAGGTGCTGGAGCTGCTTCAGGTTCAGCTGTAGCCTTCGTAACTCCAAGTTCAATGTTCAGCTTCTTGATAGCCTCCTTTTCGGCTTGTCTGCGGGCCGCTTCCTCCTCTACGACCTTCGCGTTGTCCTTGGTCTCTGCATCACCGAGATCAGTAGCGGATTGCGGAGCAGCCTCCATCACCGCATCGTCTGCATTGCTCGCATCTGTGGTGACGGGCTTCGGTGGACGCAGCTCTTCTGGCGTCTCGGCCCTCACAAAGCCAACGCCCAAAATCCTGCCCCTTGAAGCGTTCTGCCCCCATACTGGCACCTCGCCAGAATCGCCGTCCCCGCTCTTACCTTTCTTTGCATTAGCATCCTCTTTCAACGACCTCACGTTCTCCCTGTGCTCCTCCTCCAACCGTGCCACGTCCTCCTGAATCCCTTTGACCTTCTCTTTCAAATCCTTCTGCTTGACATCAGCATACGGACTCGGCGCGGGCGTCAGTGTATCGATTCGCCTCGCATCAAAGATCATGCTCAACAGCTCGTGATTGCGCGCATATCTTGCGACTGCGATGTCCCGTGGGGTAAGACGGTCGAGATCATCAAAGATCGACTCTGGCATCTCGTCCGCAATGGTGGGCGGCAGATTGAGGCCCAGGAAAGGTGCATGGGGTGGACGACCGGGATATCCTTGCTGTGGATGCTGTGGATGACCGGGGTGCGTAGGGGGACCGTGCATGGACGGTCGGCGAGCAAGGTGCTGCTGCTGCTGCTGCTGATGATGAGGGTGAGGGTGCGGATGCTGCGCGGTGAGCTTGCGCTTGCGTCCGCGGGCAGAAGCAGGCGTAGGAGAGTCGAGGTAGTGCTGTTGCTGCTGCTGCTGTTGTTGCTGTTGCGGATGTTGCGGGATAAATTGATGTCCGTGTGGGTGAGGGCGATTCATCATGCCTGGAGAGGGAGAAGAGGCACCCATACCTGGATGGCCGGGGTGGCCGTGCGGTGGGGGCATGTTCATGGTGGCGTGATTCTTGACGAAGAGAGCAGTGCAGTGATATTATGATCCCAAGCGATTCCTGTCCTGCGAGACTGTAGTGTGATGATTGATAGAAAGCGTGAACAGAGATCCCTACTTGGTGTTGGTTGGAACATGAGAGGATGGAAGATGCCGACAAGACAGAGTCTGGCAAGACGCGACTCGAGAAAACTCACACTGTCAGAAGCGCGGCACTCGCTACCGCCCGGTTTGGTCATTTGACTTTGACTCCGTTGTTGTTAGACTTCTGTACCCACTGTTACTCCACATTTCCAGCCGAAAGAAGAACGCTTCGGCCATACTGAACAGTGACACATCCTACCTCTACACCATCTCCTCAGCCTTAATGCCATCTCATCACGCTTCTCCCGAAAGCAGCAACCACCCCACCGACGGCGACATCGAATCTTGGTTTCTTGAGTACTCTAATTCAGCAGAGCGGAAAAGGAAAAGGGTGACAAGAGCTTCGACCGTATCTTCAACAAGTTTTCGCTCCTTGACCACCGAGGTAGAGCTCCTCCATGCCTCCACACAAACCAGACGATGAATACGTCGATGACGGCGCCGACGATGCCGAAGACTTTCTAGATGATGATGACAGCGGCGACGAGTACCGCTCTGCCCCCTCTCTGCCCAAGCTAGGCACGCTTCGAGGCGGAGTCGCTGGACGCTCTTCTGCTGCTGCTTCCGCATCCAATGGCAAACCAGGCTCCTCAAGCGGTGCAGCCAAATCCAAGCCTGCATCGACCTCCAAGTCAAAGTCCAAAGATCAAGGCTACTCGTGGGAAGCGACGTACAAACGATCATGGGATGCCGTCGCCGAAGATGACTCTGGCTCGCTCGAATCCGCAGTCCGCTCCATGATCGAAGGCTCCAAGCGCCGGCGAGTGCTCAAAGACGTTGCACCGGTTCAGCGAGGCATCATTCGTCATCTCGTCCTACTTATCGACCTTTCCGCAAGCATGCTCGAAAAGGATATGCGACCCAACAGATTCGACGTCACCCTCCAATACGCGCGTGAGTTCGTCACCGAGTACTTTGACCAAAACCCCATCGGCCAGCTCTCCGTCATCGGCACGCGCGAGGGCATCGCCGAACGTCTCGCTATGATGGGCGGTAACACCGTCGACCATACCGCCTCGCTCAGCAACAAGCGCCGCCTTGAACCAAGAGGAGAACCATCATTGCAGAATGCGCTCGAGATGGCGAGAAGTAGCTTGGTCCATCTTCCTGCAAGCAACTCACGCGAGATCCTAGCCATCTTCGGTAGCCTGACAACGTGCGATCCCGGCAACATACACGACACCATCAACACCCTGGTCAAAGACAATATTCGTGTCTCAGTCGTGCACCTCGCAGCCGAGGTCAAAGTGTTTAAGGACGTATGCACGCGGACGGGCGGCACTTTCAGCGTAGCCCTCAATGAAGGCCATTTTCACGATTCGCTTTTCGAGCTTGTTCCGCCACCGGCAGTCGAAGGCGCTCCCCGCAAGCCTCGTCGCACCCCCATCATGGACGGAGAAGAAGAAGAGGAAGTGCAGAACGGCGTAGACCTCCTCCAAATGGCGTTTCCTCTCCGGCTCCCCGCCCACGCCGCGCCAACCCTCTGCGCATGTCACTCGCGTTCTCGCGGTTCCGGCTACCTCTGCCCCCGATGCGGCGTCAAAGTCTGCGACGTTCCCACAGACTGCCCTGTGTGCGGAATTACCGTCGTCATGTCCACTCACCTGGCTCGGTCGTATCACCACCTCTTCCCGGTCCCCAATTGGAAAGCTGTGCCTTGGGCAAGCGTCCACCCTGAATCGTCGGCAGCAGCGTGTTTCTCGTGCAACTTACCATTTCCAGCGCGAGAGAACGACGGAAGTGCAGCTGCAAATAAGGCGCTAGAGGAGGCTGGATTGGCAGCCAGCTCACGATATAGGTGTGGAAGGTGCGGGAAGGATTTCTGTCTCGAGTGTGATGCATTCGTTCATGAACAGCTGCACGTCTGTCCTGGTTGCTGTTAGCAGCCAAATACTACGTTCCAAAACCTCGTCTTCTCGTACTGATGTGTGCTTATGTATTGTACAGTACTGAACAGTACTATGTGTACGAGACAATGAGCTGCAGTATTTGCTCCGTTGCGAAGACTTCATGAGAACTGTGAAGAATTTGATGAGAACTTGGGAATGCTTGGATTTTTTTTCGTGCCACCATTTTCTCAATGCATTTTCTTGCATTGCTACCTCCAGAACAAATAACCTTTCTTAACCATGACCCTAGCCCTAGGCTGCGGTGCGCCAGCCGCAGGAGAAGCACCAGTCCGTCCCGCCAAAATGGCCAACCTGACCACGCTCCGTCAGCCTGAGGGACGCGTCAAAAAACACTGGTGCAGTGCCGCAACGGAAAATTCTTTTTCCTTGGCTGGGCAGCGGACAGGTGGGTGACGGACGCGTCAAAATTCAGGGAAATTGCTAGCGTGACAGACACGCTCACCCACACTTCTCTAGTGCCTGACAGACCAATCCAACTTTTTTGGCTGAGCGGCCTACTCATGGAGCAGACTCACTGAGCTGTCCGTCACTTCACTGACTGGCAGACAGCATGAGTGACAGACATGACTGACTGACTGACTTGGTGAAGTGACAGACGTGACTGACTGGCGGACATGATTGAGGAAGTGACCCGTGCTGCAGACATATGCAGTGATCAGATGTGTGACGGTGACCAATGTGTACCCATGGACTGCAGCAGACAGACAAGGCTCAAATGTCAACACTGACGGACAATGTCAAAAAATATGTCTGCCAAAAATCTGATCAGAATGCTGGCCTCAAAATTGAGAGCGCAATGTGTCCTTGGAGCAAGGAGCGTGATGTGTCTGGGCATGAGTAGACAGATTCTAATTGCACCGCGCACAATTTGACTCTGCGCTGACTGACTGACAGACGCGTCTGCGCTGACTGACTGACAGACGCGTCAAATTTCAGTAATTTCATCTTGGCAGCGTGTACATCCTTCAACAGCACTCTGAACAGCAGCTGGTCCGTCAAGTCATGGCTCCTTTGTCTGGAAGCGTGTGAAGGACAATGTTGAGACAACAGTCAATGACTCTCACGGCTGGAACCAACAAAGCTAACTCAGATGCTCCCAAGTGCAGACCGTTGCTTTGAGTTTGCTTTGTGTTTGACGGACAGACTTTCTCACAGCTTGACTTTGACGTACTTGTCCTTTGTCCGCCATGCACCCACACCCTTGTCTGTCCTTCACACGCTGTACACCTTTGTCTGTTGTCCATTGTCCGTCACACACCACAGATCTTTGTCTGCTTGTTGCTCACCGCACAGCTTTGTCTGTCCGTCACTGAAACAAAATTTTCCACACCGCTCACAGATCTGCGCTATCCTTTCTTGACTTGATGGCTTTACGGTCACTGAAACAAAATTTTCCACACCGCTCACAGCTCTGCACTATCCTTTCTTGACTTGTTTGCTTTGCAGTGTGTGTCTGCATGAGCGTGAGTGCAAGTGAAACCATCTTACCTTTGTACGTTTCCCTCTTGGACACATTGAGTGCTTCAAGTGGCTGTTGCTGTAACCCGTTACGCTTGCTGGAATCCTTGACCGTGTACGTCTGACTGTGCTTGCTATGTGCGCTGCTTGTCTCCTCTGAAGCATATATACTGTGCCTTTCTGACCGTTGCTGACCGTCATTGCTCATCAATCCAACAATCCATTCCAGCTTCTCTCTACCGTACTCTACCACTTTTATCCACCGCCAGCAAATTCTTCAACCATGTCTCAGCAATCTTTCCATCCTGATGACAGCATACTTGCTGCTGAACTTGTTGATGCAGGCATCAACACAATGGACGCAGTCAGTGATACGGACAGGTATGTTTGGGCAATCATCACCACACATCATCAATGATCAGCAGCTGACATCACTATTTGCATTTTTTGAATTCAGTCACGCTCTCCCTGCTGCCAACCAAGCCGCAAATCAAGAAACCACCATTTCCACTCCAGTGGATCCTCAGCACACCGCTCAGCTGGCACGCTTCAACTTACGCTTGGTGGACCATCCCCGCATCCTGCTCTGCACCCTGGACAGCTGTTGTCCTCAATTGCCGCTCATCCCAGACTTCAAGCACGTCATGGCTCACATCAAGAAGGTCCACAAGAAGCCGCTGGTTGGGTCTGCCAAGGATATGCTGCGTAGCCTCCTTGATGAACTGGATGTACCGTCTCCTGGCACGGTCTGCATCAACAAGGATCTTCTGCCAGAGCGCATGATTCCTGAGCTGGGTGAGCTCTTCCAAGGCTACCGCTGCAACTTGTGCTCCTATGCCGTCCAAGCCAAGTCTGCTTTCTACGAGCATCTGCGTGGGCATCCTGATGCTAAAGGCAGAGCATCGTACACCCATCCTGTTCCCATGCAGAAGTTGCACGAGTGCGGCAAGAAGATCCGCTACCTTCACGTCCGCAATCAAGATCTGGATCCCACACCGCCTCCTGCCATTCTCACCACCGCTCTGGATGCAAGCACCATCAGCGCCAATATCAAGACAAAGGTGGATGCCTTCCTCAAGCAGAATGAAGATTGCCTCCGTGAAGCAGACCTGCTCAAGCCAGGCATTCAGCCTGAATCTGCCAGCGGCAACATTGGTCCTTGGGCCAAGCAGCTGGGTTGGCATGCGTACTGGGCTGGCAAGCCTATTGTGGCCATCGGCGCACTCAGCAAGTCAAAAAAGGTGTGGCCTGGTGCTCATATAGACTTTGTCCATTGGGTATTGGTCATGACACAGCAAGCAGCCGCAACATGGATGATGGCTTTCCTCAAGACTGGCAGGCAGGTGCAACAGACTTTCCGTGCCTACAGTCCTGAACCAAGCCAGCCGTACAACCTCAGCCTACCAACAGTCAAGAAACGTGCGGACATGTGGGCCTTTTTACTTGCTCTGCTTATCCATGCGGTCTTTGACGGTGTCTCTTTTGGCTATTACGGTGACAGTGACCAGACTGAGCATCTTGGTCTCAGCGCACACCTGGACTCTGTACTGCAAGAGTTAGAGTTAGAGTTAGGGTTAGGGTTAGGGTTAGGGTTAGGGTTAGGGTTAGGGTTAGGGTTAGGGTTAGGGTTAGGGTTAGGGTTAGGGTTAGGGTTAGGGTTAGGGTTAGGGTTAGGGTTAGGGTTAGGGTTAGGGTTAGGGTTAGGGTTAGGGTTAGGGTTAGGGTTAGGGTTAGGGTTAGGGTTTAGGGTTAGGGTTAGGGTTAGGGTTAGGTTAGGGTTAGGG